>CM057926.1:486596-1166596 GCA_030141595.1 Chydorus sphaericus | reverse complement strand
CATTAATGTTTTTAGCAGAAAGTTCGTAGCTTTGATTAAATGAACAAAATAACGACTTGAAACCGAATTTCAGTAAGAGTAGCTGTCATGAAAAACTATTTCATAAGAGTTTTACTCTTTTTAAAAAGATTATGTGGGGTCATGTATACATGTATTAAAATGGTCTTAATAAGGGTTCAAGTCCCTTATTCGGCGGTTTTGTATTTGGAATTTCATTCTAGGCTGTTCTGTTTTTGCAGTCAGATAGAAGCAGACTTTTAACCCACGCCCAAAAAATGAAGAGTAAAGTGAACACAGTGGACCACATGGCAATTCAGACTTACTCCGAGTACAACTTGCAATTGGTTAAAGGTCATAATTTTTTATCATTACGGAAGGGCCAAAAAGGGAAACTATTTTTGGCAATAAATGAATAAATGTAGGTTATATCAAATGTATGCTATAGGTACTAAAATTCTATACATAAGAACTTTGTTCAGGTACCCAGGTAGTGTGGCCGAGCGGTCTAAGGCGATGGTTTAAGGCACCATTCTCTTCGGAGGCAAGAGTTCGAATCTCTTCACTATCATGATAATTTGTTTTTAATGTAATGACTTTAACTTATCGTGAACCACTTAAGCGTATTGCTAAATAAATCAACTTTTAGTGCAATAACTTAAATGTTTAAAATTGATAACAGTGTTTTGTTTCGTTTTAACGTTTTCAAAGATGGATTTCCAATTTACTAAACACACTGTGAAGAATCAGGAAATGCTCTGAACCATAATTTGTAATGATGTTTTAAAAAAGGAATGGATTGTTACTACCTTTCTCCTGTGATGGAAAACTCTCACGATTTGAAAAAGAAATTGCAAGTTTTCGTTTAACTCTTTGTTGTCTTCTTTTTCCGTGATCTTTTAATATCTTCTCATATTTTTTTCCTTTTCAAATCTTTTTTTTTTTTCTTGTAATATCCGAAGGAACATTCCTTACAAAAATGAATTTCAATGAAAAAATCTGAACACATTTTAGCATTAGTTTTTTGCAACATAAAGCACAAGACAAAATTTATTATAGTGAAACATTAAAACGAATTTTCGATACAACAAAGCAATAATTAACCGTATAATAAAAAATATTGTAAAAAATTAATCTCACGCAGCCGGTAGGATTCGAACCTACGCTCCAAGATGGAATCTGATTTCGAGTCAGACGCCTTAACCACTCGGCCACGACTGCTGTTGCTGGAACCGAAATTTGAGTTACCATGTAGGGGAGAGCGGGGTTACTTGGGACAAAAAATTTTTAAAGGGCTTTCGGGATTTTTAGTTCTGTTATGAAACATCGTTAATAAAAAAATTTAGGTGTATCTTGTAGCCTATTCTTTCCTCTTTTTAAATCTGTTTTCAAAATGTCTTAATTTTAAATACAAAATTAAATACCATTTTTAAAATGAAGTTCATTTTTTTCTAAAATGTAAAAAAAGTACGGGGCTACTTGGGACAGTTTACTAAAATCGTTATTTTGCACTAATACTCGCCGATTCGTTAAAAACTGAAATACCAGTTAGAATCAGAATTAATTTTTTTTCTCGTGGTATGCTTATATTATAGAAAATAGCACACCATAATGGCGAAATATGTCGAAAACTTTTTTTGGTCGAAAACGCACCGCGCGCGCTGTCTCCCCCTACTTTTATATGGCCTTTCATTGTCCCAAGTAACCCCGCGGTCGATGTCCCAAATAGCCCCACTGTACCTACACTCACATTTACCTTAATTGCAACTAAACTAAAAGAGATAGAAAAATGTAATGTTCAGCAAAGATAAAGTAAATAGAATTTCCTTGAAAATGGCCTATCTCGTTTTTTAATTCTTCTTACATAAATGACCGGTTTTTTAAATGAAAAAATTTCGTTTTTCCAGACAAAAAAGTTGAAAAATACATTTCACACACTACAGTCTAAACTAATCAACATTTTCTAATGGAAATTTTTGTCAAGATGCGTTCTAGTAATTCACATGTTTCCTGAAAAAACGGGATTTTTTAAACATGTGTAACACACTCAAAACCCCGCTGTCCCAGAGTAACCCCTGTCCCAAGTAACCCCGCTCTCCCCTATCACATTCTATAACAAATACTTTTCGTATCATTTTAACCAATTTATTTATTTGTTGAATAAAAATATTAGCTTGTATTGAGCTGCAGCTAGTTATACAAACTATATGCAGTCCTACACTGTTATACAAGGAACATTAAACCACAAAAATGCATATAAATTGGAAAAAAGCCAGACTTTCACTCGGTTACTAATCGCGCAGATGGTAGGGTTCGAACCTACGCTCCCGTAGGGCAATTGATTTCAAGCCAACCTCTCGGGCACATCTGCTGATTGTTTCTTTTTAAACAGTTTTAAATAACCCATGAAGCAACTTCTTACTTACACAAAAGAGCAGGAATAAATTACTCTTACGGAAGCCTGAATGAAAACCCAGAAGATGGGTAGGAAATCCCCATTTTTAGGTAGAAATTAATATACAACATGAATGCATCAAATGCATATAAGATTTTAATATTTTTTCCCCGTAAGAAAATATTACTTTTTAAAGTATTTTATTACTTTTCTCTCTCTACAGCATCACATATTGTCTAGTGTTAGGATACCTGGCTCTCACCCAGGAGGCACGGGTTCAATTCCCGGTATGGGAATACAATTTTGAATCGAGCTTCTATAAAGATTTGATTTTTATGACATATGACCATGAATGGCATCTTAGTATACGACATGTCGGACTGGCAATAGAGTGCTCAACAATACTGATCAACTTAATGTATGCTCCAACAACAAGCCTGGCTAGCTCAGTCGGTAGAGCATGAGACTCTTAATCTCAGGGTCGTGGGTTCGAGCCCCACGTTGGGCGACGTCGCTTTTTATCTCTCATCAATAATTTGTGACCGAACCATTTGACTATTATTTCATGTTTTACCGAGCGCTTTAGGGTGTCGCGCTTTAAATCAGTTTTCGAGTTTTAGTTTCAAAAATCCGGTTTTGTATCCTTAGTTATTTCCCACAGCCTTGGTTTTATTTTAGCACTTTCTCCTTTTTTACCATAGGATAATCAAGGTATTTGCATATTCTAACACAATTTAAAAGATTAGATAAGGTTTGGAGGTCCCTTAAAACGATAGAAATAGACAAGTTAGGCTTGGTTTCTGTTACTGAGAAATTATGCTTCTCGAATGAGAATAAAAATATTGTCTTTTTTAAAATAAGGATTCAAGTAAATGTTTAACATTTTAAACAGAAGGCATTGTTTTCTAGATCATGCGATTTTTAAAGAAATCTTGTTGATTTTTGGAAGGCATTTTTTGCTAATAAAAATTTAAAATCGAAGTTTTTTAACACAATTTTCCCTGAAGGATCCAGGAAAATTACCGTTAAATTCTTAAAAAATTGACCCATTTGAAAGATATCGCAAGAGTCCAGACAAAAATCTTTCTACTTCCTACGCCGTGCTGGAATTCAGTGAAGTGTTGTTACCGAATCCCGTCACAAATATTCCCCGGAATATAACTGGCGGCCAAATGGCCATCAATCATCAAAGATTTTTCTAAGGTGCTTGGCCATGCCGATGACTGAGATAAGGGATTCTCCGGATTCTGGCATCAATACCCGGGATTTTTTGTTCAAAGAGGGATTTAAAAAAAAACAAGCATCTTTTTTCATCTTATTAGCATAGAGAGTGTTTCAATCAATGTTTTTAAAATGCAAAAATGAACATTATGAAAACTATTTTTTTCTTCACAAAAAATCATTTAAGATAAATTTAAAATTGTTATTGGCTCATTTGAAAATCACTTAAAAAGATTTTGTAAATACCTGTCGTGTTTGAAAAGTTGATTTCATTCAAATACTACCTTTCTGAATTGAAACAAATTAAGATCATACTTCACAGGATCATTTCTGTAGTATATCTTGACGAGTTTCCTACCAGAAACTTGGACTCGAACCAACCACGATGATGAGATACGACGCTGGCTTCTGAGCGTGAAGCAGGATTTCTGGGTTGATTTTTCGTGAATCAACCCGGGTTCATTGATGACCGTACCTACCATTCTTTCGGGTGTGTTGGGTGGAAGTCTTGCGTGTTCTGAGTGGTGAAAACCTATATTCAATAAAATAAATATCAAAAGTATAAAGACTTTTTATATTTACCTGCTCAAACAACAAATAACAATTTTAACCACGGCTTTATACCGGTAACCAGCTTTAATCATTATCATTGGCTAGCGTGTTCGGATTTTAAAAATAATTATTCTAATAATTATATAATATTTAAATTTGATTCCAGTAAGGGACGCAGTTTAATCCCTAAATAACAATAAAATTTGTAAAGGAGTATTTTTGTTCGTCCACATTTTAAAGAATAGATGAAAATATATGTCTACTATTTCATCTATGGAATTGCGGCATATCCAACTTTGAAGATTGATTAATTTTTTACTCTTTATATTTTGTTTCCTTTGATGAACTTCATTTTTTATGCTTTTCCTTCATAAATGGGCCAAAAACTGTCGTCCTTGTTGCAGAAATCAAGTGGTTTAAAGTTGGTAATTCACTAGATTTTATACTTTTTAATAGAAAGTGTTTTATTATTACAATAAACATGAGCCGCCAATTTAAATAATTCATTCAAAATTGAGACGTAGCGCAAGCGTAATACTGAACACACGACCATTTAGATTCCATGATATGATTTCATTTTTTCCCTTATTTTGTGGATTAGCGGCTCGTTGGTCTAGGGGTATGATTCTCGCTTAGGGTGCGAGAGGTCCCGAGTTCAAATCCCGGACGAGCCCTGCAACGTTTAAGTCGGTATAATAGTATTTTTGCTTTAATTTTACTTATCGGAACCAATAGTATGGCTTTGCCCGGAAATCAAATGGGAATCCGTCGTGTGTACAATTTTGTCCTGAAAGCAGATCAGATTAGGGTAAACCATTTTCTACCATCGGTCTATTTGGTAAACCATTATTTACCATCGGAGTTCTCGAACTCCTCTTTGATTGGATGCCAATAACAGGGAACATAGGGGGAAACACAGAATCTTTGTCGTTTTTCAATTAGTTATGTTGAAAGGATGATTTTGATTGGAATTTCTCCGTAAGCCCGCATACAAGAAATCCCAGGTTACTTACCTTATTTCTTTTGCTTAAAGAAACTAAACTTTTAAACTTTATCCAATCTCTTCAATTTGGTTTACAAGATGTTAAGTAGGCTTAGGTAAGCATGCTGCGAAATGGAGAAAGTGCCAAAATAAAAAGAACAGCCTGAAACGTGAATTGTTCCATTAACATTTTTAAATATATATCCTTGATAATTGGAAGGAAATGGGAAAATCAAACTGTAGGACGAGTAAATACTCATATATAGCTCAGCTACAACCTTGAAACAATATATCCTCGTTAGTATAGTGGTTAGTATCCCCGCCTGTCACGCGGGAGACCAGGGTTCAATTCCCTGACGGGGAGATATGGATTTTGTCTTTTTTCTATCCTATTTCTTGCTTTGACTTGTTGAAAGTTCATGAGTAATTTCAATCTTTTTAAAAACATCCATTTGAAAATATTTGTATTTAGTTTGCTTCGTAATGTATTCTTTTAAGATACCGTCACAACAAGGGGATATAGCTCAGTGGTAGAGCATTCGACTGCAGATCGAGAGGTTCAAACCCGGGTGTCCCCTCTACATATATTTTAAATTTTTTATATTCAAAATCAACAATTTATTTAAAAAATTTTAAAAATCCAGTTCTTTTGTGAATTTTAAATACATTATTTTTTCAAAGGGGGCATTAGGGTGATTCAAAATAAATTAATAATTTTTTTTCGGCACTCTAGTTTGTTGTTCCAAATGGTAATAATAAAACTTAACTTTGGATATCGCAAAATACTAAATGAAGTTCTTAACATGTTGTACGAATGTAATTGAGAACAAACATGGTTCGTTTGACAAGAATTATTGAGAATTTAATTGAACAGGGAACAGCGCGAACGCAGTCCCCCACTACCAAAAATTACACTCCCGAGTTATCCACATTTGGGATAATCGCAAGGGTCAGCCCAGGTCCAAGTGCAATGACCAGGCCTCGCCCTGGAAGTACCTCCTTAGTGATCAAGGTTGCCTCTGAGCCAGGTAAGTATGCTTTTCTTCGGTTTTGGAACACAATTTAAAATGTACATACTTCAAATTAGATGAATGAATTCTGAGAAAATGAAAATAATTTGTTAAGTATATTTGCAAAACTTGGAATGAAAGATGACTAGAACCGTTTAACACAGTTTAATTTGGATGGTAATGCTCATGTTTTGAAAGCTATGTATGATACGAATGATGTTCCAATTGTAAGGTTTCTTTGAAGATTGAAACATGAGGATAAAAGTCATGAAATGTGTCAGCCATAATTAAGACCAATGTTAATCCTCCGACTGTCCTACCATATTTTAATCATATTTTTACATTGATTTGAAGATTGCACAATGGGGATGTAACTCAGTGGTAGAGTGTTCGCTTTGCATGCGAAAAGCCCGGAGTTCAATCCTCCGCATCTCCAACTCATTTTTAACGTAATACGAAATTAATTCTTTTTTAAACTACGACAGTCATGGTTGCAATAGTTGAGGAATTTTATGCGTAATAGGATTATTCTCTTTATAAATAACATTTTAGCAATAAGCTCATTATTAGTTTATTTGAATTTTTGAAATAATTCAAGTAACATTTCAAAATAGTGCTATCGCAGTCGTAGCTACGCTCCAAGATGGAATCTGATTTCTAGTCAGTCGCCTTAACCGCTCGGCCACGACTACTCCATTAACATGAAAATAATAAAACACAATTGTAAAATGACAATAAAATTGGATTTAGAAGAAACAAAAACTCGTTTTTTAAATGTTATTTTTATTTTGTAGAATGATTAACAACATAGTATATTTTTCTTAGTTCTTATTGCAATGCTTATGAAATATATAAACGTAGTATATTATGAACTAGAACTGTAAGCATGTTTTAACTTTTCCAAATCATTCCTTTTTTTGACAGAGCTTCTGTGGTGTAGTGGCATCACATGTGCCTCACACGCACAGGGTCCTCAGTTCGAACCTGGGCAGAAGCAGCACACTTTTTTTGAAAAATGTGTTATTCGTATAATACTGCCTTCTTGCCTTCTTTACACAGTCTGCCTGCAAAATTAAAATGGAAGATTATCCAATAGTTTAACTAGAGGTATAGAAAAGTATACGGAGAGATATAGAGAAAAACAATACAACGAAATCCGATGATGAAGTTTACTGAATTAAAATTTAATTTACTCGTATGAAAACATGTAAAATGTTGAATAGGCAACTGGTTTTTTAGTGAAAAATGATTTCTTTTACAAGTCCTAGAGAGGAAATGAAACCAACAATTTTTATTGAATTTAAATGGCAAATTTGTCAGAATATGGAAAAGTACTTGGTCACAAGGATGTCCTTTCATTGAAAATAGTGCATAGCATTAAAGGAAATCGCATTAATTGGTGGAATACCATTAATGTTTTTAGCAGAAAGTTCGTAGCTTTGATTAAATGAACAAAATAACGACTTGAAACCGAATTTCAGTAAGAGTAGCTGTCATGAAAAACTATTTCATAAGAGTTTTACTCTTTTTAAAAAGATTATGTGGGGTCATGTATACATGTATTAAAATGGTCTTAATAAGGGTTCAAGTCCCTTATTCGGCGGTTTTGTATTTGGAATTTCATTCTAGGCTGTTCTGTTTTTGCAGTCAGATAGAAGCAGACTTTTAACCCACGCCCAAAAAATGAAGAGTAAAGTGAACACAGTGGACCACATGGCAATTCAGACTTACTCCGAGTACAACTTGCAATTGGTTAAAGGTCATAATTTTTTATCATTACGGAAGGGCCAAAAAGGGAAACTATTTTTGGCAATAAATGAATAAATGTAGGTTATATCAAATGTATGCTATAGGTACTAAAATTCTATACATAAGAACTTTGTTCAGGTACCCAGGTAGTGTGGCCGAGCGGTCTAAGGCGATGGTTTAAGGCACCATTCTCTTCGGAGGCAAGAGTTCGAATCTCTTCACTATCATGATAATTTGTTTTTAATGTAATGACTTTAACTTATCGTGAACCACTTAAGCGTATTGCTAAATAAATCAACTTTTAGTGCAATAACTTAAATGTTTAAAATTGATAACAGTGTTTTGTTTCGTTTTAACGTTTTCAAAGATGGATTTCCAATTTACTAAACACACTGTGAAGAATCAGGAAATGCTCTGAACCATAATTTGTAATGATGTTTTAAAAAAGGAATGGATTGTTACTACCTTTCTCCTGTGATGGAAAACTCTCACGATTTGAAAAAGAAATTGCAAGTTTTCGTTTAACTCTTTGTTGTCTTCTTTTTCCGTGATCTTTTAATATCTTCTCATATTTTTTTTCCTTTTCAAATCTTTTTTTTTTTTCTTGTAATATCCGAAGGAACATTCCTTACAAAAATGAATTTCAATGAAAAAATCTGAACACATTTTAGCATTAGTTTTTTGCAACATAAAGCACAAGACAAAATTTATTATAGTGAAACATTAAAACGAATTTTCGATACAACAAAGCAATAATTAACCGTATAATAAAAAATATTGTAAAAAATTAATCTCACGCAGCCGGTAGGATTCGAACCTACGCTCCAAGATGGAATCTGATTTCGAGTCAGACGCCTTAACCACTCGGCCACGACTGCTGTTGCTGGAACCGAAATTTGAGTTACCATGTAGGGGAGAGCGGGGTTACTTGGGACAAAAAATTTTTAAAGGGCTTTCGGGATTTTTAGTTCTGTTATGAAACATCGTTAATAAAAAAATTTAGGTGTATCTTGTAGCCTATTCTTTCCTCTTTTTAAATCTGTTTTCAAAATGTCTTAATTTTAAATACAAAATTAAATACCATTTTTAAAATGAAGTTCATTTTTTTCTAAAATGTAAAAAAAGTACGGGGCTACTTGGGACAGTTTACTAAAATCGTTATTTTGCACTAATACTCGCCGATTCGTTAAAAACTGAAATACCAGTTAGAATCAGAATTAATTTTTTTTCTCGTGGTATGCTTATATTATAGAAAATAGCACACCATAATGGCGAAATATGTCGAAAACTTTTTTTGGTCGAAAACGCACCGCGCGCGCTGTCTCCCCCTACTTTTATATGGCCTTTCATTGTCCCAAGTAACCCCGCGGTCGATGTCCCAAATAGCCCCACTGTACCTACACTCACATTTACCTTAATTGCAACTAAACTAAAAGAGATAGAAAAATGTAATGTTCAGCAAAGATAAAGTAAATAGAATTTCCTTGAAAATGGCCTATCTCGTTTTTTAATTCTTCTTACATAAATGACCGGTTTTTTAAATGAAAAAATTTCGTTTTTCCAGACAAAAAAGTTGAAAAATACATTTCACACACTACAGTCTAAACTAATCAACATTTTCTAATGGAAATTTTTGTCAAGATGCGTTCTAGTAATTCACATGTTTCCTGAAAAAACGGGATTTTTTAAACATGTGTAACACACTCAAAACCCCGCTGTCCCAGAGTAACCCCTGTCCCAAGTAACCCCGCTCTCCCCTATCACATTCTATAACAAATACTTTTCGTATCATTTTAACCAATTTATTTATTTGTTGAATAAAAATATTAGCTTGTATTGAGCTGCAGCTAGTTATACAAACTATATGCAGTCCTACACTGTTATACAAGGAACATTAAACCACAAAAATGCATATAAATTGGAAAAAAGCCAGACTTTCACTCGGTTACTAATCGCGCAGATGGTAGGGTTCGAACCTACGCTCCCGTAGGGCAATTGATTTCAAGCCAACCTCTCGGGCACATCTGCTGATTGTTTCTTTTTAAACAGTTTTAAATAACCCATGAAGCAACTTCTTACTTACACAAAAGAGCAGGAATAAATTACTCTTACGGAAGCCTGAATGAAAACCCAGAAGATGGGTAGGAAATCCCCATTTTTAGGTAGAAATTAATATACAACATGAATGCATCAAATGCATATAAGATTTTAATATTTTTTCCCCGTAAGAAAATATTACTTTTTAAAGTATTTTATTACTTTTCTCTCTCTACAGCATCACATATTGTCTAGTGTTAGGATACCTGGCTCTCACCCAGGAGGCACGGGTTCAATTCCCGGTATGGGAATACAATTTTGAATCGAGCTTCTATAAAGATTTGATTTTTATGACATATGACCATGAATGGCATCTTAGTATACGACATGTCGGACTGGCAATAGAGTGCTCAACAATACTCATCAACTTAATGTATGCTCCAACAACAAGCCTGGCTAGCTCAGTCGGTAGAGCATGAGACTCTTAATCTCAGGGTCGTGGGTTCGAGCCCCACGTTGGGCGACGTCGCTTTTTATCTCTCATCAATAATTTGTGACCGAACCATTTGACTATTATTTCATGTTTTACCGAGCGCTTTAGGGTGTCGCGCTTTAAATCAGTTTTCGAGTTTTAGTTTCAAAAATCCGGTTTTGTATCCTTAGTTATTTCCCACAGCCTTGGTTTTATTTTAGCACTTTCTCCTTTTTTACCATAGGATAATCAAGGTATTTGCATATTCTAACACAATTTAAAAGATTAGATAAGGTTTGGAGGTCCCTTAAAACGATAGAAATAGACAAGTTAGGCTTGGTTTCTGTTACTGAGAAATTATGCTTCTCGAATGAGAATAAAAATATTGTCTTTTTTAAAATAAGGATTCAAGTAAATGTTTAACATTTTAAACAGAAGGCATTGTTTTCTAGATCATGCGATTTTTAAAGAAATCTTGTTGATTTTTGGAAGGCATTTTTTGCTAATAAAAATTTAAAATCGAAGTTTTTTAACACAATTTTCCCTGAAGGATCCAGGAAAATTACCGTTAAATTCTTAAAAAATTGACCCATTTGAAAGATATCGCAAGAGTCCAGACAAAAATCTTTCTACTTCCTACGCCGTGCTGGAATTCAGTGAAGTGTTGTTACCGAATCCCGTCACAAATATTCCCCGGAATATAACTGGCGGCCAAATGGCCATCAATCATCAAAGATTTTTCTAAGGTGCTTGGCCATGCCGATGACTGAGATAAGGGATTCTCCGGATTCTGGCATCAATACCCGGGATTTTTTGTTCAAAGAGGGATTTAAAAAAAAACAAGCATCTTTTTTCATCTTATTAGCATAGAGAGTGTTTCAATCAATGTTTTTAAAATGCAAAAATGAACATTATGAAAACTATTTTTTTCTTCACAAAAAATCATTTAAGATAAATTTAAAATTGTTATTGGCTCATTTGAAAATCACTTAAAAAGATTTTGTAAATACCTGTCGTGTTTGAAAAGTTGATTTCATTCAAATACTACCTTTCTGAATTGAAACAAATTAAGATCATACTTCACAGGATCATTTCTGTAGTATATCTTGACGAGTTTCCTACCAGAAACTTGGACTCGAACCAACCACGATGATGAGATACGACGCTGGCTTCTGAGCGTGAAGCAGGATTTCTGGGTTGATTTTTCGTGAATCAACCCGGGTTCATTGATGACCGTACCTACCATTCTTTCGGGTGTGTTGGGTGGAAGTCTTGCGTGTTCTGAGTGGTGAAAACCTATATTCAATAAAATAAATATCAAAAGTATAAAGACTTTTTATATTTACCTGCTCAAACAACAAATAACAATTTTAACCACGGCTTTATACCGGTAACCAGCTTTAATCATTATCATTGGCTAGCGTGTTCGGATTTTAAAAATAATTATTCTAATAATTATATAATATTTAAATTTGATTCCAGTAAGGGACGCAGTTTAATCCCTAAATAACAATAAAATTTGTAAAGGAGTATTTTTGTTCGTCCACATTTTAAAGAATAGATGAAAATATATGTCTACTATTTCATCTATGGAATTGCTGCATATCCAACTTTGAAGATTGATTAATTTTTTACTCTTTATATTTTGTTTCCTTTGATGAACTTCATTTTTTTATGCTTTTCCTTCATAAATGGGCCAAAAACTGTCGTCCTTGTTGCAGAAATCAAGTGGTTTAAAGTTGGTAATTCACTAGATTTTATACTTTTTAATAGAAAGTGTTTTATTATTACAATAAACATGAGCCGCCAATTTAAATAATTCATTCAAAATTGAGACGTAGCGCAAGCGTAATACTGAACACACGACCATTTAGATTCCATGATATGATTTCATTTTTTCCCTTATTTTGTGGATTAGCGGCTCGTTGGTCTAGGGGTATGATTC
Organism: Chydorus sphaericus; assembly: GCA_030141595.1. Taxonomy (NCBI): domain Eukaryota; kingdom Metazoa; phylum Arthropoda; class Branchiopoda; order Diplostraca; family Chydoridae; genus Chydorus; species Chydorus sphaericus. The sequence continues at coordinate 1,154,236 of CM057926.1, read as the reverse complement.
TCGCTTAGGGTGCGAGAGGTCCCGAGTTCAAATCCCGGACGAGCCCTGCAACGTTTAAGTCGGTATAATAGTATTTTTGCTTTAATTTTACTTATCGGAACCAATAGTATGGCTTTGCCCGGAAATCAAATGGGAATCCGTCGTGTGTACAATTTTGTCCTGAAAGCAGATCAGATTAGGGTAAACCATTTTCTACCATCGGTCTATTTGGTAAACCATTATTTACCATCGGAGTTCTCGAACTCCTCTTTGATTGGATGCCAATAACAGGGAACATAGGGGGAAACACAGAATCTTTGTCGTTTTTCAATTAGTTATGTTGAAAGGATGATTTTGATTGGAATTTCTCCGTAAGCCCGCATACAAGAAATCCCAGGTTACTTACCTTATTTCTTTTGCTTAAAGAAACTAAACTTTTAAACTTTATCCAATCTCTTCAATTTGGTTTACAAGATGTTAAGTAGGCTTAGGTAAGCATGCTGCGAAATGGAGAAAGTGCCAAAATAAAAAGAACAGCCTGAAACGTGAATTGTTCCATTAACATTTTTAAATATATATCCTTGATAATTGGAAGGAAATGGGAAAATCAAACTGTAGGACGAGTAAATACTCATATATAGCTCAGCTACAACCTTGAAACAATATATCCTCGTTAGTATAGTGGTTAGTATCCCCGCCTGTCACGCGGGAGACCAGGGTTCAATTCCCTGACGGGGAGATATGGATTTTGTCTTTTTTCTATCCTATTTCTTGCTTTGACTTGTTGAAAGTTCATGAGTAATTTCAATCTTTTTAAAACACTGGTTTCCTGAGCGAATGGGTGCTTTATGGGCCTGATTTTGTGGAGAACATGTTCAAAATTGAAGCCGGAATGCAATTTAAAATCAAACTAGTTATCAAATATGGTACTATTTTTTGCGCTGAGTCCGATTTAGTAAAGAACGGGGCTTTAGCTTTAATGGTTTCGAAGATATAAGGACGAGAAGTTAAAAAATGAAAAATCGTCTGCCAACTTTGGTTACGCTTTTTGGGCGTTCGAGTCCTGAAACATTTAAATAAATTATTGTATTCTATAAACCTTTATGTTTTCTCTGGGCCCCTTAAACTGTTTCTTCTAAATCAAAGTGGTTTTTAAGATATATGCAGTTATGTATGATACCCTATTTTGTTCAATTCGCGCCTAAAATTTTACTGTTAAACACTGCCTCTAGCGGGGAAAAAAATATTTTTTATTTTACTTTTGTGAAAAAAAGATTATGTTATTGTTCAAATATAATGTATAACTGTTTATTTGTTATTATAACCCTTATAAATAATGTCAAAGTCAATTTATTTCATAATCAATTATTTAAAATCCGCTAGGAGCGCTGAAACCCCATGAAAAATTGAGGCGCGAAAATAACTAAAATGGGTCTTCACTTAGAAATCGATTTAAGTAATGATGCAACAATTATTAAAACCCATCCTTTTAGGGGCTAACTAAGAACATAATGAGCTTTCTATTTGCTAAATTGTATTTTATACAGCGTCACTAAAAGTTACTTTTTTTCGTAACCAAAGTTGATCAAAGTTTGAATTTTTTTTGAAAATTTTGAGACATAATCAATTATAAATCTAAAACGATAAATGATAGAGACTTACGGATTTCACCAATCGATTGATCAGTGTTTTCCGGTTCTAATGAATATAAATTTAGTACCCTAAGTACTTTTCCGGATTCAATTATTTGTCCATCTCCACCAAAAAAGCACCCCTTCGCTCAGGAAACCAGTGTTAAAAACATCCATTTGAAAATATTTTTATTTGGTTTGCTTGCTAATGTATTGTTTTAAGATACGATCAAGGGGCAACAGCAAGGGGATATATCTCAGTGGTAGAGCATTCGACTGCAGATCGAGAGGTCCCCGGTTCAAACCCGGGTGTCCTTTAAAATTATTTTAAATTTTATATTCAAAATAGAAACGTGACAATTATTCAGTTGGCAAAATCCGGGGGCATTAGGGTGATTCAAAATAAATCAATTATTTTTTTTTTCTTAAGCGGCACTCTTGTTTGTTGTTCCAAATGAGAAGAAAAAAATTGAACCAAAAATTAGATAATAAAAATGAAATCTGGATATCGCAAAATACTAAATGAAGTTATTAACATGTTGTACGAATGTAATTAAGAACAAACATCGTTCGTTTAACAAGAATTATTGAGAATTTGATTGATCAGGGAACAGCGCGAACGCAGTCCCCCACTACCAAAAATTACACTCCCGAGTTATCCACATTTGGGATAATCGCAAGGGTAAGCCCAGGCCGAAGTGCAATGACCAGGCCTCGCCCTGGAGGTACCTCCTTAGTGATCAAGGTTGCCTCTGAGCCAGGTAAGTATGCTTTTCTTCGGTTTTGGAACCCCATTTAAAATGTACATACTTCAAATCAGATGAATGAATTCTGAGAAAAAGAAAATAATTTGTTAAGTATATTTGCAAAACTTGGAATGAAAGATGACTAGAACCGTTTAACACAGTTTAATTTGGATGGTAATGCTCATGTTTTGAAAGCTATGCATGATACGAATGATGTTCCAATTGTAAGGTTTCTTTCAATATTGTAACATGAGGATAAAAGTCATGAAATGTGTCAGCCATAATTAAGACCAATGTTAATCCTCCGACTGTCCTACCATATTTTTATCATATTATTACATTGATTTGAAGATTGTACTATGGGGATGCAACTCAGTGGTAGAGAATCCGCTCTATTTGAGATCTAGTGCCCTGCTGTCAGGTCAGGTATGTGTATTTAGCCAACGGTTAGTGAGCTATTTTTGTAAGGCCACAATACAAACATAGAAATTACTTCGGTGGCAATACGGCCGTGATGGTCTAGTGGTTAGGACCTTGCGTTGTGGCCGCAATAACCCCGATCCGAATCCGGGTAACGGCAGCACTATAGGATTAATGTATACTTTAATATACGGTATTACTTTTATGTGCTCTTATTTATGAATTCAACATTTCTACAGGCAAACCGATTGCCTGGTAGGTCATCTAATAATATTATTAATACTCATTAAAGTCGGTAATAGGAGCCGTATTTTCTCTGTTTTCGCTGTAAAAAAAACATTGAATAATGTAGGATTCATAAAATGTCCATTTATAAAAAGGGGCCCTTATTCACACAAGTTGCAAAAACAAAGTATACACTTATTAAAAAAAGTAGCCAGATGATAGAAAGTGGTTTTGCTATTTTTTTTCAAAAGCAAGAAATGTATTGTTGAAAATGTTTTAAAACTGACTGTTATATAGATTGATTAGAGTTTTATGTATCGGGGATGTAAATCAGTGGTAGAGTGTTCGCTTTGCATGCGAAAAGCCCGGAGTTCAATCCTCCGCATCTCCAATTGACTTTTATTGTAAGACTAAATAAACCAAAATTTCATTTTAAGACTAATTGAACAAAAAAATAAAAATATGACAGCCCAAGTTTCGGAATGTAATGCGTTATAAGGAGTTGGTTTTTGGTTTTCATGCATAACGTCTAGTTTTAAAAGTTTAACTACAAATAAGAATTTAGAAAAAGTAAAACCCGCATAAGTAGTCCTATCGCAGTCGGTAGGATTCGAACCTACGCTCCAAGATGGAATCTGATTTCTAGTCAGACGCCTTAACCGCTCGGCCACTACTGCTATGATAAACTAATACAAAATACAGCTGTTCTGATAACTGCTAACTTTTTCAAATATAATACTTATTCGAAATATTAAAAAATACAAAATCAAGGTAAGTCATTGAAAAATAAATAGCAATAAAATAGAATTATAATCTGACAGTAAATTAAGGAAAAAGTAAGGCTATTTTTGTCTATTTCGTAGGGCTACTTTAAGCAATGATGGCCAATATGCTGGGCCATCTTCTCAATTCTGAGACATGATAAATTAGCAATTTAAGCATGTTTCAAGTTATTAGTCTTTGAAATTGATAACTTACCGAGCTTCTGTGGTGTAGTGGTATCACATGTGCCTCACACGCACAGGGTCCTCAGTTCGAACCTGGGCAGAAGCAATATAATCTTTTAAAAATAAAACGTATGATATGCATTCTGGCTCTTCTCAAAACCCAGTCTCAATGAGCAATAAACACTGTCGTTTGGCGAATTTTTTCATCATTGAAACTCATTCCAACCAATCTTGACAAAATATATAAGTTGTTATAGTTATAAGTAAAATGATCAAGAACGAGATTCGACGAGGGTGAGATTCGAACTCACGCGTGCAGAGCACAACAGATTAGCAGTCTGTCGCCTTAACCACTCGGCCACCTCGTCTTATTGAACAACAGAATACCATTATTATGATAAAATTTTTATGAACTAAAATGAGGAATTATTTAGAAATATAGAAAAGAACTTTGTAACAAGGATGCCTTTCATTTAAATAAAGCCACAAAGTAAATCGCATTTATTGGTGAAGGACTCAGAAATTGGAAATAATTCCGAAGAAAGAATATTCAGATGTTTAATATCTGAAGAATATCCTTATAAATGGTAAATCTACCTTTGTCCAATCCTTTAGAGATAGGTCCCATTATTAGTTCAAAATCGTTCATACAGAATGCGTAAATCATTTGTATGGTAAGGCGATTGGAAATGGCAGCACTGTGGCGAATATCGATGGTTCGTATTTAAAGACCGTCTAAAACTGCGCCTAAAATCGGTTCTGACCTATTTCAGGTTTGGGGGAAAATTCCTTTACTCACAAGTCAACTCAGTTGAAATTCCTACGGTTACACTGAAACTATGTGATCGTGGAAATGAGGTCGTAATAATAAACCGATCCAAAGCTTGGCTAAATTAAGCTACGAGCCAAGCTCATTTTGAGACATTTATAGCGTTTTCCAATGGCAAGATTTTCAAGAGATTTCGTAGATCCAGAGTAGATTTTAAAAAATTGTTCCAATGGGAATACAGGGTTGTTCCAATGGCCGACAGATTTTTTTTCAGATCCGCCAAGGAGACATCAAAGGTAATACCGGATGTACGGGGTATTGGAAAAGTTGTTCCAATAAAAAGAGAGAAATTGGAAAGATCTACTCTGGATGTTTGGCAAGATTTTTCAAAAAATATCTGGAGTGGATTTTTTGAAATATCTGAAAAATCTTGCCATTGGAAAACGCCATTAGAGACAAATTCCCGGAAACTTCTTTAAAAGAAAAATGAAAATTTGATGCTTTAATTTCAAGAAAATTAAGAATTGACGAAATTTGACGTAAGATTTCTGAACTGAGGATAAGTTACTCCATATGATTGGTATCCATCCAAGTTTTTTAATATTTACATACTTGGATGGCTTTCTTCTTAAAACTATCCATGCGATTCTTTAGGTGTTATTGATTCATTTGACTGGGTGTTCAATATATTTCGTTTGTCTAAATTTTTATTATGTAAGAACATTTGATGTTAATACGGCATCTGGGATTGAAGCCGGCATCTGTGTCGGAGCTTTGGTCATCACCACCGGAATCCTTGGCAATCGAGCCGCCATTAAACCTCACCATTGATCTACAAAACAGTCCTGTAAGTAGCTGACCACAGCTTGCTGAGTTTGTCACTCCAATAACTAAGTTTTTCTCTATTTCAATTAGAACATTTGCAGTAAAAAATCAGTTGTTTAATGTAGTTAAATTATTCCAGTTGACTACACTTATTACTTCATATACCGCATATATTTCTACAATTACAAATGTAATATCAATTGTTTTGCAACAGTTTGTACCTTCAGATCCAATCAGTAATTAGACTGACTATCTTTTTTGAAAATACGAGACTTTATATTTAACAGTGCTACAATAATATGCTTTGGATTTTTTTCAGAATTTGTAAAAGACTATTGACATGTTTCAATTTTGAACAAGGTTGCAATCTATGCCTTAAACCAGCTCTCATTGTTAGCTGTAAATTATTTAACGTTTTAAAATTTATTTAAAATGGTGTACTGTAAATTATTTTATTAGTGTAAGAACACAACTGTCAAAGACATTATAAAAACTAGTTGGCTTATTTACAGCTGCACTGTTGCACTAAAAGCTAGCTAAAATCTAAAAATGAGAGCTAGACCAAGGTGGAAATGTCCTCAACGAGTGCAATGTGTTTCTTCTCTTTTTCATTGATTTATATTGACATCTTTCAATTTCCTCGACAGCCCTTTGCTGTTTAATTTGTTTTCACCTGCTAATATAAGTTATTTAGTCGTCGTTATCAATGCCATATCGTGTACCAACATCATATCACCTTTCTTTTTTTAAAGAAAAATGTAAGGTAATGTACTAAAATGTAACTTGGGGAAACTCGGTAACCATGCCTTAATGTCGATCCTATATTTGAGTATATTTATCGCGTTACCTTTAGAGAATGTATCTACTTATCTACTATGTGCTGTATATTTTCTCTTGCTTTTCCCACACACAAAGAGACGTACGAATGTATGGCTTATTTCACAAAAATCAACAAAACTTCCAGAAAATGTTAAACAGAATTTTATATCTTTTATTTTTTTAAGATAAAAAGTACACAAAAAGTATAATTTCTTGGGCTTTGTTGGACAGGTTTTCCGGCCATTAAATTTGTAAAAATATGAACCAAGAAGAAATTGCAATTATTAAGGAATGGATCACATATCTTCAACCGTTATATGTCTAACTAAATCTCAATGAAATCTTCGTCAGCTTGTAAACGCTGTTCCTTCAACGATCCTCTACGATGATAAACAAGATTTAGCGTAAAAAACTAATGAAATTCGATTACATACAACGAAGAAAACCCAATGCTTGACACAGTTAATAAGGTTAAGGGTGATTTTAAAAATTAATGTGTTTTTCTAAGCGGCGCTCTTGTATGTGGGTTTAAATGGGTATAAAAACATTTGGACCAAAAACTAAAATTTTTCAAATGAAATCTGGATATCACGAAACTACCCTAAAGATTCTTAAAAATATAATTTTTAGGATTGCGTCATCGCAGCTTCTGTATAATTAAGTTTCCAGAACTGGCGCTTAAACTAAAAATACTATCTAATAATAATTATTTCAAAACAAGGAGCATCAGAAGGAGAAGAATACTCAATTAACTGTAACAGTAATAAAGATGATAAAAAGGCAACAAAAAAACTCACAGAATGATGAGGAGTTAGGAAAAGAATAATCAGTAAACTGTAAAGTTGATAAAGGTGATGAAAAGGCAACAAAAAACCTCACAGAAACAGGGTATGAAAAGTAATCAGTTACTCGGGAATGTGTGCTTCACCACCTACAAAATTATATTTTAGAGTACGTATTTTATATTGACAATACAAAAGTTGTGAATTCACTTTCCCTGAAGAGTTGTGAATCCATTTTCACTCTCACGTTCATCATCATCATCATCCTTCACTACTTGAATCACTGCTGCTACTGAAATCATCATTGTCCATGCCTAGAGGACATAGTTATGTAAAATACATGCAGAGAAAACGATGATAGACAAGAATTTTAAATTGGGGACATCCATGAATTTTAATGTCCAAAATTTCCCTTTTAGTCGGCAGAAACTCCTTTTAAATATAGAACGCTCGACGATGTGAACGGCATTATACGGTCGCTGAGCCTTAATTAGAAAGAAGTAATAAACTAATTTAAATTTATTTTAGATTAGGAGTGGTTGATCAATAATGGGCATGACAAATTGTCTCTTAAGGATTTAACTCACCAGAGTAAAATGTTCATTGCAATAATGTGTCATCATTCTATTAGAAAGTTGATATAACCAGCGCCCTAAAAATTCTACATTCGTTTCCTTCTAGTCTCTCCTCTATAACTTGGCTCAAAGAAGAGCCAATAGATTCTTGAATCATTCATTGACCGTGGTCAAGCACAGCTTATGTCTAGCAACATTTCATCACACACAGCTTTTGACTTTACCTAAAATAGAACTAAGTAATAATATTTATTTAAAAAAACTAGCCAACTATTAAGTTTATCAAGAGTTCTAGGGAAATGAAGAAATCCTGAGGCTACATCTTCGTACATGTCTCTTAGAGGCCAAGCAATGAACTTCTTTTTCTGCTTATTTAAAACCTTCAAAATTGCTAATGTAGAATTCAAAATAGCTATAAATGATTTGCACGTCAAAATCTTTAAAAAGATAATCCTTATTGTTGCAAGAATATATAAGATACTTCCGTAAGGCAACACAAAATCCGGGACGATAAAGAGACTAATTGACAGTCAAACTTTTTAACACGTAACTAAAAGGTTCTGGTATTGCACACGATAACACATCTCCAGCACAGGTATAAGCTACATGATGAACAGACTAATTTGACAGTAAAACAGTTTAACACGTAACTACAAGGTTTTCGTACTGCACACGATAACACACCTCCAGGACAGGAATAAGCTACAGCAGATGAACAACCGAGACTCAGGTGAACGAGCCGGCGAAACCACACTGGTTACACAGCAAAACGTTGAACCAAGGGTTACGGAAATAAATATATTATTTTAACTAAGGATCATGTTTGAGCAGTGAGATCAGCTGCTCACATTATTATCGTTGAAATGATACATTATGGTTTACACAATCATTATATATATTTGGAGATTTAAAATATATGCATCGGTTTTGGACTCACATTATGGATGAGATATTTCGATTTATACGTCCGTAAATATGTCTCGTAATCTCTTCGGGTTTGTTGATCTGTCTGTCGAGCTATCTCTAAAACTTTTCACAAAACTCTCTCTCGAGCTTTGCGCTGAGCTGTTCCAGCTGGTTCTATGGATCTGGATTTCCAAAAAGGCAATTTTGACGCAAAAACTACGAGGTAATGCAGTAGTAAAGAACTATAACAAAAAGCTGAAAAAATGATTACAGTAACAATTGGTTGGATTTGACAATAAAAAAGTATTTTCCTAATTTAAAATACGGATAATAAGAAACAAAATAAGTACACATCTGCTGAAATTTTCTCATTGTTCAAAAGCGGATCGATATGAACACTTCTTTTTTGGCGGCATAAATCACGAATGGAAAAAAATATTCATTTTAGCCCTAAAGCAGCATACTTTGACAAATGTGACGACCACTTCAGAAGGAAACCAAAACAAAGGAAAAATAATAAGTAGAATGTTATAATACATCATGCATACTAAGTCAAAATGAGAGGGAAAACGCTGAAGGAATTTTTCGATATAGATAAAGTAGAATTCAAGTAAATATAGTGACAGTATGAATCGTATCAAATAGCAAGCTTAAGTATAATTGTTAACAAATATATCGTCGAAAAGTAAACATAACTTTGGAAGCAAAAGGTGAATAAATAAATATATTTGTTGTGTCAATTTATTTTCATACATGAAAATTTGTCTTACCCCAGTCTGTTGACAACAGACGAAAGGGTGATTCTAGCATCAAAATCACAAAGTGATAGTTCATAAACCAGTGCAATACTGATCATTCCAACAAAAAGAACTAGACAAAGCAAACAGATAAGCAAGAAGTAATAATCAAACATTCACCTCTCGAGCATTCCTTTCAAAGTGGCAAAAAAATGAAATAATGGCAAAAAGGTAAACAACAGTAGGATTCATATTAATTAAGAAACGAAAATAATTGTCTTCATTGATAAACCAAAAAGTTTTTTTTTTTACTTTGGAACATGATTCGTTCAACGGCATTAATATTAAGTTCAAAAGGAAGAATAAAAGGAACAGAGATTACTTCTTTGGAACGGGTTTACTTTAGAAAATAGAGCATGCAACACGCACAGTTTCCTCTTGGATGAATTTCACTTTCCGATAGTAATCAAATGAAATGAACAACTTCATCTCAACCTTGCCGGTGAGCTCAAGTAAAAATAAGTAATTGTAACCCACGTTACTCCTTAGATTCTTTTCTGAAGTTTCTCATCCATAGAAATATATTTATATTTATTATTTACTGAGACGGGATATAAGAGTTGAAGATTATTACATACCCTCCACGTATAAGTTTTAGAAAAAGACTTAACTTAAAATTGGTTACATTAATTAGAAAGATAAATTTTAAAGTCCTGGAACGAAGGTGGCCATATGCCGCTGCGTTTCGTGTTTTTAAGCTTACGCAGTAAATAGTCACTATTGTATATAAAGATTATGAGGATTGGGGATCATTTCTTATTTCGATAGAAATTGGGTTCACTTGGGCTGACTTATAATTTGCTTATAATCACCAATAAATTCAAGATGGTGACGAAGTGATAAGTTAAATGAATTAAGCGAAATAATGTATATAAAAATAAAAAAAAATAATCGGGAGGAAATAAGGAATCAAATGTCACAATAAAGGCAACGGTCCGAGCCTTTTTAAAAACGTAATCAAAATGGATTAAAGTCGAACCGATTCACACGCTACTAGGACGGAAACTACTTCAAAAAATCTCCCATTAACTTTGATCCAAAATGAAGGGCCTCAGTGAAAACAAGTAAAGAGTGAGTTTTGTTCAATTGAATTTAATCTTTATTTTGCCGACTTTTATTTTTACCTTTACAACTAAACTACTTGTTACTTGATTTGCATGCTATTTCCTTTTTTTCTTAAGAGTACTGTTTGGACTGCGTCATATTTCCAATGGTGGCAATTCAAACGGTCACCATATTATCTCAAAGGAATCAAATGAAGAGTAAAAAATTACCACTTCATTTAATTTCTTTTCCATGGTAAGAAATGAAAATTTTAGCTTGATACTCATTAAAAAAAATTTACAGATCATCTTATTTATCATTTACAGATCTCTATTCAACATCATCGCAATGATGTTGAAGGCAATTTCCAACCATGAAAGGCCCTACTGGGAATATGAACAGAGTCTAACTTTCGTTATGTTGGTGATTTGCTTCATAATTGCTTTTTTTCTAAATTAAGAAGTAACGTGGTCAGGCTGAGAAATTGAGATTGAATACATGTACGTCTTAGACATACCGCCGATTAGAGAGCACCTGAGTCGGGCAACTAGCCGGTGTCATAGGTACTTATGTAATAGGGCCTGCGTGACCCTAAGTCGTATCTAGTGACATCGGGCTAAAACACAACAGCTGCCCAACCCAGTTTCTTAAAAATTCTGAAAATTATGGAATAATCCATGAAATGGGTTTTTATTATTTCATAACCATATTAAAAGATGTTTCTAGGATTTTTTAATGCTGTTTTTGTGATCTTTATCATAGGCTGTGATCATAGGTAATAAATTTTCTCAAAATTATTATTAGAAGAGGATAGGTTTAAATTTTGTTGTTCTAAAATTCAAAACGTATGTTTCAGAGGAAATTCTGTATTTTTGCCATTTGTTTCGCAAAGTGGAAAGATATCCAAGAATACCTGAATGGTAATCAGTTTTTTCCCAATAAGTAAGAAACATTGTGAAAACTATGTGGTTGACAGCAAACTTTGACGTCAGTGGATTGAAACGTTATTTAAAATTGAATTAGTTGAAATATTTCCATACAAAGAAAAATCACATTAATGATATAATGCACACATTATTTCAAGGTACTTTTCCCAATACAGAGTAGTGTTTTTTCTCGTCTTTTTTAGTATTCCTCCCTCCTCCATTTTTCTACGAAAGGAAGGAATGCGATGATGACCTCCTTAGTTGATTATTTTCTCAGCTTTAATTCCCCTCTGAACTTTTTTCTCGATTCTTTATTTAAGAGATGTTGATTTGGGCGTAATTCCACACTAATGAGCTGCGGCGTTCATTCTGCTTGGAAAGTTGCACTCTCGATTGTCTTAACGACCGCCTCAGACACGTCTTTGGAATAATGAAAGCCAATTTAAAAAAAAACCTGTAAAATAAATCCATTTTTAGCTCCCAGACAAGGATTCACTTCTAAATTTAGTATAGGTCAGAAATCAGTCTAAAATCAGTGGGCCCTTTCCCGATTTAACAAAAAAAGGAAAAATTACACTAAAAAACATTAAGATAAAAAAGGTCTCTCCAAATATTCCTATCAAGCCGAAAATGAATTTTCTAATTTACGCAGCTAGAACAATCAGAAAAATGGACCGTTAAGAAATTGCTAAACCATGGGGTTTAAACGGCTGGGTAAAGTGATGAAAAGGGGCCCTCTCATTTTATGAATAGTTTTTGCATTCCACAGGCCATTCGAGCAAGTATAACTGTAGAAGACCTGGTTGGTTGCAAAGCCTAAACTATTCCACCGAAGTCTTCACTTCTGTTACATTTTAATTAAACGTTGCACTTAACTTAAACATTTTCTTCTCTTTTTTATTGACTGACACTTGTAAACATGAGTTTTATTTAATTTTAAGGCAGAATTTAACATGGGATTCTGTTTAAATAATTAACTCATAATAATTGATAATTTTGAACGATTTTTTTTATCGAGTTGTCTAATAAAAAAATATCAGAAACGATAAATATCGATTGAATTTTTTACGTAATCTTTTTAGTTGGTTTGCGTCATTTAAAAAAGTCATCAAATAAAAAAAATTGAAAAAGAATATTTCATTTAAATCGCAGTTAATAAAATAAAAAATTACTGATATATACACCAATATTCATGTTTTTATTTAATATTAGGACAATGTCATTTCTTATATATTTATATAAAACATTTCATGTCTCAACATCATTCATGCGACATTTTTTCTTAATTTTTCATGCTTTAAGCTAGAAAAAAGAGTGAAAGAGCCGGATCTTACTTTCTAACCATCCCGGGAGGTTGAAGGTGCCGCAGCCGCCCACTCAAAAATCTACCTGCCAACTAGCAAACCTGTTGATAACCTTGAGAAGCTCTTCTTTATGTGCGACGCGCGCGTTTTTCTGTGCATGCGCAAGTTTTACTGCGCCTGCGCGTGTTTTTCTGCGCCTGCGCGTGTTTTTCTGCGCCTGCGCGTGTTTTTCTGCGCCTGCGCAAAACTAAAAGTTCCAAGTTTCCCCGCCGGTTCGCTAGTTGGCAGGTAGATTTTCGAGGGGGGAGGATACTTCAACCTCCCGGAACGAGGGGTACCCCTTTTCTACAGGAGATCCCGTTCCTTCACTCTTTCTTCTAGCTTTAAGATTTTTCTTAAAGCGCGAAGTAAGGAAGCAAACTTACACAAAACGAGTGCTTGTGTGGAAACAGACACAACTACGAAAGGCTGAAATTTTTGTTGACACCAACGCGGTCTTAGTAAAATTCTGATAAGTCGTTTGCAAGTGTTAATCAAAATGAGAGACATTTTTGCCAGAGAGACCTCAGAGAAGTGAAAAAAAAAATCATTTCATTCCCGTCCATGTTGTTCACGTCCATAGACCATATTTGTTAGTGTTTTATTCTGCCCAGAGAATTACCATAAATTAAAAAATAAAATTAATGTTAATTAATAAATTCAAATGGGGGTAGAGGAAATTTTTTTTTTAATTCCATATTGAAATACTGTATTGAAACGAAGAGAGAAGCGAACGGGACACCAACGCAAAAAATTGGAACCATGTTTTCCCTTAAAAGTGGCCAAATACTGCAACATAAAATTAAAATGAATTCCTTTTTTTGTTTTTTTTATTAAGATAAAAGAATACAATAGAAAGTAGAAAGTAAAAAGTAGAAAGTTAAAGAAGAGAAGTGCATGTAGAAATTCAAATTGTGAAGACTTGTAAATTTAATTTTACGCCATGAAAATATTATGAAAGAGGATTTTTCCAAATGAGGATCTCTAGAATTCCGATCCAATATACTGAGCTAAAACAATAAATGATTTCTAATATTTTAAAACATAACATTGTTCCCAGAATCGAAGAAGTCTGAGGAACAAGGTCGTAAAAAGATACCACATAAAATTGGTTGGAACGCTAAAAAAATTAAAAAGAAATTTGCCTGTTTTCATTTATATTCATTGATTGGAATCGGGGGACTGCCAACGAATTTTTTCATTACCTTAAGCTCACTATTTCCACAGTTCTATTCAAGTTTTCTCTTCTGTTGAAGTCCTTGGACTCGTCGACTGGCTCATTATAATTTTTTAATTTAAATTGGAAGCGGCTTTTGAGGATGGAAATGCACTACAGTAAAAAAATACATACATTAAAAATAGATGAAATAAGTCATTGATAAATTTATTTATGACTCACTTCTTAATTTCTTGATTTATTTAATTCCTTCCACATCCGGAAGGGATTATGACTGTTTGTTTTCCTATGTCTCCACGAGAGTCAATAGCTCAAAAAAATAATGGAGGCTAGTTCAGCGTTATTTCCTTTCTGTAGTTAGATGAGCTTTAGGTGGTGCGGGTTTCCGAGAGACTTGCCTGTAGAATCTGAAATAAATTTACTGTGAAGTAAACAGCTATAAATTTATTCAAACATTATTTTTATGAAGATCTTTTTTTACATAGGGTTGTGTGCTGAGAGTACCGTCACAAAATGTGAGAATCGACGCCTAGTGGTGTGCTTGGGCACATTACTAGTCATCATCAGATTGTCATTTTCATTGGACTGCACAGATATTTCTGTTGTACTTGGGCTTGAAAGCTTGAAGGATAGAAAAGTGTTGGAATTAGAAAATTTCATCACACTGAAACTGACCGGAAGAGCTAAGGATTGCATGGACGAATTTACTCGGATTAGGTTAAGGATCTCATACTAGTAAGGAGTTATTGAACAATATATTTTTAAGTTACTGTTCCAGTGTATATATTTCTATAAGTAGTTGCTAGCATATATGGTTAGCACGCCGAACTTTCACTACTTAAATATAAAAAATAAAGATATGGTGATGCAATCATAAAAATTGAAAAAAATCCACCCCCCCCCCCCCAGATAAAAAAGTAAGCGCATAAACTAGGAAAATAATGCTCTGATAACCAAGCAAAAATTGATGGAAGGCGTCCTTTCCCAATTCATGAGAGAAAGTGGTAATAATATCACCGAATTAGAGAATAGGAAAAAACGCCAGACTTTTAATTGCTTAATTCAAATTTCACAGTCTTCATTTGAAAACCACCAATCAAGCGCTGGAATATGGAAGCAATGGTGCTTTATTCCGTTTCAAAATCTCCTATAATGTGAATTATTTATATGAAATGAATTATCTGATTAGGCATATTAATACCAGCACTTGGATGATCTAAGTTAAGTAATAAAATACCTATCATGATTAACCGCGTAATCATAAATGACGTAATAGGTGAAAAATTTACAACTAAATATATAATGGGTTAATCCATATTCTTAGAAATCCATTACAGCGAAGGAAAAATGTATCCACTACATACCAATGTCTTCAAAGTGGGCAAATAATTTCCACAGAACCATAATATTAGCTCATAATACTTCAGTTAGTAATGTAACTTGTTCAACTTCTCTTTTCTACTAATTTACTACATATGAAATTTGACAGCTTTTTATACTGCACTCAAGTTTTACTTTATTCAAACAACAAGGCGTGTTTGAACAAGTGATTCAATATATGCTACGTCTCTTTGAAGTGTTGAAAATGGAAAACTCCAAACGTAGGTTTAAAAAAGTGAAATACTGCTTGCTTACGGTTGGTTGTTATTCAGAATTTGTTTTGGGAAACTTCAGAGCGAGCCGTTAAGCCGGTGCGTGATGACATTTATGAATGACAATGTTTTTCGAGATCATAATTTAGGTGTAAACTAAATTGAAATACCTTTTTTTATTCAAAAAAAATTGTTGTTATAATTTCACATACATATTAATGAAGTAATTAGAATTTTCCTTAAAATTACTATTCTTCTCGTTCCTTGTTTCTCCTTCATTGATTTTCAATGTAATTTATCAAGTAAAGAACACGAAGAGGCCCTTGTTAAATGTCAGATGGAAAATATTACATAGAAATACTCGGGAGACCGAAAACTACGTTTAAATTCATACCTTCCCCCTTTCTTCCTCACAATCTACTCTACTAGAGTGCGACAAAATTGTAGTGTTCCTTTTATAACATCCATGTAGATTTTTTTAAATTATGTATGTATTGAATTCATATTGCTGTTCTTTCAGTTCGATGATTTAGATAGAGATGTACGTATCCCAACTCGTTCGGTCAGTCATACAAGCGTAAAGCGTTCTTGAAAAAGGTTATCAGAAGATCAAGTAAAAGAAGCGTTCATGCTTAGGTCTATCTCGGCCGATAACTGAATATTCAGGCAAAGTTAAGTGACGTTAAGGCGTTTTTTTTCAATTTACAGGACAGAAAATGACATGGACAAGTTTTCAGGCCAGCTTCACTTTCCAAACCAAGGTAATTATTTTAAGGTAAGGCCAATTATTTTTCAGGCCAGTGTAATCAGTCAAAATCTGCCAAGTCATTTTTTGTTGTATACTTACATACAGGAACATATTATAAAAAAATAAATTATTGTAAGACTTATAAAGCGGCTTACGAAGAGATATTCATTTCGCTTGAACCCCATTTTTAATCAGTTAATGAAGCCACTGAAATTGTCTCGCTCATTTGATTTTTATGACGCTACTATGGAACACAAGAAAATAATATCAGAGACCCCCTGGATAACCAACCAACCCAATCATGAAAAATTATGAAAACAGTTATATTTTTTAAGACAATGGTAAACCCGAGAATAAGAGGCTTCGGGGTCACAAACAAAAAAAAGAAAAAATTCCACGCGAATGCACCGATAAATATATTGAAGAAAATATTGAAGAAAAGAAAGAAGAAGTGGGGGGGGGGGGTCAACCAGCTGCCGCTTATGCGTCTCCATCAGACCGAGTTAATGCAAACCGGAGAAATACCAAGGTGACACAAGTGACCACTGGCCTGCTAACAAACATAGCACTATCACCACATATAAGATAGCTTCATTGCTTCAACCACCGATGGGACTGAGATTTCGGGATGTCAAGTTTCCAGACAGCCGGCTGCCGGCTATAATTACCCTTTCAGAAACATAAATTCTCAATTCTATTTTGCTTAGCATTGTGAGGTAGTTAAATAAATAATTTATTAAATAAATTATTCTTTTTGCTCGCGAGTATTAAATAAGTAACTGGATGAATAGAATGTTCTTCCGCTTCACACATTCTCAATTTATTTTTAAATTATATTGTCATATTTTCTTGCGATTATGTAATAATAAGAGAACTGAATGGGTTTTTTTTCACCGGTTGCGATTGATTTGGTACTGTGTAACCCAACTTCAATGATCCAACCAGGCATGATTTTTTTTCAAAATTCAATCTAAACTATTTAAGTTCTGGAATCATGTATTATCCACCTTTGACCATCCAAGCCCTTCCTTAGCCCTAAATTTTAAGTTTTAGTCATTTATTTAAGTTGAGGCTATTTACTTACCATACAAAGTTATTTATTTTAGTAATATTAAGCCATATATGGATAGTGTAGTAGTTTAAAGTAAGAAAAACAGAAAAGTTTTTTTTTTCATAACTGCTAGGTTTGTTGGTGTGTATCTCGCAAACAGCTAGCCGTCAAATTGGAAAGTTTGGTGGCTCAGTAAATAGGACCGATTTATGTTATTTATTTCCGGAAGGTTTTCTAAATTTTTTTAGCTTAATAGAAACATGTACTGAACCAAGAACTTTAAAATTGAGTCAATTATATCTGGAAAAATCGGGAAACTTGAATACTCTCGCCACCCCTGATACCTCTGTAAATATTGAAATGAAGATTATAAGTTGAGAAAATAAAATTTACACTTTATTACCTATTCAACCTCACTCTTCAGAGTATCCGGTAGCCCGTAAAATAAGACAGCTAGCGGATAAAAAAAACAGCTGAGACAGCTGATGCATAGTTATTGGTTGATGCATTGACGTGTAAAACTTTTCTTATTAATGCCGCCGTAGATCACGATTTCCCATCTACAAGTAAATTTTAGAACTTTCTTAAAATAGTAATTGGAAATCATGGAAAATTAATTAAAATGTACCTAATCAAGCTGTGATGTCCGTCGATATGCGCCACAATAAACGGTAGTACCGTCATACCGTTTTACGGAACAGATTTCCTATTCTAGCCACAACTACATTGTATCGTTTCCATTCATTAAATTATCTTGAACCAATATTCCAATGCAAAAAGGTGTCCATCAACATTTCGATAACCTACACATGGAAAAAGAAAAATGAGAAACAACATAAAGTTTTGTTTACAAAAAAGCATACCTATCATTAGATGATCTTGGAAAGTTTTCAAAAACAAAGGCATCCAGTTCGCCAGCTCAGACTGCCAAATCATATTCTACACAAACCCTCCTAATTTTAAAAAATAATCTTTTTTTTCTATACATCAGTGATACGAAGTCCCGGAGTGTATTCTTTTAATTGAGTGTATATACTTAGTTTTATTTCGAGTTTTAAGTTTTTAAGCTTTAAAGCGGTAGAGCGAATAATTTTGCCCAAAATGCTCCAGTGCACGGTAACAGTCCGTTCAACTCTCCATATGTTTTTGAGGAAGCAAAGTTATGAAGACTGGCAACACAGCATTTTCCCATTATACGTTACCGAAGAAATAAATCGAATAATTCTTTTGAATGAATCCACTAATGATCTTACTGCTATCAGTATGCATACAGCCGAAATGATGATACACTTTTGAGATTCTGACAGTCTTGCTGCTTATTTATGTCGTGACCATGACAAAAATCAAACTTTTGAGACTTAAGGTTTTTAACCGAAAGGCATATTTATAATGATAAAACCAGTTCCCCGTCCCCCTCATATGGGCTAATAATAAGGTACATCTGGATGAATGAACCCGATGCTGCAGCTGTTGTCTTATTCTTTGTTGGAAGTCGCGTAACCGGTTTCTTATAGATAAGCATCTTTACGATATATTTTATTCATATGTATTATGGTTTTATTATTATTTTGAATTCAAATAAACCTGCCTGCTAAATGTAATATTGTATAGATTGATCATGGCATATTTAACTGAATTTCCTACCTTTTTTCAAGATGCTATCTAGTTTTAAATAGTTCTAAATAGCCTTAAGGAAAATAAATCCATATGTAATAATATATTAATACTTTTTAAAATATTAATAATAAATTGCTAAGACAGCGAAAATTTGCAGTTATTACATTCGTTTTATTTGTTTTCATTTAAAGACATTTTTATGGATATTTAAAAATATTTTTTTTACAACTTTTTTATTGAAAAACGTTTATTAAAATTATTAAAGAGAACTCATTCTACTCTCTCGTCTCTATGATTGCTTACTAACCAACTTTATTACAAATGTGCGGATTTCCATTGGTAGAAGCTCAATGCGATCAACAGATGTTATCGGGGATGTGTGATAATCAAAGTTAGCATCAACATCTTTGTCTATTGATTTCCAACTAAGCTTTTTTGAGTCGGCTTTCAATAAATTGCCATCCAGTGTTGTCTCTTCTATTTCTCCAATGACATAACCCTCAAATAAACCCTTTAGTTCAAATAAAAAATAAATATTATTCTATTTCTTCTTCAATGTTACATTAATGATAAACAATTAACCTTTAGAGATACTTCAACTGGATTGGAAAGAACAGGATGCTCTCCAACATTATAAATATGTTCTATTCTCAATAGATATTCTCCTTCGTACCTAAATCTAGGCTCAAAAGTAAGCAAATTCACGTTTTCCGGTAGTGATTGAGAAAGAAATTGTATCTACATAATGAAGACCAATTTTAATATTCTTACACTTTTCAACACTTGTAAAACCATTATACCTTTGATCGGAAATAGCTTAACCACTGTTTCGACGTATACTTCATATTGATGAATGAGATAATAGGTTGCCTACTTCTCTCTAGAACCAGTGACCGTAAATTTGAAGAACCTTGCATATAATTCTTCTCATCTTTGGTATCTTCTAAGAACAATGTATGCGTCCCTCTTACTACCAGCCCTTCACCATAAGCCATTTCATCGAGTGGTTCTTTAAAAAGGCAAATATCCTGCTGGACGAAACGTCGGTGAATAAGAAGTTCAAGCTCGCCGTCCTCAATGCTGCCTCCACCTTGGGCTCGATCGGTGAGAATATTCATTCGATACCCGGTCCTAGAGTCGGTTATAAAGGCGTGGGATGTGATTGGGTAGTAGTTGGAGGCGACTGGGTCGTTTCCACTCAAATTGTAAGAAGATCTCTGGTCTCTGGTTCTTAAGACGCTTTGGCGTCCGTTTGCGTCAGTATAAAATTGACCATTGTGATCAAAATCGGTTGTATAACGAGTTATGATCTCTTTACCTACTCCATCCCTAAAAATTACCAATTAACATATGAGTAATTTAAAAACAATTTAAATAACTTAATATACTCTATGGGAACAGGTCCAATAACCCATTCGAATTCGATGTAATTTTCCTTTTTGTAAAGGCGAATGATTTGACCGATAAAATTATTAAATGTTTGATGAACTTCCTCTACCAGATCTCCTGTAAATTAATTAAATAATTTATGATGAATTAAGATTGCACTCGCTAAAAACAAATGTCCGGAAAGCGGCTCCAACAAACAATTTGTCCGCATTTTCAAGACACAGAAATCCGAAAAATGCGGGCATCATGTCCGAAAACTGCGGACCAAAAAATGTGTTGGAGCCGCTATCAAGACATCGTGTCGGAAAAATGCGGATAACATTTTTTAGCGAGCAATAGTAAATTTTGCATACCTTTGTATGCGACGACCTTTTTAGTTCCAATCTTGATTGGTAGAGCGTTGTAATCAGGTGGGTTGAAAACGTACACTCCAGAAGCAGTTTTGGTTGTAAAACTACAATTACCGCCATTACCATTGTACCAAAAGAATTGTTGATTCAGTTTTATTTTTTTATTTCCATCGAAAGTCACCGATGAAATCAAACCGGTGTCTTTACTAACCACCACTGAAATTTTCTAATTAAATGAAAAAATTATAAATAGATTTTAAATAATAATTTGATTAGTTTTTACTTCATTTGAAATCTTGAGGTTCTTTAACTTATAATCAGGAATTGAATCGTCCCAGAGAGGAATTGGAATCGGAGGATCTCTCGTCCCTTTACCCACTGAACTCTCAACATAGTACGATTTACTTCCAAGTGGGGGCACTTTAGTTGCCAAAAAGATGAGTGTATGATTGGCTGTGCTATTTCTTCCAGGAATTGATGATACAAAGTTTGGTATTGGCATCAATTGTGATGGTACAATTTGTCCTTTAAAATTAAAATCAAATTAAGATTTATTTATTTACCTTATAAAGATATATACCAGTAGAATCGATGACTTTAAATTTGTAAACCAGTTCTTCTGGATCTCGGGTGACTGGAACTTTTATGTACTTATTGATGTACTGCCCAAGAGGATTGTAAATGTTGACAACGAATCGATCGCCTTTCTTATCCGTCGCCTCACATTGACTCATGTTGAGATGATGGCAGTAGCTCACAGAGAATTTGAATTCATTAGCATCCTCATTCTTTGGTATTTCTGCCCTTTATATACCAATTTATTTAATAATCATTCTAAAAATGAATGAATTTGGTCTTACTGGTAATAGGAATTTAGAGTTGTTGTACATTCTTCAACTCCTTTGTGAAGTATTCGGACGTAATCGTCGTTAACTCTCTGACTCTGAGTTCCAGTGATGCCGTCGTGATGCTGCAAAACAGCCATCGCCTCTTTCATAAAGGAGAGCTTTCCTTTATTCTCTTTTCCTTTTAAATTCAGGACTGAAGACATCTGTTTGCAAGCATTGAGAAGGCTGCTACCCTGACGGACCATGTATTTTAGAGCCGGTCGAGAAGAGAAATATCCAGTCCAATATGCGAATAGCTCCCAGTGGTATGGAAAGAAGTCGTCTTTCTTCGTCGGCCACGTCACTTCGGCTTCGTTTATTGCTTTTACATAACAGGATGGTGTTGAGTAGAATATGTTGAATGGACTACCATCATCTTGCCGTTTATTTACATACCTATTAATAGTTTATTGGTTAGTTGAATCATTTATTTTATTTTATTTTAAAGTTTTATATTACTTTATGAGTTTGTCCATATTATTGAACCATATTTCGGCATCTTCGTAGGTATAGTCACTGCCCATATAGACAGCAATGTTGTTGGTTTTGTAGGCTTTGGCCTGTTTTGTTATATGGGCTAGAAATTCATCAACCTTTTTTAAGTAAAAATAATATTATTTAAATAAAAATGGTAAATTATTGATTTAAATAGTTATGTACCCGTGTATCTACATTGTAGTCTTTTGAATCAACGTCATCTATTCATGAATAATAATAAAAATATGTTATAATAGTAAAATAGTGCATAATGTAATTGAAAACCGTTAATAGGCTCGCTAATTCTTTTGTCCCCGCAAATGTTGTCGAAACAGAAGCCAGGAGGAGGATCGAAAATATTATAAGTAATCCCAGCAAAAATACTTGGATGATTTCCTAAAAATTAAACTGTATTGGATGATATGCATCATAATTAATTTCTATTTTATACTGACCTGGATGGTCGCTTCCAGACCAAATCATCTCCATTTCTTTCGCTTCTATCCTTCGATTTTTATCTTCTCTGTCCACTCGTCCCACAAAAAGAGCATCGAATCCCTATAATCAATTCAAATTATTAAAATTATTTTTATATATTATATCAACAGTAATTTACCATGAGGGAACTGAGAAGGACCTGTTCACGAGAATGACCGAAAGTATCGGTTTGCATAGCGACCTTCGGTCTACCACATTCTCCAAATGTTTCCACAAGAAAACTAATTAATATAATAAATAAATGATTTCATTATTATTATTATTATCAATATTTAGTATTTAGTTATTTATGAATTAACTTTATCATTACATACTTTAAACCTAGGGACATTTGATCGATGATATCGGCATAATTAGTGGTAGCTTCGTCATTTACACACCAACCTCCATTAAGAAATTCGAGTCGCCCATTTTCAACGAGATGCCGAACAGTTTTACGAGTGGATTCTGTTTGAATCTGCCACCACTTCCAAAAATAGACCATTTCAACGTAGACAAATCTGTATAATTTGAATTCATTTTGATGGGCTATTTATATATTGATATATCAAATACCTACTTTCTGTCTATATTGAGTGTCAGCTGCTTAATGACATTGGTTAAAATCTTAAATATTGTAACGTTCTGAATGTCATTCCTCAATCCGTAAAAGTACTCGTCCATCGTTTTCTTGTAGCCAGGATCATTATGCGAGTCTAAACAATATTAATAAACTACATTTTTTATGATAAAGTTAAATCTAAAATTTACTTACGAGGGACTAGATGAATGTTAATAAAATCCTTTTTGGATATTGGGCAATTCTGTTTAAAAATAAGAATTTATAAGCTTTCAGTTATTTGACTCATTTTCAATCTAATTCATTACCTGGTAACCACAGGTGAGATTTTTATTGATAGTATGATGCCGATGCTTGATAATATCACTTGAAATTTGATTGATTCTGATAGGTGGCGATTCTTTGTTGAACATAAACGTCATCAACAAAAATAATGCGATTGCACTAAATATTTTCTTTAAAGTTCTCGGTCTTATTACCCATCGAATAAACGACATTATATCACCGTATAGTGTAACTTATTTTAATTTTTAAATAAGTCTAGAACAGGTGTGCACATCAACAGTGATGGAAAGTGTATACTGCTCTTTCCACTGTTGCTAGATATATTTATATGTAACGTATATATATTGTTTTTCGAGTCGGAACATTCCTGCTTGACTAAATAATTTCTCCATACGTAACCGGTTATTATTATGGTGGCCTTGGGTTCATACGACAGCAGCTCGCGGCCGTCCATCGCCCCAAGGAATAAAGGCGATGACCGCTGCACGCGCAGTCTCCACGGAAGTGTAATTAAATAATGCCGTCCGACGGCTGAACCAGTTTTTTATTTCTCTGCTGGATATTTTACCCAGTGGTCTATAGTTATTTAAATAAGCAATTTATAAAATTCAGTTCTGCTGGTATAAAAAGAAGCAGCTCAGTATGAAAAATGCATGGCTGATGCGTATGATGATGGATTAAGTATTTTCGAAGCAAGCCTGTAGATAATGCGAGAAAAAAAAATAAAACATAGAATGTCAGTTGAAAAAAAATATATTATATGTTTGGTTTTATTGATTTCTTAAACCTGAAGGAGCATCGATTTTAAGATATAATCCGGATTACCAATTTTAACCTAGAGCTATAAAAAAGGGAAAGCTATACCGTTTCATAGAATGGCCCATAATCGCGAAGTTCCTTTAAAAAATTCATACGAAAATAAAATAATAAATAGGTCCTTATGTAACCTTAACAAAGTCTTGAATAAATAAAATATTTAAATACCCCATATATCGAAAAAAATTATATGCATTATTCAATTTTTTTATATATATTTTTTCTTTATATATATATTCATTAATTTAAAATTTCAAGGGCGTTTTGATGTATCATTTTTATGTATTTTTAAAATTATTTGCATAGAATATTGAAAACGAAATTTGACAGCATCAAGGCCCAATTATTCGTAGCATTCTGCCAATCTAATTTTAGTGGTGATTTCACAAAATTAGACAATACAATAAATGTATTTTTGATCTTTCTAAAGTAGAAAAAAATCCCGATAAGCCGTTATTTACCCTACCTAACGATTATTTTTATTGAAATTATTATCGGTATTTAACTTAATTATAGATTTCTACATCAAAATAAATTTTGACAGTCATGTTTATTTTTGTTATTTTAAGCATGACTACCAAATATGTATCCTAGTAGGCGCAATTCGTACAAAGTGCGTATAGAATTTTTTTAGGTATTAAGCTCCGCATGACCGATTTTCACGTTTTTACCCCAAATGCATCAATTTTTTGAAACAGAAAGTGCCTTCATCTGTGTTATAAGGGAACCCTTTACTGATCTAAGCTTTGGGCGCCAAGCCTGAAGCGCAATGGGCCTTACGAGAGGGCGTGGGGGGGGGGAAATACTGAATCAGAATCGTTAATCGATTCAAATGAAGCCCTAATTGACTTTGTTAGAATGTAAAATACGTTACTTGATTAAAGCGATTCATTCAAAAGAATCTAGTACGAATGAAAAATACTTAATTAATTGTTATGCGGAAATTCTACATTTTTGCTTGTCGAAAATTTAAAAAAACAATCAAAATTTTTCACAAATAACAGTAAAAAAGCACAACTTCGCGAAGGAAAACGTAGGATTAGAATGACTTAAGTTTTGTTAAATAAAATTTTCTAAAGATATCTATAAATAATTAAAAAGAATTTGAAAGCGCCAAAAAGATTCCAAAAATCTTTTCGAACTTGGATAAAAAGATGACACATTAAAATAAATTTTCCAATGTTCATTTAAAAAGAAAACAAAGTTGATTTAATTGCAATCGAATCTAATCTTATTTTAACAAGCGATCTCTGAGCGAAAGAGAGAAAATTTTCATTTTTTGGTGGAACCCCAAAATTTACTAAATCCGGTATTATTTTTTAGGGGAAAATAAATATACCATTCGATGTATTAAAAATTGGAAAATTATTATGAACAAGCCTTTAAGAATTTTACACGAATTAAAAACACCATTTGATTAAAAAGTATTTTATTTATTTGATTTTGGATGAACAATAAAATAGGGATCGGATGCCAATTATTTATTAAGCTCTAGCAAGCAAAATTTCTGCAATAAAACACAGAAGTATTAACATTCCATATCATAACGAATCTCTCTCGCAAGAATTGAATGCAATACATTTTACCCATCATGACGATTATCCAGTGGGAGAAAAGACGATAACCACCCAACGAGCAATGTAGTGGAACCCCAGAGTAAAAAACAAACTATTGGTGTAGAATTCCTTTTGTAGAATTATACAATTCCTTCATTTTCAATATAAAAAATGCAATACAATGATTAAAGAAAGGGCTATCGATAGCTATCAATGGGAGCGGGTCCTGCATTAAGCTTCAGTACTATCTGAAAATGAAACTGTCCAATAAGCTATTCATCATTCCAGCATAGATTTTGAAAAAAAAAAAATATGTATAAGAATGGACCCTTGGCTATTTGATCTTCTCCTGAATCACTGGAGGAATCATCATCCTCATTACAAACAAGTTCTATTGAAAGAACACTGGTTAAATTTGGCTCTAGAATGAAAAAAAAGGCGAAACCCTTACAATGATTTATCTTTTTTATTCAAAATAAACATGGAGACTAAATACGTAAAAGGTAATTGTTTAAGATTTCAAGTGTACAAAACAGGAACACATTTATTTTAAATACAGACTTCCTTTTACATTATTAACTCGTCTTGAACAAAAAACCCACAGGGAAAAGACTTCTCCCAGTTTCAAAAAATAACTAGAATTCATATGACGGAGAATTATTGACGTGTATTAGTAAAAGAACACCCATCACTAGATCTTGACCCATTTAATTCTAATTTTACTTTCTGTTCCAAATAAGCTTTGACATTTGAGTCGACTTTAGAATTGTATATTTTCACCTACAGTGCACAAAGACCCTACAAATAACTGAAATCTAGATTAAAAGTACTATATGAGCTTAGATTTTAATGTTTTATTATTTACCATTTATTATTAATTCCATTAACCAAGCTAGTTTTATAGTAATTATACTTTTATCTGGTTGTTAAATCATGGTCCTTATTCTATTTTCATCTTTCACTGCTAATCGAGGCCACTGCCAGTTATTTTTAGCAAATATGTCCTGGATTTTATAAATTCAACTGGCGGAATGAAGTTTGAGGGATTTCACAGCAGTAAAATGAATGTTAAGGAACGAGGTAAACAGTTTGACAACAGGTCGAGGAACGGCTGCTACTTCAAATTGGCGTTTGTGGGTAAAAGTTTGGGTTGTATTATTGAAAATACCAATACCCCTGAATAGTTTTAGTATACCAGAACTCACTAGCCTCTTCTTACCATAGCGATGTATGTTTAAAGCTGTCTTTTTCATCGCCATTGACCAATTATCCCTTTTCGACATCGTAAAGAAAATTTGTGATATAGAATACAGGTAGCATCTGGTGGCCGCTCCTAGTGGCCGCTTCTGGTGATAATGCCAGCTCTCTCTGCCGTTACATGGGGAACCACGGTCTTAGAAACGAGACTTGAAAACGGTCCCGCTCTCCCTTGAAAACAATCGTCGGGAGGTGAAACCTTTGGCCAAGTTGGCTTACAAACTCTTTGATCTGGCTGGATACATTGTAAGTTCAAATGCATAGATGTTTTATATTTGAGCTTGAAATTGATTTCTAGCTTAAAAATGCTTTGGCTGACAAGCTAATGCGATGTACTAGTTTGATGCAGCCCCAACTCCCACCATGTCGTCCAGTATCCCAAGACGAGGACGGCCGATGCTGAGCGAGAGCAACGCCATCCCGATCAGCTTCCCAAACTCGGCTTGGTCAATTTAGGTAGATTTTGCTCGAAAGTTGAACTAACTTAAAAATTATTGATGTGAATGAAAGATGGAGAAGATCAGGAATGATGCCATCCCTATAGGAGTGTCATTGGAGTACTGACCAGGGCGCTAGCTGTTGCAGTCATCGTCGGCCTGTGTTGTATTTGTTTCATGGCTTCAGGTGTCATGGCTTTTCTCACGCAGGAACTCAGTAAGAGATGATGGGATGTGCAAAATTAATGGGAGAAGAAGGGGACGCTTTCAAAACTAAAATACAAAGTGTGTGAAGACCCAATGCTGTGAATGTCCGGAAATAAATGTCAATATCCAACAATTTGGCAACACAGGTATTTTGATAAAACCGCGTCCTGCATTTATTTTGAATTGGCAACGCTTACACATATATATTCAAATCATAAAGCTTATTCTCAGTTATACTACAAAACCTTTTATTAGAATCCTTACATTCTAATTCTTCTTGCATTATATTTTATTTCTCGCCAGTTGCTCGACAAAAATGTTTACTTGCCTAAAAATGATGTCTTCCTCTTATTTTTATAAATAATTTTTGTCAAAGCCAAATTTATTGATCCATTCCACTTAAATTGCAAATAATTAAACAACGAAATGTTTCCCTGATTGATGGAAACAACTCTTGTAGGGCAATCGTTTTGATAGTGTCCCATCAAGCCGTATTTGTAGCAGGCAACCTTATCCAAGGGAATGCGTTGACGTTGAGGTGGACCGTTCCATTGAGGCTGTTGCTGAGTGGCCATCTGCTGTTGAGGAACGAGTGTAGGAGGGCGAGCACTAGAAACCATCGGATTACTGTTCCACTTCCATTGATCTTGCTGCTGCATAGGAGGGCGAGCATTCGACGTACTACGATTGTCACTCCATGGGCGCTGATCTTGCTGTTGTGGCTGCATGTTTCGCCAGCTTGGGCCGCTTGCTGATTCTGCAAAGCGCCCTGGATGATGGTCTCCATTCTCTTCATCGAGCAGCTTCTTTTATAGCTCTAAGAGGGGGAGGGGACAAAAGAGAAAGTCGATAGACAAGTTGTCGGACGCGCACGCATGCGCGGCATGGCTGAAAAAAGGCGCTGCTGAGCACTAGCGGTGGTGACTTTACGCATGCATAAGCAAATGACTCAAGTTGCAGATGGATTCAAATATGGAAAATATAGCTTTTACCATTTTCCTCTCATTTACACTATTTTTGTCTTGGTTTCATCTTGATAATTGTCATACAAAACCTTTAGGTTAAATAAAAAATAATTCTTCAGTATTTTAGAAGACCTTTTCATCGTGAACATGTGATCAAATAATCCAAGACGACTTTTGAATTTAAAAAAAAACTTTTTCGATACTTATAACGATTATCATTTTCTGAAACAGAAGATACATGTTAATTTTCCTACGAAACAATCTCAATATGAATCGAATAAGACCTGATAAAGTAGAAATATATGTTCGATTTTATTATGGTAAAACTCTAAATCTTTTTGAAACAGAAAAAATCTTTTTGAAACATTCTGTTTCAAAAAGATTTAGAGTTTTAGACAAAGAGAAAGACCTTGATGCAAATCTTTTACCTTTGAAAAAAATTATGTTAAAATTTTTTGTCTAGCTCTTCTTATTATTTAAAAATAATTGTCTATCTAAAAATTTTAAGGAAAAATTGTTTAAAAATTTATCAAAGCGCCATGTAAGGCGATATTTTTTTTTATTGTTCTATTAGTTTTTACATTATTTGTTGGGTTTGATTATTATTTCAGTTATACTGGTTTTTGAAGTTCTTCTTGAAGAGTCGTTGAAGTTTAAGTCTTATCTTAAATGTTCATGTAAAAAGGTGGCCCACGTTTGCTTAACTGCATCAGTCACGTAAGAGAGCATTGTTCATCTTCAACAGTATAGAGCTAATGAAACCGCTCACAAATGATCTCGAGATATTCGAGGGTGAGAAATTATTTCGAGACATTGGTATCGTTCTCCATGTTTTTAAATCTCAAGGTTTCTTCTCTAGTACCATTTCATAGTTTTTCTTCCGCTTGAATGACACAACAAAGTCATCACCAATCTCAATCAGTCTTAAAAAATTAGACTGAATCGAAGGATCCTTACGTTAGAGAGACAGTCAAGATGTTATTATCGAAATAAATACGTTTTAAAAGACAAACAAAGAAAATGAGAAAAACGAAATTGGTGGAATTTTTTTATCAAGATGAAATAGAAATTTTAAATGGAGTTATCGTGCTTGATCTAGCGTAGAATAATCCTAGTTTAGGAAACAATTGATTTTGAAGCACTCTCGTTTTAAAAGTACAATTTAATGTACTAAAAGATTTGTGCTGCTCTGCAACCGGAAAGCAGGAGTTTATAGAAACTACAATAACAAAGGTGTCAAGAAGAAAAAAGAATTATCTTTTAAAAACGTCCTATTATTTCTTTTGCATTACGACTGCATTTTTTCTACAATGGCAATGTCATACTGTTATTTTTTGGGCAATATGTAAATTTGAAAAATGTTGGGTAAGAAATACTGTTAAAACCCTTAGCTTTAAGGTTAAATTAATATTTTTTTATTTGTTATCTTTATTTTTAACTACACCACAGCTCTTCATTTTTTTATGGATCTTTCTTCTAGCACAGCTATAACTTGAAAAAAAGGAATGAGAGCCCGAGAAATAATTTCAGGAAACATAATGACGCTAAAATGGTGAGAGAAGAAGATAGTTTCTTGTCCGTTTTTTTAAGCAAGCAGTGCATTCTTCAAATCACCCACCAACGCTTTGGATCATGTAAAAGACGTCCACCAATCCGTTCCATAACACATTGGAAAAAGTTTACTATAGGGAACTTTCGTTTACTTTTAAGTTTTCATTTTACTTTTACATTTACGAACTCTATAAACAGGATAGGAGATAAACAAGGGGCTTTGGGTAGGGAGATTTTTAAATAAGAATAACGTTTACTTTTACGTACATAATTGTAAAAATTTAAAGCTGTGAACGTAAAAATACCTTTTTCTTATTTAAAAACCTTCCTAACAAAAAGCCCTTGTCAAATCCTGTTACAGTAGAAAAAGTCCATAAACGTAATCCAAGAAGGAAAAATGAAAACACTTAAACAACACAGACCCTAAGAGAGAAAAAAATGTTCGAACCTCTCAGTCCGTTGACGCTGCAAACACTGTTTTTTTCTCAGATCAGCTGAAGAGATAGCAGCACCTGGTGGGGAAATCATGAAACTAGTGGAGTAGTTGGCGGGCATTTCGACAACTCTTCTTTTTTGGGGGGGCAAAGCCCCCCAACCCCCCTTTTGAATTATTTTACTTCCTACGCATTGTTGCCATAACTAAAAGTTATTTTGAAAGAGGCTCTAATCACCATAATAATTTTTACACTAATTAACCAAAAATCAGTTTCTTGATAACACCTATACCACAAGATTTAGGAATTTTCATCAAGGTAAATGTTTAAGCAAACTCAATTAGAAAATACAACGTCAACAAAATATTAATCTCGTGTGTAATTACAAGATGGCGCCTAAATGGAACCAATCGAAAAAATTGCCGAAGATGCTACTGCTAAAATTTAAAAATTAGAAAATGATTTAAAATCTGCAATTGCTAATGGCGAAGCCACCACAAAAACGATGACAAATTATCATGAAAAAGCCTCGACATATCTTAATTTAATTCTAGAATTACAAGATGTACAACCTCTTTTTTTAACGTTTCCGTTTAATGATTTTTATATAAATTAACAGACTATAACAGGAGGAGCAAGTCGAGCTGAAGTAGAGGGAACAATCGAAGCTATGATGGACAGGTCAATCAGCAATTTATTAGGATTACGACAGGTACAAATAATACAAAATTGTAAATCCAAGCACAATTATCTAACACTCAACATTCTATTTAGAAAATAATTGCTTTGACTGCAAAGAACAAAGCTGCAATAAATACTAGCTATGTTCCTATAATGCATTCGTCTCCAGTCAATGAACAACTACGTGATTGTGTGGCCAAAACACGAGAACCACCGTTGAGTGCATCTAGCTTTGAACTGTCAACTTCAACAACAAATGTACCCAGCTCACCACCAAAGAAGAGCCCGCAACCACTCTAGCTCCTCTCGCATTGCCTACTTTTGAGTTGGGTACTTTGTCACAAATTGATAGGAATGCAGTAGCCAACGTACATAAAAGAGGGAGGGTTAGCTATGACGGTTACGGCAATGCAATAGTATGTTAAAATTCAAGTTTGGCTCATTACATTTCAATTAAAATTTTTGTGTTATAGATGGTTGATGACATTAGTGATCTAAGTGACATTTCTAGTCCAGATTTGGGATTTTTGGGAGGACAATCATTCACTTACACACAGGTATACAACCAAATAAAGTGACGATTTGATATGTCCATAAACAAAATATTATAGTCTGCCCAGCAAGCCCAGAAACGGAAAGCCTCAGAGATGGAAGACAACAACTCACAGCAACCATTGGCTAAAGAATCAGTTGTCCAGGAAGCAGTCAATGATCAAGCCTCACCAATGCCACGGCAAAACTCCATCAGTCCAGCTGTAAAAAAAAAAATTATACAATTGAAAATAATAATTTATAAATAATTTTTCACAGCGACCATTACTTTACAAACTAACACAAGTGCAACGTTAAATTGAAGCCATCGTCGATAGAAAAATAAAAGCTGATAGGGCCGAGGTTAAAACGGAAACAATGGAAAAGGACGCAAAGCTAAAATTAAATAAAATTGTTTACAAAATCCTAGATCGTTCGTGCGATAGAACAGAGCTCAAGAACACTAAGCTCTGCCCTGTTAAATCCAGCAAGAAGAACCTAATTGATCAAAGCGAAAAGGAAAAATTCAACAGTAGTAAACAAAATTAAAATATAAATACGTATTTCAAACAAAATTCTTAAAAATTTAGATTACGTGGCAAATTTATGGCTGAAGGTGGGAGAGACAAAGTATTTGGGAACTGCTGGATTGGAGACATTGAAAAATGATGTAGAGCTGGCATTCAGAAACAAAATTTGCACTGTCAACAACATCAACGCAGCTCAGCAATAATCAAAATCCAAGAGAATTCTCAATGCTTTGTTTATAAACTACTACTACTACTACTACTACTACTGATACATTACCACACTTTGTATCAAACTGTGAAATAAATATACTTGGCAACACCCCATAAAAATTCTATTCATAGTTATACAAGATGTTTTCAGTCGTTGAACTATTCAGTTTGATATCGCTAGGTCTAAAAGATTAAGATGAATTACGACGGAGTTCTTCATCCATTCAAAGAAAAGATTGAAAACGCTAAACGATTCTATACTTTTAACCGAGACCCATATTCACACTGGTCAATTTTTATGATTACCACACTAGCAACAATCCTAACCCCAAAATGTTTCTTTGACTACCTTCTTGAGTGTGAGTTCATTTACCCATCCTACATCCACTGCCCAAAGTGTAATGGACAAATGAAGCTCAACATAAACTCAAATAAGGCAGATGGAGTACGTTGGGAGTGTAAATCAAAAAAGAAAAAAACTGTGACCGAAGGTGAAGTAAAGCAAGTACCTTTAAATCAGGAAGAAACCGAATTTACAGCTATTCTAGAAGAGGACGAGGAGCCCTGTAACACCTCTAAAACAGCAAGGACTAACACATGAGTTTATCAGTCTAAACTATCCCTCCCTGAAGTCATGCTCATCACATACCACTGGTGGTACAAGGTAAATATATAAAACTTATGATGCAAACCATGAAATTACTTTAAAACTTATTCAGGACGATTTCAACTTTTTGAAACGAGAGAACCACTTCAGCAGCAGAACATTGACGGATTGGGGTAGCTTCTGCAGAGAAGTAGCAATCGATGAGGAAATAAGCAACCCACAAAAGATAGGGGACCCGGGATCATTGTCGAAATAGACGAATCAAAATTTGGAAAGAGTAAGGTCAATTTGTTTCTATAAATCAAACCCATTTAAAACTTATATATATACAAAATCAAGGAAAATATCACAGAGGTAAAAGAGTGGAGGGCCAATGGGTATTTGGTGGTGTCGAAAGAGATACTGGCACATGTTTTTTAGTTCCTGTCGAAAATAGGACAGCTGAAAACCTATAATGACATTGATAGAAAATTGGATTCTTCCTGGTAGCATTATCATTATCGATTGCTGGAAGGCATATAGCACTATAAGGTACGATCCCAATACAGTATTTGTTTCTTTTGAATATTAAAACATATTCGTATTACAGTAAAACGAACGGCTACAATCATTTGACCGTAAATCATAGCCTCGAGTTCAAAAATAAGGAAACAGGTGCTCATACAAATACTGTAGAGGGAATGTGGCGCCATGCCAAACTCTCTTGCCCCAAATTTAATCGAAAAATGCACACTTTCTTGGTTACCTTGCTTCCTTAATGCTTTGCAAAAAATGGAAGAACTGTGACGATAGTTTCGCTAACTTTATGAAAGCAGCATCAAGATTTTACAACCAAGGCAACCCACCAACTAAACAAGACTTCATTCTAACCCCAGGAGAGGAAGCGCAAATATGAACTACCAGTGTTATAATCAACAAACAGGTATAATCAAACATTTCACACCCCCACGATTTTTTTTAGAAATAACCAAAATCCTTATTCCCTTTTAAGAATACATAAACAAGGCTTACCTTCTATTGATCAGAACAAATCACCAACAGCGCTAAAAGGAGGCGTTCCAAGAGAGCTTTAAATTTACCTAAACAAAAATAGCATTTAAATTGAAATATAAAAATTATTTCCTAAATAATAACCTACTAGTGAAAAAGTAATCCAAAGTCCAGCAGTATCCAGCAGCCCCAAATCGCTTCAACATCAAAGTCACAGGGAAAATGAACTTGAAATCCAGACAAATTCAATCAGTCAGGCATTCCCTCAACGAAAGAGCCACTATATATGATGCTACCACATCAAAATCAATTCCACGACATGAATCCAGGTAAACCTAAATCAATCACATATAACTATTAAGTTAAATTCACCCACCAAACACTTTATAAATATAAAAAAAAAACTAGTGAGCAAGAATTTCAGAGCACAGCAATTCTAATCGGTCAAGCAATCTTCCCAAATGAGAGCCATGATCAAGCTACCACATCAAGAGAAACATCATCTCCTCAACCACGTTCCAGGTAAACCTACACATCAATGATACATAACTCTTAATATAATCTACACACAATTTTACATCAAAATGTAAGCATACCAGTTGTTCAATCGGTCAAGAAATATTCCAACATCAGAACCACGATCAAGCTTCTATCTCACCAGCCATCACATCTCCTCGACAGACTACTACCTCACACAATCAAAGAGAGGTATCTAGAAAACAAAATTTGAAAATATTTTAAAATCAAATCCAAAATAATAAATTATTTCTTAGAAATACCTTTCGCAGAAACCAACTGGGTTGAGAAAACCAAGGGTGACCAAATCTAATCCAAAAATAAATGCAAAAACTAAGAAGGTTCCCCTAAATATTTCCTTGATCGCAGCAAATAATCCTACAAATAAAATGCAAACGTAAAAATTATAAATAATTATTCTAAATTTATTTTTTTTATTTTTACAACACTCACTTACAATTACGCAACTTCCGTTTCAGCAACCAGCAGCGCCATCTTGTTCCATCACCAACCAAACCACCAACTTTCACAATGTCGCTCCGGTATTCTAAATTAGAAAAAGGAAGAAAAAATAACTAATAATAAATTTCTCTCTAATATTGACCAGCTCCAGGAAAAAATAACAGAGATAAACTTGAATTAAGCTAAAAAATTAGAGCCTACCTACCAAGAAGTAAATCCAAAAAATGTGCAGCAAATTCCCTCAAAAAGAAAAGCTCGAGTTGCAGCAATATTTGCATAATTAAATACAAAATAAAAAGCAACGTGACCATCCATTACAACAAGCATCAGCCAACTGCGGCATGACAAACTTTCTCCTCGAAAGCCTCCCTTCGATTCAAGATTCTTCCCCCCATTCAAGATACCACTTCAACAGTGGATTCCCTAAACACACTATACGCATTCATAACTAAAGATACAAATGTTCGTCTGCTACCTCAAAAGCAAATACACCTAGTTGCATACAGACCTCCACTTGGTGAACACGGCAATTTATTTTCCCAAAATGTATTTTCGTGAAGAAAATTTCATTTTACGTTGTCAGTGCATTCAACATTCACTTCAACCAGGATTATTTACATCCGTAAATTTTAATTACGTGCAATTAAAATTTACTTACGCATACGTAAACAATAGAAACCCTATAGTAAATCTTAGCCAATAATAGTTCAGGCTGCACCCTTTCAAAGTGCTGCTGTGAAAGCAACATTCTCAAAATAGAGCAAGAATAAAAGAAGAGAGATGAGGAAAAGACATTTTATTGAGTTTCACCTGCTTAATAAGCTAGAGCTTCTTGAATATCTTTGACCTTGTATGCTACATCTACCAAGATCGGTGGGGATGTCTGATGTTTTCCACAATCACTCATCCACTTTTTGAATTCCAAATGACCAAACACCCAAAAAGATGAAGTTGTAAGATAATGTGATTTAAATGAGAATCTATACCTATAAAGCAGAAAAATTGTTTGTGGCTGGCAAGAAATTCGTGATTGGTCCAAATTTCGGAGGGGGAGGGGCTTAGAGAATGCAATAGAAGTTTTTATTTGCAAATGTAGTTTTTGTACTAAGAACATACGCCACGCTATCAACCTGGTAATTAACTTGAATATATAAGAAATTAAAAATGAAACCTAACTTCCAACCACTTTAATGTGTTGCGGAGAAACTTATTTAAAAGCCCCAGAACGAAGGTGACCATAGGCCCCCTGAGGAATTGGTAATTTGTGCAAAAAAATGTAAAATAGTTGTAAAATACGTTATTGGCACAATAAAGAGGTAAAATAGTTACAGGTATACGGAAAACGGGTCAAAATGGAAAATAGACTAAGTTTAGTTCCCATATTTGGATAAATACATAACTGTATATGAACATACGAACTCAACAAATAAATAATTTATTTCGGCAAAGCCGAAGCAAGGGCCAGCTAGTAAAAAGAATAAAAAGAACCTGATTGCTGACAAATTTCAGCTCGTACACAATTTCCTGGCCTCCAAGTAAGAGCTTCAGTCCCTTATTGATCTTCCTGGATTTGCCAAACCAGTCCAATTCGTAAGCTTTGGTGGTCTCGCAGACGTCCAGAACCTCCGCGATACGGTATTGAGGACGGAAGTTGTGAGAACAGACACTGATTCGGACGAAGCATCCAACCACTTCAGGTTGGAAGATAGAATTATTGACCAATTTACCGAGTTGGTCACGACGTAGCTGGATAAGATCTAACTGACATTTGGTAGTGACAAATACTCTTTTATCCATCATTAAAAATAACTTAATTCGCCAATTCGACTGATGAGATGACGTACTGCGGTACTGGCCTGTCGTGGGTCTGGCGGTCTGCTACTGGAACGACTGACAGGTGATTGTGGAATTGGGTTTGTGTCGGCTCACGGCTGTCTGCTAGTCAGGTCAGATTAAAATACTTTCAGTCCAATATCCTCGCGTCCAATATATCAATCACTAGCTGGCCCGCGTTTCGACTTCGTCCGAAATTAATTTTTAATTTGTTGGGTTTGTTTGTTCATAAATAGTTATGTATTTAACCAAATAGTGCGCACCTGAAATGTTTAAACAACTAAAATTGGTTCAAATTTTCCATTATGACCCGTTTCCGTTTACCTTTTACTATTTAACTTCTATATTGTGCCAACCGCGCATTTTTCTTAATCGTACATCCATCGTTCCTTATTTCCGCTTATTTCTGGGGCGTATGCATTTTACCAGTTTACCCGTATTAAGTTATCACCTGTAATAACAACTTACATTTTTAACCAATTATCAATTCCTCAGGCGGCCTATGGCCACCTTCGTTCTGGGGCTTTTAAATCAAGTTTCTTCGCATCACATTAAAGTGATTGAAAGTTAAGTTTTATTTTTCAATTTGTTATATATCCAAGTTAATTAACAGGTTGAAATCGTGGCCTGTGTTCCTTAAGTACTAACACTACATTTGCGAGTTAAAAGTTCAACTGCATTCTCTAAGCCCCTCCCCCTCCAAAATTTCGACCAATCAGGGAATTTCTTGTCACAAAACGACAACTTTTTGTTTTATACATTAAGATAACAGATATTTGCGCGTGTACAATTTATAAATAAAATTCTGAAATAAAGAATCTATTTGCAAAGATAATTCAGTATGTTAAAAATATTGCATAATATTTTTGTAACTAGGCCTATTTTTATTTTTTTCCCGTTTAGAAATAAGTAAATCTTATCGATTCATCATATAAATCGTATTTTTTTACTGGATTACTCGTATAAGATTTGAATAATTGAATAAAAATTGTTCTTATCTATTTAGAAAATCGTTTTTACTTATCTTTTTTTAAATAATCAATTGTTTTTTAACTTTTACTTGGCTTACAATTTAAGCTTATTTTTTACCTTCTTTATTATTAATGCTATGATGGTGATAGAGAGTCATAGTTCCATAATGCATGCGTAGAAAAGTGATAGTGTTGATAGGACTATTGTCTTAAGTTTAATTTTGGATTTTGAATACCCTGGAAGGTAAGATGGCTTGCGTAATTGCGAATAGGAATTTGTATCTAGGGACGTATATTTTTTAAAACATTCTAAACGTATGATGAATATGTTATTATCTAAAATTATGCGAAAAAACGAAAAAGCCAATACAGGTACTGACGACAATGGCAAGAATCATCTACTCGGTAGTAACATACATGTTCAATACGCTGACCCTCTTGGCAGGATGGTTGCCACGAATAACCAGTTCCTGCTTATCTTATTTGAAAATGACATTTGCGGACTATTCTGAATTAAAAAAAATAATCTGGTTATTTTGTTAAAAAACAACACGAATTGGTCCTAGGACATTTTAGAACATATATAATAATTAAAAAATTAATTGAACAAGAATACTGTACTATTTTAAATAAGTTTAAATTATTTGCTTGAGTTGGATAATTCAATTAGTTATAACAAATTTCGAATGAATTCTTAATTAACAATTCATTTACTCAAAAATCCATTTCATGAATTTTATTATCTTGTTAATATTGACGAAGATTAAGTCCTCTAGTATAAACGAAAATAAATAAATAAACTGTAATTATAAAGTTATTTCTAAAAGTTAGTTACGGGAGACCCGGAGACCATATTTATGATATTTAAAAAATCATTTCGGGTTTCGTGCAATTCATAAGGATAAAATAAATTTTTTGGCCGTTGCCCTGAGTTTGAATTAGCTCGAGTTCCAGCTGGTTTGTTGGCAGCGGTAACTAGGCTTGATAAATCATTTAAATCTAATAGTTATATAGTAAAAAAAATTTCCAAAGACTAATTGTTTTTCAATGCATCAAAACGATTATATTATATATACGTGCAACACTGCATTCCCATAAAATTGTAGGAAACTTTTGTGATAACATTAGTTATCCTTACAGTTATCCTATATGGTTATCTTTTAAGTGTTCTCAAATATGGCCAAACATACCGAAGATAAACTTAACACCGATAAAAGTGAGTGTTTTTTTGTTAACTGGGTTAACCAACAAAGTGATATTGGCTAAATATAAATTTCTCGGGTGATAAAAAATCAATTTCATTCGCTAAGAAATGAATAACTTGAATACAGTATGGTTCAAATAAACTTGAGGGGCTCTAACCTGTTTAGTGCTTTGTGCCCCTCAAGTTTATTTGGACCATACTGTACATCCTAAAATCTCGGATAGCTCGAAATTGAATAATTTAATAAGAAAACAAAAAACGATCAAATTTCTATAAAAACATGTTTTCCAGATTCCGGGTGTGTAAATCTGTGACGGCCAGTTATATAACGGCAATTTAAATGAATGAAAATGAGTTCGAAATCTATTTACCATTAAATAAAAATTATTAACGGAACCACTGAAACTTGAAACGAAAAAAAACTCATATGGTAATTTATTACCTAGTCAAGTTATTACCACGTCAACTGTGTGGATAATGGTGTTGGAAGTCAAACTCCAGTGTCAATATTCACCACCAGATGCCGTGTGTGTTCACCCTTCACCCTATTTCCTGTTGTCCCCCTTCACCTGATCTTGTGGGAATTATTCTTGTGGTGGACGCCGTCTGGTAAGGTACTAAAGGTGTGCAGTGCTTATTGAATAAAGTTTGGTCTGTACATTGATATCTGTGTTCTGTGTCACTTTACTCTGATTGTCATCTTGGTTATATATATATATAGTTAGAGTCCCAACAAAGTACATTTCTAACAGGTTATGGGCCCAGGAGCCTTCTATCTAACGTGTATCTTTTTCCTGTGCTCTGTTCTTTAGACTTTTTTTTTTCTTCTGAAGAGATGGCAGCCAATCCAAGTAGAGACATTCCGCACATCACGATCAGGTTCGATGGAACGAATTTTCCGTCCTGGAGATATGGTATATGGCTGATTCTGGAAAAGGCGAAACTCACAACCATCGTCAACGGAACAGAGCTCATGCCGGATGAAGTAAGATTCCTTTTTTAAAAACTGTCTTGTGCTGCGCTAGCTATGGTTCAAGGACACCGTGTGTCTGACCTCATGCTCTGCTATCAGTGACTTGGGTCAACTTGGGACTCATTTATATCTCTCTCTATCTCTCACATCCTATAGTGTCAGCAGAAAGTAACCATTGGCACTAGTTTGCATTTCTCGTTACTGCTTCTTATAGACATTTTTTTTTGTGTGTGTGTGGAATACTGTGGTTCTTTTTATGCCACAAAGATTGTATATTTGACTCAAAGAGTGAGTTGTAGTAACTGAACCTTGGCTTAAATCTAATTACTTGAGAGGATACACATTGATTTGTTCCTTGAATACCTGGTAACAGAGAAAAATGAACTGGGGAAAAATGAGATCCACTCAACATGAGCATTGACTAGTATGTGAGTGAAGGAGCTAGCCACATTCAAAGAACTGGAATGTGAGATTGAAACAGAACGAATAATGAGAAATCTACACTGAAAATTTAAAATGTTTGTACTTGATTCCACTTATTAAAGTGATGTTGCGTGGTTTCCACCTAGTCATGGTGATGATGAATAGAGGTTGCCTAAACACTTTTTTTCTTTGTGCGTGATTTCACAGGCTCTGAATGATGATGGCAATATAGTGAATGCTGACCAGATCGAGCGTTGGAAGGACCGAGATATAGAAGCTCGGAGTTACATCTATGCAACGATGGGTCCAAATCAACAATCAGCACTTCAAGGCTGCGAAACGGCAAGAGAAATGTGGAACAGAATCCAAACCGAATATGCAGAATCATCAGAAGAAAGCCGACCATTGTTGTGGAGCCAATTTTATGGCTATAAATTTCAATCTGGTAATTACTATTAAGATTTTGGACTTTCTGGTCTGCTCGTACTTGAGATTTACGAATTTTTTTTTTAATCTTGTAGATCACACGATCATGAACTTTGTGGCCGGTGTAGACCAGATTGCTGCCCAGCTGAGAGATGCGGGGGACGGTGTTACAGACACACAGAAGATTGCCAAGATCCTTTCGTCCCTCCCGCCGAGCTACAAGCACTTTGGGTCTGCTTGGGATAGTACTCCTCGCGATCAACAAACGTTGTCGGCTTTAACAAAGAGGTTGGTGAAAGAAGAGAAGGCAATCAAGATTCTGAATGGAGGCAAGATGGACCCGACGGATGCAGCCTTCTTTGGGAAATCTGGCCAGCCGACTCAACCACCTGACACCTCAACTGATAGCACACAGTCCGGTACGGTGCATGCCTTTGCTGCCGGTGGACACCGGGGCTCAAGGGGCAATGGAAACAGAGGAGGTCATCGTGGCGGAGGTGTGTATCGTGGTGCCAGCAGTGGCTTCCGTGGCAGAGGTGGTTTTGGCAACAGCGGTGGCTTCCAACCTTACTCTTCCGGAAAAAGAGGTGGATTCAACCAGTTTTCTGGCAAGAATAAGGAAGGTAATCAGTCATCTTCAATCGAGTGCTACTATTGTGGTGAGAAAGGCCATATCCAGCGAAAGTGCCGGCAATTCAAGAGGGATCAAGCCAATGAAAACAACGGCGAACAACAGACTTATAGCTACAAGTCAACCACAGACTCTTCAGATAAGAGGTAAGAATCTGATTATAATTTTCAAATTGGTACAAAGAATGAACCTTTTTTTTATCTCCGCCAGCGATGACCACAGTTGGTTCGCTGATTCAGGCTCCAGTCAACATATGACGGACAGGCGTTCCAGTCTGAGAGACTTTGTACCGGTTGAACCAGGAGGGAGGTGGAAGGTCAAGGGAATTGGCAATACTCTACTGGATGTCAAGGGAACTGGCAGTGTCAACGTAATCTGTGTGGTTGATGGCCAGATTATTAAAGGTAATGAATAAATTATGAAATCAAAAAAATATAATGGGTTTAATAACAGTCGTGGCTCTCCTCTAGGTGTAATGAGAGGTGTCCTGTACGTCCCAGGCCTGGGAACGAGTCTATACTCCATCAGTACCGCCACTCACTCTGGAATGGAGGTATTATTCATTGAAGACAAGGTTACTCTCTCCCGTGATGGGATAACCTTGATGGTGGGAAGAAAAGCTGGATCCCTTTATAAACTAGGTAAACAATATTTATTGATTCGTTCATTGGTTTAAAAAAAAAACTGGATATTTATCTAATAACTCTGGTATAGATCTGGAGGTGGAAGACGGAGTGCATCAAGAAGTAGGATTGCGCTCTACTGGTGTCGAATCTCTCTCAATCTGGCATCAACGATTCGGCCATGTTAACTACCAGACCATTCTAAGGATGGTCTCTGTGGGATGCACCTTAGGACTCAACTCCTTCAATGATCAAAAGGAACGCCTCCCATCTTGCTGCAGGGGGTGTATCTTGGGTAAGATGCACCGGAACTCCTTCCCAACAGGACGACACCGGGCCTCAAGTGTTGGCGAACTAGTTCACACCGACGTCTGCGGTCCAATAGAAGTCCCCACTCCAGCTGGTGCACGATTCTTTGTAGTATTTAAAGACGACTACAGTGGCTGGTGCACCACTAGAATCTTGAAGAGCAAATCCCAAGTTGAGGAAGAGTTGAAGAACTTTATCGCCGATATGAAGACCATGAAAGGGGCCTCAGTGAAAACCATCCGATCCGACAACGGCGGCGAGTATTTGAGCAACGATCTCCAATCCTGGCTATGCAGCCATGGCATCCGCCATGAAACAAGTGTACCCTATACTCCGCAACAAAACGGGGTAGCCGAGAGGACCATGAGGACAGTGGTAGAAGCAGCGAGGAGGATGCTATACAACAAACAAGTACCTCTACCATTCTGGGGCGAAGCAGTAATGTGCGCGACCTATCTCCTGAACCGTTCTCTATCGTCTACCAACAAAGTCACGCCATTCGAACTGTGGTATCATCGTAAGCCGGATGTGTCTCATCTACGTGTCTTTGGGTCTATTGCCTATTCTCATGTCCCCGACGCTCTCCGGAAAAAGTTGGATCCCAAAGCAGTGGAATGCAGAATGGTTGGCTACAGCGAGACAAGTAAGGCCTATCGGTTGTGGAACCCAATTACCAGAAGAGTTATCCTGAGCCGTGATGTCATATTTCAAGAAGAAACGGTTGGAGAGTCAAGTTTTCCTCCTGAAGAGAAACAGTCCTCACAAGTGTACGTGCATCTATTCCCTGGTGTTGCTGAAGAGCCGTTACTCGTGCCTGATATTGACCAACCCCTTGGAGGTGAAGAACGGCCTGTAGAGGTAGTACAGGAACCTATGGACATGCCTGCTCCTATACAACCCGTTGAGGATGCTGCTGAGCCTCCCCCAGAGTTGGAGAACCATGAAGATGATGAAGATTTCCATGGCTTTGAGGAGACTAGGCGGCGATCGGGTCGAACAACAAAGCCCACTGAGAAAATGCAGATGTACCGTTCGGGTTGCTACGAATCTACCCTGACAGGTAATATTGGTTATACAATCCTTTCATTCATTATACACGAGAATAATTTTTTTTTTAATATAGAAGTCGTCCCAGAG
The DNA here is from genome assembly GCA_030141595.1 of Chydorus sphaericus. NCBI lineage: Eukaryota > Metazoa > Arthropoda > Branchiopoda > Diplostraca > Chydoridae > Chydorus > Chydorus sphaericus. The sequence goes on along the minus strand of CM057926.1, from coordinate 1,110,592 downwards.
ACATGTGAAGCGGATGTGGCTATACCTACTACGTATCAAGAGGCTCTTGCATCGGAAGATGGCCATCTTTGGGCAGCATCGATCCAGGATGAATACAACAGTCTGATGGAGAACGGTACATGGGTACTTACACCCTTACCAGAAGGCCGGAGCGTGGTGGAGAACAAATGGGTCTTTGACTACAAGAGGGGTTACCCAGGAGTCCCACCCAGGCACAAGACTCGACTAGTAGCAAAAGGCTTTACGCAACGTCCGGGGCTCGACTATCAAGAAACCTTTTCTCCGGTAGTGAGGCACTCTGCCTTACGTTTGGTACTGAGCATGGTTGCAGAACTCGACCTCGAAATGACGCAGCTAGACGTCAAGACAGCTTTCCTCTACGGAAAATTGGATGAGGAGATTTACATGGCCCAACCAGAGGGTAAATAGAGAATTTTTTTTTCCCTCTCTCGACATGCAATTTTTTCATTTTATTTTGCCTTTTTCCAGGCTTCGTTGTTCCTGGTCGAGAGACTGAGGTTTGCCGCCTGTTGAAATGCATTTACGGCCTCAAACAGGCTCCCCGAGTTTGGAATGAGAAAATCAACGAATTCCTCATCCGCTTTGGCCTCACTCCAACAACAGCTGACCCCTGTATCTACCACCGTCGAAGAGGGGAAGAACTGACCATCTTGGTCCTCTACGTCGACGATGGTCTGATCTGCAGCAACCGTGTAGAAACGCTCACTGAGATTGTGGACTACCTCAGCAGTGAATTTAAGATCCGCACTCTCCCCCCAAACCGTTTCCTTGGAGTTGACATCATCAGGGATCGGGCCAAGAAGGAACTCCGACTCTCACAGACTCCCTATCTTGTGCGGACCCTCAACAAATTCAACATGGGATCGTGCAAAGGAAAGGCCACACCTCTTGTTCCAGGTTCACGTCTGACTAAAGCCATGGCACCTTCAGGGGAGGAAGAAATTCAACAGATGAAGCGGGTTCCCTATCGAGAAGCTGTTGGATCCCTCATGTACCTGTCGACCATGACAAGACCTGACATCTCATTTGCTGTAAGTCAAGTATCAAAATTCTGTGAGAATCCTGGACCAGCCCACTGGAGCGCAATCAAGCGGATCTTTGCGTACTTGTCCGGAACATCGACGCTTGGACTCTGTTACAGTACATCTGCCCATCCTAACAACTTAGTAGGATACTCCGATGCTGATTTCGCGGAGGATCCGGACTCGAGAAAGTCAACCTCGGGTTACTTGTTCCTGCTCAATGGGGGACCAGTGTCATGGGCCAGTCGGAAACAGACCTGCACATCTTTATCAACCACAGAGGCTGAATTCGTCGCGATGTCAGAGGCCTCCAGGGAAGCAGTCTGGCTCCTACGCTTACTCAATGAGCTCAAGTTACGGCAACCCGGACCAATGGTACTATACGGAGACAACATGAGTGCCCTGAAGCTAGTGAGGAATGGAGAGTATCATCAGAAGACAAAGCACATAGAGACCAAGTACTACTATGTGAGGGACCAACAGGAGCTAGGAGAGATTGACACCAAGTACATTCCATCAGAGGACCAGCTTGCAGATCCTTTTACCAAGGCTCTACCAGGACCCCGCTTAGCTGCTCTCCGTGACCGTATGGGTGTAATTGCTACTAGTGATGATTAGATTATTTCTCTGGACAGTGTGACTGGTTATCTGGTTGTTTATTTTTCTTTCTAAATGTTACCTTTCTTTCATGTACAAGCAATCGGACTTAAAACTCTCTCTTTATTTGCCTTCACTATTAGACACCTTCTGTTTGAGGGGGAGTGTTGGAAGTCAAACTCCAGTGTCAATATTCACCACCAGATGCCGTGTGTGTTCACCCTTCACCCTATTTCCTGTTGTCCCCCTTCACCTGATCTTGTGGGAATTATTCTTGTGGTGGACGCCGTCTGGTAAGGTACTAAAGGTGTGCAGTGCTTATTGAATAAAGTTTGGTCTGTACATTGATATCTGTGTTCTGTGTCACTTTACTCTGATTGTCATCTTGGTTATATATATATATAGTTAGAGTCCCAACAAAGTACATTTCTAACAAATGGGATCTCCGGATCTCGTTTAAAAAAAAATTTCATTATTTTTGTGGTGACGTGAGAGTGGTTTCTCTCTTATGTTATTGATCACAAATTTTATTATTTATTATCGACAAGCGAGCAAGATTGTTGGAACCCAAGAAAATATGGTTGTTATTTTGGTTTGAAAAAAAAATTTTCTGGGTGCAATCCAAATTTTAATCTCATAGTCTATATAAGCAAGACAACTACATGTAAATTAATGTAGAAATTAAACCAACCAGTTCGAACAGATCTTGATATGTACCAGAAAGCTTGCTTGTGGAACCCAAGAGCTGTAGTGATTCGGTGTAAAACTGAAATGACACTGCACTGTCGAGTGGATTTGATATGTTTCAGCGAGCTTGCTTGTTGAAACCCAAAAAAATACCTTATCTACCAACCTAACCTAACCACACCAACTTGGTCCATGAGGCTTTCTATTCTGTTGCTGTAAATTTACAAACACAAATTCAAGTTTTAAGTAAAACGAAAAAATCTATTGTTGTCGATCTCAAATATATCTTAGCCTTTTCATTTCTACCCAACAATATAATTTGAAGTACGTAACTAACAAATAGAAAATAATTGATTGCGTCAGAGGTTTCTTGATTTTAATCCATCTTCTCTTTTAAGAGTAAGCATTTTTCAATTAATTCAGAGACCGCCTTTAGTCAAACTTCCTCCAAAAAGAAAAGAACTCATCGGAAATATATTGAAAAGTTTTAGGCAATCTTATTGTATAATATGTGAGTTGCAGATTTCCTGCAATATAGGGCCCATGTCTAAATAGCCAGACAATCCCTCTGACTACCACTGAAAAGTTTTTGTTCCAATTACGACTAGGAATGGATGATTTTAATGTTAATAGCTTCGTCATAGTTGTTTGGAAGAATTTTCAACTCATTCTCTTTTAAAAACCTACGCCTAGACATGCACACGAACGTTCTTTGAAATAATCTCTTTAGTACCAGATGTCCTAAGCCGTCTCTAACTTCTTCGCCATTGGATCACGTTGAATTCCTTGTTGAGGACGGCCGAATACTGAAAGGTCTGTACCTTTGTTTGTGGAACTGTGAAGCTTTGGATACGGTGACTGACCGAAAAAAAACAGTAGGACGAATGATTGGATTAGCATGCCAGCAAAGATTTCTTGAATCTGATGCCTCTTTTTAAACTTCAGCAAAAGTGGTTTTTAATAACAAGACCAACGAAGTTGGGAAATAAAAAATAAGAACATTAGACTTAACCCTAAAAAGTATATTGCTAACTTTTTTATCATGCATCTATATAGTCATATTTTTACCATATCAAATATCAATATTGGTTTTTTTTTCATTATAAAACTATAAAAATAATTTCGTAGAATTAATAAGAAAACTATTTCAAAAGTTTGAATGAGCGCTGTAATTCCCCAAAATAGTTTTATGATATGCATATATACTTTCATTTTATTTCATAAGTTTCACCTCAACCATAAGACAGTTGCAGTTGAGATGAGTGTTCGTTTCCTATAGTGTGATTGAGCCCTAAACTTTTCCATCAATCTTGTCAGCAAATCCATCGTTTTCTTCATTTCGACAATCTTTTTTATCTGCGTTCTTTTTATCAACTCCTTTACAAAATTTCTTCCATGTATCGACGCTAAAGTTTGAGTTTCTCCCTATTTCTTGCTTTTTTGAATGACAAACCACATTTCTTCCCCAGAAGACCCTTTTGTTATGGTTTTGGCGTCTCCAAAAAAACAGGTTTTGCTGTTCACTTCCATTTGTTTCAACAGCTTCAACACTTATTAAAGGCCCGCGTGTTTGATTAGTTTGGCAACGTACTTTTAAAAATGGTTTAGTAAATTCGATGTTTACCCCGAAAAATTTCTCTTTGCTTGGAAAATAACAATAAATAAATAAAAATTGATGTCTACTGATATGAAGGAAGAGCCAGTCTAAGGACTTTCCAGAAAAACGTTTCTCGGTATATTTAGTATACCCTATGAATTTAGCGTAAAAAATCATCAAATTAGAAGGATTTTAAGTATCGAGCTGTCGAGAAGAGTTCACTTACTCCTTGATTTTCCGATTAGCGTGTACGGAGTCAATTTTGGTTTTAATTTTGATTCAATTATTTCCTTCTAACTATCTTCAATGAGCTATTACTTCGTTGTTCCGTATAATAAATCGTTGAAGAGTTATATGTGTCGTTTCGCTAGATAATAGTAATCATCCAGAGAAAGTAAGCTCTTTCAGCTTATCTGTATAATTTTCGACGACCGAATCCTCCTGGTTCGAAACAATGATGTAATATCCTTATTTTTGTCGTTCTGATCTTGTTTTCTCGTTTTTAAGTATAAGAATTAGAGAAGACTTGTGCTATTGCAAAGAATATTACATGGATGTATTCCCTTTCTGACCGTCTGCACTTACCGTTGCCTTGGCGTTGTCTAAAATCATAACCGACGAATTCCACTTAATTGAATAGGCTGATAAACACTATTTTTTATTTGTTCTCAAAGTTAACACCAATGAAGAGAAAAAAATCCCTCAATACAGAAGTCGTTCATCGACGATCGAACGAAGTGGACATTGGTGTCCTTTTTGTTTTATTTTTGAATTATTTCCACCTTCAGAATGAGGTGAAGTGACAATAGCTGACAATGATGTGTTTTTTTCATAAATTATTGTGCTTATTTTTTTAATACATTAAAAAATACAAAAAAATTAAATAATTTTTTTCCAATAAAATCATTTTTTTTTGCATGGGAAAACCCGTGAAAATCACCATATTCAATATATACTTTCCACGTGCGCGATATCGTAACTAAGTATAATCTTGATGAAATTTTCACAGTATGTTAAGAACTTCCTTTAGTATTTTTAGTTTAAAGGCTTGTTCGGGAAACTTGAATTTTAAAAAGTTACGATGACATCATATAAAGGCAATCATATAAATTCAATTTTGAAGAAACTTTGGAGTCGTTGCGCGATATCAAAAACTCATTATTAAAACAAAATTTTTGGTCTGAATTTTTTTCTAATTATTTGGAACAACATACTAGAAGGCAGCTTAAATAAATATCGATTTATTTTGGACCACCCCATAGTTTTACCTTAAACCACCAACCTTACGTTAACCTTTTATTGCGTGATTACGGTTTTAGGTAGTCAGAAATCTGGAATCATTATAAGCCCGAGGTATCACTATTACGCATAAGAACCATACTTTATAATGTATTTTATAAGATTAGTTGGCCGATTGGTTAAGGTGAACAGCATTAGTAAGTAATTACAGTGCCGACTCGGTCTAACGGACGCTACACAAGGTGTCCGTCCGCTAGACCGAGCCTCTCGCTACCGTAGTATGAAATTGGCTTTTAAGGCAGAAGAAGCTTCAATGTGGAGAAAACATAAGAAGCTTTCGTCTGCTAGCTCATTTCCCTTTAATGTGAGTTCAAAACATTGAAAAAAATCCTATTCAGTTATACTTTTTTTCAAATATTAATTTGGATAGTAGCTCAGATTTAAGTTTGGTTGAGAAGAAAAAGACATTTCAGTTCTGTTACGAGAAGAGAGAGAAATGTACGACGTTTTGGAATGGAGCCCTTTTTTGTGATGCGTTGATATTCAAGTAAAGATATTCGAGTATATTGTATAAGCCCGAGATCCATCAACTAACTATTTTTTCACAGATTTGACGAGGATGGAAGATCTTGTAATTTTTTGGTCAAGGATCTATACCGCCAAAAGTTGGCGATAACGACTTGGCTGTGTGGGGTATTACAATAAGAGATAATAAAGATTTTCTGATTAGTTTCTGAATGCTAAAATCTATTTGTATGTCAAAAATTCAGGGTCGCTATGGTTTTGACCAATTTTTTGCCATGATGAAAAACAACATTGTCCCTGGTGCTGGGAAGGCACTTGGAGTGTCTCCAGCACGCTATTGATTAAGGGTTCAGTTCATCCCAGACCCTATAATCGTTAGAGAGTTCATATGTATTAATCGTCCAAGAAAAGCTTTTAATCAAAACCTAATATATTATCGTTTACTTTATAAATATCTGAACCGCATCCAAGATAGTTTCTGGGCATCCCAATGTTAGTCCTCTACATCCTGGTTTCGCGACTGCTGCTTCCTGAGATAGACGTTCCATGTGACCGACAGTAGCGATCAGTTTCATATTTTTTTTGTAGCCAGCTTTTACAGTTGAAATTATTCCCTGGTCCAAAGGCTGATGAATTGATGTCGCATTGGGCGGAAAGAAAAAGATGGAAAACTTTTGGAAGTTTCGATAATACATTTTAAAATAATATATTTATACATAATAATGCCAAATTAAAATAAGGCAAAATCCATTCCTGACCAGTAGGATAAATACAGTTCGTGTCATGCCCTGAAAAGTTGTCCATGAGTAAAGCGACAGGCTCTTTCGTCCATGCCCGCACCCCTGGAAGGAATACATTATCCCACCACCTCTTGTAGACTAGCTTATCCATCCACGCACTCTTTTGATTCATATAAGGAATAGGAGGTTTGCCTCCTCCTCCTTTCACATCAAAGCAGCGAGGTTCTTGGGTAGTCCCGATCATTAGAGGATCTATTTTACAAGTGCCTGTCAATAATAATGATAATTATTATTATAACAGTTATAAGGAAAATGATAATAAAACAGAATGATATGCATACCAGTCCATTAACACAGAGTAAGATGGTTGCTCTATTTTTAGCTTTCAAAGCCCTGGTTCCTCTTACTGTTTTTCTTACTTCATGAACGGCCAAATAAGTGCTAGCAGGCATTGTCCTGTAAAACAATCCGGTCTGTCCATATTGAAAATATTGCTGATGTCATAGTCCTGTAGGGCCTCCTTCATCTCATTCATGGCTTCTAAAAACTGGGATACATTAACATCCACTGCTTCTCCGTAGAGACGTAAACTTTTGCAAATGCCGTTTCGCTTCCTCCAATTTAAAAACCATCCATTGGAAGCACGGAAAGCGTCAAGCCTTGAATGTGGGCCATTGAAATAGGCAATGGCTTACATCGAAATGTAAGATGTCGTATTTCATTCATACCATTTGAGTATAGCAGCAATGCAGCATCTAACTCGGGCTGTTGTGACGGATTTACAGTACCATTTTCTTTGCTGATTGCTGGACTGTTTTACTTGCTACTAAATGAACAATGGATTCTGTTCTTTTTAGCAGGTCTCTAATTTGCGTCTTGCCAACTCCATATTGTATAGAAAGTGCTCTCAGAGAAAGCTTCGGGTTAAGCTTGACTTTATTTATTATTTCCAACTTTTGATCAGCGTTCAACCATTTTTTGTAACTTCTTTTTATACTAAATAGATTCATCACAATTACAACTTCTTAAAGCACTATTGTAAACAACATGTCAAGCAAAAGTAAATTTATATTCCTAATTATCGATGTCTAATTTCCTTAACTAGAACGTAGACATCATGGATATTTAATTCATTAATCATAGAAATTCGTAGAAGTACGCGAGTAATTAAATTTTCAAAATCGTAGACATTCGCGCCAAAACCATATGTGCTTTGAAAACGTGGACCTAACCTAACCTAACCTAATCTAGCCTAACCTAACCTAGTATTATCTATGAGCTAGAGCGAGATTGCCCGCTTCACTAAAGGTCCGTTAGATCGAATCGGCTAAGGTGGTCCAAAATAAATCGATATTTTTTTTCTAAGCGGCCTTCTAGTTTGTTGTTACAAATAATACAAAAAAATTCAGACCAAAATTTAGATTTTAAAAATAAGTTTTAGATATCGCGCAACGATTTTAAAGTTTCTTGCTAAGTTAATATGTTTGATTGCATCATCGTAACTTTTTTAATAATTAAACCACAAATAATTAATAGTATCACACAATTTTCATTGACAATTGTCTTCCTGCGAGGATTACACAAATTCTTATATGCCAATACCACAATTACCCTCTCAATTTTTCTACTTAAAATCCACGAGACATACTGATTAAGTGTGCGTTTTTACATAGTTCAAACATCTAAATCTGAATAAAAATAATAAATACGTGGGAAAAATTATTTATAAAATTCATTTATAAAAATTTTATAAACCATAAATAAAACGGGAAACTTCTGGTATTATAAGGAGAATAGGGAAAGCTCATAAAAAAGGTTGCTAAAAAGCATATCATCGTGCTCAGCGTAAAAAACTGAACAGGATTGTTAATCATATTGTGTATTAAATACCTTTCTGTTGGCTAGAAATCGACGGAAACGTCGGTGTGTAACGCACAGTACGCGAAACGGCCCTCCCTCCATCTTGGTGATTTAGGCAGACATATTTCATAAATTAGAACAGCCACACATTCTAAAGTATTGCCTTTGTTTACCTGTCAGGGTGCATGAAGGTTAATGCTTTAGACAGTAAGGTTGTTCTACTTTCTTAAATATGTCTGCCTTAATTGTCAAGATGGAGGGAGGGCCGTTTTGCGTACTGTGCGTTACACACCGGCGTTTCCGTCGATTTCTAGCCAACAGAAAGGTATTTGATACACAGTATGATTGACAATCCTGTTCAGGTTTTCACGCTGAGCACGATGATATGCTTTGAGCAACTTTTTATTTTTATAACCTTTCCCTATTTAGATTTTTAAAATGACTGACTTTTCTTTATAATTTCTTAAAATTAAATTGTAATAAAAAACTTGTACAAATAAAAACATAATATAGTAGTGACATTTTCAATTATAAATTAAAGATAGTCAAGCCATTCAATTTTATTTTAAACATTAAATTATTTTTAAATAAAAGAAAATGACAAAAATTAACTTAAAACATAAATCCATTGAATAATTGTTTAAACGATTTTTAAATCAAAATTTAATTTAAAGTAAAGTTTAATAAGATATAAAATGCGCAAGAGTTTATCGCTTATATTGATTTATTTTTAGAGTCGGGCACTCATAATTTTATTTGATTTGTTTTCGAAATATATTATTTTTACTTAAAAACAGTCAATATTTGTATTATAAATATATAAACTATAAGGTTCCATTTAAATATCCAAAATAATAAAAGTCTTTCGGTTTTAATTTTTTAAATGATGAAATAAATTGAAATAAATCCCTTTGATCTATATTCTACCGCAAAACATTTTGTAATATACTGGTTTTATTTTGAGTTAAGCTCAGTGTTCATAAAATCCAAAAAAATAATCGATTCAGATTCAAGTTCAGATTAATTTTTATTATTTTGAATTGCCCAAATTCAGGTTAAATGAATCTGAATATATTGAGTGAATGCAAAATGACGATTCAGATTAAATTTTATAAATATTTATTACAATATTTACAATTTGTTTAAAGCAGTGGTAATATTGAAAAAGGATTAACAGATATTTTTATTGATTTATCTATTATTTTTAATTTCTAAAAACTACTGAGTGTTACCCTCTTGATTTTCACAACAACAAACTTTCCCTGGAGTAATAATAACACAACACAACCGAATTGTATCCACCAGCTGGTAACCCGGGGTAAAATCGCATTCAAAAAAATTGCAAAATTTTTTTTTTCATCAATTAACACCCAAATTCGAGCTTTTTCTTTTCAAAGCTACCGTAAATTGTAATTACTATTATTTTAAATGACATTTGTATCGATTGAATTTATCACTTGTTTGAATATAAAAAAGAACTTTTTTAAAAATAAGAATAAAGTAGTAAAGGTGAACCAACATTGAAATTAAAATTTACCCAATTTTTACCTGCCCTGTATCTCTAACTTATATCTGACTAGCAAACCGGTAAGGATGACTTGCAGCAGAATTGTCACTCATCCAATCTGCACATTTGCGCCTCGTCGACAACCCTGTCTCCTAGCTACTCCCCATTTGGTTTGCTATACCCTCAATGGATCTCCTCAGAAAAAATATAAATTATGCTACGTTGCTGAAAACAGATCTGTGTTAGAAATAATAGATTTCCTCCCTCCAAGTAATTTATTTCTTGGTTTACTTAGCTATTAAGAAATAAAAGGGCCTAGAAGCCATGTTTCTACGTATTATGTCTTTGATTTGTCCTTAGTCGTTTCATTTGGTCTATCGACCAGGAACTCAACCCGTGCGATGGAAGATTTTGTTTTCCTTCACAACCTTCTTTTCTGGTCCTTTTCGCAAAATGTCTCAGCTTTCCTATTTTTCTGAATCTTCATAGTCTTTTAGTGGAATACAATTTGTAGAAACAGATCACTTTGAATCCAAAAATTAACATAACCTGTTTTATTGTTTTATTTTATATAGTTTATTTTCACAAACCCAAGCTATACTACAATACCACGGGGTTACAATAAGTATTATAAATTTCAAATAAAATCTAAAAAGCATATTTAAAATTCAAAATATATTCATTTATCGTAAGAAGAGCCAATCGCTTTTGTCCAAAACAAAGACATATCCTTGAAAATCTAAATAACAACTGATAAGGAAAAACGAATTTGTACCTGTGGATTTCTGAAGTTATTCATTATGTGACAAGGGCGTTTAATTTCTCCGTTGAGTCTTTCAAATCCCATTGTCCATCAGAACTTCATTGGTCCATTCTTTTTAACCAATTTTCGCAAATGGAGCAAGAAGTGCATTTTCGGTCTTTTTGGCACGTTTGGTTACAATTATTGATGCCTGAAAATACACAAAAAAATGTGTTTTTTTAAAATAAAAAATTAAATAAAAATTCAAACAATTACAGAATAAGAAATTCTTCATAAAGAATATCGAATTGAGACAGGATAGATTCAGTAAGCCGAGGAGCAACAGCGATATCTACAATTTCTTGAAGCATAAAAAAAGTTCCCAACACTTTTTGTAGGTGAAAATAGACGAAGAGAGCATTAAAGGTAGATAGCGGAAGAGGCCTACATTGGGAAGCGTTAAATTTAGGAGAAAAATCTTTTCCGGGTGGCAAGAAGCAGTTCAATTTACAAAGCTTGTTTTTCTTCTCCGCGGAAAGAAAACTAAAGATATGGCGAATGCGTCCGTTGAAAAATTCTAGCGTAATGAAGCCGTCTTTCCATAATGAGTGGACGACTTAACTCATGACATTTGGAATTATGCCTATAAACATTATTAAAATTTCCTTTAATTTTTGTTTATTTTAAAAAATAGTGTTTTATAGAGAAATATTATAAATGAAATTTGTAATTATATTAATTATAGTGTGCCCATATTAATTATAGTGTGCCTCAGGTCATTGATCCAATTCTCCGTATTTTGGAAATATTTGAGGTCGTTCAGTATACAATATCGTTTAACGCCTCGGATATGAGTAAAGGATGTCGGCAACGGCCTGCAATCCTTATCGTTGTCTTCACGGGTTCTCGGCGCAAACACGCTGTTTTTAAATAAATGTCACATTTCTTTTCTGGTTCCATGACAAAGAGCACAGCTTATAAAAATAATTAAAGTGGTTAAGATTAATTACAACGACGACGTAAACATTATTTGCTTTTAATTGTGCGAAAAAATTAATTGGGAAAAATATATATTTGCTTTCAGGTAAATAATAAGTTTTAAAAAATAATAGTTTTAAAAATTATTTGAGGAAAAATGCAATCCCCAAAAATTACATTTTTTAAACATCGAATATACAATTTAATCTTTTAAAAAATCGTTGTCAACCATAATATAAAAATTTTTAATCAAATTTCAAAAATATATATATTTAAATATGATCTTATTTGGTTATTAAGAATCCCATATTCAAAAACTATTTTATAAATTCAAAAAATCGATAAAAGTTACCATTCAGTAAATAAAAAATAAAGTAATAAATTATATTCATTGTAAATATTTTAAATAATTGGGGGGAAATGCAGTAAAAAAAGCTTTAAAAAACATAAGTCTCTAATCCAATATGTGATTTATGGCTAGATTGTAAGATGAGAATTGCGTCAAAGTGCCGTTAATCCGAAAAAACCCTTTTCCTGCCACTTCAAAGTCAACTCCATGGTACTCAAACTCACTAATTTCATCAACTATGCACTCAAAAATTTTATTGTGTCCATCTTCATCTTTAATATCGAGGATGTTGCAGACAACAACCAGAGGCATGTTTCAATTTGTGGAATTGTGGCCTATGTTAAGCAGAATGTTAAGCAAGGAATCATAGAACATTCCACACTCATGCATTGATGAATTTGCTGAGAAGGGTTTTGTTATTCCCATTCCGCCCTGGTAAACCTGAAACTATAGCACGTATTTTTTGCCTTTATTCTGATTTATAGGTCAATCAGGATAATATCTACTTCCGTCTTGATAAGACGAATAATATCCTTGCCGCTGAACCCTCATACTGTCACTCAAAATGTGTTCGGCATGCTCGGATATTTTTAACAATGCACTTATCGTTTTTTTTTATCAGAATGCATTGCGCACAAATGTATTTTCTGACAGCATCAAACGACTGATTGATATTGTCGAATCTGAAAAGTAAACAATGTTGAACGTTACCTATGAACCATATTGTCAGGACTCTTAATTTTGTCTTAATTTTGTTTCTCTTTGTGTGAAATAGTGAGATACTAGTTTTGTAACTTTTTTTCTCTTTTTCGTCAATCTCCCCTACGCTGCCATTGGTCAGATTTTCGCGCGATTTTACTCAGGTACGGACGCTTAAGAGAAAGTAAAACCGCAAAAAGTACCAAAGTGTCCCCGGTTTTAGCCGATTATTATTCGACTACGAACAATTTAGTTCCAATAACAGCCGCTACTGTTAGTTCTCATAGCATAGGCTGGGGGCTGGGGTGCTGGGGCCTGCGCGCTTAAGTCCAGAAATAAAGTAGAAAAGGGCAACACACAGTGAAAAAATACCGTGTAAAAAGAATTAACGCCGCGGCGTCGAGACACTCAATATACTTTGGATTTTTGTCGTTATAGAGGAAAGAGCCAAGGATATGGCGACAGACAGAATTTGGAACTGAAGGTTGATGGTTCAAATCGTATTATATACTTGTTTTTGTTGAAAAAATTACATGTTCATGGCACGTCCATGAACGGACTTCCCTCATGCAGTCAAAAGGGTAAATGTACTAGATTGGACACAACCAACATGTATTTGGATACAACAAAACTAGTTATTTTATTCAGGACACGATTTTTGGTTGCGGGCAATTTTTTTAGCCCTCAATTTTTCCAGCTCTTTTGTTTTGTGATGTTGCAGTCGCCTTTGGCGCCTTGTCCAACATCAAACTAGCCAAGTTGGGCGATGTTGTCAGGATTGCCGGCACCGGACGTATGCAGTTCGACGGCTACCCTGTTGTACGAATTGTCTTGATGTAGATTCCGTTTTTGGTGCATCCGTCACTGATGATTAAGTGCCGGATATTTTTTATTAATAATTTCTCGGCTGTAGACTGGCCTTTTGGGAACTTCTCGTCCCATAGGTTAGATATGATGCCGATAATATCTTTCTAAAAAATTATTACGTTAATTAAAATTTATGAAATTATTTCATTACTTATCATCGGAACAGGCAAAATTCCGATGAAAAACGTCTTTAAAAGAGCGGTATTGTACTTTTGGAATTTCAGGGTAATCTCTTGGCTTCTCCTCAATATAAATAAACAGAAGATAAATCAATACTGAAGACAAAATCAGGAATAATCTCAAATAAAAAAACCGAGTTCGATAGTTTAAATACAGTTGAGGCTCTCCGCCAAAATATTTATTCAAGGGATTATACGGCTCTCCATCAATCAATTATTAAATGTAATATTGAAAACCACATTCAACTGACAAAATAAAATTTATAATAAAATTTATTTTCTAAATATTATTATTTTTTATTAATTGAATATTTTTAATTTCTGTATCTTTGTCCAATTCTCAACGAATGAGCTATTTTCGAATCAAGAATCAGCTAAGGGATTGATTTAATATAGAAATTCAAATGGGCACACATAAACTTGGAAACTAACTGGTTTAAAAGCTCGTACTTTGTGTTTGCAATCGATTAATATACACCCTCTTTCTAGTATTTACCAGTTACCCCCTTAGTACTGAAGACATTAGTATTCCTAAAATCAGGTGAAATTATTTCTGCACTTGCTCATTCTGCGCTGTTTAAATATATTTAAAGTTAATGAAATAGATTGAAACTGAGTATATTTGAACGAAAAAAAATGTTTTTAATTTACGAATTACAAAAGAGAGTGAGCCCCCTCCCCCAACAAATTGGATGTATTATTATTACCAAACGTTTCCAATTACACCTGAAGCAGTAAGCAAATGTTATTTGGTTCATCTGCGGGGCGGGGGGGGGGACTGCAAAGTGGCGTTACTTCGTGGCCGTTCTACATGATTATTATTGTTTCACCGATAGGTTTATTTTTTTTTAAGAAACGAAATTCACCTTAGAAAATCTGTATTCGGTGTTTTTATTTCCTCAAGTTGTACATTTTGAAAATTTTTAATACAATGACTTCCATTGTTTGCATTTGGATGTACAAACTGTTCCAGTATTCCTAGAGGACAGCCTAGACGTTCTTCGTACTTTTTTTGTCGGCCAATACTTGGTTAGTCACTTGAAATGCAAAATCACTACAACGGCAAAACAGTTTGCAGACTTGACTCTATTTGGTGAAATATGACCCAGTACCGACGAATTTTTTGTTTTCAGTCAACCAGATAGACGTTACGCGTGTCCGCCAAAGACATCATTCATTTCGCGCCAAAAACTTCAAGATGAACATAGCGTCACCACCGATATACCGAGCAAACCTTTTTTGTTATTTATTTATTTTGGAATAAATGTTATAACTAAAAGTATTTTAACAAAATAAAACATTTCCGTCTTGCTACCTTTAAGCTATTCGGTTCCTGGTTCATCTTTAAAAATCTGAATTTAAGAGAGAAACGTTTAAGAGTTAAGAACAATTTCACAAAAATCTAATCAAACGTTTATACGCGTTAATTATAGTTTATAGATTTTTAACTTTGTTTCTTTTTGACAATTCACATGCCAAATTATGTAGAATTTATTTTATTAGTAATGTTGTCTTATTTTTTAAATGTGCCCGGCTAACAGATAACAAAGTTTGAAAGTTTCAAGACGATTTCATTGAATCAATAATTTCATATTTAGTACCGGCTCGGTTATATGAACACTTTTCAAATCGTTCCTAAAATCTAACGCAGACCGTAGTATTATTGATTACGCACGGTATGCACCAAACAACAGAGGTTTTCATACACAATAAATTAACATATGTGCTTATAGTGTTATTCCCCTGTTTCTTTCCATTCTCCCTTCCTTTATTACAAATTTATCTCCCTATTCTTAATTTTGCCCATAAGCTATGCTATTTGTTTATCCCATTTTAAAATATTCCCTTTTTGGCCAAAATGGTGCAAGAAAAATCGTTCATATAACCGAAACGTTCCTATTACTAGGCATGCTTATAACCGAGCCGGTACTGTAAAATTTAAAGAACGCATGGTATCGATAATTGGAAGGAAGGCTAAAGCAGAGAAAGAATTGATCAATTTTTATGTTGACGAATTGATTCTCTTTAAATAAGTCTGTTTTTATATCTTTTCTTTTTCTCAACTGAATTCTAGGTACTAACTGTCTTTTCGAAACCGCACAACATTTATTTGTTGATAATAACGCTCATTTGTTTTTAAGATCGTTCAATTTATTATTCAGTTCAGAGTATCACCATTATGCTGAAATAGAGTGACAAAATAAACGTATCTCATGTGTTAAAAGCCATACAGGGTTTTCCCTTTTTTTTTGCTTTTAGAGGACTGTTTGCCTCCAAAATTCTAACACTATCGATTCAACAAAAAGAAATACCTAAAATATCAAATTGTAGACAGTCATGTTGTAATGTCATTCCGTAAATATGTTGTTACTTCACTATTCCGTAATAGCTGCAATCGAAAGTATTGTGATCTATACGACCCAATCCTGTAAATTGAACATAAAGCCCTTCATTTAGGTGTTCCATTATTTCCGGCAGCCATTTATCGAACTCGTATACATTTATATAGCCTTTAAAAACTCATTTTCAAATTGACACACACATGCACACATATATATGTGACAATTGTAATTTGTTTTTATACCAGCATCTCATCTGATTCTCCTTCTGTTTTTATTGTGATTTCCTCCGATCAAATTGTTCGAAGGATAACTATTTCTTCAGCAGAAATTTTTTAACCAACCCACAAAAATCTATATTTGAAAAGTTATAATTAGAATAAGTGAGTATATTTATAATTGGCACAAGTTTACTGATTACGCGTAGGGGTCCTTCTGTGAAAGAATTCTTGGGTGAAAAAAAGTATTTAATTTTTGGTAAACCAAAAACGGCTGATTCTTGTATTTCCGTGATCTGCATTCACATTAATATCAAAGTATAGTAGAAAAGGGAAACAAAAAAATCAGTTACAATGAAGTTGTCAGTGATGACAAATTCCATTTTCCGGGATATCCAAACATGTCAATTTTCTTGAGTAAAATCTTCGGTGTAACTCTTATGGACAAATAAATAATATTGGGAATCTAAAATTAGTCTATTTTTAAGTTAACTTCAATCTTTACAAATACCTTAATTTTACTGTTATACGAGCTTTCTGTCAGCTTGACATGTAGATAACCAGTTTTGTCTCCTAGCAACCTTCGAAACACCGGTTCTTCTCTATCCATATGAATAGGTCCTTCAGAAAATACTCTGCCAAGGATATTAAGCCTCAAAGATTGAAAATATGAAAAAATAGAAATGATTGAAATGGAATTGAAATTTCTAATAATTTACAGTCCCCAATGACCATTTCCTTATTATCATGTTGTTCAAGTGAATGATGCAAAAAGGTCTTGAATTAGATGATTTTTCCATGATTTCCAGAAATAGAACGATTTTTAAACTCCACTTTTTTAATAGGTAGAGATGGTAACTCCATTTATATTACTAAACTGTACCATTACACAATCACCTATCCAATGATACTCAACCTTTTCAAAAAATCGGTACTGCAACTAAGCTAAGGGTGGCTTGAGCCAACTTGAGTTTCTGGTAAACGTGATGTATCCGACAACCAATAAATATGAAGAAAAATGAGACAAATCAAGACAATCACTTCCATTCTTTAGGCGCTTGCAACCATATGACACCACGTGTTTTAAGGGATCTACTATATAAAACCCGTGTTTCACTTATATTAATTGATTATATAAAAGGTTGTGATTTCCAAACATTGTTTTTAAAGATTCAATAATTAAACATCAATCGTGCATTCTGAGACGTAAGTTGGTCTGCGCTGGCATAATAAATTTCCGTGTTTTTTCTTTACGCTTAAGTAATTGAGTCAATTTGAAACTATCGAATTATGCTATTGTTCAAATCAACAAGAAGAAAGCCAGATTTCCGACAACGAAGAAGGTTTTATCCATTTTTTTCTATTTTCTACAAATATAGTTAATTTCCTCTTCTCTTTTTATCTACTAGATGAAGATGAATTACCCGAACCTGAAGTTTCTAACCCGAGTACAATTTATTTGATTTGTTAACTGGGTAGTTTTCTCGTCACGTGCAAGAACTCTGTTTTCAGCAAGAAAAATCTTTTACACAAAGGTTTTCGGCGTCACATAGAGCTTATGTTATTAATTTTCATATGGGCCGTCGTGACCCAATCTGGAATGCAATTTCTTCAACTGCCACCAACCTACATGAAGATTTTCTTGACCCTAGATATCCCCAAAAAAAATCCGTTCATTCACATTTTTTATTACTTCTATTGTATTTTTTAATAGAATGAAAATAAATTAAATGGGAACATAAATATGAGGTTTTTTGTTAATAATTATTTAGAATATTAAACACTGTTTTTTTTTAATTTCCAGCAATAATTAATTTTTGAAACAGGACTTCAAATTCAATTTAGCTGAAACGTACACAATAAAATGTAACTGTGAGCAGCAGGGGAGAAGCAAGAGAGAACAAGAAATAAAAATACCAGAGAATTGATACGGTAGAATGGTCTTGAAATTATTGGTGATCCATACCTTCTTTCAAATAAATTTTTTTAAAACAAAATGTCGAAGAAGAAGAATGTGAAAGGGGAATAAAAAAACACACGAAAACTATCAAAAGTAGTCTGCATGTTGTCTGCCATTCCAGAGCGATCGATTCCATATTTTAAAAATAGACGGAGCCATAGATAATAGTAGGTTTAGATTAGACACTCTGTAGTTTAGGTCCTTTCGCAGCGCTCCTGGTGTTGAAAGGAAACACTACCATAAGCCCCCGTGTTGAGCTGGGGGTGGTGGGAGAGGACCACCCTCCACCCGTTGTATCCTTTTCTTAATGCTTTTTCCTTTTGACACGAGAGGCGCTGCGAAAGACCTCGTTAGATTCCCCCATAAGACTATCTAATCTAAAACTACTATTATCTATGGACGGAGCGGTATTTTTTCGCTCCAAGCTCTCTGAGCGATTTCCAAAAGAACGCACACTCGTCACTCTGAGCGTCCCAAAAGAATGTGAAACCTTCATTCAGTGAAAAGTGAAAACCTCATTAAAAATTATTTTTATTCCGATAAGGCAGTGATTTTTTTTAATTCTTAATTAGGCTAAACTCCAAAACTCCGAAAAACTGGCCATGTTTTCTTTGAACCTCTCGTCCTCTCCTTCTCATGACAAATTTCAAAAATTGCCTAATAAAAATTGATCGGTTGGTACTATTCTCATTTTTTAGATTTAAGTTCATTTTAAATAAATCAGATAGACAATTCTTTGCTGGTAGGTTACATATTGTAATTAGGTAGAAATACACAGAAAATGCAATTATTTCCATTTACATGGTTTGGCGACATTTTGGCCAGGTACGATGAGTACATAGCCAATTTTCAAGACAGGTTTTATGATAAATGTGAGAACACGTCAATTGAATAGGTGATTGTTGCATCTTTTTCTTTCAAATGCTGCAATCCGACTGCGTAATATTAACGAAAACCTGTCAAACTACGCCTTAATTTACGTAATAACATGGATTTAGGGTTCTATTTTTCTCTGACTCTCTGTGAGGGTTTGAGTTCTTCCGTGCGAGTCAATGGTCGTTCGGTAGTGTGTTTATTGCGGTGCACTTTTATGCATAGTCCTTTATTAATGATGAAATAAAAATGTGTCTTTATTTATAGACAGAATTTTGGCACAAAATTTTCTGTTAAAATGTATTCAAATATGGATGAAAAGGTATAGACTCCTCATCCAAACCAATCTGGTTACGACTTACTTGTTTCAAAGAGCAAAGCCACTTTTGCATTTATCAATTATTAAGAACTTACATTGATCGATTATACTCATAGTTCTAAGGAAAAACGTTTAAAAACTGGTAAAACAAGCTAGATCTGAGATATTACAATGAAATTTGGTGTAAGAGTTTAAAATACTCTAATGCATATTTGATTAAACTTTTGTTTGTGTAACATTAAGGAGGAGTGCGTTATGCAAGAATAAAGCACCGGTTGCATTATAAATCGACCGACCTTAGGTTTCCAACTAAAACTGCGACCCCTAAATATTGATATACTTTTATGAAACTTGGTATACATACGCAAAATATGTATATTTACTTATAGTTGAGCCGACGAATTTTTCACTGTTAAAGTTGATTAGATAATGACTAATAAGTTGTGAATTTTATGGTTTTTAGCATTTTTTAAATAATATAGCATAAATAAATATCACACATTATTTTTAACTTGATTTCACACCACATATTAAAAGGCAGCCTCGAAAAAAATATCGTTGCAAAATGGGACACCCAAAGCAGGCTACAACTGGAAACATTGTTGCAATATTTAAATAAATAAAATAATATCTTCGCATTGAGGCCTGAACATCTAGTGTCATGCAAGATCTAGAAGAAAGAGTAAAGAAGCTGGATCTTACTTTCTAACCATCCCGGAAGGGTGAAGGTACCGCCCACTCGAAAATCTACCTGCCAACTAGCGAACCTGCTGATAACCTTGAGAAGCTCTTCTCTATGTGCGACGCGCGCGTTTTTCTGCGCCTGCGCGAGTTTTTCTGCGCCTGCGCAAAACTAAAAGTTCCAAGCTTACCCGCTGGTTCGCTAGTAGGCAGGTAGAAATTCGAGGGGGAGGGAAGATATTTCAACCTCTCGGAATGAGGGGTACCCCTTTCCTACACTAGACCCCGCTCCTTTACTCTTTCTTCTAGAGCAAGATCATAATAATTATATCAGATCATCAATCAAGTGGATGGGTAGCTATCCGTTGACATAGCAAGACGACACAGATGCATGCCAGATGGTACATTTTTTACCCCCCAGGAAAGTGAGAAATGTCTCCATAAAAAATATTTAAAAAAAATTTTAAGCATTTAAAGATAATAGAAATAATATCATGTGCATCTATAAATCATTTACTTTCGCCTGGGTTTATGAAATAAATCCAAAATTAAAGTTTATTTCACGCACTCTACGCTGATTGGTCGAGGCGAGCGCTCTCTCGCAGTCCTCTTTCATCACCAATAAAAAAAGCTCGCCGTTTTTTCTCCTTAACGCCCGAAAAAATTGATAAAAACCGTCCGTCAGCAACCTTCGTGTGTCATTTTCAGCGCATCCCTTACAATGGTTCGTAGGACGGATATTGCTCATAGACCGCATTGCGGTACGGCCTTTCAGCCTGTTCAATCACCTGGAAAAAAAACCATACAAGCATTTCCACCTAGGGTCTTTATTTAGTTGGCTGTCTAGTTTCCGTACTCATCAGTTTGTCACTTTCACTAACGAAGCATGATCAAACATTTCTGCATAGGGTCTTAATTTTTTGGCCGTACGGGTTCCGTCCACATCAATTTATCAAGTCTGCGCCTTTTTCATGTAGTGGAATTTGATGTCAATTTCTCAGAGGGAAGAGGTTTCATATATACTTATAGGGACATGCACTTTGATCGCAATTCGCTAAAAAATATATACCCGCTTATATGTAACAGCTAATTTATGTATTCATTTACCTTAGAGAGCTATGAAAAATTTGTATGAAGTGTAGTGTGTAGTATCCTATGAGAATAATCCTAAGTAAAGACACTAAACACTGAGGGATCCGTTTCACTAGTTTATTGTAGAACCACACGTAAGTATTATACAACTCTCATAAAGCACAAGAACTTCCGCGCTTATATACCCACGGAAGGAAGAGTGAAAGTACTGCACTCAAGGTGATGACCTTGAGTTCCAGTGCAGAAATAAGGATGATGCAATAGTTACAAAAGATGATGCAACCAACCATATATGGTAATGGCACTCAAGGTCAGGTCGCAATCTGCACGAGAGATGTTCTTATATGGACTGACCTTGAGTTATAAATAGATATAAGTTGCTCTGTACCTAGGCAATACACAGAGCGAGCAACTACGTCGTAGAGTTTGGTTGCGCCCTCCGGATACGCTCATTATCCATTGGTCTTAGAATGAATAAGAACTGTTCTTATGAGAAGCCATTCATTACAGAAGGATATATAATTTATTATGACATTAAATTCCATAAAGTAATATAAGGTTTTTTCACATCCTTTTTTTATTATTTTCGATGGCTAAAGCCATTTTTTTTTTTCAAAACAAAACTTTGTTAAAAGGATGCAAAAATAAATATTTATTTCAGCTTACTTTATTCAAGCTTAAATATGATTTTTATAATTTTTTTAAAAATTTTTCTTCCCCATTTTAGATTTATAAGAAGTGTAGTATTTTACTTACCATCGTAGGATGAAATTTACAAAATCTCTATAACTTAATCTAATTAATGAGAAAATTTTAAGTATAAAACAGTGTTTCGTTTAATTTTTGGAAAATTTAATTGTTGTTTGTTTTATCCGGCAATCTTGCAAACATCGTTGTAAACCATTATTTTTTTTTTGTTTTGGTTACTTACGTGTGCATACGCAATGAAACCAATTTCAACACTGAATCATTGTCCACCACTGGTGGCAGGAGCTTTCTCCTTTAAGGTCTCGTTCTTTTTCGTCCCCTTTGCCACTGGTTCCTTCCCCTTATTCTCTTTTGGTTCATATGGCTTCAGTTTTGAGGGTTGCATTACTTCATGAAACTGGTGTCAGTCTGTTCTTCGAACTGCTTTCGCTCCTAAATGCCCGTAACATACTTAGACTCATCTGAAAGAAAGAGGGATCAGCTCTTTGATTGATTGTAATGAAGAACCATCAATTTTGATATTTTTAAAGAAGATGTTGTGTATTGGTGGAAAAGGTAGTTGCATGTAGAAATTCCAAACGTCCTGCAGAGGCATAGTTAGTCTATAGCTGATATATTGGTTTCTTTGGTTTTTTTGAGTGGAACCTTTCAAAATTTTCTCGAGATTGAACGAATATGCCAGCACAAAAATTTTGTTTTAGAATGCGAAAAATGGAAGCCCGAATTTTCCACATTTTTCTGGGAAGCTCACCATTACTATGTTTTGCACTGCCTCAACAAACGGAAGTGACCTTGCAGCAACAGAACTTCCATAAGTCTTCTCCAGTGGCAGGCTTGATATTGTTTTTATCGGTTTCCCTGAGACAAAACCTTCCTCTGAAATGAAATGAACGAATATTAGTAAAGATAGTAAAGCTTCCTGAAATTTGGGAAAATAGTTTCTTCGTCCATCATTGCTTATCTTTTTTTTATTCCAATCTTATCCAGGACAGAGCTCCCGTCCCTCCCCCTCTTTGGGTTTGAACAGGAATTACACAGTGTAAATAATAAGTAATTTTAAAAGTTGAAATTAAGTTGAATAAATGCGAACAAAATATATTCGAGCCAGCTTAAATTTTCGTCAAGTCCTATATTGAAGTGTTGAACGAATGATGAAAACCATCTCGGGATTCTGGCACTTTGTTAATTGTTGAAAGCAGCCATGCATGACAAATGCCATCTTAATACTGATACATACTGCCAATGCCATACATACTGAAACAATAAAAAAAATAGGATTCTTAATTAATTAATGAATAATATCGTAAAAAAATATTAAAAACTTACCACTGTCTTGCGAACTCTTGTAGATCATGGCTCAAGTTAAGGATACATACCCAGCCCAATCGACCTAGGGTTATGGCTAAAAAATCTCTTTGTCTTTAGTATTTAGTTGCCAAGGTCTCTTAAGATTTTAAGGATTGTGGGGGGGGGGGGGGGGGGTAAAATGTAAAGTTGAAAAAAAGTGAAGTTCCACAAAATTTTATTACTTGAAAATATCAATATTTTTTAAGCTCAATATCATCATAAATTAGTAAGTAACATCATGTTTGCCATCCCATTTGGCTTATCCCTCAGATTGAAGCTATTTAGGCCAATGGATTCCGCTATGAGGGACTCAGCTATGTCTGCTTTCATATTTTCTATATATATAGAATTTTTGTGTTTAGTTAATGTGTTTGATAGAAAGAAGGGTGTGTTTGAAAATGGTCAGTGTATTTCCTCCGAGCAGAAGCAATGAAGACGGAAGGTACTTCATCCACTTTTTCTCAGATACAAGCTCTCTAATAATTATAAAATGTGTCTTCGCTCAATCTTTATGAATCAATTTTACTTCTTCATCTGTATAATTAACAAAAAAATTTAAGGAACAAATTTTTTTTTAAATTATCGAAGGAGTTTAGTTCAAGTCCTAGTTCGGGGTGATAGGTTTACACTTTTTTCGTGTCAAAAAAGATGTGAAACATAAGTATTGAGCCTTTCTGGTATTCTTTTCAATCTTTAACAAACTGGTACAACATTATTATTATTTCACTTTTTTGTATAAAACAAAGTGGTGTTGCCTGTTTGGCTGGCGTTGTTTTGCACTTGAAACAACTTAGAGAATTTCCTTTTGATCTAATTTATTTTTAATTTTCGCTTGCCTGCGACGCCGTTTTAGCAGTCAATTGGTTGACGATAAAAAACTAAATGTGCTCATTCTAAAATCCTATAGCAAAATGTAAATTTAGCAGCATTAGTTTTTTGATTTTTTAAGATAATGGTAAGTCTAGAAATATTAAAAAAATACTTTTGGAACACTGCCCTGAACCTTGTATCGATTTTAACCGAAATAAGCCAAGTCACTTCCAAGGAATTTGAAAACCTAATGAGCAAAGTTCTCGAATAGTCGATTTATTTCGTTTCATCAGGCGGATTCATCAGGATACGTCTGCAAAATTAAAATTTTATGCTTCTCTTATAACTGTATTCCACTATATTGAATTGTTTCCAACAAAAGGGTTGTTATCATTAGATACCTGAAGAAAGTTGATTACAAGTAAAGCTATTCCAAATGAATTCAGAATTCCTGCAAACGCCGTATTCATGTTAATCGACATTTTTTCAATATGGTCATAGAGATTTCGTATAGAAAGGTACTGCTTTAGAATCAGAACAAGTGGCTCGAGGGCTGGGTATTTTTCTAAACACTGATGATAAAAATAAAATATATTAATAGGAGATGTTTAATTATATTTTCTATGAATACGTTTGTGAAACAAGTTATGGTCAACAGCGTAGAAGCCTTTAATGGAATTAAAACCAATATTCGCTTCCAGTCCGGTTTCCGTTTACCGTTTACGTACCGGTTACCGTACTGTATTCAATTGTTTATACTTAAAGAAGGATGCGGGCCCTAGGTAGAGGCAACCTGTTACTTTCTGCTGTCAAACTTTTTATTTTATATTTATATTGTCAGTAGGACTTGTTTCAATTGAGGGATGGGAGACCTTAAATTTTTCAACAGTTGTGTAGATCCTATTACGGAGAGATTCCTTTACTTTGGAGGAGCAAGTGTATCGTTAGCATCATTGAGTATGCCGTCCTCCTCTGCCACTTCATTTCCATCAATGACTGTTTTGCCTTTTGCATCAGCTGTCCTCTGCCTCGTAGGAAGGGATCCTAAATCGAAGTGATCCCTTTGCTTAGGTGGAGACATTTTATCGTCAAAATCATTGAGAGTGCCGTCCTTCTCTGCCACTTTACCTCCATTATTGACTGCTTGGGCTCTTGCATCAACTGTCCTCTTCCCCGTAGACATATTTGGGATGGCTGAGACTTTGGCTGCAACTGCACTCTTCTTTAATGGGGCACACTTCTTAGATATACGAGGCTTTACAAGCTCAACAACGAAATAAAATATTATAGATCTAATTACAGAGCAATTGATATTCATTATTTAGGATGAAAACCTTGCTCGTTAAAGGTTTCGTGAAGGCAGACTCACGTGCTGCTTTCTCTTTTTGCAAGTTTCAAATAAAGAAAAGTTGCCTTAAAGTATTTTATAAAAATCAGCTTCCAACTCATCAGCTGTCTTGCTTAGCCTCGTATCAAAATAAGCCACATTCTCCTCCTCCAGAACGTCCACCGCCCTAACCATCCTATTCCAGTCAGCCATCTGGTTCCAATTCACTCTACTCATCACGAAATAGTCGCTCAATAAACGCAACTTCTCCTCAAATAAGTCGTCACGAATGGATCATCAAAGATCAAAGTGCCCTCTAAGGATCGCTTGCTCGCTACTCTATACCCATTCACTGAGTAGCGACAAAACAGTGCAATCTGTAAAACACTTAACTTTCACTTTTAACAACAAATTGAGTTATAGGTAGCCTAAAAGTTGCTGTTATCGCATCTCACTGCCAAGTCAAGTGATCAACAGCTACTGGCAGGAGTGAAGACGAACGTATTTTCAACAAATATATTACATAATTTCGAATTTTTTATCCACAAAGCAACCAGTCTATAAGGGAAAAATCGTTCTGTGGTACGATGGCAACATCCTTCGTCGCAAATTGTGCTAAGGTGTAATGAAAAAAGTCTTCCAATCAGAGCCAGAGTCAGAATCGAGACCTGGTTTATATAAGTATAAAAACACTATTTTTACCACCTGAACGCATTAAAAAAAAGTACGTCGTGCTAAAAGTGGTAATTTCGTAATTCTATTGCTTTCATAACTTACTTAGTTAACAATAATGCACGCTTTAAATATTTTTGAAAGACAAATTGCAGCAAACTATTATAAAAATCAGATTATGTTTTTTTCATGCGTGATGACTCTCTTCATACTCAAGGGAACAAAAAAAATCGCACCAGAATGCAGTAAATTGTAGATGCAATGTAGTTATCTAATGTTTTCCACTAAGAGAATCTATTATTTCATCTTGTCCATTAAGAGAATCTATTATTTCTCTATTATTTCATTTGCATTTATTCAGGTTATAAACGGTACAGTCGCTACTCCTACTCGTCCATGAAACTAATTTTTCTTTGTTACAGTAAGGTTAAAGCAAGTCTCTTTATTTTAGACGCTGTCTACTGTCTTGTGAATGCACTGTGCACATGGAAATTGTATCGTTTTAGGTTTAATATTTTAATTTAAATTTTCTACTTTCCATCGGTCGCAGAGTTCTTGTTCACATCCGTCTAAAAGGGCAAAAGATAACAAGAAATAGTTTAATATTTATCTTATAAAACAGTTTTAAAAAACTATGTGTTAGCATTGAAAACATTGTAGCACGCATTTTTATGTGGATTTTATTTTATTTGTTTGGTGGACTGCAAAAAAAGACAAATATCAAAAGATTCCTACCACTTCTAAATTGTGAAAAGTTAACGATAATTGTTTTTTCTTCCTGTCACTCTCCTGTTAATATTGACCAAACGAAGGACTTTTGAATTTAATCTTGAACCTCTCTTTTTTTCGGTCGGACCGAAAAAAGAGTTTCAGGCAGCGCCGGAGTGCCGGAAGATTCATCAAATTTCGATAAATATACTACTGTTTTACATATAATATATTTTTTATTTGATTTTGCATGCACATGCACAATGTTTTTTTTCAAATCGGGACTTCACTAACCACGTTCACTGAGCTTATTTTGCTTACTTGAGGCATTGCCTAAGTATAACCAGGTAAACAATTTTGGGGACCAAGTTAATAGGTTCTTTAACCATCGTCGTTTTCAAAATTAAACTCCTCGTAGAAAGAAAATTTCAACTCTCAGGGCAAGACGAAAATACCCAAGTAAGAGGTCTGTAGCTTTTCTGTATCGCAGGTTATTAAACTCCTGATAAAACCGAAATTTAAACTCTAAGGGCAAGACGAAAATACCCAAGTTAAAAGATTTTCAGATATTCTGTATCACAGGTGAATTTCTTGAATGCCTCAAGGACACTGCGCTGTTATGTTAAAAAAGCGTGAGCCTCAAAATTTTAAACCATTTCCCAAGGTTTTTTTAGGTGGTCTACGATAGAAGAATTTCGTTTGCATTAAAAAATGCAAATGTTGCACACACTTCAAAAATACTACTTTATCAATCATACTTCAAAAATGGGCCACGATGTTGTGAATGTTTTATAATGTTTACTGGTTCTTCACTGTGTCACAGAGATCACTTGAAAAAGCACGTTCCCGTGCTGTTCCATCCTGAGAAAAAAATAATGAAAAAAATATGTATGATGATCGATCAGGGTGCAGGCAGTGGCTCCGTAGTATTTAAAGACGCACTTGTTTGACTTTGAAAAATGTTTAGAATTCTAAACGCCGCATATCTTATTCATTGCTTTTAAAAAATCAGGAGCACGCAGCTTTCAATTTATGATAATATATATTTACAAAATCCTGAAATCTCTTATCTCAGGGGTACAATAATGTTTTTCCTTCCCTTTTTCCTGCCGAGAATGTCAATAAATCTTTTATTTCTTAGATTTATTGATGAAATGTTG
Source organism: Chydorus sphaericus (assembly GCA_030141595.1). NCBI lineage: Eukaryota > Metazoa > Arthropoda > Branchiopoda > Diplostraca > Chydoridae > Chydorus > Chydorus sphaericus. The sequence goes on along the minus strand of CM057926.1, from coordinate 1,082,769 downwards.
TCAACCAAGTAGTTCTTGTGTTGCAACGTGCTGACACAAAATGAAGTCGTCTAAATTCAAAACAGACGTAATTTTTCTGATAAAATAAAAATAGCTAAAAGTCTTAAACTTTGACTTTATTTGACAGGGATGACACTTTTGGACACTACGCACCTGTTAAAACCACATAGCATCGCCAAAAGTAAAACCTTGGGTTTCTTTTCCTGGAAGTATATTTTAAGGCACATGACACCTGTTAAAACCAAATTATGTCACCACAGATTAAACTGCTTTTGTTTGTAAGAGAATAAATGTTAGAACGCTTTTTTCCGGACTTAAAGGAGACTAAGTCTTCGAACAGAAAAAAACAGAAACCCGTTCGTCTAAAACGTCAAAAGAATATATTTGAGTTTGTTTAAGTCACTTAAGGTAAAAATTGAAAAATATTTTATTTGTCAGGGAGAAAACGTATTCGATGTTTTGATCATGTTTAAACCAGATCAATTTTTATTTGTCGGGAATTGCCGTGATATCAATTGAGGTGTTACTTAAGGAGTAAAGACAAACTTCCCTTACTAAGAACAAACTACGAATCTTCCACCAATTAAGCTGTAGCCAAGAAGTAATACACGTTATTATAATGATATAATCTTGATGCATGCCCATAAAGTTGAATCAGAACTGATTCCCGAACTGGAGACCATTCTGGAGACTGTATTGAAGGACCCAAACAACTTCACGAACTGAACAGTCTTGCCGGGACAAAACCCTTGAAATTACGCGAGAAGTCTACGAGCTCTTCCTGTGACGATATCACTTTCATCAAGTTTGTTTTAGTCACTTAAGGTAAAAATTGAAAAATATTTCTTTTGTCAGGGAGAAAATGTTTTCGATGTTTTGATCAATTTTGAACCAGGTCAGTTTTTATTTGTTGGAATTAATGTGATATGAATGTAGGTGTAATTTAAATAGTAAAGACAAACTTCCGTTACTAAGAACAAACTACGAATCTTCCACCAACTAAGCTGTATCCCAGGAGTAATCCAAGTTATTATAATGATATAATTTATGTTTTTAATTGTTTTAAATTTATGTACAATTGATTTTACATTTTTCTTTTCTTTTTAGACTTACAAAATGTGAGCTATAATTAGTATCGTCGCAGTACCCTTATGGGTAGATGTACATTAATTTTATTTTATAAAAAAATTAGAAACAAAAAAAATTAATTCATATTTTTATGTGAATCAACTATGAATCGCCAACTACGTCGCCTTCAAGGAGGAATCCGAGAACAAAGTTGTTTTTAAAATTAGTTTTCCAAATATTCATTATTTTAAAACAGCTTCTTTTAGTGCGCAAAGTTTTCGTAAAAAAAGAACAAATACGAGCAAAAATTTTAATTATGAAAATTCTATGAGAGTTTGTGTGTTTCTAGAAACGATTTCTTGAAACTTGGGGCTATTCAATTGGGTAGATCGACTTAAGTACGCACGAATCACATGAAAAGACATATTTTACAAAGATGGTAGAAGTCGTTTAAGAAAATGACGGGCTACGCTAAATTCATGATGATTATGAAAGGCTTGGAAGATTACGGAATGATGTTTGATGAAATATGGGATCGACTAAAAAGGACATAGAAACAAAAGTGAAGAAGGCAAGGATAATTTTCGAGTCTTTATTTCTATTGATTTAAGTTTTGTGTACTTTTTCAGGCCAAGGACTTTATTAGATTACTACGACATGGTAGATCGGGAATCGTTGATTACCACCAAGTGGACGGAAGCTTACTATGATACTTAAGGCCAGCGGCTAAACTGGTGTGGGAGAGTCGATGCAAGACTAAAAGAATACAAAAAGAGGTGTAGAGTATTTATGCATAACGAAAATAAGGAAACGCGAGAAGTTTATTTTTTATCCCAAATAAACAATTGTGATGAAAGCAGATAATTTTTTTAAAAAAACTCAGCAAATTAGATGATAGCATAGAAAATGGCTCTTTTTAATTACTTGAAAATGCCAAGTCTGTTTTCATACGGAGAAAAACTACGTGTTATTTTTGCCATAATTGGTATAAGACAATATTTAAAAAAAAGTTTCCTTACTCCTGCTTTTCATTAACTGTGTTTTTTGCGTATTTTAAATTTATTTATGGCGAGTATAGCATCGTTGCCAAATACCCATTTATCAATATTAACCCATTTATCAATAGGTAATAATAGAATTAATAGATCCAAAGATGTAAACTGCCCTTGTACGGAAGTAATTCATCACGAATGATTTACATATGAAAACTCAGTCGAGCTGCAAATTTCAAGAAAAGAGTTTGTCGATACAAAATCTTTTTTACTCGCCTTAATCAGTGGCGAGTCGTGCTGTGAGTGAAAAGTCTTGCTTAATAAGGGGAGTACCCTTATTAAGCAAGACTTTTACGACAACTATAATGAAAAAGAACCTCAAATGGCGTAATTTTTATACGTCAGTTGTCTTCACATTCCAGACTTCTTACGACTAAAAACAAACAAAAGAAAAGAAGGAGAAAATTGAGTTACTAATTCTTTCTTTAACTTTTTTAAGTAAAAAATAAAAATTTTTATGTGTTTGTAAAAATGAAGTACTGTAGCGGAGATGGTACGCCATGATATTCAAGTTTTAAAAATTCAATGGTCAGCTCAAAATGATGAGAAAGGGTTCTGACGTAGATACAGTAAATACAGTTACCAAAATGTCGATATTAAAAAACACAACTCAACACAAGTAAAATAGTTGAGTTATTGATCATTATAAAGTTGCTTTCGGCAATATTTATCCTTAGATTGCAATCCATGAAATAAAATTTTTTGCTGAAAATGTGACCATTCAAATTCTGAATCAGTGTCCTTAAGAGCGTGAGTCATATAAATAAAAAATAAAAAAGTGTAATAATAGCGACTGGCATGGTCCCCTGAAGCCAATATATTTGGTAGAAGCAATTTTTTTTTGCTGGGAGATGAAAAAAAGGAAAAATCGAGAATTTGTACAAGCTATTCGAAATTGAAAACTACCAATGTTTCCGACACACGGAAGAAGCCAATTCAAAACCAATGCGTCCAATGATAATGATAATTTCAATTGAATTCGTTTATAATTGATCTCTGCACTAAAGATTTATGAAAAACTATTTATAAATAATGGTTATGTTGTCTTGTGGGTAAAAAGCGATTCAAGCGCACATCCTCACTATCAGCTCGAATTGGCCCTGCTAGCATGGAAAATACGTTACTTTATTAAAAAGATTTATTGAAAAGAATCTAATGCGAGTGAAAAATGCTGAATTAATTGTTAAGAAGAAGTTGTACATTTTTGCTTGTAGAGAATTTAAAAAGAACGAAAACGTTACCAAAATAACAGAAGAAATATAGAACTTCGAGAAAACTAAGAAACAGTAGAATTAGAATGATTTATTTTAAAAAAATAAAATTTCATAAATATTTAGGTAATATATAAATATAATTGAAAAGATTGAAAACACAAAAAAGATTCCAAAATTCTTTTCGAACTTAGATAAAAAAAAATGACACATTATTATTAATTCGGATAAAATAAAATAAAATTGATTTCAATGGAATATCATCTTATTTTAAAAAAGCATGATAATGGCATTTCCACGAGTAAGGGTTTTTTTACATGAAATTGCTTAGAAACATGGTATCTCTTGCAAAAGTGATAGATTTATTTTAAATGTTCTTATGAGTACCCTTTATCTTTCGACACAGATATTTATTGTCAACAAATCGGGAAATTATTCAGAACAAATCTTTTAATTTCACCAGAATTAAAAAAAACACCTTTTAATTAAAAAGTATTTTATTTACTTTATTTCAGATTCAACAATAAAATAAGAATCGGTGGCTATGATTCATTTAGCTAACTTACAAGCAAAATTAACAAGCAAACTTTCTGTAATGAAACAAAGAAGTATTAATATTTCATACCAACACGAGTGTCTCTCACAAGAAATCAATGCAAACATTGTTTCCAATGATGAAGATGATACAGTGGGAGAAAAGACCCTAACCAACCGACGAGCAACGCAGTAGAACCCTCTGAATAGAAAACAAGCTGTTGGTGGAGAATTACTTTTGAAGAATTATAATGTTCCTTCGCTTTCAATATAAAAAATACCAGGCCTGCCATATAAAAATTAAAAGAAGCGCTATCTATTCATTTTCATAGGGCCCTTCATTAAGCTTCGGTGTACCTCAAAATGAAACTGTCCAAGGATCAAATCATCAGCCAAGATGTTGAAAATCACTTGAGAGAATAGATCCTCGACTATTGGATCTTCTCCCAAATCCCAGAGGGAATCGTCATCCTCATTACCAAAAAATATGCTACTGAAAGAATACTGGATAAATTTGACTGGAAAAGGAAAAAATGAATCTCTTTCATTTACTTCCTTTTTAAATCAATATAAACACTAGGGTGTTCCGTTTTTGCAACTTATTTTTTAAATCAAGTTCCTGTGTTGAATCGAGGTGTGAAATAATGTTTTGCCATCGCTCCATTTTTTTGGGACCGAAAAAAATTATTTGGGGGTCCCGCGGGACAAAAATCGTGAAAATAGCGTGAGAAAATCGGTTTTTTAATGATAACGGCAACAGTGTAACTTTTAAAAATTATCCTGTGCCCTAATTTTATGGAAATAATTGATTTAAACACGTCTACAAAGATTGGTTAAGATTGGTTAAGTTTTAGGTATCCCGCAACGGTTTTAAATTTATTACCATAATCGTGCTAGTATTGCTGGTGCGCAGTGCGCACTTTTGCCCTATTAGGTTATTGTGAATCGGAACAGTTAAATCTAGATTTTTATCTCATTCTTATTTGAAATCTTTCTTTTTTATTGTTAAAATATGTTATAATTTGTTATATGAATAGGTTTTATCATATTAATGGGCTTTGGTTTCCGTTGAAGTAAAAAAAAACCTAAAGTATGCGCCGTTCCGCCTTTCCTTTATGCTAATAAACTTCCAACTAAAATCTTCTGTACCATTTATCTTTTAAATTTCACCTTTTCAAAGGTTAATTCGTCGAATTCCATACAATTCTGATAAGAATATGTCCGCTAAAAGTAAAATTAAATTAAATATTTAGTGACTGCTGTTGTAGAAACGAAAAAGCGCACAATCATCTTTTCAACCTTTTGCTTCATTGATATTAAGTTTTATTAGTTCATGAATTGTAAAGGACAGTTTGGAAGCTATATATATATAAGAATTCGTCACTAAAATGATATTTAGTTCGATCACTATCCATACAGTATGCCAGTACCCAAGTAGTTGCCGGATCGGCAAGGTGAACAAAAAAAGTTGCGAAATATCAGCTATTAATTTATATAGCTTAAATGAAATCTTATTAAATTTTATATTTAAATTAATTACTTAATTTTGTACAATATTTTATTAAATTGAAAAATTATATGCTCCGATTCACTACAACATTATACGGTAATATGGCATAAGCGTGCTATAGCATACACGATTATAGTGAAAATTGTAACCGTTTGCGGGATACCTAAAACTTAACCAATCTTAACCAAACTTTGTAGACGTGTTTAAATCAATTATTTCCATAAAATCAAAGCACAGGATAATTTTTAATAGTTACACTGTTGCCGTTATCATTAAAAAACCGATTTTTCACGCTATTTTCACGATTTTTGTCCCGCGGGACCCCCAAATAATTTTTTTTCGGTCCCAAAAAAATGGAGCGATGGTAAAACAATATTTCACACCTCGATTCAACACAGGAACTTGATTTAAAAAATAAGTTGCAAAAACGGAACACCCTAATAAACACGGAGACTAAACTTAGAAAAGGCATTTTTTTTAAGAATTCAAGTGTACACAACAGGAACAATATTTTTCTAAATGCAGCCTTCCTTTCACAGTACTAACTCATCCTCAACGAAGGATTTTTTTCTAAATTAAGATAAGAAGAACAAAGGAAACGAATTCTCAAAATCTCATAGAAAAACACTATTGAAATTTACCTTTTTGATTTGGTAACACCTCATTCGATCTTTTTTTATGCCCTTAAAAAATTGGAAAATTAGAAAAATAACCATTCACTTCTAAATGGAATGGACAATTGAGATAAAGAAATAATGGAACAGTTCCTTACTTAATATTCTATTTTTAAATTTCACTATCATCGTCTTAAACCAGAAATCTCGGTAGGCCTCCAAATGTATTAACAATTTATTCTTTACTTTTAATCAAAAGATGTTGGGCCTATAAAATTACTCACACAAATATCAGTCGTATATTCATCTTATCTATTCTTGCAATAAAATAAACTAGAATTTATATGATAGGGAATTATCGATGTGTAGTAGTAAAATAACACACATTACTTGATTTTTAAGCATTCAATTTTAAATTTTACTTTCTGTTCCAAATAAGATTTAACATTTGAGTCAAATTTAGAATTTTATAATTTCATCTACAGTACACGCCCCTTCAAACGTCGGAAACTAGATAAAAAACTATGAGTTTAGATTTTAATATTTTCTTGTTTACTATTTTTCATTCTTTCCAATAACCAAAAAAGGCAACTGCCAACCAATTTTAATAAATTTTTCCTGGCTTTTATGAACCCAAGGGGAATTTCACATTTTCTAATACAGCAGCAAAATTATTTTTTATGAAAGAGGTAAACAGTTCGACAACGGGCCAAGGAACGGTTTCTACTTTCAGATTAGCGTTTGTGGGTAAACGTTTGGGTTGTATAATCCAAGATACTAACACATCCTCAGATCCCTAAATAGATACGTATACCAGAATTCACTAGCCTCTTTTTACAAATGGGATGGAAATTTGAAGCATTTATATATCGCCATTAAAAAAAAAATCGGTACCGTAAAGAAAAATTGTTATGAAGAAAAAGTTAATTGACAGCAATTATAGGCATCAAATTTCACTAAATCACTGCACATTTTCTGTTTAAGATCCCATCCAGTTGCTTGAGATGTTTGAGTTTGGATGATGCAAACGAAAAAATATTTTCTGGTTCGTGGAGCAAAATATGCCGTTTTCTAAGGAGATTCATTAAAAGAATAAAAAAAGATCCAGACTTCCAAATTCTAGGACTTGAACTCAAGATATTGAGCTGTTCTATTTTTCACTTTTTTCTCCTGCTTTTAAACGATAAACTTTTTTTTGTTATTTTGAATGAAACTTTCATCAAGATTTTTTTGTTAACTTATTTGAGATATTTTTTTTGTTCAAACAAACAAATCTCAGTCAGCCCCTAAGTTTTTTGACACATTTTTTACACCCTTGGTATTCTTATTTTTATTTCTTTATTTTAAAAATCAGAAATATATCTTAGAACTGGCCCACAAAGGATGTGGAGATAATCTCACCGAAGGAAAAGAAAACTAAAAGAGGGGGCAAGAATAGGAAAAAAAATGAAGGAGTTGAAAAAGCTGCACGTGCAAGTCCTCAATACTAGATGTCCGAGGAAACCTAGCCCCAACCAAGCCGCCAAATCCAATACCTCCCTTCAAACCCCCCCCCCCCCCCCCCATAAAATTCCTTTCCTTTCAACCATGCCCAAATGGCTATTCTTCAGGCTGAACTACAAACCCGTGCACAAGCAGAAGACTACGATACGGTTGAAGGCTGGCTGGCTAGAAAAGCTAAGGAGCTCAAAGATAGGGGCTATTGAGACAAATCACGGGGCTGATCTACAAATGGTAAGTGATTCCTTAACACTTTTATTTATTTAACTATCCAAAAAAGAAGTTCCGTCATATGTGTAATTAAGGCTGTTTCGTGAAACTCCGTGTTGCGTTACTGGCTACCTGGGTTTCCCGGAGCCAGGCTACGACTATGAATATGGTCTATACGATAATTAGAAGCTCTGATCCTCATCACGGTTGCGGTCAAGGCCTCCGCTGCTGCTGCCACCACCGCCATATCCCATCGGCAGGAATGTCATCCTGTTTGGTTATCTTTAAAAAGTGGAACGTGTAGCTCAGTTGGTATCGCACACAGTTCCAAAAGAAATGATTGTTGATATATAATTTGCAATCTTTCCTTTCACGGCCTTCAGAGGCTTTTCAGCCTAAGCAATAATAAGCATGAACCATTTCCGAACAGAATTCGTCAACCACACAACCTACTCGATATAGTGGCTTGAACATACTATATGCTGGTGTAACTCCTACAAATGCTATGCGAATAATACGTCTCTCAGTAAACTAATGTAAGTTTTAACCTAGAATGAGATTCTGGGTCTCGCTTCAGAAGAACAAGATTGTGATCGAAAGAATTCATTTTCAAATTGTATTATAATAAACTATTTTCAGCATTTGGTTGTGAAGTATAAATGAAAGCAAATATTCCACGACAAACAAATTCAGTTTACCAAAATTAAGATGATCGGTAAACCTGCATACGTCATTTTTAAAATGATATCTTCAAGCGGATATGGAAGAGTTGAAGATTCTTTATAATAATATTTTCCTCACATTGCAACAGGGAAACCCTAATAAAAATTAAGTTACAATTACCAACAGCGCAATCTTCATAAGATGCAGAAATGGCTCTTTGAATTTTCATTTCTTGCTTCTTTAGAGACCCATATTTTATGTTTTCTTACGATACCATATAGTATAGGGCAGTCAATTGGTGGAGTATTACTAGAAACTGATTTTATAAAGCTAGGTAGGAGAATACTTTCTGAACAAATTTTCGTGCAGTGGCCATTAGAAAATCATGACATGATAATGAAAGAATAGAAATGATTCAGAATCAACGTTAAATATAGTTTAGAATAAATACAGACACAGTAGCTATAATCATGAACAATTAGGCTCAACAAACAGTATCATCAAGCTCTTTGCGCCTGTCTAAGACGATGACGACGATGGCGTCTCTAACAGATTGATGGCACATTGGCACTTCAACTTCACAATAAAGGTCTTTCCCTTTTTTATATCGTGTTTAACACCATACTCTTAAGTCTTAACTCATACGTCTAGTTGTCTATTCTTAACTACCGATGATTCCTCCTTCACAATGTTCCTCTACGATGACGGGGATAGCGTTTCAACTACCTTACATTTGATCAGTGTTTCAAAGTTCAAAGTCGAACCCCTTGAATCTGAATGTGAATCGATTCAAACCATTTAAAAAATCCTGAATCTATTCAAATAAAAGAAAATTAATCAAAATCATCAAAATACACTGTTGCCAAATGGTGATTACGCTTTTTGAGATTTTCGTCTCTCCTTTTCCTTTTTTGGTGATCAAAACTGAAAGTTTAACGAATTTTTTTTACGATTAAAGAATATTAAAAATTAATCAAGTAAACCTATTATGTTACATACACCTTTTTAGTTTTGAGTTTCACTAAAAAAGAATGGTTTAAAATCAATGAAAACGCTTGAGTAGCTGAAAAGACTGGAAAAAGTAAAAAATATATATTTTAAAAATAAACTATTGGGAACCAGTGTTTTTTTATGCTGGAACAAATTTTTTATTTGAAAAATTAATTCACTATTCAATTATTGACTTGTAATGACTGTATTTTTAGAATAACTTGATTTATAATAAGTAATTATTATTGATTTTTCAAAAGCTATTTTCTACTTTAAATTCCCTAATTTCAAAATAAAATAATTTATTTTCTGTATTAAAACGATAATAATCGTGGAATTTTTACAAATTTTGTTGTGTAATAATCTATTTTAAATTAATGTTAGTTTACAAACTATGTTACTTACCTTAATTTTGCTGGTTTTTTAAAGTTACTTAAATTATCTTTATCCGTATTATATTAAATAATTAATACCATGTTATTAAGTTACATTTAAGAAAGAAAAAACTGCTTATCCAAATTATTTTATTAATAAGTTTGCAATTAAATGGTCCATTTAGATTTATTATTAATTTAAGCTACATTTCAGTTGTAGTAAAATATTATTTTAAAGTAAAAAATCTTTAAAATATTTGTCATTTGTTGTTATTGAATATGGTCTATTATTAATCTTATGTCGTGCATAAGGAATGGCTTATCCGCTTGTATCGTACTATACCAATATTTATTGTATTTCATTAAGAAGATGGATTCGCCTTTAAATCATGTCGATCCTTAATTTCTAAAATTGGAATAAAATGGCAAAACTATAAAAGGTGACTACGCTTTTTCGTCAATTTACTTTAATTTAATCACTGAAATCTTTTGATTTTTATTATTATATATATAAGACATGGGGTTTTGTGTAGGAGATGCTTAATTAACTTTAATTCATTTAAATAACTAAATTTCTGTCAAACAGTTTAACTGATTTAATTGAGTCAATTGTTGTTTACTCCTTCATATTTTCCTTCCAAGACTAAAACTACGTTTGCAATGGTGAAAATTCCACTGCTTTATCTAAGCCATTTCCCTAAAATATTTGGACTAATCAGGAATGTATTGCCACAAACTGGGTCTCGTTCTTCTTTATACATTAAGATATTCATGAAAAAGCGTACTCACCTATAGTTTTACCAATAAAATTGCTCCAAGTCGGTGATGAGGCGACCATTTTAATATATTCGTGTATACATTTTGCCAGAGAAAATGAGAAATAAATTAATTTATTACATAATTCATGGGTATAATTACTTATTTGGGAAAATATGACAGAACCAGTGAACCTTTTCGTCTGATATTAACATAACTGGTAGTGAAATCAAGGGAAAATTTTGTTAAATTTATCAGATTTTTTTTTATTACCGTACTTTCAAGTTAGACTAAGAAGTATTGAAAAAAAAATTGAAAACAAATTTATTGCATTCCTTCACGTCAGAAAGCTCAAATATAAAAAAACCCCACCAAAATGAAGAAAAAAAAATCTTTTTATGTGTCAATTATAATTGAAGTTGACTCTTACACTACCTCTTTTGGTATTATCATATTTTTTCATGAACTGCTATATAAATATAAGCTTGTTTTACTCTAATAGAAAATATTACGTCAGATCTCTTTCCTGATGGCCATTAAGCATCACAGAGTTTCTCTCCTGGTGAAGCCCTCTTCTGATACCAACAAACACTACTCTTTCTATAATATATTGCTTAAAATATATTATCACATGACATATGTGGCAAAAACATTGGGTTCCCAATAAAAACATTTCTGAGGCTAATGTTTCAAAAATCCCATATCCCCCCCCCCCCCTCAAATTCTTGTAGATAATGTTGTCTCCTTAATTTCTTACGAACACCGCTCGGCTAAGAGATTCTGACTAGACGCCCTATTTTCAATTTCTTCAACCGATGAAATTGATCCCCAGAATTCAGTTTCCACATGTACTTCACCACGAGCAACTTCAACATCTGACAAATTACTATCCCAGCATGCACCACCACGGTCCCTTCTTCTCCTTTCACTATCATTTTTATACATAATGAATCATTAATAAAACCAATCCAACCCAACGACAAACGTGTATCATACAAACTCACCAATGATATAGCAGCAAGGACCTGAGAACAAGTTCCAATATCAACATGCTCACCACTACCTGACAATCCATTATTACTGACCGATAGCTGTATTAGCTAGACCGATCTTACTTTGAGACATGTTTTCCACCGACATCGCTTTGGTGACCGATGGATGTGACATCTTACTTTGATACACCTTTTCCAGAGACGCTGACTTGGTGACCGATGCTGTGACATCTTACTTTGACACATGTGTTCCATCGAAGCAATCTCTTGGAAACTCCCCTCGCTCCCTCCATTCTACAAATTCTAACAATAAAAAAAATTATTTACAACCGAACCCCAAAAATATTCAAAAAATTATACCTAACCCAAAAACATCCAACGTACACTTAATTGAGTCTTCATATCCCTGTACAATCTTCATCTAGAACACAATTTGTCATTCGCACCTCAAAGACATCCTAAGGAATAAAAACCAAGAATCATGCAAAAAACCTAATTGCAACACATTAAACTCAAATTACCTTGTGCAAGTCATTCAACCAGTTTCTTAAACTTCGAATTTCCATCCTATTCCCTTTAGCAATAACCTTCAATTCTTCCACTTCAGCTTCTAAAGCCAAATTCTTATTCTTCAACACAGCTGACCAATGTGGCATTCTTTTTGAATTCAGTATACATTTTACACAATTATTTTCAAACTTCAAGTAAGAATAACCAATATTTAAGAAAAAACTTACCCAGTTCCTAGCATAAAATTTAAAAAAAATACAGCAATCTAAATCTGACATCCATAAATTGTTGTTACATCATCGCTCCCTCTAATGCTAACTTAAAAAAAAGAGTAACTCCTTTTTACATAAAGAAAACGATAACCAAAATATTCTATGTGCCCCAATAACAGACACCTGGAGAGACTCGAACTCGCAATCCCCGACTTTATCACTAATTCTAGGAGGCCGGCACCTTATCCATTAGCTCACAGAGGCGATGAAAACAAAAATAAAGAAAAATATATACTTGTTTGCTAAAATTGAAAGTTGTGCCATAACCACCCAATCCTTATTTTGTTTTGTTTGTATAACTACCGATTGCCAGGTGGGTCATTTAGTAATATTATTATTACTCATTTAAGTCAGTAATAGGAGCCGTATTTTCTCTTTTTTCGCTATTAAAACATTGAATAATGCAATAATATCCATAAAATATCCATTTTAAAAAGTGGTCCTTCACATAAATTCGTGGTAATCACATAAAAATTCGTCATTCACATAAATTGCAAAAACAAATTATAGGCTTGTATAAAAAAAGGAAAAGAAAGGATATATGGAATAAGTAAGGCAGTTACGGGAACTACGGTCGGGCAACCTTTAGCCAATTATCATGTATAGGCTATGCACGATAATAGTGCATCTGTTCAATCAAAATAAATTTTTATAAATGTTTTACTCAGTCCAAAACCAATTTTTGCAAAAAGGTATATAAAATGCTTTATTTAATCATAAATTGCTTTATAATTAGAATGATCTCCATGTATTTATGTAATCGTAATTATCGTAAAAGATAATTAGTGCTCCTTTTTTGGAAAGTTTGACCAAATGACTATAAAAAATCGTAATAAAAATGTATTTATTTAAATATATTAGAGGACGACTTGCTTATGCACTTACCATGGTTGTAAATACATGTGAATATAATCTCAAATATCATTACAATCAATAACATTGTGTTGATTTTTCCCAATACATTAAATAAAAATAATTGGAAAGTAAAAACATGAATTTCTTTGTGATAATGTAGCACCACAAAAATTAACAATTATTAACACGAAAAACGAAATGCTTGGTTTAAAAAAATGTACATAAACTAAAAATTAAAAATGAGTCCTTTACACACAGAATCATATTTTCCTACAAATATTTATACATGATAATTATTAAAATGAATTAAAATGATACTACTAGCTAAACATCATACTTTGTGGCTTACAAGTAAAAAATAAATAAATAAAAGTTAAATAAAAATTACTTATTATGAAAGTTCGTCGTCTGTCATGCTTTAAAGTGATTTTCTTTCGTTCGAACTTCTTTTCTCTGGAAACTTCTCAAAAGATTCATAACTCGAATGACCTTGAAAATCAGTGTTGAATTTTACATTGATTTTACCCTGCTTAAATTTTAGACAAATATTTTTATTCATAATTTAATTCTTTCTTTGTTGACGCCAATAGATTATAATCCGTAATTCTCTATTTAGCAGCTGGTGGGGTCAGTTATCTACCTTATTTCTTCATATCTTTATTTGAAAACAATTCAAGGAAACTATTTTTAAACTTAAAGGACTACGATATTTTATGAAATTATACTCCCAATGCATCTCGCTAAGTTCGGTCGATAACAATATTCCTCTTGCGTATCTCTCGGTTTCATATATAATCTAAGATAGTAAAGCAAAGCTTTTCAGCTCGCCTTTTTTATATAGTAATCCAGCATTGCTCTATTATACTCAAAAATTACTTGAAAAGGAATACATTAATGTGTATCTTGGTATATATTTTTACAGCTAATGTATAATTGCAAGCAAAGTTTCAATTCCCTAAAAGTATATATATACCTCCTTCCTCTGTGAAATTATCATTTAAATTCCACTACATGAAAAATGTGCAGGCCTGACAAACTGATACGGACGGAGACCAGGGCAATGAAAAAATTTAGTCTCTAGTCAGAACTTACACATATACACAATCACTTTAAGTATGTATATGTTGAATCAATGCGAACGGAAACCGGGACAAGGAAAAAAATTAAGCCCCTAGATAGAACTTACACTTAAACACAATCACTTTAAGTACGTATATGTTGAACCAATCCGAACGGAAACCGGGACAAGGAAAAAAATTTAGTCTCTAGTTAGAACTTACACATAAACACAAACACTTTAAGTATGTATATGTTAAACCAATCCAAACGGAAACCGGGACAAGAGAAAAAAATTAGTCCCTAGTCAGAACTTACACATATACACAATAACTTTAAGAATGTATATGTTGAAACAATCCGAACGGAAACCGGGACAAGGAAAAAAAATTAGTTTCCGCCGGTGAAAAGTATCAAACACCTGAACAGAAACCGTGACATGGAAAAAAATATAGTCCCTGGGCAGAAATTTTTATTCACGCTTACGCACGACTTATCGGCTCCGCCTACGCTTCGTTTTTTTCGCTTCGCTCAAAAAACTCCGCTGGCTCGCAATCAAATCAGTCAATCATTTTGCATTCCGATACAACCCGTTCCCAACTCCGATAAGTAATTTACTTATTCATTTAATTGATTCTATTTTTATACTGTTTTTTAGCAATGCCGAATCGTATCATAGTTTTCCTTAAAAAATTACCGTCTCTAACCATTTTAGTTTAGTATAAAGTACAGTTACAAATCGATTTTGTCAAGATTGAGATATTTTAAATAATTATCAAGAAATTACTGATTCGTCCAAAATTTTTAGGGGGAGGAAATTAGAGAATGCAGTTGAACTTTTAACTTGCAAATGTAGTTTTAGTGCTTTAGGAAATATGAGGAACATAATCAACGCTAACCCTATTAAAGCTAGCCATAACACAAGTTGATTAACTTGCATATTCATGTTTTTAGAACATAGAAAAAAGGGCCAGCTAGTTTGCAAATAAATTTCAATAAATTCAATAAATTTTATTTTTTGATAAGCTTCAGGACCCGGATGGGAGAAATTGACGTTGAAAACGAGATGTGAACATGGAATTCAAAAGCCCGTCGTGACGCGAGTCACGTGATCCCTTCTCGGTCAAGGGCAAGCAGCGCGCGCGTGAAATGGTACCAACTGTGAGTCGAGTTTACAACTACGTGAAAACAGCTACCGCTAGCCCGCCAAACACCAGCCCGCCATTTGTTATTCTCTTACCTTCTAACTTATTAGCAGTTATTAGACTCGTCGTAGATTAGAGAAAACTGGGTGGGAATATTTTCTTTTTGTCAGTCTACAACAATATTTTAGGATCGCATTGACTATTATACCTAGAAGAAAGAGTAAAGGAGCCGGGTCTCGTGTAGGAAAGGGTACCCATCATTCCGGGAAGTTGAAGTATCTTCCCCCTTCGAATTTCTACCTGCCTACTAGAGAACCTGCGGGTAAACTTGGAATTTTTAGTTTTGCGCAGACGCAGAAAAACTCGCGCACGCGCAGAAAAATTGCGCGCAGGCGCAGAAAAACGCACGCAGGCGCAGAAAAACGCGCGAGTTGCACACAAAGAAGAGCTTCTTAAGGTTATCAACAGGTTCGCTAGTTGGCAGGTAGCTTTTTGAGTGGGTGGTACCTTCAACCTCCCGGGATGGTTAGAAAGTAAGATCCGGCTCCTTCACTCTTTCTTCTAGATTATACTAATAATTTTGGCTGTCAAAGTCGTTGCCACGGATGCGAAAAGTTTTAATGGAGGTGGCTTCCTAGATCTTCAACCTGCCAATAATATTGAAGCTTTAGCTGTTGGAAGCCGATAGTCTTACCCATTCAACTAACTTTGCCATCGTAAAAAACTTAATGGTAGACTTCTCTGGAAGAACAACTGAAAAAGATCCACAAACTGTACTTTTTGTCATTCCAAACAGGTAGTGTTTTCAATAATTTTTTTTAAAAATTATTGGTGCAAACAATGATAATTTTTTTTCTAGGAAAGCTGATGATCATGCACATGATTAAAGAGAGATAACCATCTTTGAGATCAGCGAGGCTGATACTGCCACCTCTTCAAGGGCTACTGGGATAAGAAGATGCTGCTACTGATAATTCAAGAAGTCCATTCCACGAGCAACAAGTTGTTTTGTGAATTGTGTTTCTGGAATCTCTAAATTCATCTAAAATTAAATAATTATAATATTAACTCGGTCGGCTAGTAAATAATATAGTTTTATATATCTAAAAGTCTTTAAATTAGAAAATATAATACAAATGTGCTAGGGTAAAAAATTCCCGATTTTTCTGGGTCTAGCTCATATTTTGCATTAATGATGTACCGTAATCGATATAGAAATCGGTCTTCCAGACAATTTTGGACCAACAATTAGCGTCTGTTTACAGCAGTGGTAAAAAATAAGCCAATTAGAGCATTTTGCCAGAGGAAATGTGTTAAATGAGCTGGAACCCTACATTTTTGAATCATAAATCCATTTTTTTCTTTCTGATGACTTGATGGCATCAATCTTTTGTTGAGTAGACAAACCATTGGAGCTTTCGGGGATTTCCCTCTTCCTTTCCTCACTCTCTTGATGGTTTTTTCTCTCTCAACACTTGGAAAAAGGCCTACTTTTTCCAACGCCTTTTTCGTGCGCCAAAGATCGGTTTCCCCCTCTAATATTTGTTTGACGACGTCGACAGATGGACATACTGCTACCTCACGCTCCATCAGAAAAATGTCGATTAATTAAATTACCGAAAAACAAAAACGAAAAGAGGATGTAATTGAATAGTACAGCCGTATGTTGATAGCACAGCCTGAATGTTTCCATTCCGTGCAAACTAAGGTGTTTTTTTTAACTCCTTTGGTGCAAGACTACCTGGAACACTATTTTGGCTTCTTTAGAGCGATTTGTCACTACTGACAACCTTTTCTTCATTAAATTGCGAGCAGTGCTGAAATGATTAGTTAATTCTTACTCTGCCATATTGCTTATGAAACTATCTGCTGGATCAAATCGCTCACTCATTTCAGCAGTTGAGGTAGAAAAATCCAATAAAAAAAGAAACATTGGATTGCTAACTTTTTTTGGGGATGACAAACTCCTTTTCTAACGGAAATCCTTGATGTCGACAGCCTTTGATATACAGTAATAAATAATCACTAGTTGAAAATCAGTGAAAAAGGCATACTTGCTTACTCAGCTGGTTGTGTAGTTGACCAGAAATATCATGTTTCTAGCTTCGTAAGATACGTTTACACCTCCAAGGCCTCATCTTTGGTTGCAAATCATCTCGATAAACTAGATGAAGAGGAAGAAGAATTCTTGAAGTTTAAGAATTAGCCGGGAAGTATTAGTGGATTGACTGGTCCACTATTAAACATATTACTTTACATACCAAAAAAGATTTGAAGGTAAAAAAAAGTTTGTCCCAAATATTATATAAAAATATGTGAAACTAATAAACTTATTCTCCTCAAATTTTTTCAATTTGAAAACAATTTCCAAATCAAACAAATGTATGTGAAAAATATGCAAATCATAAAAGATTGTCATTGTTCAGATGATTGCGCATGTCTTGTTTTTAAAATGATGATGTTTGGAACATGGGAATGTTTACAAGGGCTGTATGTAATAAAAAATAAATTACCTTAGATGACTTTTGATATTAAAACCAAACTATTTTGATACTTTTAACGATTATCGTTTTTTTAAACACAAGATCAATGTTTTTTTTTCTACAAAAGAACCAAAATATAAAACTAAGAAGACCTAATAAAATAAAAAAATGTGTTAGATTTAATTGTTGTAATAACCCTAATGAAAAATGGTTTTGACTCATTCATTTTCCCCCATAGACTAATCAATAGTGTAGCAAATTTTGAATGGAAGAAAGCCAAGGTACCTTAGGTTTTGGTTGTAAATTTTATAAGACTTAAAATAAATCTTATCTCGTCTCTGTACTACTTTCTAATCAGCTAATTTTCTTTTATTGACAACTTTGAAAGTCAGTTCTTATAGACTTCGATAGACGAGTGTCTCGAAGTTTGTTTGTCATTCTTTTGGAGAAACGAATCCTCAAAAAATCACATAACTAATTTGTTTGGAGGAATAGCTATGTAAATTGAATGATCCACACAAATAACGTAATACTCCTTCTTGTTTCTTTATGTAAAAGTTGTTAATCTTTAGTTGTAAAAACTGTTTTTATTGCAATTTAAGTAGCAATTAAAAAATGAGAGAAAAAGATAAAAATGTTTGATAATGCTACTAGGAAATAATAAGTAAAATTAAACAGCCAAGCATTTACATTGGTTTTGTCTTGCCTTTCAAACCCAGTTCTATTTTCTAGAACTTAATCAACATTTTTTACACGGAATAAAACCAAGCTTACCTTTTAGGGATGTAGGTATACTTTCAATTGATGCGTAGGCTAAATTTTTCACGCACACGATTAAGACTTAATTAAAACGACAATGCTATATGCTTCGCTTCGGATAAATACACCACGGAAAGAGTTTTAGCTTGTATGTAACTTTGGATAAAAAGATAGAAACTAATAAATATCTGGTTCGTCTAACGAGTCGTGGGTTATCTTGCAATCAAATCTCTGATTTTTTTTACCAGATGAGAAGATTAGGATGACATAGTTTAGCGTTTAAAGCATATTTATTATTCACAATTACAATTATAAAATTCTGTGGATTCATTCGTATGTTGTACGAATGAACACGTGACGAGATGGAAGCATTAAACATTATATTTCAAGTGAACGAAGCATTCTAGATGAAGAATAGAAATCTTGTTGAGTTTCTTGAGGCAAGCTTATTTTTGTGAGTATGTACAATGTTGACGAAATGAAGCTGTTCTAATGTCTAGCTGTGAAGAAATGCCTGCCAAGAAATCACAATTTCGTTTTTTCAACCAAACAGCGACATTTTTAAAGTTGGAAATATATTTTTTCCTTGTCACTTATTACACGACAGTTTCTTGGTTGCTGAAAAGGTAATTGGGGTGTCAATAAGCCGCGTATTATAATCAGCATTTGCTTGTCAAAAATCATCAGTTAAGGCTTAATCAAATATCTTCTTCGGCCCACCCGGAAACCTAATGATAATATGTTTTTAATTACAAGTAACATATATTCAATTATTTGTTTCATAAAGACGGCAGGCTTATTTTGCCGGTTAAATTGAATTACAATACTAAACAGGAGATCGTTCAACCTGAACAATATTTAACCATAACCAATCAATGCAGGAATTTGTTTCTTCCATAGAGAACTACCCGAGATAAAAATAATTGTCACCTTCGATTTTAGTGGAACCACTGTCATGTTTCCGAAGGTTTTAGAAGGTCAATTCGTAAATAAATTCGCGGAACAACATGCTGGTCACTTGGTTTTAGCTGATTATTGGTTTAATGTAATGGGTTGGATAATCTATGGGATATAATTCACTTTGATAAAGGTGCCCGAACTCATTTTCTGGCATGCCTTGCGTCACTTGTAAGGGCAAAACAAGATACACTTCAAAATTCTGTTTAAAAGTGACATTTCTTTTGACAAAATAAAACTAAACTTTTTAAATCACTTAAGATCCTTTTCACTTATGACCCTATTACATCAAATTCCTACACTACATCGAAAAGTTAGAAGAATTTAAAATAAAGACACTACTAGAAGGTCCCTCTGAGGATAAGAAAAAGTTCCAGTTAGGCATACTTGTCAAAGGACAGACTGCTGTGACACAGTAGCAGATAGACAAGAACATATTCAGTGCGACAAATGAAAAACGCTCATGAAAGTTACACTGCAGCGAAAAAGGAAAAAGGCACGAAGCAGATCAACACCATCATGAAAGTGCATTTCAAACAACAAGTAGATGATTCCACAATTTTCACTTTGATACAACTAGCAGATCCTTAGAACTAGTAGAATTTCCAAATATCGTCGCAAATTAGCAAGCTTCGCGTATCCTCGAAAAATTGGAATAAAAAAAGTTGTCGTTGTTCGAATAATAGTTAGAAGAAGGCATCTTCTTCTGATCTTTCTTAAGGAAGACTACTTTTTATCTAATGTTATGTAAAATGGTGAATGCAGTACATTATGTAAGCTAGTTTTCTTATTTTTCAGGAAAAGAGAATTTATTGGGTATAAAAATTCTATGGGTGAAAGTTTGAAAAAAAATTGAAAAGCTTTACACGCCAATAAATTTTGACTCATCTTGTACTTCCTTTGGAAGTTATCACTCCATCTGAAGAAAAAATTATTAAGTTGAAAGTTGAAAGTAATTAAAAATAGCTTCGTAATCGCACCGCTTCAATCTAGTCATCAAGCAGTGCAGGAAGGGTTCTTGTTTCATATTTACATCCGGGCCCTTAATGAATCCGTGGATTGACCACAATTGTTTAAATGGTTGATCCACTAGCTTAAATTTGCCTTCTATATACCACCTGATAATGTAACAATTGGCAAGCATCTTGAAGTACATGTTGGTTTTCAAAAGAAGGTGACGGAACTTTTTCTTGCCATCATCAATCCAAACGGGTAGGAAGTCAACCTTCTTCCCATCCCTTTTAATTGAAAATGAACCCGTCCTGATTGATGTCAAAGGCAGTCAGATTTGCGTTGTGGAAGCCATCGTATGTTTAACTACTAGGCCAGATCATCGCAAGACAGGTAAATGTTAAAGTGCGTTACGGTGAAATGGCGTACGCCGTAACGGTATACAAAATGCGGGGACAGACGAAAGAACTGCTGATCGTTGATTTGAATCATTTCCCGTCACCAATGCTTTTATAAATAAACTTTCAGGTTCTCTATGTTGCTCTGTCTAGAGTAAAGAAGTTCTATTATGAATGCCTCTTCATAGTCCTGACAACCTTGATCAACTTTATCCATCCAGTCCTCCTCCGTTTTTGAACGAGTGGTTTTCTAGATTTGGCTGCAATGGAATCTGGTCTGCTGATGAAGCAAGACGTAAGATTCCGGTTTCAACTGTTAAAAAACAGCAGGACAATTGAAAAATTTCAGAAAGTGAATTATTTCGGTAGGTTTCTGTCTAGAAGAAAGAGTGAAGGAGCCAGGTCTTACTTTCTAACCATCCCGGGAGGTTGAAGGTACCGCCCACTCTAAAATCTACCTGCCAACTAGCGAACCTGCTGATAACCTTGAGAAGCTCTTCTTTGTGTGCGACGCGCGCGTTTTTCTGCGCCTGTGCAAAACTAAAAGTTCAAAGTTTACCCGCAGGTTCGCTAGTAGGCAGGTAGAAATTCGAAGGGGGAGGATACTTCAACCTCCCGGGACGAGGGATACCCCTTTTCTACAGCAGACCCCGCTCCTTCACTCTTTCTTCTAGTTTCTGTGATTGCTGCTGTTTTCAAAATAAACGAGAGTGTGTCAAACCAATGTTGCCAATTCTAGGTAAAGTAGTTGAATTTTTTCGTTACTATATTAACTGCTTTGAAAGATAAATACTTCAAATTTATTATATTAAATATTTTATATTACTTATTTCTTTGGAATTGCATGATAAAAATTAATTTTCAATATAAAACGATATCTTGAGCTAAAGCGACTGTTAATAAAGTCCGCGGCATATCTGTACTTGGCGAGATGGCCCTGCTATTCCTGCTACTGAGAATATTTTACTCTGCAGCAACTCGTTTTTGGGTTTTGGTCGCTAATGTAGTTAAAACCAATTTTCAAAAATAAGTTTAAAAAAATAAAAAGTGGAACATACGAAAGCTAATGCAATTAAACAAATAGTTTATGGTGGATGTACTCTCAGTGTGATTTTTATGGTGTCGAATACTTCTTTAAATTTCTTCTTTAAAAAACCGGTTAATTAAAAACGAAGCCGTTCGATCATATATGTTGAATCCAATGAATTTATGACTATCACAAAACTTAAAATTAAAACAAGGACAATGATAGGGGGAAGTTTTTTTAAAATTGACAATTACATTTCAATTTGTTTTATTTGATTTGATATCGTATTTTTTTTTAAATGGAACCGATTCTATTCTTTCAAAGCAAAAAAATAATATTTATGGTAATTCCTATATTTCTTTAAATAATCAATTACCGTAAACGAATACCGTCTAAGCGTGTTTATAGTAATTATACCCAATATGTTATTTAAAATAATAAAAAATGGTAAATAACTTATAAAAAAGGTATTTTTGATTAATTTTAATGATACACTTTTAAAACATTTGAATAGTTTAAGCCACAAGATTGCAATGATTCCAATTTTTTTCTAAAAGATTCAGATAAGCTTGTTAGAAATAAGATTTTGTTGATATACGGAAGGATAGATTACTTTTGATACAAGCACAGATACGGCCGCTTAAAATACTTTTATGATTCCACAGCAAAGTACCAAATTTATTTTTATAGTTTATTAATTTGTTTTAAGTATTTTACATTAAAAATTATATTACTAATTTCAAATAAAAGGTAGGAAAAAAGTACCAGTTCATATCTTGGATACAACAGGTTTGTACAAGATGACTTCGACAGTTATAAGTCGTATATAGAAGAAAATTATTAGAAAAAGGATACACTAGTATAAATAGATAATAAATAGCTCCAATTTTGGCGTTTCTACATGACGTTTCTACAAAAAATAATGGAATCAGGTCAATTAAATCGTTTTTGAAGGCATGTTTACCCGGAAGGCGAGAATTTTTCTCTCTATCTGTGTGTGTACAGAATATGGACCCTTGATCTTAATTCCTCAATAATGAAAATGTGAATTGAAAAAAGTATTTGAAATGCTTGTTTTTTTTACTTAATGAAATGCAGCGCTTTGCAATTATAGTCATTAAGCAATTCTAAAAGTTGGAGGGGGAAATATCAGATTCATGTGCTTCTCAGCGTTGCCTATTGGGCCTGTTATAACTGCAAGCTCTTTGGGTAGATGTTTAAACTGAATATCGAACAGGATATCATGATGTGTTGCTTTAGGTCTCTTGGTCGTTCTATAATTGTCGAGAGAGTTAGTTATGTTCTTCAGCCTAGGGAAGAGTGCATGGGAATCTTCCACATGAATCTCTTTCAATACCTCTTGAACCAAGACTTTGCAGGACGAGAACAAATTTTCATTCCCCATTTTCATAGTTTCAGCGTAAGCCTGCTTGTGGGTTGAGATGAAAGGATTTTGTGGATATCTGTGATGATACTTAGTTCTAGAAGTAAAAATGCCCCCCTTGTGGACTACGGCGGCTTCGACAGATGAGTGTCTCGAAGTTTGTTTATCATTCTTTTGGGGCAATGAATCCCTTACAATTCACGCAATCTTTAGTGTCATCAAAGTACTCACCATTTCTTGTTTTCATCATCACACCCTTGATTATCACCTTTTCAGCCCTCACAGGCACTTGTTCTTTCTTAATATTGACTTCAACATCAATTAGTTCCATGTGGATGTCTCGTTCAAATCCATGAACCATACGAATATCGAAATAAGTACTTCTTGTTTCTTGATATCAAGGGGCTTTATTCCTTTTGCTTTGAAGTCTATTGTCTTTTCATCACAACCCAACAGCTGCTCAGTTTCATCCAAAAAAAAGAATCTCTGCCTTTATCAGGCTAACGGTCGCTTAGTTGTATGAATCCTTGAAATTCAAGCATCCAATGATTGGCTGCTTTCTCAATCTTCGTCAATCCACCTTGAACAAAAAGATGTTAGCACGTGCAAGTATATATATATATATATATATTCGATAATTAGAATAGAAATAATTCATTCTAATTATTTCGATTTGAGCAGCTATTGAGAAAGCCAAAAAAATATTTGATAATTTCAGAAGGAAATAGTTAGTCAAATTTTACATTCAATCATGCACATTGGGTGTTTTTGCCTCCAAACCCGGTTTTAGTTCCTAGAACTTTATCAGCCATGTTTTATGTTAGAATTTTTTTGTTTGTGTTAAAACATTGTAAAACCAAGCATATCTGCTAGGGATGTAGGTTTACTTTCAATGGATGCGTAGGCTACATTTTTCACACACATGTTTCAGGCTTAATTAAACCGACAATACTACATGCTTCGTGTAGGATAATTACGCCACAAAAAAATATTAGCCTTTAAATAAAAAATGGAAACTAGTAAATATCTGGCTTGTCTAATGATTCGTAAATTGTCTTACAAATAAATCTATGGACAAAGTTTTGGACCGATTGAGAAGATATTTGTTATCATTAAGTTCCTATTAAGGAATCCATTTATTCTTCCTAACTATTTATCATTAAATTCATCATCAAATGAAAAGTCACATTAAAATCTTGTTTCATGGGCTTGAATTACTCATTTATCTACGTAGAGTGAAATAATAAAAATATATTTATAATAAAGTTTTCTCCTGTATACTGTATATCTCTTACAATGATCTTGCAATAAACGCATTTTTATTGAATTGATTTATATTTGGGATGAGACATTTGTTTAAAACATGTTTATGATTCAACTTTAAAATGTTTAAATTCCGGGGATTTATTCGAATGCTCTAAAAAAATTTAATTGTAATTCCATAACCAACATAAGATGATAAAGCAGAGCTTTGTAGCTAGATAAATTTGAAAAGAAATCTAGCATAGCTGTATTATTCTTTAAAATATAATGATTGAGCTATGAGCCATTAATTCATTATTACATTACTGAGTATATCTGCATCAATGGAAAGATGTAATCTGCAGCACTAATATGATAAATAACCTAAGGTACTGTGCCTTTCTTCAATTAAAAAAAAATGATACGCTATTTGTTAGCCTATGGGAAAAAATGAAATGAATTTAAACCATTTTTTGACAATGGTTATTAACACAATTAAATATTTCCAGGACGCGGGCTTATTGTCATCCGCCATAATGATATTTGGTTCGCGTAGGTTTTCTATTTCAATAAAAACGTTCACAACAGTAGTACCAAGCTATTTACGCATCATTTACGTGGTACAGTACATATCTCGTGCAAGATATAAAAGATACTGAAAAGTTTTTAAATATTAAATTACCAAATGATTTCTATTTGCATATCCAAATTAATTTGCATTAATACACTAGTAGAACTACTATAATATATATGAGTTTCATTTAAATATTACATTTGAGTAAAATGTAAGTAAGGTAAAAGCAAAAAGCTACAAGAGCAGTAAGGGAAAATCCGCGACTTCCATTAGGTTGCGTCTCAATCTGAACCAGGTAAGAGTGGCTATAGTCAAGGCGGCTGTTCACTGTTATTGCTCTCTGTGGCTTTCATGTTTTTCTATCTACTGGTCACACTCAGTTCAGGTTGAGCATTAATACAGTGAAATTGTAAAATTTATGCTTTAGAAAAGTGTTTGAAAACAAGCGAGAGTTTATGTCAACTATCTTATTATTACGCTCAGAATGGATAAAAAAGATTTACCGTTAATCTAAAAAGAGAGAAGGGTGCACTTTTTCCAGTAGCAATTAGGAAGGTCTATTGATACTGTGCAAAAAATATTTTATTGTGAAGAACAAATTTTCTTGCGATTACTTAATACAACTTATTGTTCAGTAATAGTTAAGCGGAGCATTTTTTATATAGTAATTCAGCACAGCTGTATTATACTAAAATAAATTAGAGAGTATTTTAATGAGAATCTTGGAATGGTTGTATTAATTTTGTTTATATGTTATCCCTTTCAAATAACAGCTTTTTGTGCATATGCTGTTTTACTTTTGATTTTTGATTTTTCCTTTTTTTAATTTCCGAAAACTAGTTGCCTAAAAATGGAAAAATACACCCAAAAAGCCATTTTTGTGCAACTTTTCCCAAATTGACGGTTTTGGATAAATACATAACTGTATATGAACATACAATCCAACAAATCAAAAGTTTATTTCGGGCGAAGCCGAAGCAAGGGCCAGCTAGTTAAATATATAAAATAACAAATTTTCAGTCTTGATTTTTTAAATAGTGAAATAAAATTTTAAATAAATCACTCTCTTACAAGAAATTCTATAATATCAGAATACTAATAAGAACACTATAAGAACCATTTTTTGCGAATGAACTGCCTGACTCGAGCTATTTCTTTTCGAAGCTGCCGTAAATTGTAATAACTTTTTTAAATTTAAGTTTTGTGAATTTGAGTTTATTGCTTGTTTTCATATAAAAAATAAACGGTTTACATAAGAATAAAGAAGCAGTAAAGGTTAAACAACTTAGAAATTAAAATTTGCACTTCAACAACATTTTCTCTATCTGCTCCGTAATATCTCTAACTTATATTGACTATGAAATCGATAAGGAAGACTTTCAGCAGCACTGCCACTCATCTAATCTGCGCATTTGCGCCTCATCGACAACTCTGGCTCCTGGCTCCTCCCCCTCTGGGTCTCTATAGCCTTAATGTTGTATCTAATCCTAAAAAATATTAATTATGCTACGGCGCTGAGAAACAGAGCTATGTTAGAAATAATAGACTTCTTCCCTCCAACTCATTTATTTCTTGACTGAGCTAGTAAGAAATAAAAGGGCATAGAAGACATGTTTCTACGTAATATGTTTTGGATTTGTCCTTAGTCGTTTACTTTTGTCTTACGGCCAGGAACGGAATCCATGCGAGGGAAGATTTTTTTTCCTTCCAAACTTTCTTTACTGGTCCTAATCGCAAAATGTCTCAGCTTTTCCATTTTGCCGACTCTTCATAGTCTTCTGGTAGAATACAATTTGTAGAAATAGATCCCTTTGAATAAACAATTAACATAACCTTTTCAGTGTTTTATTTTATATAGTTTATTATATTTAGTTATTTTCCCAAACCCAAGCCACACTGCAATACCACGGGGTTAAAATAAGTATTATAAATGTCAGATAAAAACTAAACCAGTATATTTAAAATTCAAAATATGTTCATTTATCGTAAAAAGGGCCAATCGCTTTCGTCCGCAACAAAGACGTATCCTTGTCCGTCCAGTCTCCACATATTATTAAAAGAGATGCAGGGCTGTTATATAAAACATTAAAAGAACATTATAAAAAAATTATGTATGGTGAGATATGACCCAGTCTTGAATAAAAAGAAAAAAAAGAAACCGTATTTGTATTATTGATGATCTATTCATCCCAGGAAAGAAGACCTCTTGTTTCCTGAGTCATTCTTGAAAAAATCGTCTTCCTATTATGTGCTAAAGATTACTATCTTCGCTGTCAACAACATTTGGCTCCGCAACAACTTCCATGAGCAAACAAATTATCTGTAGGATATCGGAACTACCTAAAGCTTTGCACATCTTCAGTTAAATATTAACATACACGTAATTCCCAACATTGCTAGAGATACTCTCTGATGAAAGATGGTTAAAATAATTTAATTTGATCCAAGGATTATTACTACTAGCTTAGCCACTATAGGTTTTTACTAGATACCCAACAGGAAGGTTGAGACGAATGATTTTCTGTCCAATGATGATCTTTCAGTCTCTGAAACGAGCTCCAGCATTTTCTGTAAGATTTCAGTACTGGAAAGAGGCCTCTGTTCAATTTTTCGAACACCCAGAAACAAAATAAGAAGGTTAGTACTTGAAAGAACTATCGTACCTACTTCGTTGTCCCCAGAACAATCATTAAGAAACCGTTGGTTTCTAGCAACATCCAGCATACGTGCAGCGCGTGTGCATTTTGTTTATTATTGTATGTCAAGTTTTGGGTATAAGTTTCCGTAAATGGTCATAAATTGCGAATCAACGACCCTTTGCCATCTACAGATAGGATTCTAAATGGAATCAACATAGCTTGCAACGTATAATCGTCATTTGGTCAATTTTGGAGCTCAGGTAGTTGGCCGTCATCCAGTCATTAATCTGCCAGTTGAACTGAATGTTTCATTTTGAAGGAATTTTTTTTGTGGTTTGTCTAAGATCTAGGTAAATATTACATTATTTTAATTCTCTTGAAATGGAATAGCACTGAAGCAGCAAACTATTGCGCAGTTGACTTTTCCAACATGCTAAATCTGCCATCTTCAATCAAAACTCTTAGAGCAGTCCCGGGTCTCCTACATACCGATCCACAGCCGACGAGTAAAAAATAAAAATAAACTATTACGTTTATGTTATTAGACGTGATTTAATAAATCTTGAATTTACATATTAACAACTCTCTTATTTAAATTAACATTCCCTAAAAAATATCCACTTACGGCAATCTCTTCTTACTTTCTTTATTTTATTTTTTTACATATATATTATTTGTCAGGTTATTGATGTTTTAAAGTTGTAATGTCATCGACCGGATACCGTAACATTGATATAGATATACAATATTTTTCAAAAGAGATGGGAGCAGTGCATGTGTGTATAATATTGAGTATATGATACACAGGCTTCGAAGGCTTGATACATAAATTCGAGAAAAATTATATGAATTGTATACAGTAATTTATTTTAAGAAAGCCTTAAATAATAGAGCTTCTTTTAGGGATGTGGTGTTTCGGGATCCAAATTTGGCCTCTCGCGCAATTTTTTGAACCGATAAAAGACTAACGCATAATTTCCAATTTTACACCAACGGAAGGAATATATATCTTGATTGAGTAGAGATTCGATAACCACAAATCAATTTCACGAAACGAAAGAAGCGTACGTTTTCTAATATGCGGTGTTCCTTTCACTGTACCGGACAACCGGTGAATATATTGGCTACTTAAAAAGGCTAAGACTACGTTGTGTTCGGTGGGTAAAAGTAAACAAGTTTCCAAATAGTAAAGTAAACAAAATATATTGATTTTGGCTGGAAACCGACGCTTTATTACGCCGGCATATAACGTACAGTAAGAAAAATTATCATGTTAATATTTATATTTAAGACAATATTGCATTAAATTAGCTCAATGATTTAATATTTTGTTTATTAAACAGGAGTTTGGTAATAAACTTCTTGAGAATAAGACAGACAAATAAAAACTTTGGTGAGGTAGTCTACTTTTATTGTTTAATATAGGTTTCTTCTTTTTCAGGGAACGAGAATTTACTGGTTCGAAAAATTGTATATGTAAAAGTCTCCCAATAATGGAAAAAAACTTAACACGCCCACAAATTTGGACCATTTCCTACTTTTATTCGAATTAATTATCCCATCTGACCATGAGGTTGACATTTTTAAATAAAATACTCTTCATCATTCATTGAATCATTTTGAAATTTTTAATGCAAATTTCAAATTCATTAAAATTCACATTGAGATCGTTTGTTACAGATGCATTGGGCACATATGAGAATGTCCTAATTTACAGTGATCATCCTCAGTAAATAAACTCCCTCTGCAGGGATCTGCCCTTTGATGAATCCAAAAAAATACATTTGTGTTTTAAAAGCTTAAGCTTAACAAGAAATTACAAGTTTCCTAAAATTAAAGATTTCAAGAAATTTTTATAGGAGGTTCCCATAGGCACTTTTTATATGGGTAATAACTAAAAATTATAAAAAAAATTGAAGATCGATGATAATTTGAATTGGTGGTCCCATTAACCCCATCTTTAAAGTGCTAAGTATACTTGGATCAGCATCTTTCCATTGTTCCTTTCCATAACAATGTAATGCTCAACCGTTTGTGGAAAAAGTTTTGCATATTCTATGATTCAGCAAAGCGAATTTAACAGTAGTCGAATCAGAAGTGTTGTAAAGGATCTGGGCAGCTGACAATTTATTTAAATTGAAGTCTTAATAATGAGGTGACGTTACTGATTGTCTTTTATGGCCTTGTTACTTATTATGTTCCATATTACCACTAAATAAAAGGCAATTTTAATCTTTGAATTGAAATGTATATAATAAGAGCATCCTCCAATGAAACCACTCTTACTTTTAAAATCAAGGTAATTTTGACAACAGTTTTTTAATGTTCCCGTGTATCTTTGCAAACAGGCTACGCCGTTTCTTGGTTTACTTTCTAGTATTCCTCCCAGAAAGGACAACAGGATACGAAACAATCACTCACCTGATGGAAACTGTTAATAGTATACCAATTTGTTTACATTTAGCACCATCCTTGTAATTAATGAAAATAAATTAAATTAAACACTACTTAAAATAAAGTAATCATAAAAGTCGTGCTTTATTATGGTGGCCTAGGTCGGCCTCCTTCACGATGTAGGCCTTGTAGGCCTTTGTTCCCGAAATGTGGGTTTTTTCTATATTTACGACATAGGCACAGCAATTCGTTAATTTAGTGACTGCTGCTGTTAGATTCCCGATAAAAAGAAATTATTCTAGTTAAATTCGTCTTGAACATTTTTGGAACCAGAACTCGACCACATATTCTTCAAGTATATGGCGAGGACGTAGAACATTATATACTTTGATCCATCATTTATCTTAGGTAGACCCTAACCTTCAGAAAAGCAAATCATCATTGAAAGATTGTTTACAGGTGCACACATTTTATTAATTATAATTATCAGGGTGGTACCGGTGATTACCTAAATAGTTGTTTTCGTTACGTAATAATACTGAAGGATATTCTTCATGTAGCAAGCTTATCCCAATTTTTTAACCTTAGCCAGCCGGGTCTGGAAGGAGGTCCGTGCAGTCAATGTTGTTTTTGGGGACTATAATACATTCTCTTAAATACCTATTTTACACGAACGACTACATCACAATGCTCGATCAAAATAAAAGTAAACAGCATAAGATTCATTTAAGTTGACGTGGACTATTACGTTCATTATTTTAAAAAATTATAACATTAAAAATACTTGAATTAAACTAATACCGTGTAAATTCGCCAATCTGTTACCTAATCGGACCGAAAATTAGAATTTTGTTTTCATACAGTTGACGTGTACTTTTTTGGAAAATTAAATACTGTAAATTATTGTAGGATGGAAAATGAGTTTTCGGAAAGTATTAACGTTAAAATAATTAAAATCAAACAATCCAATATTAAAAGAATTGTTTAAAAATATTCAAAGAAAAAACCAAAATTTTTAAAATTTGCCCCGTGCGGACGTTTCAAATACACCTTCAGATTAGTGCTGTGTATGTATTTTCCCGAACATGTTGGGTGAGGGCATTTGAACGGCTTCTCCCCACTGTGAACTCGCACATGTTGCTGAAGGTAAGAATGCTGGGACAAAATGAAGATGTTGGTGAACTGCATAGAACAGTCGGAGCATTTTATCGGCTTGGAGTACTGGGAAAAGGAATTATACATACACAACGAACTAGTCAACTTCTCTATTAACTATTTGTCAAGTAATTGTTCCGAGGTGATCGCCTGGCGAATCGAGTCTCCGTTAATAACTACCTGGAAGCGATAGCCTTTTTCTTCCCATTAGAGCACCCAGTATCACTGCTGGATAATGTCCGAGATGATGATTGCATTCTCTTTTTTTAAATTGGGCGCTTTCTTTATCATGAGGAGATTGGTTCCGACCACTAGAACTAGATTATGATAATTACTGATACTTGAGAAGGGGGAAAAGTTTTTGACAAATGTGTGGCCCTGTCTCTCTCCAATCTCATTTTGCCAAGTACAAGCAGCCGACTTCTCTTCGTTGAGGGGAAAGTATAGAAACACGTTTGATTATTCTCTACAAAGCTAGTATTTTTTAAATAAAATTATAAGTACAAAGGAATTATGGTTATTGTGAAAATTTCCCTCTTTTTTAGATGATGGTTCTCGCCATGCTTGATTTCATCAATCCCACTTGCTATTGGGATATTTTGAACCCATTTGACTTTTTTGCATCAATCAACAACAAAGCCTGAAAAATCAATTTTACGTTTTTTCAAACTTCTGTTTTCTAACCTTGTAATTTCCTATGTTAATTTTCCTTGGTTCCGCCAAAACATAAAGAAAAAAGGATAAGTTTTTTTTTTATTTTGATTGAAACACCTACCAATTTAAACAATATCATCGCTGTTGGATTGGTCACTCTTGACTGGTTGGATAAAGGATCAC
This sequence comes from Chydorus sphaericus, assembly GCA_030141595.1. Taxonomy (NCBI): domain Eukaryota; kingdom Metazoa; phylum Arthropoda; class Branchiopoda; order Diplostraca; family Chydoridae; genus Chydorus; species Chydorus sphaericus. The sequence goes on along the minus strand of CM057926.1, from coordinate 1,050,657 downwards.
TGGATCATTTTTACTTTTTACTTACTTTTTTTATGTTCGCTTTGAGATCTTTTCTCAAATACTCTACGATTTTTATGAATTTATAATTATTAATCTAAAATTTTTGAAAGCTAATTTTTTAAATTCTTTGTCAATTTTTATGCAGACAGGGCAGCACGCAGAATGTTAAGGGAAATTTGGGTAAAGGTTGTTAAATATAATTCTAGAATAGCTTCTGAAATATGATAAGAGCAAATAATACCAACTTAACTTGATCATATTCAAAGGTTCAGAATTCATAATAAATGAATTTATTAGCACTTGCTTTTACTTTCTTCTTTAATTAACTATACATCTATTAAAAATTTTTATCTATAAACTTTTTTACACTGTAGATTGTCCATTTTGTTATAATTTATTTGTTTGCTAATCAATTTTCAGGTAAGCAATGGGTTATAGATTATCAGAATTTATAAAATGTAAGACCATCACTATCGTAATATACTTTTTATCTTTTTAACCGTCCCCTCAAAACTCCTTTGACCTTTGAAAAGCTTTAAAAATACAAAAAACACATCTTAAAAGAGGAAAATAGAAAACACAGGTATCTGCCATATTTTCTGTTCATTGATATTGAAATGTATTTAAAATTTATATCAATCAAATTCTTATGAATGTGGAACAGGTTGATGTTGTCACAACTGAAATACAAATAATAATATAAAGTTATCCATGACCCTATGAATTGTAAGAAATATAAATCAAGATTCACTGTTGAAAGATTTTTTTTACTACAATCAATTAATGAGGGAAGACCAAATCTATGAGAATAGCACTTGAAACCCTTCATGAAAACCACTAACAACGCTTGATTAAACATATGGAAGAGAATTTTTTAAAGGATAAAGGAAAAAGAAAATACGTTAGCAGCAAAGATATGCCATGCTTAATTTTGTATAATGTAAAAGAAGCCGATGTACTTTAGTTGCTTGAACTATTTTATAAACAATATATTTGAAAAAAAACATTTCATGTTTTTATTAGAATTGTAAATAGATTTTTAATTTCATAATAATAATAATCTTTTATAGTTTTTCATTGTAGTTTAAAACATGTTTGTTTAAAGATAAATTACTCTTTTTTATTTCAAGGATATTAATCCAGAAAGAAACCTTCATTCAGGAAAAATTGGGATTTCTGAGAACGGAACATTTCATCTTATTTTTTTTTATATACTATCATCAATATGTTTTTTTCTGAGAACTTGAACAAATTTGATGTTACTTAAATCCATATATTGGGCTCTACAAATAGCCGAGGCTCACGATGCGTTCCTCTCTGGACAGCGGTGGGCGATAATTGTTGAGGATCTTCAGTTGCTGGGCTGAGGGACAATCCTTCGTAAAAGCCAACATTTCACGGAAGGATTCCAACTGTTGACGACAAAATAAAAAAAATCTTAAGGGAATAGTGGTTGATTGAGGTAATTATACCTGCTCAGCCGAAACTTCAATGGGATCCTTGAAAACAATCCAGATGACACATTCGTTGCAGGGTGGTGTTGTAAGACTGCCAAGATACGTATAGTATGCACCTCTCTCTACATTATAAAAATTGCAATTGGTTTCAAAATATTAGAAAGTGAAATAAGGAAAAATAACAAACCTGGAAGGATCTTGTTGGGATCCAGTGCCTCCTTGAAGATAGCCGATTCGTCTTTGTGTTTAATGTCGCTTGTGAGTTTGACAAGTTTTTTCAACTCCTCATTCTCCTTTCCTACCTATAAAAACCAGTTTTAATTATTACAGTATCAGTTTTTTCCGGAGTGGAAATAATTAAAAATGAGGAAATCACCTTAAGAAAAAGACCCAAAACTGCCAAGCCGTCCCCATATTTGAGAGCTTCATTGAAAGAGCCGTACTTAGTGTTCCAGTTGACAAAATGGATCTGGCAATGAGAAAAACTCGCTTTAAGTGTACTCGTGCTGAAAATGTGGGTCAGGGAACCATTGTTTACCTCCGCAGCGTAGGACTTGCCGTTAACAAGATGTTCTGCGCCCACTGCATTTGTCTCTCCCCAGTGACAGTGATACTGTTCCAATTGATATTCGTGAGGCAGAGGACCCCCGGAAAGCTTTGCTTCTTCCGAATTGACGTGAGCTTTCCAACAATATCCGGTGTTGACTAATTCGATCGTTTCGTTTGGATAGTTCCAACGGAGTCGCTTGATGTTAAGACGAGGATCTAGACGAACTTCGTCCGTATGAATATCAATCTAAACAATGATGAAATAGTTGGTCACATTGCTTAATAATTGTGTTTTTCTACGGAAGTGGCTTATACCGGTGACTGACGATGTCCGGGTGCGTGCAAATAGTGCTTGGCCGTATAATCATGCGGTCCTGTTAAAAATAATAAAAAATTGTCAGAAATATACGAGTGATTTTACTATTTAGAACTAAGTCATTGAGATCTTGACGACGACCTGCTGCTTTTTGCAATCCAACATAGCCACGCTGAGAAGTATCGACTTCGAATCTTTAAAATATTGAAGTCTCCCATTACGACTCGAGAAAATGAATAGGGAAGGGAGAAAATTCCATAATTCGATCACCCACTCATTTTGTTAAAGAAGGTATATAAGAGCGCTTATTCAACCCGGTAGAGAAAAGCACGTGGCTTGAGGAAAAACATCCACCGTACTACTACTATAAATATAATTTTTTATAGAGTTTAAAAGTCTCACCGCATCCGCAGAGCTTCTGAACCGACTGAGAGATTAGATTGATCGACTCAGGAACGCAAATGCACCTGGTAAACAAAATAATCGTTAGACACTGTTTGGGGGTTTGTCAACACTTGATGAACTATATTACCAATCACCAACCGTCCAGACCATTTCATTAATAGATTTAGGGGAATATTTAGAAACAAATTTGAAAATCGAGAAAAAACTCGTGTGTGCTGTCTAACTCGTGTGTGTGTACTCAATGGCGGCCGGCAAGTCAATCTTCTTATACTCGGCTCTTGTTTACGGTCAGTGTGTGTAAAACAGAACGAACAGATAGCGCTCCACCCTTTCAACGGCGAATTCAGAAAAAAAAACGTAAAAATAAAATCTAGCTTTTTTGGATCGCGGAAAATCTTTTAAAATTAGTTTACGTATGTGAAATAACTTAGGAAATCTCTTTTTAAAACATATTGAGGAAATATTATTTTTCACATTCCTGCAAGTCACATATTTTTTTTCTGGAAATTTAGTAAGAAACCGAGATTTTAAAATGATCCTATGGCTTTAATATTTATTGTGTTAAATTGAAATACCGTTTAAGCTTATTAAATTTGGTGATGTTATAATAATAATAATGATTATGTTATTGTTATAATGTGAGAAGTTTGACAATAAAACAAAACCGTCCATTGGCAGAGTTTATATGAGAATATTTTTGTTGCAATACTACTTTTTGACTTTTGGTATTAAATTTCATACATCTCCAATCCAATTATTCACATGTAAAGTTGAAACTATTATATATTTTCTAATGGTAATGTCTCCTCGGATTAAAAAACTTTGCATTTTAATTTTAATCACAAAAACTTTTTTATCTGTGTTTTTAATTGAACTCGCTTTAATTGGAGACGTAGAAAGTAAGATACTGTAGTTCCGTTCATAATTTTTATTTTAAGATAAATACAATTGCAGAGAATACTTATTTGTTAAATTACAGTTACTGTAGTCCATAGGTCCAAAGAAGTTTGTCACAAACTCACAGCAACAAAAGCTTAAAAAATTATCCCCATTAAAAATAGAAATTAAGCATACTTTACTCGGGATTTATTTACCTATCCTTTAACCATAAGATTTCTATGGTAAATTCGAAAAAAATTTAAGATAGACAATTTTCAAACTTTCTATTTGAAATTACCAAACCGATTGAGGAATAATAATAGTTAAAACTTATGTTTAAGAACAGTTTTAAATTATAAAAAATATATAAATATATTTCTATATATTTTTTATTGTGCGTGTGTTCTCAGTGTGATTCTTATGGGTTCGAATAAAATATCTTGATTTGAACATTCTAAAAAAGATAATTAATTTAAAATTGAATAAAAAACAAAATCCCCCCAAGATTATCATTTCAATCATATATTTTGATTCTTTTTCGGGTTCTTTTTTATATGAAATTTTGAATTCTTAAAATGATAGAGATTATTAAAAGTTGTAAAAGAAATTACAACGGATCAGAGATTCTAAAAAATGGCGTCCTTTTTAAACTAGCTTTAAAGCTTGTTAGATAAATCTGACAATGTCGCATAACAAAGTTGTATATGTTAAAAATTATTTTATATCTGGACCATATTGTAATTGTAGAGGGTAGAATACTAATCATTACTTAATTTAAGGATCCAACTGGTTAAGTTGGGATAATTTTATTTCGTAAGACATTGACTTGAAACAGCTGGTAATGTGTCCGCATTTTATGAATTTTTATTCCATATAAAAACATTTGCTCTGATTTGAGACTATGTTGATTTCCTTGCGGCATTCCTATTAATTTCCGAGGAAAGAGGGTCGTTCTGACGTTGGCTTTTGAGCTCATTAGGATGCTTCAGTGGATCTATCTTTTTAACAGGAAATTTTCAGCTCTTATTTTACAGTAGACTTCTAGTAAATGCTCATTTCTTGGTTCGAAATGTGTAACGCAAGATCTCTTTATTACACGATTTTTAAGTTAGGGAATATAATAAAGCTTCTAAATAATCAAAAAAGAAATTATGAACTTATTTATCAAGTCCAGGGAATCATAAGCATCCTGGAGATCTTGAGTTGCAAATAACAAGGACCAATCGATATCCTCGTGAGTGATGACGTCGGTCCACAAAAGGTACATGTTGAATTTAGATTGCTAAATTTACAGGTTAGGTCTATTCTCCGACTATGTCAATGCAAGAAAGCGGAAGTCAATGTCAAGCAATGCCAATGCAAGAAGAGATTTAGCCGATCTTGCTTCTTTGAATATGATAAATTCGGTTTAAAACTTGATTCAGACTATAATTTCTTCACTCTCGTATTAAAATATAATTTCAGGTTGGAAGCTCTATTTCTAAACCCTTTTATTGTACAAGAGGTTTTTTCGTCCATTTCTGACGTGAATATGAGGAGCCGTATAAAAAAAAAACTTAACGAAAGATCATATTTTACTTTCGATTCCCAACGTGAAACCAAGAAATAATGGTTATTGACTGCTCTTTCCTAAGTTATTAGGAGTTTTTGAAACTTCAAAGTTCCTTGTTTAAAAACTGAAGCTGCTGAAATCTTCTTTAGCACTAACGATCGGTGTCTTTCGACAACCTAGATGGGCTACGGTCCTCTACTGGCAATGTCAACCAACCAACTTTCGGAAGTCTAGAAATACCTTTTTGCTGCTTGCTGCGCAATGTCACAGGCCCCTCTCAGTAGCCCAGAAATGAGATTTTAAAAATCTTCAGACAATATAAACCACAGGATTTTCAACTCATGGGAAATGTCGCTTTTTGGTGCAAAAATTATAATTAGTGATTTTTCAGCCGCTGCGAAATGCCAGCTTCTTCTTCGTCGGTATGCGCTCGGTGAATTATGAGATGAATTTTTTACACATCCTTTAATAGGTGTTTTGCTAGCGTTGTTCTCTTAGAAGAGTAGAGTGGGTCATATTCCGTTCTCTCTTGTTTTCCGGGAATAGGACTCCATAAGTTGCCTCATTCGTAATGGGAATCACATCAATAACTCAAATGTAGATTCACATACTTCATCTGTTGATAGGGGAATTACTTTTATTACTCTGTCCTGAATGAATTTTTAAAACCGGTTGCAGAGAATTTTATTTTTTTAATATGCTGTTTGTCTGTTTTCAAGAAAAATTTTTATTGTTACATTCGATAAATAAGATTTGAACTTGATCAGTAGTAGTGAATACTGGTATTTTTAGTTAATTAAGATATATTTTAAGAAAAACTCTATTTGATATCAAATAAAATCTTGTCAAAATCTTTTGCTTATATACCTGAAGCTTATTTTTTTAAATCGAATAAAAATCCGTCATATCCTTCTTGGGCATTAAAATAATAGTTTCCATATATATATTTTCAATGTATTGCTTAATTAGTGTGCTGGTATCACTGAGAAGAGAAATTTTAGATTTGGTCGGAAGTCCTCAGTGATTATAAGGATAAAAACGGTTCTCTATTCGATCAGATGAATTCATTTTGATTTGTCCTTCAAGTTTTTGAAATGATTATAACCATATTGCATACTTATATTGTATTTTGGTTTGATAGCATGTAAGTTTCTTTGTTTTTAAATAAATCGTATTATAGCTTTAAATTGAATCTAAAGATTGAGTATACAATATCTGGATTTTTACTGCATATATTCATATTGCATTTGGTAATAATTAGAATTGAATTGATTTCTGTGTGGCATCCTTACTGGTTTCTTAGAAACGAAGGTCATTCCCCCTTTTTGTATCATTTGGACTCCTCATGGTGCTTTAATAGATCTATCAGTTGTTGTTTACAATATTCAGTATTTATTTTATATTAAAGCAGAGTCCCGATCATTGCTCAATTTAAAAGTTCATTAAATGTACAAGATCCGGTTCATTTGTTAAAAATCAGTCAGTGTCAAAAATTGACCATTTTCAAGTTTAAAAAGAACAAAATGTTTATTAAAATTTCAAATAAGGTTAAATTTATGATAAGTAATAAACATCAATATATAACCCTAATTTTTACCATGAAATTGTTAAAAAAGCTATCGTTTCTGTTAACGGTGGGTTTTTTTATTGATGGTGGAGAGCACCTACTTGGGCGCTCCACCCGCTTAACCCCCACCTAACCTAGTCGGACATAATCTATAGAAATATGTAACACAAGCGTCCCAGCTTCAACAAGAGGGGGCGGGGTCCGCCCCACAGCTCCCACGACCACGCCGAGCCGTTAGATAAAGATAAAGAAATCACGAAAGTTTTGTTTTCGAACCAGCAGTAAAATTCACGATTCAAAAGATTTTTTCAAACGTGGAAACGCAATTGTTTTGGCAAAATGGACTCATTTCGAGACAATTATTTTATTGCCAATTATGATGCCTTCTGATTTGCACCTTTCAATAGTGAAACAGGTGTGTTATCGACTTATCGAATGTTACATCAAAGAAATGTAAGCTAAACCGTGCCAAAAGACCTGAGGACTATTAGTGATACTTAAACAACAAAAAAAGCATTTCACGAAATCTTGCTTAAAAATTCCTGTTGACGGAATAAGCCAAACTACTAAATCAAACTAGTATAAAACTTAAACATGGTTTTGAAATAAAAAATTATCTATATCAGGGGTAATCATCACCCTCATCACTAGTGGTACAAGGTAAAACAAGCTCTCATTCGTAAGTGTTGTTTTAATTTTCACAGAATTGCTTCACATACATTCAAAAGCAGTACACCTTTACCAACATGACATTATGCAATTGGTTCAGTTATTCAGAGGACTATCTCCGTGGAAACCGAGTTGATGGGAAGTGGTCATGGAAGTGTAGAAAGATGGCGATTTTTTTTGGTTCCTGTTAAAACAGATATTAGGAAACACTTATTGTCCTCATCAAAAAGTTGATAAAACCAATCAGCATAATCATCGGTAACTGCTGGAAGTCTTACGTCACAATCCATTATTAAAATAAATATTTAAGCACCTATCAAATAAAATATGAAATGAAATTGCGAAAACCCTGCGTTGTTCGGTTAGAAAAATCCAATCGCGTTTTAACCCGTCGCTTAAAAATCCAACCAGGTTGATGCGTGATGGCATCTCTGACGTATTGAACCACATTATAACCCTTAGAAGCCCCAATCGGGTCCGATCACTACAGCTACTGTACCTTCCCTGATGTGCTAACACTATTGAGTTTCTGATTCATACTTATTCCAATTCCTGGAAAGATTCCATTTTCCCAGTTTCCCTTTCAATTTGTTTTCGCCAACTGTTCTTCATACATCATATACCTTAAAAATAGTATATTTTTCTATTAAGGACAAATAAGCTTCTTCAGACTCATAGATTAAAATGTCAATTTGATTTTTGCTAAGTCCTTTGATTCTGTTCCATAATAACTTGATGTGAAATTAAACCATACAGATATAGTTTAATCTATTTCCTGGCGATGTTTTTCTGCATTTCAAATACTTTCTTCTCTATAATCTTTGTTTAATGGTTTTAAGATCTTTTGTAATTCCATTTAAAACATTTTCCCTGATTATTTAAACTCACGTATTAAGCTTCATAAACATGCAACTCTCAAAACAAAAAACATTCAATTGTTTTCGTTGACTTGACATAGTAACGCCATAGTAAGGAAGAAAATCAAGAATTTTTATACATACTTAAAAGTAACCTTTTTACACTTGGGTTTATTGATTTTAAACTGAATTGTAGATAAAATTGTTTTCTTTACTCTACATCATATTAAAATATGTTCTCTATTTCCATCAACTAACTATTAGTTGGAGATGCATGTTAATTTGCAAATCTAGATTTTTAAAAATTCATCAAATAAATTTTAGGATAATGTGGGGATTTGCGTTGAGAGACAAGACATGGGTCACACCACAGAGAGAGATATCAGCTCTACGGAATGGTCTAGTTCGGCATTATAACGACCTTGAAGGAGGCCACTGGATTCAATACTGAACCCCAAGCCTCAAAGTTCCTCAAGTGTTGAGCTATTCAACTATGGGACTGTTTCAAAAAAGGCCCCTCATCTCATATAAAAATGAACATGATATCACTTTGCTTGGAACTAGGGTTTGAACCAGAGAACAATTGTGTTTAACAACTCATCAGCAAGTAGCAGCAGCTTCTCTACCAATCCATGAGAATTCAGTGGTGTAGGAGATGATGCTACTCTCTCATAGATGCTTCTTCTGACACTGTATAAGGTTCAACTATATTTGCCGGCGGAAAAGACTGATGGTTACAGTGCTGGATGATGGTTCACAATTTCCTTAATTTAGGGTGTACACCGATAAGATCCATTCCTGGAATATGTATTTTTGTCCAGTCGGTGACAATCGTGTGAGGGATAAAAAGGTTCTCAAGGAATAAGCCTTGCCTAGCAACACTAACGAGAAGTAAAGAACAGCTTATGATGTCTTCCAGCTGTTCTTTATTACATCCAAGCAAATCCCCAATCAGAAATATGATTTCGTCATATAATGTAGAATCCATGGAATTGCAACGCTTTAAAGTCTCTCTCTTGTAGTGGAAAAGTAAAACAAAAGGTTGTAACCATTCATTTCTGCTATATTTAGCATTATTTTAAGAAAATTTCAAGCTTTTTCTTGAAAAGTTAATTTTTAAAATATTTAATGATTTCATTTCCATTTGAAATCTATTTCACGTTATTCAAATATTAACGATATCACAAAATTAAAAGCGTAAGAAAATTAATATATATCTCCTTTGAAATCTTCATTTTAGAGCATTAATAATTTAATAACAAAATGAGTTTTTGCAACTTTTAGAGGTTTTGAATTTTTCAAAAGATATTTTTCGGTCTCGAAAACTTTTTACCCATCCCTTTGGATTTCTTTGAATTCTATAAGCAATTATAATAACTTCTAAATTATCTTTAATAGTTTAAGGTAGGATTGTTTTTAGTTAACTATAAAGTTTTGAATAAGGTTCTGTAAAAATTTAATAATAAATCAAAACTTCATAATTGAAATTTTATCCATGCTATGTTTTGATAGTTCTTTCATATGTACTACTGGTCGGTTTCCTACGTCACAATAAAGCTGGTGTATTAAGAAAGTATTAAATGAGAGTTGCTTTTGGATGCCCAAAGAAGCTCATAACGACATCATTTTTTAATAAATTTTTTCTTCATTTTATCATAATTCATATCAAATTGTTCTCTTTTTCTAAGAAGGTTGAATACTTTTAGGGATGAATACATTCCATTTTCTGCTTTCAATGCCGACAAACTATTAAAATTTAAGGATGAATACATTCCATTTTCAGCTTTCAATTCCGACAAACTATTATCTGCAAGATGTCGCAATAAACTCTCCGAGAAAGATTAAAACTACAAAAAAGCTAGGGTAAAAATTTAAAAGAACATGTATTTGAGCAAAAAAATTAACTATTATTAGATTGCAGTTGCTCAAATACCCACGTAATCCTATACAAAAAGTTATTTCACAATTATTTTACGAGAACTAATCATAAATTTTCTCTAATAGTACCACATCTTGTTTTCTCGTGGTTTTGTCTTCGCACTCTATCTCTACCAAGAATCAAAATATACTATAATATTCTTCTTAATGAGAAACTTACATTTTTTCGAATTTCACAAATTCAGTATAGATTTTAACTGCTAGAGAGAAGCTACAGTTTGTTATCTTGATCAGCATCCCACCTTTGATTATTTTATTCAGGTTTTGACAGATAGGGATCGAAGTTTCTGATAAAAAAAGGAATCCTACTCTCAAACACGCAGTTTCAAGATTGGGCTCTTTCCTTATAACCTCATATCAGTTACTACCCACAACTTTATTTTTCTTATCTTGTATCTCGTTTGATATCGCCAACATGAATGAAGCAATCTATTTAGTTGATAGCTCGGGTGCTGTAACCGTCAGATACTCTCTTCAGGAACACAAGAAGTATCGAAGGGACGGTCTATAACGAGTATAATTTAAGACTTAATTATTTATTTGTGTATTTTAGTTTAAAAACCTAATTTTCGCGTTTCCAGGGGAAAACTACAATATGCTAAGGACAAGCGTTATCACGTGCATCCGTAACTATGTCCTTTTCACCCAGACTTAGTTAATCTGATGGCAAAACATCCTGTATTTATTTATGTTGTTAATCTTGCCATTTATGAAGCTCCTCCTTGTAAGATATTTATCCTTTATTATAAAATGTATTGGGTCTCAAAGTTCATATGATGTTTATTCAGAAGTCCCAGTACTTAATCCAATGAAGAAGAGCAGCAGTGGGCAAGGAACAATGCATTCCCTATTGCAACGAATGGAAGCCTGAATTATGAACATCTGAGGTACAACGTTAGGGCCGAAATCTCAAAACACATGCTTCCCCAGTGGAATGCCACTTGTGTTTATTACTTTAAACCCCCATTTTCATAGAAGAATAGTTTCTGTGTTTCTCTGGGAAGTTCAAAGCTAGAATAAAGAGTGAAGGTGTGGGGTCTTGTGTAGGAAAGGGGGCCCCTCGTCTCGAGAGGTTGAAGTATCCAAACCTCTCAAATTTCTACCTACCAACTAGCGAACATGCGGGAAAACTTGGAACTTTTCGTTCTGAGCAGACGCAGACAAGCGCGCGCGACACATAGAAAGGAGAGCTTCTCAAGATCCCCACTAGTTTGTTAGTTGGCAGGCAGATTTTTGAGTGGGCATTGCCTTTCCGGGAGGGGGAAAAGCAAAGTCTTCTTCTTCTGAATCGACTTGAGACTTTTAAGGTTAATTTACGTGGAAGGGTATAGGGGGATTTGACTAACTAAAGTATTTAAATAGTTAGTCGGCATATATAAGAAATTTTTGTATATTTGTATATTTTTACCTTTGTTAAAGCTCTACAGTCTACAGCCATTCTTCGAAGAAAGCGTGGTGCAAAAATCCTTATACTAATGTTTTATGAACTTTTTTACAATGTATTATTGGTGGAAACAAAAAATTTAAAAATGATACCTGTTTTATTAGGTCAAATGTTTCATCGCTAACCTTTGAGGGGAGCCTTCAACTATTTTAGCTGTAGCAGAATCTTACAAAAACTTTCCTCATTTCTCATTTGTATAGTGCTGCACGCTTTATCACAGCCAATTTCTACAAAAATGTGTTTGAAATTGTTACTAATTGAAAAATAGATAAATAAATAAAAAATGTATATAAAAACAGCAGTAGCGCATACAATTTATTGTCTGTAGTATTCACCTGGCTCAACGTACACAAAAACCATTCACCAAGTCAATTAATTTTCGAATATTTATTTATAACGGATAAGACTGCTATTTACGTTAACTATATTTTACTCTTTTTAATAACTGATTTTAAGTTAGTCTGATGACGTATCTAGTGGCTAGCGTGTTTTATGAAACGGATGACTTAAGATTGCTCCATTCAAAATATTTTGTCGTGTTTTTGTTGTTGTTGTTGTTGTTTTAACAGCATATTACCTTTGTATGCAGTAATTATTGTTATCGCGTTGTTAAAATAAGCGATAATAAAAGATTTATATTATTACCCACTGATTGGTTATCAGAAGGCTATTTAAAAATTATACGAGAGAAGAGGGAGAACGAATATGTTTCATTTAAATTATATATTTCACTAAATTATATATTTCATTTAAATCATTAAACATTATACAATAAAAATTGCTTCGTGCAACAATATATCTTATTTTGATTCAAAATATCAAAATTTAAATTGTTCAAAATTTAAAAAAAATTGACGAAGAATTGTTTTTGCAGTTAACATAAATTGAAAAAAGTAAATATAATTTTTAAACGTAATAAAATTATAAAATATTTCAGTACAAATAAGTATTTTAAAATTAATTACTTTTGAATAATGAAAATAAAAGTGTATACTTCGAATAAAATGTTAAATTCACGATTTAATAAATTGAAACCCAATTTTATGAACCCGGGTTTTAGTAAATTGGTTGCAATAGCTACCAAAATAACGTTAGGAAATCCTACAATAAAACTATTTTACCTGCTATATGAGTAGTAAATACCGTAAGGAAAAAAAATATTATTAATAAATAATTAATTGTTGTTTTTATTGAAATATAAATCCTTATTCTTATTTAATCGCCACCATTTTTTTCTTAACATTTGGAACATCATACTAGAGCACCGCTTAGAAAACAATTATTTAGAATCCCCTTAGGCTTTACATAATCGTCTTGATTTATGAACGCAAAATGTTCACCCAATTCGAAACTAAAAACCTGGTCTTATTTCGCCTTGTTTTCTTCTTTTTTTTCTTTATCTTTTTTATTATCTCTTATTTATTATACTCCTTTCACCTCCCAATAAGGTACAGTATGGTCCAAATAAACTTGAGGGGCACAAAGCACTAAACAGGTTAGGGCCCCTCAAGTTTATTTGAACCATACTGTAAGTTGCACCTAACCAACGCATTGCCGATTCTTCTTTCCCGCTATTAAACTTGGGCACCATATTTGTATGATATAAGGATGTCAGTACCACAAAAGAAATTTACGATAAGACAGCAACAACTTTATTTCCACCTTGACACGCCTACGTTTAACATACGCATTCACACAGTCAGCCATTGTTTAGTACCAACAACCCGAGCGTTACTATTACGGGGATAGTCGATTCAAGTAAAACGACAATGTATCAATATCATACACCCAAAACTTCACAAACACAACAGCATCTATCCTCAGGAACATTAGCTTAATAATACAGCTTATGGGGATCTTGTTTACCTACTAGTTTATTGATTTTTTTTTGTTGTTTTACTCACAAATCGATAAGACATTAATTAAAAGATATTAAGTCAAGTTCTAGGTAACTGTTCTTAATGTATGCACCTACTACCTGTTCTGTTGTGCTAAAAAACATGTCGCTTTCAAAATTTTGAAAACATTCTATTGCAATCTTATCACTCCTTTTATGATTTCAGCGGGGTTCAAACAGTACAGTTACATACACCTTTGTTCATTGGAGAAAGGATGAGATCTTGGTTTTTCGAAAACGAAGAGCTGGATGGTCCCCATGCCAGCGTGTTGATGACATACATTTAATTTTGAGAAATAACATTCACTTCCCGGACCTCGTCGTCCTCTTTCGGGACCTCTTCCGATCCATCATCTATTGTGTCATCAATCAAATCTTCGTTGAGCAAAGACGAAGAGCTGGGCTGTTTCCTTGCCACCCTGTTGATGGAATTCATTAGATTTTGAATTGGTACGTCCACTTCCGGGACCTCTTTCAGGACCTTGTCCACCTACGAGCACTCATTCATTGTGATATTAATATCATCATTTCATGACATCTTATACCTCAAATACATTTTATATATTCATTACTTTCTTAAAATTAAAGAATTCAATTTTAATTTCTCCATCAAACAAAGTTTCCAGGAAGTTGGCTCTAAATGTTGTTTACTTCGTCAAGCAGATTTTGGTTTGAGTTTAGTTTGAGTTGAAGCTTTATTGAGCAGGAAATATTGTTAAATTTTTACTGCAACGTATGAATTTCGGATTGGTTCACTATCAATCTCATTTCCGCGAACACATCATTTCAATGTAGCCTTAAGATCTTAAACTGAGATGGCTTGTGAGTGGAAGGAGTTTTCCCAAACTTGAAATTGGTTATAAATAAATAAAAATAAAAATGGGTACAAAATAGCCTGATTAAGGCCTGACGTAGTCTTTTTTATATAGGAAATCCCGTTTAGGCACGTGATTTTATTTCTTGGATCAAAATATCGAATAGTATTATCGTGCATGTTTCAATTATTAAACAATTTCAATGATTCAAAATTATATTTTATTTTTTTATTTTCAGCGTTGGAAAGTTTACTTCTACTTCATTACCTTATGTAATATAATTTGTTGGTCGTAATCCTATAGGAAAATGGTCTGATGAAAATACCAAAGCTTATATTTTTCAATTAAAATATTTTCAACCTTCTAATAACAAATAAAAGAATAACTTAAAATTTTAGGAATTTAATTATGTTATTCAATATATTTTGTAATGCTCCGATAAAACATAGTCCTGTAGAAAAGCTTTTCTATTACTTTGCCGATACTTTAGATTATTATTTAGATATGTTTGTTGCTGGAAGATTAGAAAGTATTTAAACTAATTTTATGTCAACTCCACATTCTGATATATATAGTTCTAGATCTCTTGCTTTAAGTACGTACATAGACTGTTTATATAAAAAAGTCGAATGATTACGTCAGGCCTTCATCAAACTATTTTTATTGATTTTTAAAACATTTGAACATATAAATATTAATGAAACAAAATGTATTCGCTAGATGGCAGCACCTTTTTTTAAATCTTGCCGTGACCAAATTGTTTCGCTAGATGGCATCGTATATAAAGATGTGGGTGTCCACTCTCTAGGGCGCCACATTTAAACCCAGTAAAGCCTTAAGTAGTAAAATACATTTGTCATGGACAAACTTCGTCTGAATGCTGGAATATTCTCAGACTTTCAATTATAGTCCGTTATTTGATTTCCATCAGCTTCTTGGGCTTCTTTAATTCTTGCCGGGATTCTTTAATTACAAGTATTAAAAATGACTATTATTCTTCTCTGACCTCATATCTTTTTAATTCCTGTAATTTTTTTTTCTTAGCTGCCTCTTTTCCTCCACATCTGTAATGCTCACAGAACCGGTTCTGTATTGTTCTATGAAAATTCAAATCAAGCCCAACCTCTTTATCACAAGAATCACTTGCGTTTTGATTAATCTCTGGTGTTTATTGATAGAATAACAAAATTAACTCTAGCTTTGACTTGAACCTATTGAAATTAATGTTTTTTTTTAACATGAAAAAATCAACTTCTTTGGATTTACCTTGAATCCTCCTCAATTTCTTCAGTGATACTGTTATCTTCTTGTGATATCTCTACGCCAACTATACTTGCAAATTTAGTCAAGAGACACTGAGATTTTCAGGCAAAGGTCTAAAAAGATAGTTAGGTCAATTAGGTTCTAGAAACAATTCTTTCGAAAGACTGTATTTCCGCTGTTTTAGAGTGTGACTTTCATAGTTTGACTGAATTCGGAGATCATATTTATTTCCAGCTAACAAGTTTGGTATATTCAAAACAAGTTAATTTAAACTTTAAATTAAAAACGAAAATTGTTTTTTACTCGAAATGATCAGCAGGGAGCTAATCACATTGTAATTTTCTATTAGTTCTTTTAAGTTTCAAAGACATTTTCCAGAATACCCAGAATTTTTTCTCCCATATTTCCCAAATCATATTTTGATATTTTTAATTTCGTGGTCGTTTTCCGGCCCGAAAGTCTGATTGTTGTTGAGATTCGCCAATCCAAAGTTTTTTGCGCTAATACATACACATTTAACCAATGGAGGTTGAAGATGAAATTTCAACGGTCACTACTCAAATTTGTCTCATATAGTTTGTGCTAAACAGCCCAGTATTGACTGTAACGATCGGTCCATTGCTAGTTCCACTCGATTGATGTATCTTAAAAATTGACGCATTCACCGAGATTCTAACTGTCAATGGATAGACTATTTCCACATAAGTTCTTTAAGAAGAAGCAAGTATCCTTCTGCGTTGCCAGAAATTTTACTCCTACGAAATGTCAAGTTTTCTTGGTGGATATCCCTACTCGACGATTTTTTGGCCATGTGGCAACTGAGAAATTAATGGAATTGCTTTATTCGCTCATCTCTATGACGACTATGACGTATCATTCGTGGAAGTTAAACCAATCAAGAGAATTGCTAGACCCATATTGTCAGTAGACAGTTAGATTGAAACGAAACAACATTACGATATAGTCTTGAAATGTCGCAGTAATGCATAGTTGTTACAAGGTACTTATTCATTTTTTTTTCTAATGCAAGTAACATAAAAAATGATTTCCTTTTAAAGATTTTTCATGTATAACCGAAGGTGTCTAACTTGCTTTTATGGGATTTCAAGCAATAGATACTGTTATCGCCAGCCTTGGATATGCCACGCCAAACCACCACTTTAAACCACTTTAAAAACCACCTATCCCTTTACAGAAAACCACAAGTAACGTTATTTGTCACGGCCCACGTTACCATTCTGCGTTTCTCAATTCTCAATCAACCAAATGAATATTAGATCTTTTAAAAACGATCGAAGTGTGTGTTCATCCCTTTTCCTAGGCGTCTGAGAAATTATGCTGCCAAAAATGGGTAAACTCAATCAGATGTTTTTTCCTGTTTTCCTTAGAAAGTGTCGTTGTGTAGAAATCTGTCCAGTTAAGGAAGGAGAACTTTGCTAGCAATCATAGCTACCTTCGATTTTCACGCAAAGCTAGCACACAACTTACCATTTTTATACTGAAATGAAACCGTGTTAGATGTTGATTCTTTAAAGTAATATAAGTCATACCTAATTTAAAGTTATAAGCTATACCGAAATGAAACAGTGTTAGATGTTGATTTTTAAAAGTTGCCATCAAAGGAATTTGTTTAAGTTCTGTATCTCTCTACTGTGATAGAGTGTCATTATTATTATGATCTGATTGACAAAGAGTCCCGATTTTTTATATAGTGATTTTTTAAAAGATTTCTTGGGAGATGTTTCCGATGATTGTGAAAACGTTGAGTTGATAGGGACGTCATATGCTGTAAGTGGTGCCATAGTCATTAACATAGCACACATTTTTCTATTGGGTTTTACGGGCAATGTGCTCAGTATGGTAGTGCATTTTTGTGCCTTGAAAATATTTGAAATGGAACTTAAAAACATGAAGCAAGTTGCCATGATGTTAAAAGTATGGTAAGTAACAGCTTCTAAGCTAGTTTACTACGTCGGTACGCCCTTATAATTCAATTCTGCATTTTATTCTGTATATGATTGTTTTATTTTGAGAAACTAAAATAACTTTTATTGTTGTACTGTATCGTTCATTTATTTTTAAAAAGAAGAATAAAAGAAACTTTTATCCGCAATTATGCGTTTAAATTGTTCAAATTTTCCTTGAAAAGTTATGAAGATTATGTCACTGTGCAAACAAGCGTATTTTATATTTTTTTAAATATGTTATTCGATACGAAATTAAACTCATGTAATCTATTTTGTTATCTATTTATCTAATCTTATTTGTAGTTTTCCTTCAGATGGATTTTTATGTTTGGCGCTTGACACTCTTCCTTTTCTTTGTGAGACGAAAAAGACTTTAGGGTTACTGGGTAGCATCAAGAAACCGGATAGGTGCGAGCCCTTCATTATTGACATTGGTAGAAGTAAGAGTGAAGGAGCAGGATCTTACTTTTTAACCATCCCGGGAGGTTGAAGGTACCACCCACTCAAAAATCTACCTGTCAACTAGCGAACCTGTTGATAACCTTGAGAAGCTCTTCTTTGTGTGCGACGTGTGCTTTTTTCTGCGCCTGCGCGATTTTTTCTGCGCCTGCGTGTGTTTTTCTGCCCCTGCGTGTGTTTTACTGCACCTGCGCGCAATTTTTCTTCCCTTGTCTGTGCATGCGCGCGTTTTTCTGCGCCTGCGCAAAACTAAAAGTCCCAAGTTTACCCACATGGTCGCTAGTAGACAGATAGAAATTCGAATGGGGAAGATACTTCAACCTCCCGGAATTATGGGTACCCCTTTCCTACACGAGACCCCGCTCCTTTACTCTTTCTTCTAGGACATTGGATCATCTTATACCGTTATCGTGCACAAGAGCGCTGGAGGAATTAGTAGAAAATCAGGCAATAGCAACAATTCATAAAGTTTTTGTTGAATTTTTAGAAGAAAACAAGTTGGCTCTTAAACATAAATTGTTTGAAAATAAAGACTTGGGGGCATTGTTATACCTCAGTTTTGTTCTCTATTTTTTCTCTTTCCTACTGTCTTCAATTAAGCAAGAACATAATAGATTGTTCAGAATCATGCAAATATTTTTGTCGCAATGTAAATCAATATTTTAAAAAATATAAAAAGTTTGATAATAAAAACAGCGTAAAATGTTTTCAATGCCCCGATATTTGAGCAGCGATAAAATTTTATTGACGTTATTGTTCTTCCCTCAATTTCATTGTTTCTTTTCACTCTTTCACTTAATTTTCTTAATATGAAATATTCAGTTTAAAGGGGTGTTCAATCTATATCGTGCTTAAATACTTTTCTATATCGAAACTCACTTTGACAGGCTATTTTCGGTTTAACCCCCCCTCAAAAGAAATAAATAAATAAAAATGAAATAACTCACTTTCCAAGGGGTTTTCGTCTTAAAAAGCGGGAAAGATTTATAACAATGTGCCTTTAAACAAATAATGGCAAAATACCTATTTTAACTGTATTTATGAATTAATGTATAATTATTTTGTTTGTCGAAATGCAGCTAGGCTGGGTTTATTCAATCTATAAGATATTCTGAAGATCTACGTTTTAATATCGTATTACAAGGTATATTGTTAGTTTATGCAAATAAGTTTATCTTATTCTCTAAAACATTTATTAATCAATTAAAACACGCAATCAGGTTGCAAATCAACCATTCAAAAGTATCTGACCAGATAAAAAAACACTTTGCTTATATTTACTTATACAATAACAGCTATTGTTCTTTTGATATTGCTTTTTTACTCTTATTATATTTTTTTGCTTATCCGGTTCTTAAAATTGTTGTTAATATAGCTAACCGAGAATCGATCATTAAAATAATATGCCCAGTTTGAAAATGTACACTTGGCTCATATTTTTTTAGTTCACCGGTACAACGTTATTTCCTGTTTCGTTATTATCTGTTGGTTGTTTCTGTTTGTTATATTATTGTTCGGATCAATTATTTAAGTTTTTTCTATGCCTTTAATTACTTACGTTCAAAATAAAAACGATCATCGACTATTAAAAAATTGGCGTGTTACACCATCCTACCACCAGGTGCAACACCCGTTATAACTTTATTTATGTTATAAACCACCCCGATATGATAAGATCGTTGTTGCTTCATTCATACTGACTTCTTTATTACAAGTGATAGTACTCGTCAATCCCATCATATTTATGTATGTAGGAATGAAAGAAGCAAAGACGCCGTAATTCCTTACGCGTTTTATTGTCGTCTGGGACCAAGGGAAGGCGTAACCCTGATAATCTAATTTGTTATGGAATTATATATCTAAAGCTTTCCAAACAGCCATCTCGAAATCAGATACAAACTCAGAAACTTGTAGAAGAAAGCTGTCGATATAATTCTAAAAAAACAGTGACATAATCAGAAGTACAACGCCTTGTCATCATGCATCGTAGTAGTGGGACTTGACTTGAATAATAACACGATTATAATTAATTAAACCTCTAATGAACCCGTGTATTGAAAAACGATGCTTGAAAGGTTTCCGAAGATTTTAAAAGTGTCGTCCATGTAAAAGTGATGCGCAATTCTAGGTAGTCGCAGCTGCACAGCAGTTTGTAATGGAAGATGGCGTTCTTTTGGCGTTCTTTGAGTTCAAATTCATCGATCTTGGTCAAGCAGCTTGACTTTTGAAATTCCTTTTTTCCCCTGAGAACTAGAAAGATTTTTAAACTCTGTGATTAATTCTTGTGACTTGTGACTATTGCTTAAAAATTATTGAAAAGTTAACACACAATTTCATAATGATAGTCTCTTCTTAAACTTTAAAGGACTAGGTTATTTGACTATTAATGATTAAATGAACGGCTTTAAATCGTTTATTATTGCACATAACCTATCTAAAGCGAGTTGTTTGCGCCTTTACCTAAGTAACTAAATAAATGTTGTTTAAATACTCCCTACGTTTTACTTTGTATCGTATACCGTTTTCCTTATTAATAATTTGCTTTCTTAAATCAGGATTTTATTATAATTTTAGAACTGTAAATTTTTTAATCTGTGAAAGTTCTCAATTTTTTAAAAGATACGTTCAAGCTATGTGTAAAAACATTAAAATAACATTATCAATATACATTATTGAAATAACATTAACACAATTTGACAATATTATTTAAAATTTTAATAAAAGTAGAATGTTTGTAATGATTATGTAAAAATTTTAAAGATAACCTACAGTAAATATTATCACAAATAAGATCATACCATATAAAGTAGTCTGAATCCATAGTAAAGTGTAATGTCTAAAATACAGTTTAATGTGTAGGTTTCGGTTATGTCGGATTGTCGGTCTTTTAACAAAGATTACAACAATTGAATCGAAAATTTGATCAAGTAGTTTTGTATTATATTATAAAGTACAATATGATCATGTATTTTAGAGTACACCTTTGAGTGACGTTGTTTATCATCTAGTACGGTCTCGTACGAAATGACTAACGAAAAACTGTAAAACTGTGTTTTCTGTAATGACGCCCGTTTTACAATTAAACATTTCGTGTTCTGCATTTTAGTATTACCCTTTTAAGATAATGAACATAGAATCCGATATTGTATCACATTTCAACTGTTTAATATAATACCATATTATACAATTTATAAACCGAATCGTGTTCTAACATATAAATTTGTATTAAAATATAATTTACCAGTTTTTTTCAGAAAATGAAATAGTTGCTTTGTAACGATCAAATTTTAAAATCGTTGTTTTTTCTTGCGATTGTTTTTTGAAGGAAAATAAGAAAACTTTAAGAAATGATAATTTAATCAGATTTAAAAATAGACATGGGTGAGAACAATTAATTACCCCTAAAATGTAATAGAAACCTATTGTGAAGCATTGGATAAAGAGTCAAATCTTTTAAAATCTGGTGGTTAAAATAAACAGGTTCAATAGTTCTTAATAAAATATTAATATCATGCAATTTTTTGTATTAGTTTGTTTCTTATTAGTTTAAAGACTGATTCGGTATAAAAATGTAGGATATACTTTTTAAAAACTTAAAATGCAATTGATTATCATAGCAAGAACATGTAAATAGTGAATCGATTTGAGCTGAGATTGTTTTGAAATGCAAATATTCACTTGTGAATTTCATGAAATGTGTGCTAAAAGGAACCCTGCTGCAATATCATATACGGTTAAGTATTAAAAAGGGGGAATAAGAGTTGTTAACGATCTTCGCACCACTATTCATATGAAAAGCAATAAACTGATTTGGTTGTCACCACCATCCAGTGTTTACCACTGTGTGATTTATCATTTAAATTTAAAAGTAACATTTCCTGATTTCCTCTTGATTACCCTTACCCTTTTTTGATCCCTACAGTATTTAGCTTCCTGTATACCGATAGGTAAACAAAGGAATGCTTTACAAAGTGTGGATCTATTTACAAGACAACAAAAGATCACAATGATATGATTTTATCAGATAAATGGTGCTCGTAAAATTATCTAAAGAGGAATATTTATTGTTTTGAGGCTATTAAATAATTACTTTTGAAGATAGGTCACCAATAAAAGACATAATTAACTGTATAAGCATATTTTTGGATAGCTATACAATTTGGCTTTCACTCAATTCCCAAAATAATTCTTTCTCACAACATGCTAAAAGGCCGCTTTTTAAAACCATCTATTTAATCGTGCTCAACCAAGAGAAGGGGTATAAAAAGACTCAATTTTTCAAGTGGAGAACCAGTGGAGCTTGACGAGTCTTTACAAGAACAACAAGTCTACAACAATTTTGGAGCAGGAGCATCGGCCAGGATTGGTGAAACGGATTCGTCGGTGGGCCAGACGGATCTTTAGGATTCCAAAGATTAGGACGGCACAGGCGAATCCCGGGGAACTGTATCCGCCTATTCCTCTTCCACCGCCAATTCCTCCACCACCGCCTCCTCTTCCACAGATTCCTCCACCTGCCTCCTGGTATCGCTCTGAGTCAAACCTTTTACCTTTACCAACTCTTACAGAACCTTACTCGAACCATCGAGGCCTTGGAGGCGGCCTAACGGACAGTGATGTGTTTTACCAGAAAGATATGATGTCTTTACTAAATCGAAAAAAAAGAAAAAAAAATTGCGAAGCCAATATAGTCCTCTCATTGGATGGACTGGCCATGCGTCGGTTGTACAAAATCGGCCCTTTTCACGGCCACCATTAAAAAAAATAAAATAAAAATTGCTAAGTCAATACAGCCCTCTCATTGGTTGGACTGGGCTTGCATCGGTTGTACAAAATCGGTCCTTTTCAGGGCAACCATTCAAAAAAAAGAAAAAAGAAATGCTAAGCCAAGCGAAGAGGAGGGCCATATCATCCGTAGTAGTCCGTCCAGTCCGGATATTGTTCTGGCACCGTTGCGGCCTGTTTCGAACCCAGTCGATGATGGCTTTGTCACTGGTAAGTTGGTGTGATTTCTAGGTCGGTGATTTTGGTCGCTAATGTCTCTTTTCTTCTTCTTCTTCCTCTTCTTCTTTTTTTAATATAGATTCAGATTCCGATGGAGAATTCGAACGGCAGGCAGTGCGTGATGCCGCTGCTTCGACTCAAGCTCGTGGGCGTCCGCTTAGCAGGGCTGAGTGGTTGCAAAGTCGGTCTGAGTGGCGGGCCGGCATGAGGCGCATCTATTCGGGACTTGGTCTGCTTGAGCAGCTGCCTATCGGTCATTCTTTCCGCGATCCAGGTGATCGACTTCGAGTCGATTTCGCCCTCTTCTTCGAGCCAGTGACATCTGTCGCTCCGCTTCCTGCTAGCGGTTCGCGTGGTGTGAAGCGGAAGAGAGAGTCTACCGGTGACGTCGGTGTCCGTTCGGTCGAGGCGCAGACCGATTCTTCTATGTGTAAGTTGATTTGCTTTTCTTGGCTTTTTTCTTGAATTATTATTTTTGTTCTCTCCTTTTTATTATTATAAAGACCATTTTCTGTTTTTCTGTTTTTCAGCTGATCAGGCTAGGATTGCTGAATTGGAGGGGCAAGTTCCGGATCTTCAGAATCAGGTTTTGGATGTGGAGGGTCTGCGGGAGCGAGTCCAGGGGATCCAATCAGTGAACAACGCCGTTGGGAGTGATTTGCGGGCCGCTCGTCGGCTGCTGGTCAGCATGGCTCCCGAATCTGTCCATCACGGGGCTGCTGCCCGTGCTTTAGAGGAAGGGTTTCGCCGTAAGTAATCTCTCCATTTTTTATTCGTGTAGAAGTGCATATGGCTGTTCTTCTTTTTTTTTAATGGTGGCTGATTCGTTACGCTACGCTTTCTTTTTTTTCATCAATAGGGACTTTTGATTCTTATGGATCTGTTGTCGATGCTGCCCCTCTCGAGTTGGATCCTCTTGCTGATTGAGCTTTTCCCGCTCAGGTTGCGATTCCAATTTCCAATTTGAAAAAATTGAAAATGAAGCAACCGATGGAAGTGGAAGGGTTCAAAATCCGATCACGAAATCGTCAAAAACATGTTTTGTGAATTCAGTTATAGATCCTTATCCAGCTCTTCAAAGCCTCTCAACAGTTCTATTCTAGGTTCACGTTAACGTGAACAATATGAATGAGTCATCATATTTGACGAGAGGCACAAGGCCAAGAACCTAGTTCAGTCCGGATCCAGAAAATCCACACAAACCGGAAAGGTGGTCATGAAACACCAACAGCTTCTTCCTAAAGCCCAGTTAGTCAATGCTTCAGCACTTGAAGCCTCCAAGGCTCAGTTGGAGGATAATAGTTAAGACTCCCCTCAGAGATTTTAAAGAGAAGAAATGTTATATTTCGTTAATATTTTGGAGTTTCTTTGCTGGTCTTTTCGATGAAGAATATTTAAAAAATCCGGCATGTCAATGAACATGACAAGACCATAACCATCTCTAAATGGACCGAATAGCTCAAGACCAAATAACAGTGTTGCCAGTTTAGGTTTGGTCAAATTTATTTTCATTGAATGCTTTATGCGGTATAAAATACTTTACTTTGTTTTATTCAAGATATGTAATGACATAATGATTTCTTTATAAAAATTGATTCAGTTAAGCTCCTAAATACACATTTTCATTTGTTTTAATGTTTTTAGCTTAATAATGGCAATGTCTTCAGTCGATGCTGCAGTCTAAGAACCAATATTATTTGTTTTTATGTTTTTAGACTGCAAATACCTCCATTGTTTGTACAGTACACTATTGTTGCACCAATTAAGCATATTTGACCTTAATTAGTCATCATAAAATGGGTCTATTCGCTACAGTCAATCTACTTTTCAACCAATGATTCTTTTCCATCCAAATTTTACTTGGTTTCACTTGCAGAAAATCTTGAAATATCAAAGCCAAGAATTTAAAGGAAATTGATTAAATAGATAATGGATATTCAAGAAATAAAATTAGTTCTAAGAATTATAAAGAGTTAATCATTTGATGAAGTTAATTTGTCTGAAAAATTAAATGCAGCTTATATTCCTTTCTTAATGGTTGATAGATTTAAAAAAAATTAAAAATGATTTCTTACTATTTATTTGAAATCCGTAAACAGCTTTAAATTTCAACATTGATCTACAATAACTACATATCGGTTGTGCCTTTCCCCAAAATTTAAAATTTTTGAAATTTTTTGCCATACATTTATCATTCTTTCACTCCAAATGTTTACTCGTATTTTCGTTTGATTTTTAAAAATTATTTTGCTTTTATTTTCTGCATATCTTGTAATTTTTTTTATTATTTTATTGCAAATTGTGTTCTGTTTGGCTAGATAAAAAAATATTATTGGATGATTCTCGATAAATTTTTTTTAATGAATTTAAAGTGTGATTTTTACGATTTTTGCCCATCGCAAGAAAATTAATAACAATTTATCGTTCTAAACATAATTTAAATTTTTTTAAAGCTAGTTTTTACACTAAAAAATAACCATTTTTGTGTAAACTGAAATGACTTGATTAAAATAATTTCCTAATTTTTATCTATTTACTATATTTAAATGTTGAAACTTGATATTAGAAAGATACAATAACAAATACCTTAAATGCATCAATTAGACTGAAAACATATGAAAGCCTGTTAACAGTGATATAGGTTAATAAAGATGTAATTAATTAAATATACATAAATGTATACATAATATATATACATAATTAAGCAAAAATACAATGTTTACTTACATTTATTTTTATTTCAATATACCAAATATATAAATTGGAAAATCATTTGCATCTTTAAAAGAGACAAACATTGCCTAAGCATAAGCTAGATTATGTACTTTTAATAGCAAAAGTGTCGGATATGAAAAATACACTGTTTTATTTCTTTTATAAAAGTAGTTATTACATTTTTTTAAAGAAGCGGCATACCAATATTGCCAAAAAATGCAAAAAAAAAATTTGCTCTCATTCATTTACTAATACACAAACGATACCTTTCTTATAGATTAAGCTGCTGTTTGAGTTTATAAATTGAGAGAAAGTTATGCTTATTACATGTTTCCTTTTGTTCCTTTTAATAAATCCAAACATTTCTTATAGAAAACCCAAAATCCTTTGAAATTTGACGAAGAAACAAAAAATGTATATTTTCCACCTTTTTCAGCAGCCTTCTTAAAAAAATACAAAAAGTAATATTTTTACGCAATTATTATTAATAATCGATTGAAATCAGAGTCAATGTTTTTAATTTCTAAAAAAATAACTTCGGCAAATTTTTAGATTATCTTTCAAAATTTTCTATTGTTCAAAACTAACTGTATTATTTATATAAAATTTCTGAATCAGTAACAAAGAATATTCGCCGGTTTTTGTTTTTTAAAATATTCGTAAAGGCAACTGAAAATTAATTAGTTAAGTATGGGTAACCTAAATACGTATACCTACATGTTTCTTACTGATGCCATAATTATAGCGGGAACAGTGCGCACCGGCAACAAAGCTCAATCTTAATACTATTCTGGATTTCTCTTTATATAGACGACCTTTTTCTTTTCTATCAAAATCATCTCAGAAATTGAAAAGATACTCTTGCCCAGCAGCTTGCCAATTTAAAATTTTAATGCTGCTAAAAGTACTTCTCAGTGAGAATGTTCGTTTATATTTATTTTGAAAATTAACCAATATTTAATACTTTTATAATTACGGAAAAACATCATACGATGATAAATTAACAGTTTAGTATTAACAGTTCAGTATTCACAGTTTAGGGATTAGTGTAGGATGAATAGATTGCCGGCTTTGCACAATCAGACTTATACGGGTTAAAATTGGATTGTTCTGGATTTACGTATGAATGTTTTTTTTCATAATGCAGCTTACCTAAAAGGGAAACGTAAAAGTTGGTTATGAAACTGATATAAAAACTAATTTTAAAATATCTTTTGGTTATGACACTTATATACACAAAGAAATAAATAAGTTTAAACTTCTACTGATTATAAACAGTTTATCTCTATGTCTTTGACTCCTGGGGATAGCATCTAACGGCGAAAGCATCCCAGTTATTTATTGGATGCCAGCATCCTTTCAATTGTTTTCTAATAAAATGTGAAATAAACAAAACTATTATTTATAATAATATAATCTATATATTATGGGTATTCAGTACTCTCCTGTTTCGCCTTGTTTATAAAATGAAACATTATAGTAGCGAAATTCTCAAAATAAAATATCGGTACATTTCCGGACTGGTGAAAGATATTCGAGTTGGAAAGAATCAGTCTCGTTTCTTGTCTGGTACACTTTTTTGCTGAAAATTGAGTGCAAAACAGTGTTTATCCTTGATGGCAAGTCCAAGGCGGGTCAAGAGCAAATCTTGGCAATTGAGAACGAAATCGCGCGAATAATTAACGCAATCTTCAAAAAGGGCTAGAATGCGACTATAATCTAACTCGAAAATTAGGGAGCTACAATCATATAACTTTTCACGCAAAAAACACACCCAACCTGCCGTGCGCATTAAAGAAGGCTTCTTGGTCCCCATACAAGGCAAAATCACAGTGGCAAATGAAGTGGTCCACTTTCATTCCTCTGTTATGAAAAAGAGAAGAATGTAAATTTTCCTACAGATGACGAATTCAACTTGAGCTGGTCCAAAAATTGAGAATAGGAAGAAGACTCGGGTAGTTTCGGTGAGAGTAGAGGTTCTGCCACTTCCCGAAACTTCATTCGGCACCCTAAAAACAGTTCTTTACGAGGCGTAATCAAAGCCAACATTTCTTTATAATCTGCCAAGATGTCCGATTTAGGTGCCAGTACTCTTCCATTGACATCATGAAGTAACGAATCTTCGCGGGCAACATCCAGAAAAGTATAACTGTCTTTGGGCGCTTAAGATTTACTTTCAGCAGAACTTGAACTAGCGGTTCAGAAGAATCATTGCTTTTCTTTTCCTTCAATCATTTATTATGACCAATCAACACGCTTGAGACATGCATTACTTCTACTAACATGATTTGAGCGTCAAATCCACAATGGGTGTTATTTCTCACTCGTTGGGATCTAGTTCTTTTAATTCTAGACCGAATACTTGAAGAAAAGATTTAACGTATGCCGAATGAACTCGTTCAAGATAAATTAGAACCAACTTTTTTAATTTCAAAAATTTATTCAAACTGAGTAGAAAATGGAACACAACTGTGACACCACAGTCAGGGATAACGGAGTGTCTGAATTACCACCGACGATGGAACCCGACAAGGCTGGCGTTGTGGGAGTTGACACACTGACAATTGAACTAATATGGGTCTACGCAGCCATCACCATTGCAGTTAAATGGATGAGCGTATGGACAGCGACACTTTAAGGAATGCCATAGATTAATAGTAAATTTTATATTATTGATTTATGATATGAAATGCTACCTTATAGTCGATTTACTATTGTTTAAGTTAGTTCTTCGGCTAAATGCTTTAAGCTTCACTATGGTGGATGGACTCTGTGGCATTGAATAAGGACGGAAATGGCTGAATGCTTCTTGCGTCCTGTAATAAAAATTATTGATTTATGTTTATTGAGAGTGATGACTAATATAACTTTTTACATGTTAACTTCTTCATCTTTAAGGTACCGTTTGGATTACATTTTCAGTGTGCCTTTTATGTAGACCTTCTCGCAGTAGTGTCTGTGTGTCCATTTCAGACACAAATTTCCGTGTCCTTTGACATATCTAGCTGTACTTTGTTTTTCATGCCATCTTCTATGAGATGTTTTGGGTTTCTGAAAACAAACGTGTCCTTCCTCTTGAGAATAAATTATTTATTTTTTAGCTTATTGAATATAATGAAAAAGGCACAAAACGTTGACTGTAGCAATTTCAAGTGTAAGTTAGTCGCTCATGGCCTATTATTATATTTTATTTTTATATAAAAATATGAAGAAAACTATGATCCGAGAGTCGCGTTTTCCACCCAACGCTTCAACTAATTCTACCCTACGTACCCTCGTTGACCTCTCCGTCTCAGTTCTTTTGCAGAAAGGTGTTATAACTGAGACTACCGATCCCGGTTTCGTTAGTGGTATCTTTTTAACTCCAAAAAAGATTCATGGTGAGTGGCGTCCTATCATAAATTTAAAAGCCCTCAATCGTTCCGTCAGGAATCGCCATTTCAAGATGGAAGGTGTGGTGACAGTGCGCCACTCTGTCCGTCAGGGCGATTGGCTGGCTAAATTAGACATTCAAGATGCTTATTTCACCGTTCCAGTTCTACCTTCGCAGACAAATTTTCTCCAGTTCCGTTGGAGGGGCAGAACTTATAAATTTCTCTGCTTACCTTTTGGATTATCCTCAGCACCTTGGGCTTTTACCAAACTGTTGCGGGTTGTTGTAGCTTTTTTGCGTCGCCAAGGCATTCGTGTAGTCATTTATCTTGATGACGTTTTGATCGTGCAAACTAGAAAAATGTTAAAAAGAAAACTACTTCCTGAGTCCAGCAACCTGATTCCGTTGACATGATGACTCGAAGTTAGACCAAGGAGCTTACTTCTTTGCTGACCTTGATATAAATAATCCACTACTATTCGAGTGCTTTCTTCTAGCCTCCGTCTCCATATTATTAAGAAGATTTTAATGCTGTTAAAAGTACTTCTCAGTGAGAATGTTCGTTTATATTTATTTGGAAAATTAACAAATATTTAATACTTTTATAATTACGGAAAAACATCTTACGAGGAGAAATAAACAGTTTAGTATTAAAAGTTCAGTATTAAAATGATTGTTCTCAAAGAGTTGTTTTCCCCATTTCTAAACAAATGTAAGAAATCAATGAAAAGAGTTAGTAGACTGAAGGTAAGATGGAGTCTTTCTTTTTCGTGACCAATAACAAAAAATCAGTGGTTCATTCCCAGAAATTACAAGAGAATGCTTCTACTAAATTCTGAAAGGAATCCTGATATCGTATAAAATACTTAAACCTTTTTTTTAAATTCAACCTCATAGAGCATGCATTCACATTTTTTATCTTTGAACAGTTATATTTCATTTATTACTTTGAATACCCTAATACCCTTACATAAATCGATGTTTTCATTTTTTAAGAAAACCGAATGATCCTGATCTTTTATCCTAAGATTTCAAATATATGACATTTGACCAATTCCAAATTATTCAATCTTCTTTGATGGTATTATTGAGGCTTGAACAGCTTTTACATCCTGTTCTACTTTACTTTACGCATTTAACACCCCAATATTGGTTACAAACTTTCTACTCAATAGGTAATCCAAAGATTTTATTTAGTTTTGGCATCATCTCGGCTATCAAATTCATTGCACAAGGTATTTTAAAAGTGGTGATCGTGAGTTCATTGCTAGACTTATCGGGATCTGGGTGGAGTTCGGAGTGAGTCGTGGAGTAACTCCGGATGATAAGGTTGTGATTTCGAAGGCCGAGAGTGCTCTTAATTTAAAGAGTATTATTCTTTAGAATAAAATAATCATAAAAGTGCTCACAATGAAAAACTTTGCTCGTCAAATCTTTTACTTTTAATTCCTATAAAAAATAAGACTTTTTAGGTAATTTTACCAAATTAGTTTTGCTAAATTCTGCTGAATTGAGCTCCGATTAAAAACTGGGTCTCGATAAGCGGATTTTATTCTGACCAAGGGGCAGTAAAGGAGGGAACATTGACACTGATTGCAAGAGTCCAGCAGCAGTTCTGATATTATCGAGCCGGTGGATGATGAAACCTTGCTTTGTTACAACAAAGAGAAAATGATCAAGAGGAAGAGCTTTAAGCGTAAGAAAAACGAATATTTTCATCTTTCTTACAATTCAAATCTCCAGGATCATCAGATTTTTCCTCTACTAGGCATTCTTGCTCAGGGTAGTCTACATTTTCTTCTAAAAAGTATTTGAATCGTCGTCTACAATAAGATTATTTTTATTTTTATTTGTTTGCATATTTTTAATAGACCGAAGTAACAAAACATTCGATTGGGAGATTTAAACATGTTGGCTTCTTTTTTACAAGAGAGCAGATATGGTTCTTCGCAATCATTTAATCTCGAAAATGATGAATTTCAGCCTGGGTCTGAACAAAATAACTTAAACAAAAGTGGGTCCATTCCATTTTCACAAAAACCTAATATCAATTATGTTCATAATTATTAAGTATTAAACAACATTTTTAACATTATCTAGGGCGTCTTTCAGCACGGGATCCACAAAAGAAAACTCTCGTCTTTTCTTGACTCTACGCCTAGCCTTTTCTCCGGTACTTATGTGCTCCAAAGAAGTATCTGGAATCATTAGTGAGCTATCTATGGAGTTAAGTGATTTTTGCGACGACCAACAATATTTGAAGGATTCTAAAGTTAAAAAAAAACTAGAAAAGATGGAATCCTTTAAAAATTAGTTTTCATTTAATTTAAGCAATCTTTATGCGAATATATAATCAATATTATTATACAAAATGTTTATGCTAGAAATTTCGCATTTTTCATTTTTGATCGTGAGTCCTTCAGACTCACGCTATGAGGTTCTTAATTTTTTTCTTGGATTTTCCTTTCCTCACTCTCTTTTAAACATGTAAAAAGGCTTACACATTTTTCAGACTCTTCAAAGTCTCATAGTACAAACCTAACTTTGCAGCTAACAGATTGTCGTACAATAAACTGCATGTTTAACGGCCTGTGTTAGTGTTTTATTTTTTATCGCCCAAGAAACTGCAATTCATTGAAAGTTTAACAGGAAGTCCCAAAAGGTTATATCCAATCCTTTTTTCATGAAGGAATAATTATTCCAATTTTTCCCATTTCAAGATGGGGACACTTAATCTGAATTTATTGCTTATCACAAAATTAATTGGTTACACTGTTAATGGACAACAATAACGGGATTAGGCATAGGAATCCCATTCGAATTAATTAGCTTCGGTGTCATTTGAATGAATTTTTTATCAACAAATGGAAAGTGAATGGATATTCGTATAATTGTATTCGTGTGCAATATTAGAATAACTTATGCATTGAATGCATTGGAAAGTTTAATTATTGAATTTCAAAAATAAATCAATTGTGCAAGGTTGGAACCCATACACACAAACACACTGTAATTTCGGTAATCGGGATTCACCAATACGCTACCATATCTACGGCCACATCCGCAAATCAACGTTACCAGCCGGCCTACTCTCGAAGTTAAAAGTATCCGACCGGAAGAACTCATCCTTCAAGTCCAGCTCTTACAAGTTTTCTTCAAAAGCTTCCCTAACCACCAGAGTAGCACACCGTTCTTCTTGGTCTAAAACAGCTTAGGACTCGCGAACTTCGATCTTTTTGGTTGTGTTACTACCGAAAAGTAGAAAACCACTCTATCTGCCTTCATGACTGCTAGATGGTTTCTATTTTCTCTTTTATTTTGTTTTGAAAGAGTGTAACTCTTTTCTTTTCATTTGATGTTGTGAGCGTACCCATTCTATTTCGAATTACTCCTGAAGTTGAGATCAACCGAACTTTGGATTAATTGAAGCAGCTCCGCTTCTCCCGATGGAAGGGGTACTTGGTTCATCGCATGTCTTATCCCAAACTGAGGGACTATGAATGAGTATTTTCTTGAATCTTCGAAATTTGCTCTGCTTCTGGCCGCTGGTTTACAATTATCAATGGGTAGAGAAGGGAGTGTTCCTCGTCTTAATAATTGATGTTGCTCAAGTTGCAGAGGAATTTACGAGAATAAGCTGCGATTGCCCGGTCCATTTTCCAGCCTCTAAGTTGTGACAAATCGGATAGCTTATGTTTTCCGTAGCTTAGAATTTAGTAGAAAACGTAAAAAACAAACGCATGGTTTAAAATGTTGAGAGAGGGATAGTGGTAACTAGAAGGGATCAATTCCTAGTTAGGAGAAGTGCACTGTACAACCGTAAAAATGTCTTCTTCGTCTCCTTCTCTCGTAAATGCATCTAATAACAAATTTCAAATCGAATGTTATTTCTTATTCTTTTGCAATATTTGTGTTGTAATGAAGGATTGAATTAGTAAAGAAATATTTTAATATAAGTTATTGAATTTAAAAATATTTAATGAAGGAACTGCACCACCTCAAGTTTGAGAAGCCTACCCAGATCCAAGCCCAGGGATAATATATTATTCTAAATGGCTATAATATGGTCGGCATTGCCAACTGGCTATGGAAAAACCTACGCTTTAACAATCTTTTACTTTAAATAGTTGTTTTTTTTCAGTATGTGTTGGGGCCATGATCAACCTTTACCATTCGACTGAGTGTAAGACTGGAAATAATTCCATTATTTTTTTCTTGGTTCCTACTCGTAAACCGGCCAAGCAAACCACCGCTGAGTTCAGGATTCGTTTTCAGCTACACTGCTACAGTATTGTATACAGTGCCGGCTCGGTCTAGTGGACACCTGCACTAGTGGACAGCTCGGTCTAGTGGACACTTTTGGCGTGTCCCATGTTTTGGCGCGAAAAAGGTTTTTTTTTCAAACGGGGTTTTACATGAAATGAGTCGGCGATCTATTTTTTCAATAAATGTTGATGTCAAATATAATGAAAAACAACATTTTAATGAAAATTTAAGTTTCTGTCTTATGTTGCACGATTTCGTAATTTATTTTATTTATATCTTGATTGGTTATAATTAATAAATCCGACAGAATCTAATTACAAAAAATGGTGCAGCACAATAATTTGTAAACAAAGCGTTCAAATCAAGTTTCTCATGTTCGAAGACGAGTGAAAACAAGAAAAAAGAGCCTTCCAGGTTCTATTTGTCAAGAGAACAAAAGCTTGAAACCACTAACAAGAGGAGAGGAAGAGATTCTAGACCTGTTTGAGTCGCTTTCTCAAAAGACTGATTTTGCACAGTTTACCACTGCCTTGGAAGGAACCGTGGAATTAATCACAAGTGGTGACAGCTCAACTCGCCGTCAACTGATTAAGCGGTGGATCACCTTCGAAAGAGATCCCGAAATTTCATCTGCCGACTCAATTCTAGTTTCACAACTCTATGATGATCAGGCTCGCAAAACTGACTTTGATATTAGTGATATTTCGTCAAACTCTGATGACTTTCATGGTTTGAGAGAGAGAGAGATAAGGTCAAAGAGACCTTATTGAAAGCACTCGTTTCTTTTCTGGTCCTGTTTTTTTTAATCTAGCTGACAATTTGCGCAATGATGTGGGAAAAAATTCTTTTAGTGATAGTTGTTGTATTATTAGCAAGAAACAGCAGATTGCTGTAGAATGACATTTATCTTATTCGACCTCATTTCCTCCATTTTAGGTTATCTACAGAATATGTGATTTTCTTAAGACAGTGATAAAATGATTTGAATTGAACAGAAAGATTTTAATTCAGTAAACAATTTTTTTTCACAATTCAAACAAAATTGTTGATGTCAACATACTGAGAATTCAATTTCTTGACAAGAGCAGCACAAACTTTGGCAACTGATTTCAATTCACTAGATTTTGGAAGAAAAACAACAAGAGATATACCTTATTTTTGAGTAAACCACTGTTACACAGCTACGCAAGTATGAACGGGAAACGAGTCAAAAATGAGCATCCGTTCCTCTGCTCCAGTTAAATGTTGCACAATGTTTCCCTCAGTAAGAGACAGAAATTTTTCAGATCCAAAACGTCAGACAATTTTGGAAAAACAGTTAAGTCCTTTCAGTGAGATAAAGATTGGATAAAAAATCTTTTAATGAAATTTTTATGATGTATAAAATATAACTTGTAACCCACTCTGAGATTGTAGTTTGCTTGAGGTAGATTAGGGGTAAAGATCCCTGGAACAAACTAATACGTCCATCTTCATTAAACCTGTTAATTTATTACAAAAAATGGTTTTAAATTAGACTCAAAGTTATTCAACTTTAAGAAATGTAACAACTATATACTCATGAAAAGTTTTGTTCATCGCAGAGAGGGCCAACATTTCTCATTCCTTTTATAGTTTCAAAACTCAAAACGCTTCTTTTCTCTTCAATATTTAACTCACTTCTACTTCCTGCCATTTTACTTGATAAAATTCTAAAAAAACGAAAATACGTAAAAAAAACAGGTTGATTAGCCCTAACAGTAGGTAAAAAAACAATAATTTTCAGAAAGAAGCCCTTTCTATTGGAACCTACTCGCTGCAAGTAGCTCGTATTCCACAGCTCGATCTTGTGGACAATTTGGTCTAGTGGACAGTGCCATGGTGTCCACTAGACCGAGCCGGCACTGTAATATTAGATGAAAAAATCATTTAAATATTTCCTTTTTTCTTAAAGTTTATTTTGTCCTCCTACTTTTCGTTTACATTTGAAATAAACTGATTCATACAAATAATTAGAAACATAAATATTATTCCCGTCCATCTTTACATTGGGATAGTGATTGCTAAGTACCAAGTAACAGCTACTGCAACTAAATTATAATTCCAATGAAATTTTGGCTATATAGCATTAGCCACGGCATTCGCAAATGGTAATATTTAAGAGTAAAAACTAGTTATTGTGTTGTAATTTTTTTTACAAATATTTATTACAAATAAATTGTTTAATGTAACAAAATTAAAGAACAATAAAAATAAGAATAAAATTATTCTATTTTTCTTTTGTCATCATTTCGTATGTTAACTTGTGTAATTAATCATCAGTGTTAAGTTCAAAATTTTTTATTGATTGAACCTTTGATTTAACCAATGTTTTTTACTTTTATTTTTTAAAAATTTACTTAACATATTACAGTAATTAGATTTCAGGTTTTGCACAAAAAATATGGTTAGGGTCATTCTTGACACATTTCATACTTAATTGATAGAGTTCATTGATTTTTAAAATTTACAAAACTAGATATTTTAAACATTCGTAAGTTGTCATGCATTTCCGTCGTTGGAAATCTGACCGCTAGATGATGCTGGTGATTCTCTACTGGGACTCGAGTTGAGGTCTCAATTTTATTTTTCAACTTTAGGCGTGCATATTTGCATTTCAATATCAAATGTTTTGTCATATTCTTGTTTGCAATACGTCATTTTGATCAAAGTAGGAGCGAGATTTAGAAAATGTAAAAACACCAAATTATTTGTAAAAAAATCGTTATTTTTTTGCTGCGTAAATCTGGCATCCGGCATTTGTAAGGTTTTTGGGGCAGCCTTTTCCGTTTCGAACTTCTTCTTTGCATCCTCTTCTTTCCGCCCGGCTTCTACTACCAAGGAATTGCGATCGCTCTACATCCTACAAGTTTTTGTAATAAACAACCAGGTCAAAGATGGTATTGGTAGCGACGATGTTGGACACATGATCTATAATGCACATATCGTGTTTTAAAACGCGTTTAAAAATAAAATAAAAACATAGAATAGAATTTATTTCTATATACCCCTGCACATTAATGAAAATCGTTTTGTAGCCATCTAATTTTAAGTACTCTCCTCCTAAAATACGCACGTCTCCAAGTTTTTTCTTCAAACAAGTTTCCAAGATCTCCACCACTTATATGTAATGTGCACCGCCGATTGAATATGTAAAATTGTAAGAATTCAAAAAATGTATTGAAGTTGAGAACTATTAGGGATTTTTTTCATGACACGACCAAGTCAAATTCGACGCCATTAAGAACATGGTGGCAATTGAGACATGATGATCGTTGTAGAATCCATTTTTGAATGCAGTTTGAATGAAAAATGCCTTGGCTTTTGATCCTTATGCCTTTATCATGCCATCTGAAGTTTTCATAACAAATGGTACACATTGGTTGTTGAACCATTAATGCTGCTGTGTTGGTAATGGGCTTGTTAGCAAACGAAAAAAATCCAGCTTCCAGTTGTCCTATTATTCTTTAAGACAAAAAATAAAGCTTGAACAAGACATATATAAAAATTAATTTACGGTTACATTTAAAAATAATAAAATAAACAAATTATTTAATTAACAATCAATAAATAAACCACACTTAGAATAAATTTAAAAGTGAACTCACCCACGGTAAACCATTTTTAAAGAAGAGACTTTTAAAATATGTTGCAGAATTTTTTTACGTAAGATCCACATATTGTTTGCTAGAGATTTTTTGAAATTCATATCACGATAGAAAACTTCAATAGATGTTTTCATTATCATAACAATTGTGCTTTGATCCATTTCTACTACGTCTACTATCTAGGCTAGATACAACTTTATAAATAAAAGATTTGCAAAGAACTGAGATTAACTCTGTTAAGATTTTCCAATTAGAAAATTGATTATAATTTCCAGTACCGGATTTTTTATGGTGTAATTTTGTTATTTATAACTTTTATG
Source organism: Chydorus sphaericus (assembly GCA_030141595.1). NCBI lineage: Eukaryota > Metazoa > Arthropoda > Branchiopoda > Diplostraca > Chydoridae > Chydorus > Chydorus sphaericus. The sequence continues at coordinate 1,013,319 of CM057926.1, read as the reverse complement.
ACAGGATTTTTTCCTTAAGTATTTTTCCTTAACTATTTTTTTATTCTTTGAACTTATTTCCGGTTTGTTTTGTTATATAGAGCAACACAATGGAATATTTATGTAATTCATTTGCTCTTCTTTCCGGTCTATATACCGGCGGATTTCCAACTTTAAATACATATGAAATACTCATTACTAGTTTTTAATGAATTCTCAAACATTTACTTTTTGGATTTTAGCTCTTCAAAAATCGGTTATGATATAAGGAAGTAATACATTCTGCAACATTTAAAGAATTTAATTTTCGGATTTTAGCTCTTCAAAAATCGATTATGAAATACGAAAGCAATACTGGTTACCAAATAAATATTCCTGCCTCAGTTGTTTGCTATTTTCTTGAGTTCATCTACAGAATTAGTTGATGAAGGTTTTGATTTTTGGGGTTCAACTTAGATTTCGTTTGAAGTGTACTTGTTGCATCTGCCATTTTAATTATTTTATATAGAATGAATTAATTTGATTGTTACATTTTATAAAACCGATTTCAATTGTTGACTTGATAACATGAATCGTGAAATGTGTTAGAATTAATGACACACGTACAATACGATCTACACATTGAAAATGATCTACTTATTTGTTCTATAGACAACATATTAGATATTAGATTGACTATCTAAGCGTTAGGGGTGTAAGTTAAGGAAGATGTAAATAAACAAAATCAAAAAGTTTAATACAGTGCATAATCGTGTTCAGCGTAAAAAACCGAACAAAATGGTGTATCATATTATGTTTGAAATATGTCATTACCGGCCGAAAATCGACGCCAACTTCGGTGTGTAGCGCAAGGTACGCAAAACGGCCCATCAGCCATCTCGACGATTAAAACAGACATTTTTAAGAAAGGATCACATATTGTGTATTTTACCTCCTGAGCTGTATGAAGGTTAGTGATTAAGCCAGTGTGGTTGTGATCCTTTCTTTAAAATTTCTGTCTTAATTGTAATTAATCGTGTAATGCGTTGCTATTATAGCAATTGTTGGCCCTTGGCGACGATGAGGAACATTTTTGAAACGTATTACGCACACTAGTAATCAATTGGTGCACAAACAAATCTAAGATTTCGTACATTAATTATTATTCATGGCCCATCTAGAGCTAGTCACAAAATAATAAATATCTAATGCAATCGCATACCACATGTTTGTCTAGACATTTATCTATCGAATTATTCCGACTACAGTATACAGTCTCAGGAGACTCCTCGTCTTCGTATAGTTTTCCCATTAAAGACACCTTCTTTAATGCTGTTAGATCCATTCTGCTGCCCACCAGGGAGCGACAAGTGTCCTACGGGGATGCCTTTGAAGATAACCTATCTAAATGTAAATCAAACTCGATCACGTAGTCTTTCCGTTGTCATCGTCTCGCATCATGTCATCAAGGAGTGAACCTGTCATAAAAGAAAAAAGAGTGATGGTCACCACCACCATAGGAATAAAAATTTTCCGTAAATTCATACCGATCTGATGCTCACCGATGTACTTCAAGCCAGCAGCGTATCATATCACTCGCTAATGTGGGTTACTGTTGCTTCTGAAAGGGTTCTATATCACTTATACTCTGGTATGGAACTTAAAGCAAATTGTGTTCAGTTGGCGCACCCAGAAACTGCTGCCGCTGGATGTCGTCGTTGTTGTACCAGGGTCGTATAGCATTGTTGCGCCCCAGTACCAGCGTTGTTGTACCAGCAGACAATATATAAATTGTCTGGTCTTCGCAGGGCAGATACCCGATTAACAAGGTTTCCCCTTCTGTTTCTTAAAATCCGCCATTTTCCTTTTAATAGGAGAAGTGAAGGACTTCCCTAAGCCATTTTCCCAAACGAATCTTAACTGCAATGATGGTAGTTGTGATAAACGAGGGGGGAAGGGGCATGAACCGGATTCTTCCACTGAATTTCAAGGTGAATCCGATAAAGATTCACGACGATTGCATGATGATTTGAAGTTTCCTCCACCAGATTTAGCTTCTTGTAATCTTTAATCTTTAAATATCTTCTGTATTTTTAAAAAAGGAAAAAAAAACATTGCTTTTCTTCTCAAGCGAAGCAGATTTTGAACTATTTTTTTTGCTTTTTATTGGCCACTGAACGCAATGAATTAACACAAAAACGGGGTGGCGACTCGCATTCCTATGGAGTCTTCCATGTCAAATTCATCTTATATTTATATGCACATATTTGTGCTTATTATATTATTTATATGATTCTATATACATATACACAGCTTCCCATCTTTGATGGCATTAGTTGTGGCTCTTTTTCACCCGGCTTTTTCTTCAACCGTTCCTTGCACACTAACCCTGCTTATTCAGATCCACTATTCTTTGAAATCAACCAAACGATTCCGGATTTTCCCCTTTGTTCTTCATCACATCCTTGAAACACAAAACAAGAAGGATCATTCCTTTTTCTAGGACGAAAAGCTTAAAATAGCAAATTAGACGACGATTCTCATTAAAAAATGTCAACATAGAGGACGAGCCCAAAGGCCCCTAACAAGTAATAAAATTTAAATAAATTTAATGTGTAATTTTTTTTCAAAATTCTTTGAGTATTTTCAATAAAAAAAACTCTAGCACAGTGGAAGAAGAACTTAAAGGGTTCAATTTCAGAAAGAAATCAAAAATGCCTATCATGGCCCTCCAAATATACTGACACCTAAGACACTGAAAAATATATAAAAAATTTGCACATCTATGCATCCTTATGCATTTCCTTCGTATAATTTTTTGGTTATAAAAGGTCAATCTTTAGACGGCGCTTCTGAGCTGATTACATATCCTTAACGATCTTAAATGTGAGGATGGTCGTTTTGCGTCAAGTGTATCATTCTCCATCAATAAAGAAGCTATATTAATTTTTAAGGTGGCAAGAAAGAGGAAAAATGCAATTTCTATCCCTTCCAATTCTCATCATTTTTGCTGGAATTTGAGCCTTTATATAGAAGATACAATTTTCACGGACACTGAACCCATTTCTTTTTTTATTTCAACTATACATGTAAAAAAATGGACCATTCAGTTGTGTCTTGCCTCAGAGAGTCCTTGAGTTTTCTGTTTAATACCTACATTCGAACGCTTTAGTATCAGGTCCTTTTTTTCTCGATTAACTGCCGCTCCGACTTTGTTTCTAGCACAAGTATACCAGTATACCACAACCCTGCCGAATACCTCGGCTCCGGAACCGGAAAGAGGTACACCTCGTCCCGGGAGGTTGAAGTATGTTCCCACCCTACCCCCCTTTCCAAGTTTTACCTTCCTACTAGTGAACATGCGGGCAAACTTGGAACTTTTCTTTCTGCGCAGACGCAGAAAAACGCGCGCGTCGCACATAACGAAGAGCTTCTCAAGATTCTCAACAGGTTTGCTAGTTGGCAGGTAGAAGTTTGATTGGCCGATACCTTCAACCTGCTGGGATGGGTAAAAGGTAAGATCCGGCTTCTTCACTTTTTCTTCTAGCCAACGAAGCAAAATAAAGTTTTTTATTATATTTTTTTTTCTTAGCAGTTAGCTAGCACGTATCCTAGGCGCGACAACAGATTTTTTTGGCAACATATCCCTCAATAAGAGAATAACTTTCTTTTTAAATTTATTTTAGTTGCCTCGGGCTCAAAAAGAGAATCAATATATTTTTTATAGCAATTTATTTTTTCCTTCTTCGTGTCTTATTGTAATCGAATGAAGAGCATTACCATATAAAGGGCCTGTTTTAAAAATTTTGGTTCTCTTGTACTGGTTCTGATCTTCTCAGAATAATCGAATCGAATGCTATGTTGCAGTCTCTTTTATGAATACAAACCACATTCACAGCCAAGTACAGTTGTCATTAATGATACACTTGATTTAGCTACGGTCAGGGACATCCCTAATAATAGCATTCATTTTAACAGAGTACCTTTTGTAACCTATTTAAGTCCTTTTGATGGCAAATCTATTAGATCTGAAATAAAAGGGGCCATAAATGATTCAAATTTGTGGATTGCCTCACAAAAAAATAAAATAATAATGAATGGGCTACTTTACTGAGAGTAAGACATTTCATAAGCTCAGTTTCTATTCCTTTCTTAGATCATGATGCACAAAACATTCAGAAAAAGGTCTGATATTTGGCGTTCTTTTCATAGTTCTAGCTTCTCTGGAAACATCGAAAAACTAAAAAAAAGGTAGAAATGCGTTTACGACTGCGTTAGGAAGTTTGAAGAATGTTGCTATGAAAAAAGATTTACTTCTAAGATAAAGATTGGACAAGATGATAAAACTTAAGATCTCATCGTTTTGTCTCGTGGATCACTAGTCCTGTAGAGTCTCCAGATACGCTGGCTGCCATCTGACCACCTTCCAGCCTCCGAAAACGAGATTTTCGTGATTGCCTTAGCAGAAATTTCAATCAAACCACAGTGCAATAGAATAGAAACCTTGTTTATCCCGGACAATATGGAAGTAATAACACGAAGGAGGATGGAGAAGAAAACAGGGAAAAATAGTTTTTCTTCAATAATGTCATGCCTATGTTCATTAAATTGTTCAATTTAATATATCCTACCTAACAAAATTTATTTTCATTAACGCATACCTTCCAAAGAAACATTATAATTATAATGTCATTTTATTATAATCTTTTTTAACTCTGTCGGCAGTATTGGCTGCTTTACTGGCTAATCCAACTGGCTTTCCTTTACGGTTATTTATAATCTTAATCAATTCTTCCATTATTGTTTTCAAGCCGTATGATGGTTATATTTTGCTCATTTATGGAGTCAAGCTTGTGATAGTATTTTGAATTAAAAAGTATTTAATATACACTATTTTTTTCATTGAAAGGATAGGCGCACAAGAACTAAAAAAAGGCGTACATGAATATTTCCTTGATGTGGACGGCATAGGTAGATATGGCCCAACGCCAGTATCCTTTTAGATAGTGTGCTGCCTTGGGACTCTCAGTTGAGTTGGTAGTGGCCAATTCTCTCAATTTGAGTGGTTACTCTTTTAAATTCGTCCTCACCCAAACAACTTCCTCACCATTTTCTTTATAAAAATCAATCCATAATAATTTATAATTTATCCGTATTAGTTTATCTTGGCTCATACACACATAAAAAATGCACAGTGCGCTTTTCAGGCGTGTTCCATTTAGAACAAAATAAGGAATAACCCGCAACGGAAGGGGTTCCACACGAATCTCTACCTGAAGAGGCGTGGGGGATGAAAACAAAGTCAAAGAACACGCTTTTTACAAGCTGTATTTTGGGGCGGATTGTAAGTGCGGTGCTGGATTACTTCTAAAATATTTCCCCCCTAAAAATGTTTCATTTTAAAACGTAATTGATTTTCTAAATTAGCATTCTTAATAGGAATAAGTTTAAAGAAAATTACAATTTCTTCACAGTGGATATCTTGTATTTTTTAACTTCTGATGCAATGTAAAACGGCTTGTCGATATGAGTCCTAATTAGTATTCCTTTCGAATGTATAACAACCGTACCTAAGATAAAACCAAGAGGACATTTTTTAGCGAAACTAGATTCCCCAATTTTCATTGTATCCTCTGAATCCAAGAAAACGTTGCCGGACTGTATGAGTGATTAAAATCTCTGAGCAAAATATAAATAAGTTTATAAAAATCAATAAGTACAAAAGTCTTGAAATCTCTGTGGATGAAGGGCACATTGCGTATGTATTTCAAGCCATAGGATCTGCCAACAATCCAGATATTTTCATATCTTTAAAATTGATATAAAAAACTTCAAAGATGTAATCCTCCTCGTCTATTGTTCTTTTCTGGGAACATTAATGCATTATACTCAGAAAAAAACTTATCTCAAAAATTACTTTCTTCGCAAAGTACGATAACAGCCTCTTTTGTAAGACATCGACAACCAAATAGCCTTCTTCCTTATTATCCTCTACATCTATATACAATGAGGATATTTTAATTGCTTCTACTATTTTCTCCATTAAAATAATTCACAATTGTTACTGTACAACTTGGCCGCTGCTCGAACAAAGCAGGTGAAGCCGCCTGCTTTGCCCTCTTGTTTCCCTGCCTATTATTTTCTCACCACGAATAAAACAGGATAACCAAGTTGGAAAGTGTTTCCTGGTTATAAGAAAGCAAAGATTGCTTGGCATAGGCCCATGCATTATCAGTTTGATCAGAGGATAAAATAACACGATTTGAACGAAAATTTGCCACAGATTTGACAAATATAACAGAAATAAGAATGGAAATTAAATTATATTGGATATGTATCCAGCGACAAACATGTTTTATGGTCCACCAACTAATTGGGCAAATGCTCGTAAAAAAGAAAATTAAAATAAAATTGTTGTTTATATTTTGAATGTCAAATTCAGATTCATGGATCTAAATTTTTTCTCGAGATTCAACTAGAAAGATTCAAAACTAATAAATATTTTTTCGGCTAATAAATTGAGTACATTTTTTGTATCAAGCCAAAATTGGTCGATATATCTGAGCTGCGTTAACGGTAAGGGAAAATATTTAGGAAATTTTTTACCCTTTTTTGAGTAAAAATCGATAGAAACATTTTGAGCGCTCTACTTTTTCTTCCGACACTTTGCGGACTTGCCCTTTGGTTTTTCCATTGCTATGAGAAATAAGGTGGACATATAGAGAATTATATCTATCTAATAAGTGTATATAATATATGAAAGCCATCGGAAAATTAAATACGGTTGAAAAAGTTTCTTGTAACCTCAATTAAAAATAAATTCAACATATCAGTATTTAAATTCTTATTCCTTGCGAGGGAAACAAACAGAAAAATGCATAGGTAAAATTAAATTTCAAACGAGATTAAGCCCAAAAAATTCACAAATATACAATTCAAGTCATACTGCATTAATTATACACCAGTGAGCTTTCGTTCACGGGCATGTAAATCTACTCTACATTAACAATATTAACCAGGACACTTCACTTCTGCTGCAAACAGATTTATCCAATGATTGACAATCCTGTCCGTTGTGATCTTCTGTAACGTCGGATAAACAATATCGTTTTCCTGGCAGAATACCACAATATCTCTCAAATCGAAGCCAGAAATGCTGCTGGAAAAAGTCCTCTTCGCTGTGCAGTCAGTGGGTAACAAATTGTGATCTACGTCTTCAAGTTAACATGTTATTAATTCCATTATAATTCTTTCGGCTAGATTGGATCTTGCAGTTGTGATCTATTCAATTGGCTCTAGTGTGATGCCAGACTTGCAGAACAACAATCAACCAACTTCTCCTCATATGGATGCCACCTCTTGCACTATTCTTGGCTATCTTCTGGACCATCAGGAAGTCAATTCAGTTGTTCAGGTTTAAAGAAAATTATATCCATTAATAATGGGTTCTAATTCTAATTTGTCTTTTGTTTATTTGAGATCTTCATGGAAGGATTCCTTTGTTACAATGGTTCATTTTTCTGCGAGGGAGATACCATCTGTCTCATCAAGGAAATTCTGGCTCCAAGCCATGAAAGGTTTGCTGACCGCGCCCACAACTTCAAAATCTTAACAAATCTTCTGGGCTTTGAACTTCCCAAAGAGAAGAACCACAGTCGTGGAAAGCCTTATCTACCTCATTTCGAGCACGAGGCTCCGATGTTTTTTACTAAGTAAAATGAAGGAGTCCAAGAGCCACTCCAGTAAAGTAATTCTTCGCAATCGTATGCCAAATTTAGTTCTCGCCTGATTTGATTCTGGTGCTCCTGGTGAATATTTGTTGTAGTCCTCGGGAAGGTGCAATTTTTGTATTTCTACCTTGTAAGAGAGCTAAACTTTTGATAGAAAAGATATAAAATCAATAAAATGTTTAATCCACAAATTTGTAGTTTTAAAGTTGGAAGGAAATAAGCGATTTGTAACTAGCGCTGGCTATTAGTACTTTTTCCCCAGAAGAAGATTTGTATTCTTCAGCTTCATTAAGCGGCTTCAACCAACCAGTACACAATCCTTGGTAGATCGCAAACGGATGTGCGCAAGGTCGTACTTTGCAACTATCGCCGAAATGACCATTTCAATTGATGATCGTCGTATCAATTTTTATGGTTTTCAATTGATGTATATGTCGTAAGTCAAGTTTTTTTAAACTATGATCAATGATTACGAATGCGAGCAGCGGTTTTGGAACAAACCGTGATGAAGAGGCTGGCCATGGCGGAAGCAGTGGCCGAGTAAAGTTTGTAGTCAGTTTACACTCATGATGGATATTCCCTTATATAAAAAAAGGAAATAAATTTTAAAAAAGTGTTCAAGGGCATAAGTTTTTTTATTTATTTAAGCTATTCAGTGGTATAATGGGTCAGTATGGTTGAGTCCTTTCGCTTATAACAAAATATGGTTTCATTTCCTTAATATGTACAATTTGAGTAGGGTCCTAGGACATCAATTTCGCACCGATATTATAATACTAATTTTTGATTACAAAAACGGACGGATACTTTCCATTCTTCTATCTTCGAAAATATCTTTTTGCTGTGCCTTAAGCTCGTTTGTGTGGCTTGAAGCAATTTACGGCAGTGCGGCAGTGCGACAGTGGATCTACTCGACAACAGGTCTTTCCCATATCGATTAAAAATCTCTTACCCCGACACAATATCATTATTGATGGACTCGAGATCTTAGCTTTTTAAAACCTTTTTCAATACTTTAGATCTTAACTTGTATTTGTGAGATCTTTTGAAAAGTATACTAGATCATTTTAGAGCGACTGAAGATATTTAAACAAAGACTGAAGGCGTTTCGGATTTTCTACAAGATCTTTATTGTTCGACAGAAGATCTCGAATTTAAAAGTTTTTTTTGTGAACTGATCTACAGTAGATCTTTGAACACAAGATCTTGAACTGGCTACTGCTAGGTATCGATACATAAGAAACTGGAAAACTTTGGAAACCAGCAGATTAAAAAAAATTAATTTGACTTGATTTTGATATTTTAATATTTAAAAAAATAATAAAAGTAGTATGAGTGAGGGCTATCATTTATTTATTATATTAGCTATCAATTGATTATTTCCCTGATAGTCAATTTATTGGTTTTCACTTTTCATTAGCTTACTGTGTATAAAAGAGGAGGGTCAATCTTTTTGCTGAATATACAGAAATATTACCAGGTCAAGCTCCCCCTCTTTCTTACATTTTAGAAAAAGAAGGACGAATAAAATAATAGTGTTACGGCTCCCTACTATTTCAGTATCAGTTAAGTATCATAATAAACATTGTTCTCTAGATGAAGAATAATGTTTTAATATCCGATTGCAATTTTTTATTATGATAATCAACAAAAACTGATTATTTAAATTCTCATTTTAAATGAATTTAATTGATTCCAATCAAATTGATCTGAACCTTGATTCTTACTATTTGAAAACCAACAAAATAATTGACTGTCTGAATTTACTCAAAAGATTTTTTTAAGAAGAGAAGTTTAATTAAGAAGCACATTCTTTTTATTCTTTATCTATTAAAAAATGCATGCTTATCCATGAAAATTCCAATTTTTCAAATTATTAAAAAAATAAAACAAAATAGAATTAGTAAATTACCAATTATTTATTATATTTATTATATTTATTGATTATTTCCAGGATGATGATAAATTGATTGTAATTTTATTTTGTGTAAAAAAGAGGATCAATCTCTTTGCTTAAGAGAGAGAAGAATGACAAGGTCAAGCTCCCCCTCTTTCTTTCATTTTAGCAAAAGAAGGGTGAATGAAAGTCTCGCGGCCCCTCTATTTTCAGTACCAGTATCAACACAAGTGTTGCATTCCAGAAAAATACATTTTGACACAACAGTTTCAGTTAGTCTATGCCAATATGTAACCTAATCTTTAGATAATATAATTTTTTTAATCTATTGGATGAGATAATATTTTTCTATAATAACTTATTATTTTCTTAGTTATATATTATGCTACTGTTTCTAGATAGGGAAATTGTTTATTGCTACAATCCACTTCAAAATAATATAAAAATGAGCACTATAAGGAACAAAAATGTGACCTGTGAGTAATGTAATAATATTAGCATCAGTGTAGGTCATTTCTAACCAGCCTTTAATTAATAGCACCTTTCGTTTTAATATATATATGTTAAGTTTGTAAAATACATTTTTTTGTGGATACATGCCATCATTTTAAACTATTATTTTAAAAATACAATCTTGTTGGGTGTGTATAAGCTCGCAGCGACACTTAAAAGTAGAAAACATGAAATTAAATTTAAATTGGAATCGTTTCAAATATTTTTATCGACAAAATATTCTAAATTCAGCAGTTGTTTTATTAATCAATGCTACTAGAACGGGTGAATACAATTCACATTAGTCCAGTTTCTTGAGGTTTAACTCAATTAATTGAAACTACGGCAAAAGCTCTTTGGACCTAAAAAAACAATTTAAAATCGATTTTAAAAAGTTTCTTTAAAATAAAACTAAAAATGAAAAAAATACCTTTCAGCACAAGATATTTTCATTTCTTTGAGCAAGACGGAAGAATGCAGGTTGTAGACAATAAATGTCTACTCTTCAAGTCCTACTAAAACCTTATGAACCTCTCCCTGAGATTTGAAGTTCACCAATCCGCGGACTTAACGACTTGCAGCAACTGGTAAAAATGCATCTGCGTATATTCGGACTGTGCATTTAGTGGCATTCGTAACATTTATTCAACAGGAACCTCGTTACTGTCAACTCCCAAAAGTGCTCGTAGAGAGGTGGCATCAAAATTCTGCAACTGGCCAATAAGAGAGTCCATTAATACTTGCTGATAACTGGCAACAAAAAGATGGAATGGGCATGAAAATAAAAACTAGGTTCGTGATTATTAAACTTGATACTTAGTTTAAGGTATTTAATTGTAATATTAAACTAGAGTAGTTAAAAATATTAAACTTATAATTATAATAGTATTGTTATGTGAAAATAACATTGAAATATTTAAAAAAAAAACAATTAAATAAGTAAAAAAAAAGGGACTCTTTGTATACTCTTACCCTTCGTCGCCTCTTTACACTCGCAACTAAGGGAGAGGGACGCAAAGGCGCCTGGATCGAGTAACCCGAAGTACGGAGCCGAGAATCTGAAACTATAAGTAATAAAGATGGTCAGCAGAAGCTATTAAAATCCAGCAGTGGAGGACGTAGGCCTAGAAGAAGAATCGAATGTTAAGCGATCCCACGACCCTTTTGACCCTTAGACTACTACAAATCCACCTGGTAATGTAACCTCTCTTACTATATAAACCCCGGTCAGCCCTACAGAAAAGTGTCAGTCAGTTTAAGATCTTTTGGCAGTGTCGTTGCGCCTTAAAGATCTTTTATTACAAATTCTGAGCTGGCATCCCTTTTGAGTTATTCTAATTAATATTTAAATAAGCCGTGCTTGGCCCCTTCTTAATTATAGATTTAAATCCCTTTTAATTAAAATTTAAATTCATCAGAAGAAGAAAACTCACACATAACAGTAAAAAATATAAGTAGCAGCACCGATTAACTGGTTAGTCTTGTTGATCGGGCACTTTTAAATGTACTCAATTGACTGCAAGAGGCTGGATGTCTCATCAAAACCTAAGTTATGGAGGTTCCTTGTGAGTGTGCCTTGGAGACCGCTGTGGACTGTCCTTGCCCATGACTTAAAAATCTTGAACCGAACCAGTCCATTCATTCGCCTTGAAGACTTTCAATAAGTGGGACCACATCCAGCAGAAGGTTCATGCACTTTCTAAAGTGATCCATGTTTTTTTTCAATAATAATAACTATCGGTATTTTTTAAAAATTATTTTCTTATAAAACATCGTAAAGTAATTCTTATTATCTTTAGTAACAAATAAAGTAAAATGGTATTAAAATTCAGTTTGAATTTTAAATTCAAACTGAATTTTAATACTTGAAATTGAATAAAAATTATTCACAAAAAAAATTATTCACATAAAAATTATTACTCTTTTTAAGATTTATATGACAATAAAACAGTTTTTAAGGATGGGCCTCGATTTTTTTTTCTTTTGTCCTAATTTCAATTATATGTCACTTGCATAATACAAATTAATAGAGGAAAAAACAGAACACAATAATAATGTAAAAATTTCATTGATGGAAGTAGATGTACTCAAGATATGTAAACCGTAGACTTAAAAATAAAAAAATTAATTCTTCTTTCGACAGGTTAATTAAAGTGACAAGAGAATATTTTATTGCAAGAACTGGCAGGTGGTTTTGTATTTACACTTATTGTCATCGTGAAAACTTTTATTCTTTCCCAAAACGATGCAAACATCGGAAAGCATCCAAATACGAGCCCGAGGTAGAATTGAGGTACTGTAGTCAATTCAGGTGTCTTAAGTGCAAAGGAAGCAATTTATCTATAGAGAGTTATAAAAGTAAAAAAGATGTGTGTTTATATCACTGCAATAATGAAATGCCTGTAAATTAAATCGATTCATCTGCTTAATTGCCATCCAATCAAGATATTGAAAAGTTCCTTTCAACAAAGCCGTTTGATTGTGCAAGAAGTGTTTTACGTATTCATGGTTTAGCGGATCCAATTTGGCAATTAGTAACATTGTGTTCACTATTGCGCAATATTGGTGGTACGAAGTTCCATCAGTTTTCGTCTTCCAAGAAATGGAATTTTCATCCAACACCCGCTCTTGGGCTGCATTTTGTCGAGGACTTGATTGAAGAAGACACTTCTTACAACCAATGTATAACAACACTAACCACAGATAACGCAGTATTCCAACAATAAAGGCAACTGTTTTTCTATTATCGGATATAGTTTACTCTGATCCTTGTTTTCAATTCCTTCAGCTTATTCCCCAACAATTGCGATGTGCTCAAGTGGGCTTCTTTGATCAACTCGGATGAAGTGTGGTATTTGTCCCAGGTATTAATGGGAGATCAGCCCATGCTTCACATATAGCAGCTAGAGAAAGTAGAAGAATTCAATAAATCGGATCCAAATCATCTAGTTTTTTGTTCTCCGAGCCCCTTCCTTTGCAGCTCTCTCATCAAGTGATAACATTTTCTAGAGATCATGTTTGAACCAAAGAAAAACAAATAAAAAATTTTGGCGCAAAAAAAGACATTAAATAATTACCCTATAGGCAATTCAAGAGATTCATCCAAGATATTATTGGAAACCGCCCATTTAAAAAAATCGTCCGAATCGTATTCACAAAACCACCCTCATCTCCGTCGGCTCTCTCACCTTCGCCTCAACAACGATAAAATCATCCAGTTGAATTGGGGATCATTTTTTTAATATTTTAGTCTTTATGTTGATAGTTTTCTCATGTTTGACGAGTTTACGAGGATAGATGGGTGCTAAAATTGTTCTATTACACAATGTTATTATAATGTTATGTTTACGGCATATTGTTGTCGCAATCATCCTAGGTTGTGGTACAGAAATGCTGCTGCTGGTCGTGGTGTTCAAGTCGGACGCATAGCTGTCACTGGATTTCATTGCTAGGAACCTGCAGAGACTCCAGCTGTCGGGGCTATCACCAATTGGGAAAACAAAGGAAGCTGGCTAATAGCAGGACTGATGCTATGAAAATTAGGAAATGCATGATCTTTCAAATCAATTCCATCAACCGATTTGTCCATCCGTTCGGCCATGTGTCCTTCCAAAAATGTTCCATGACCATGATGGATGATATTCCGAGAGGCGCTATTTTATATGTTGCATTCTCTCAATCAGAAGTTTTTTAAAATACTAATCTAAAGATACTTTCCTCTTTTTTCTTTTCTTCGTAAGTTGCTCGTTTCATCACATCCCGCAACCAGACCTTTTTTTTAAAATGGGAGAAACTGCTTCAATGAACTGGGTTACTGGATGTTTCAGTAATATGCAAATATATCTCTCAAAAGTTGTCTCCTCTAACGTATAGCCGTGGCAACGCCCGGTAGACGAGAAAAAAACTGTTGTTTGAAGACGTTATTAAAAATGGGGCAAAATAGCAGCGGTATTGCCCAACTTAAAACTATGAATCAACCGACGCTGCTTATTCTTTTTCTTGATTTACCCCATCTGTCTGGAATAAGGTCTGAAATAATTTAAAAATTGAGCTCTTCACCTAATTAATTTCCCAAAATCATATATTTATTTTTTAGTAATTAAAAATTTATAAAATATAAATGAAAAGCTTTAGTACTAAAAAAATTAAAAAGTTATAAGTTTCAAATATTATCAAATATTTTTCAATGATTGATGATATTTTCAACCTCTTCAACAGCCTTAATAACTATGGCTCTACCTTTTCCACGGCCCCGAATTCTAAAATATCTGAACGTGGGCGATTACGACTGCATTAAAAATATATATTTATATTTCAGTAGCTGCTTAGATTTATTTCACATTTACACAATTGAAACTCTGAATCTTGAATTCATGATTTGGAAAAAAAATTAGTAGACTAAATTGTTGCACCATATACAATATAAAAGCTTGAAAAGGATTGCAAAATTTATCTCATACTATTATTATAGTAGTCTTGTCGGCGATTACGATTATGTACGTGTCGCTCAAGAGATGGGCTTCGAAAGCACTTTTGACGACGAGAGTGTCTCTCTTGACGAGATCAAGTAAAGCTACGTTGCTACGAGAGTGTTTGCTTTTCTCCCGCTTTTGCTTGGTATCCAAAAGTTTCCACCCAATCTATACTCAAACGAACGTTTTATATTCAAAACATTAGTATTTGATAGATTCAGTACCGTCAAGATATAGAAAATAAGTTGATCACCTTCTCCATTAGAGTCTTTTTGGATTGTCTGTAATTCGCCATGAAAAAGTCCCGTTCATCCAAACCAGATTCTAGGTAATGATGAGGTAATGAAGACTTCACTCTGAAGAGATTCAGGCTTCAAGCAGATTTCTCGGTGAACTCAGCAGAAGTATTGACTTGATGGTTGTCTGACTCTGGATTGGGCATTCCCTCTGTAGAGTAGAAATAAAACATAGAATGATCATTTGTTGAAAGAAATTGAAATATTAAAAAAATGTTTGTATACTGGCTGAGCAATCAATAACATTGCAGAAGAGAAATATACTGGGCATCCAGGTTTTTTTACGACTGTTGAATTGTACAATTTAATGATGAAATTGTACAACTGAAGAGTGACTGATTCGAACAGCTGGGTCTAAAGAATAAGTAGGAAGCCAGAAAGCGGAGACAAGATTCTTGCTCGTAGCAGAGGAAGAAGAGGTTTCCACTTCTTCATCTGGATTTGGAAGCTGTATTATGTTCACTAATTTTCTGAAATGATAAAATGTTGTCAAGGAATAATAAATGCCAATTACGTTGTCCAGAAACCGTTGGTTGAATTATCTACTGTTCAGAGTTTTCCTTGTGAAACTGTTAACACATTAATTTCTCTTAATCGAAAATGAGCTTTGAAAACTCCTTATTGATACGGCAATAATTGGCAGCACTACTATTTTTGACACCTCGATTGTACCACACGCATCAGTTCAAGTGAAAAGTAACGCTAGATTATTGTATTCTGAATATAGCAAATGTATACATAAAAATTTGTTACTACTTTTTTAATATAACATATCGGTATAAAATAGAGAAAGCAGAGCTTTTCAGAACGCATTACTGATAAAGGAACCCAGCATGGTTATATAATACCTAAAAATGGGTCAATTTTTAGCTGGGTTCTTTGATATGCATTTTTGTTGTAACCTCACATTTCTTAGAAAATATACATATAAATGTTTGGGAAGCATTTAAGTCAGCTATAGTTGAAAGATTTTGCTTAAAACTACACGTACAAGCACATTCTGTGTTTTCGCTATATATGACGACAGATTTAATAAACAAGAACGAACTTTAGTGGCGCCATGATGTAGTCCGACCATAATGGCTGGCACGATCCTCAATGAAGAAGCCTTGTTGCCGTTTGAAAAAGCTGACCTCATGGTTATGACGCCTGCCACAGAGCTTCCTTTTAAAGAATGAAATAAAATAAGTTGTTATTGTAATTTCTATTATTTTTTATTTTTTTATTAGGGAAAGTAGTTTAGAGGAATATGTTTTTCAAAATATTATTTTCATCTTCTTATTATTCAAGAATTTTTTAATAGGGAAAGCTTATAAAAATTTCCAAAAAGCATATCAGCGTGTTCAGCGTGAAAAACTGAACATGACTCCCAGTCATATTGTATATCAAATACACCATTACACCCCTGTTGGATGGAAATCGACGTTTTTTTGGTATGTAGCACACGGTACGCAAAACGGCCCTCCTTTCATCTCTAAAATTAATACAGACATATCGAAACAGGGATCATAGCCGCACTGGTTCAAGAACATTTCAGTAGGTAAACAAAGGAAATTCTCTATACGATGCAGCTGTGATCCCTTCTTTTAAATGTCTGTCTTAATCAACAAGATGGATGGAGGGCCGTTTTGCGTACGGTGCGTTACACACCGGCATTGGCGTTGATTTACTGTAAGGCAAAGATAAATATATTTCATACACGGTATGATTTACAAACTTGTTCAGTTTTTTACGCTGAACACGATGATGTGTTTTTAAAGCTTTTCAATTTTTATAAGCTTTCCCTATTAAGTACAAAAAAGCAAAAAAAGAAATGTATGTGTAGATTACGCCAGTACAAAAACAAAGAGTAATGCTCGTGAGCGATGAATTTCTTTTTAGTTGTTACAAAAGTAGTAAAGCAAATAATGTAAATAATAATTACCCGAAAATAAAAGCTTTACATACAAATCCAATAGCTCTGGTGATATGGTGCTTATTACCCAGCGCCAAATTTTTATTCTCGTCATATCTGGGCTCTTAAACTTTGCTGACCATATTGAATAATAGTTACTAATCAAAGAATCTACTTGCGATGTTTGAAGTCGGAATTTTTTGTCTGGAAAATGATATATTATATGAAAAGCCAGAGCCCTTTCACAATTGTAAAATAAATTGAAAATATTGTGGTAACAGCCAAGCGTCTATCAGTATAATATTGGGTTGGCATGGAATAAATCCTGATCGAAAGAATAATTTTAGAATACATAGAAATTATGTTTCCATTTTCTTCAATGATACCCCAAAACGATTAAGTTCGTACAAACACAAGCTGTCACTTAGAAATTTTTGAGAGCCTTTTTTGTGTTCGAGGTAAAAAAATGCGTATCTAGAAAGTTAAATGAAAATAAAATAAAAAGTAGTATATACAATACCCACCGGAATATAAGAACACTTCTTTTTCTCCCATAAGGCCACGGGTTAAATTGACGCCCGTTTTATTGCGATAACTAGCTGAATTTTAACGGTTGATTTTTTCCCATTGGAAACATGTTTCCCTCACTCTCTGAATTATTACAGATTTTAGTCATCATTCCTCATTGAGTTATTGATTAGGTCATGTATAAGATCACTTCGATGGAAATTTAAAATTTCGAAAAGTAAAGTCTTCATTAACAATTTCGGATTTTCAAAGTTCTCTAAAAAAGTTTCCTTTTCTCCGTACGGCAAAAATGACCTTGGATCTTGTCCTACAGAGGAAATGGGAGAAACGTGGTTGCTGAACTTTGAAAATCTGAAACTTTTAATCCAGACTTTACTTTTCGAAATTTTAAATTTCCAGTTGAAGAATAGTCCAATCTTAATAGATTGTTGGTAACAGGATGATCGAGCGGGTCTCCGAATTCATTCAAATTATATTCAGGTCATTTGTTGCAGATGTATTGGGCACATATTCGAATGTCCTCACTGTGAGCATCCTCAACAAATATACTCCCCCTGCAGGTATCTGCTCTTTGATGAATAACAAAAATTGAATAATACAGTTATCAGAATAATCTTTTTTCAATCCTTCCCAAAAATCCAAATCAACGCAAAAAAATATATATATATGTCTATAATGAGAAAGTGGAAGTCTTGAAACTGTTTTATTTCCCCATCCCCATGCTTCGCATGCTAGCGGGTTCAATCGTCTGTAACTTAAAACATTATGACATCTGAAAAATTGAAAGTGTTCTTGATAACGTAATTTTCTTGGCGACTTATATCTATAAGCTCACATCGAAACCCTAAATGGATCGTGAAGGACCAAAGATCGTCGATGGGCTACTATCATCGATAAAGACAGTTAGAGGTAGGTTTTTTATACAACTTTTTTCAATTAAATTGTGGGCCTAATCAAGCAAAGCTGCATGAAGTGAAGCCGGTGTAGCCGGACATGGTTCCTGAATGCCAGGTCGTGTTTTTTTTATCTAGGTAAAGGTCAGGTAGAAGTTTTCCAGATAGTGGTTATAGTAAAATAACAACTTTTTATCAAGTCATTCTCCTTAAAATAAATCCAGGAAAAATTATCGGTGTTTAATGCATGAAATAACGGGCTATAATCATAATTGTATAAATTAAATGAAGACTACAACTGTAGTCTAAAAAAATGACAAGAGGAGGAACACGCACTAATTTAATATGTGGCATATGAAATTTTTTAAGACCTTTGAAAAAGAGGAAACAACATAAAACTAGAGAAATGCTTTGATCACAATTATCAGTCGCTTGATTACCCGCGCCTTTTTTTTGTTTCGTTCACTAATTTTTTAAGCGTGCGTGCGTCAAATCTCCCGGTCAATATAAGGGCTGAGTCTCAAAAGATCGCAGTGTGGATATATACTGCTCTACCGTGTACGACACCCCGGCTGACAATAAACTTTTCGTTTATTCTAATTACATAAGCAATGTCTTCAAACATTGTCGTCAAGAAAATTTTGACGACGATTTTCCTTAGTAATTCAAAATATTTTAACAAAAAATGTCTAAAAAATGGCGGGAGGGAAATTGCGCAAATTATTGCCTTTGTCTTTTTCTCATGATGACAATAAAAAATCGGTGTAATTGACGGCACATCCCCATCAACGCAATGGCCGCTGTTTTGATGCTCTCTCCCCTAATGTAGGCCACCTACACAATGAATATTCCCCGCGTACTTAAAATCAGTATGTCCACCGTTTTCCGCCCTTTCTCCTTTGTTGACATAAGCCAATGACACAGTGAATGTTTTCCGAATACTTAATCGGGTGGATTTTAAACATGGGAGAAAGTTGTCATTACCCAATAAATTTAGCAACAGTAAAATATATTGATTCACAACTCTAGACGGGGTGCTTAATCCTTTTCATTACTTTTTGGGTGATGAACCCAGCAAAATTAAGGAGTCAATCGCTGCTGTGTAAGAATAATTTCAAGATGTAGATAGGGTAACTGAATGTCGCTGAAACTTGAAAGAAATTGAATGAAACTGAAAACATTGTATTAAATTTAATTTCTTGGAAAACTAATATTTTTTCTTTAATAAACCCAAAGACTAACGCGTGAATTTCCAAAAAAACAGTGTAGAATTGTTTGATTTACTTGAATTATTCACCACAAAAATATAAATTCAATTCAATTTTAGTAATTTAATATTTCAAACTTAATTATTTTTTAAGCATTTAAAAATATTTATTAATAATTACATTAGTTCATTTTATTTCGAAAATATTTAGATGTTTAGAAAATAAGTATTTTTTGAGAAATGAATTTTTTGTAACAGCGCGATTTTAAGATTATTTCATATTTTATTTCAGACGGATGGGGTAAAAATAAGGTAAAGTAGCAGTGGCGGATTCTAAGTAGTTTTAAGGTAGGATATTGCGCCGCTGCCATTTCGTTTTGATTTGCCACACTTCCTTCAAACGTAAACACATTTTCTTCGTGTACCGGGTGTTGCCATGGCAATACGCTAGAGAAGAATATTTTTTAAAGACACGTTTATTTTTTACTAAAAGAAACAAGCTTATAGTTGTTCAGTGAACAGTTTATTCCATTTAAAAAATGGTTGCGGAATGCCATGAAACGAAGAACCGGCAACTGTCTTCTGCTATGTCTCAGTGGAGTGCCTTGGTTGTCTTTTCATGTTCCTCATTAATCCTCCAAAGTTTGTCATGGATTTTACCCCATATAGTAGGGAGAGTTGTTCGTAGCACACCAGTATTTGCTCACAGGCTCACTTCTTTTGGTACCTTCTCTTCTTAAGGCCTGCCTCATAAGACACCATTCATTTAGAAAGTTAAGCAAAGCATTTGGTTTTGGAGTGCAGTGTACTGTTTCCAACAAAGTTTTAAGACAATTATAAATAAAACTATAAAGAAAGGATCGGTTATGAAATGTTGAAACAGAAAAACACAATCCTCAATTTAATTGAGGATTTTAAAGATATTTTAATTCATTAGCTAGAACTCTAATGTAAACATTTTTTTCATGGTTAACTCCCAATGTGTGGGTCTTTCCTCTCCCATTTTTGCTGTAGCATAAAACACACGTCTCAAAACCATTGGCGGCTGAGACAATTACGGACTTCAATTCAGAAAAACATCTGTGACATGACTTCATCAAGACCGAAGATTTTTTGAAAATCAAAGGGATATAGGACATCTCGTGTTTCTCCGTTTCTTGAAACCGTAATGACAATCCTACTTCCGCCCCAATTTTAAGATGGCTGGCCTCGTCCTGAATGGAACGAATGCGCACAAAGACCGATAAAATTTCCTTGAGATCTTGGATCTCCCGCTTCTTCTATCTGATGATATCTGCCAGTTACTGAATAAGACGCGTAAGAGAAAAAAAATAAGTGTTGTTAACTTGGTGTTTTACAGGGCTTTTTGAAAAATTCAGTAAAAAACTAAATTATTTCTCATTTTTTTATTCGTCTTTCCAAACTAATTTGGCAAAATAAATGTCTGCTACAAATAAATAGCGAAATCGGGACAGAAATCATGTCCTGCGTCTGACTCTTGAGACCTAAATATAAAAATGTTGGTACCTATAAAAACAATTCTGTTTTAAAGCCTAAAGGATGTCACCAACTAGTTCTCGGTGTCCCTAAATGATAGATTTTTGTCAAAATTTTATGTTCATCGCTCCAATAGATATCGTCATAATAAAGAAGCATTCTAAACAAATACGCTTCTTGTTATTCAACTTACACGTTATTCAAATATCTCATGTTAATGCCATTTTTTAAACTAAGAAACAAATTGTATTGTGGCAGCAATACCAAAATACTCCGTTTCCAAAAAATCTGGCGCTTAAAGTACCTCTTTTCAGAAAACGACTCACAAATGTTCATCAATTAATTAAAATTACTTAACATCGCCATAAGAACTTAAAAATGGAAGAACAAGGGATTTTTTTCGTCCTTTATTAGAATCCGGAGTTGAAATTACATCTTATCAGGTCACGACTCGCGAATGTTCATCAATCAATAGTGTCATAATATCTATTACTAAAAAATATCTTATTTGTACAAGAGTGCAATCGAAGAATGGAATCCGTGTTTACATATCAACTGTGTTTACATAATAAAAAAAGGAAAAAAACAGTTTTCATTGTAGACGACTACGAGTGGACGCTCCTGTGAGAAAGAAATTAGTATAAAGCGCCAAAACAGGCCCGAAGTAAAACTAAAAAGTTCCATTGAAGTATTTGGTTCAGGAAACACATTTAGAAAAATTACTCGAAGTTTTGTTTAAGACATATTGTGATTCATGTTTTCTATTTTACTACATCTAAATTTCAAAGTCAATATATAAAAGCCAATAATTGGGTGGAGTCGGGTAATACGCAAAATGAATCTTGTCGCCCTTTCATTCTTCAACATTGTACAGTACCAATATTGGCTTGAGATGGGAAATATAATTAATACAATTTTTTAGACCTTTTACTGTTCAATATTGTACTGATTTTTTTTGCATTAAAGTACAATTAAGATGTCCATTATTCTTCTTATGCATACGAATATTGGCTCTTTGCTGGCCGATATACGATGTTGCCTAGGGTTTACCATTTTAGTTATCTAATGGTCGCACCAAAAATACACTAATATATGTCATTTCCTTATGATAGTCTTATTTGCATTTAAAACTTTTAAATGGTAACCAGCCTTTTTTAACAGACCCTGCCTTTCTGACCGGCTATTTTTACCTACAAGTCTTATTGTAATGAAAAAATAGTATTTGATGGCTGCAGCGACGTTATATAATTGAAGGTTGTAGGCCCAAAAGGTTATTAGTTCGTAAGTTTTTTGTAATATATTTTAGATTCGTGATTGTACCAGCCCGTTTGTAATAGATTTAGATTCATTAATGTACCAAATTTGGAATTCCAATGGTAAATTTAAGTAAATCTACCATTTTTTAGTTATAGAAACTCCATTCTATATTCTTCAATGAACAAAATTTGGAAATTAATACTGAGCAAGAATAGGACCCAAGCATTGTAACCATACTGTGTATTATTTTCATAATATTCCCAATTTAGGTTCGACAATGGACAAATATTGGTAGTCCAATGTTTATTTTTATGAAAACTACCACTTTAAAATGATAGAAACCTAATAATGCACCAAAATAGACTCAAAATGATCATTTCATGTATTGTTTTCTTGATATTTCCAATATATATTGGCCTATGAACCAAAATTGGCAGTCCAATCATCAATGTTTATTTTTAGGAAAACTACCATCATCAAATTAAACAAACCAAATAATGAACCAAAATAGAACCAAAGTGATCATTTCATGTATTGTTTTCGTGATATTTCCAATATAGATTCGACAATGGATCAAAATTGGCAGTCCAATGTTCATTTTTAGGAAAACTACCATTATGAAATTAAACAAACCAAATAATGCACCAATATAGAACCAAAGTGAACATTTCATGTATTGTTTTCTTGATATTTCCAATATAGATTCGCTTATGTACCAAAATTGGCAGTCCAATGTTCATTTTTAGGAAAACTACCATTTTGAAATTAAACAAACCAAATAATGCACCAAAATAGAACCAAAGTGAGCATTTCATGTATTGTTTTCATGATATTCCCAATATAGATTCTTCAATGAGCCAAAATTAGCAATTCAAATTCCATTTTTACAATATTGATTTATTGTTGGGCCACGTTTTTCTAGCCAATAGATTTTAAAAAATCCTTTTTTGTCTAATTGTATTTGAGCGAATACTAGCCCAAAATTGTCGAAAAATGTCCAATCTTGGATGCTGCCCGGGATGGGTTAATAGTTTTTAAATAGCTCGCTTTATTGACATGGTAATCCACAATAGCTGTATTATACCACAATAACACTACATAAAGTGGAATTGATTACTATACCCTTTGTAAATAAACCTATTATCTGAAATATGCACATATGTACAATGTACATATTCTCAAATCAGTTAAAAAAATATAGTCCCTGGGCTTTAAAGTTTCTTCATTTTTTTAGTGGGCAAGTCCTTAGTTTGAAATGCTTCTTCATATTTATTTGAGGGAAAGACAATCTGATACGAAAAGAAACCAGAAAGCCAAAAAAATAAAGTATCAAGTGTGAC
Source organism: Chydorus sphaericus (assembly GCA_030141595.1). Lineage (NCBI taxonomy): Eukaryota > Metazoa > Arthropoda > Branchiopoda > Diplostraca > Chydoridae > Chydorus > Chydorus sphaericus. Next base: position 989,858 of record CM057926.1, on the reverse strand, counting down.
AATGACATACTGATGCGATTAGAAACCGGACAGCAAAAAAAAATCAATTTTTAGTGTGTTTATAAAATACTGATGCAAACCGAAACAGGGCAGCAAAAAAAAATATCACTAGTGTAGGAATCTGATAAAAGATAAGAAGAAAAACTTTTGGTCTTCTGTTTGTAGTTTGCGTATGCCACGCGCAAGTATGCATTATGGTCAGATTTTAATTTTTATAAATATGTACCATCTGCAAGCTTGCGATTACTTGCAAATTCCTTACCATGTATATGATAGTGGGTTCATGTTATTAGCGCTACTCCGAATCAAGGAAACATCTAAACAATAAGCTTGCGCAAGTAAGCAGTTAACTTACGATTTCCTTATTAAGGTTTCCGTATGATGGCGCATGTTAACGGTACGCACATTGTAAGAAATGTGATTCAAAAAAATTATTAAAATAAACGCCATTTATATACCAGCAAAAAAATGAATAGTTATGTTATAATTATATTATACTTAAAACGATTTCTTAGATTTAATCGGAAAATAATCAATGAGTGTCGAAAAATATTATGCTAATACACTTGTATTTTATATTGTTTATACATTTATATATGTATTACTTCTTATTTTTGCATTTTTTTAAAACTGCGAACCATCCTTTGTCTACCATCCTTTGTCAAACATGCGCAACTATGCAATTTCCATACCATGTTCAGTGCAAAGCAAGTTTGCAAATCGCAAGGATGTGCTGTATATGCAAGCAATACAAGCGCAACCCTAAAGCAAGCTTGCTTCATGCTTATCGTTCATGACAAACGACAAGCCTTATACCGAATATAACCCTCATATCCGTCCATGTTAATACTTCTGGAAGTGCTGTAACTAAATGGCTAAACAAATATTTTGGCACATTACAAGAACTAGAAAATTAGGACGAAGTTTTTGCGGTCGCTAACGTCGCTTCCAACGCTTATAGAGCTAAGCATTCAGAGGACAATGACGAAACAATAATACTCCTTCCGGAATTTGGTACTGAAGAGGGGGACCACGCACTTAAAGGCAATCCGACGGATCCTAATGAAAGTTGGGAGGAGGTGAGGTTTCTTGGTGGAATATTCCGTCATATTTCTGCCAAACCAGTGAGAATTTCAACCCCATTACCCTGAATGAACTTTTCTTTTTAATATTGTTCTTGCACTGACTGGAAACGTTATTATGTCTTTTTTTCAATTGTTCGTTTTATTGCCTATTATTTAAATTTGGTTTTTAACGCAATAATAATGATATGATGATGGAAATCAAAACCAAGTAACAAAGAAAAAATACAAAAACAATTTCAGAGTAGTTCGCTTTAATTTATTTCTTCTACTATTAAAAAATTAAATTAACTGCAGAGGTTTGCTGGTTATTACAATAGCTATGCCATGTATAAGGAAGTAATCATATTACATTGAACTAGGGCTCGGATTGAATTCGAAAATATTCTAATCAAATTTATTCAAAATGAGTTTTATTCGAATTGGGACTTTATATTTCTCAAATGTCATTCGCATTAATTATATTTTGCGAATTGAATTGAATATTACGATCCCGTCGAGCCCTATATTCCACTTTTCAAAAAGTTCATAATACTGGCACTACTGTATTCAGCATCATTACTGGTTTGAGAGTTTGTAACACATGAGCTGTCAAAAAGTGTTTCCCTAATAGTGAACAGATATCTCCAAGAACTATTGAAACCATTTGTGGGAGATTTATAAAAAAAAACCACTATTCAAACCAACCTTAAGTATGTATTTCTGTGTCAACTTTTATTACAAACGGCTTCCACATTATCACCGTTTGTTAATTTAATTTTTTTTAAAGTGCAAGGATATGATCGAAGGATGCCTTCACTTGAATCAGCTTTTTAATTCTTCAACCTCAATATACTCTGTGAAAATATACTCTGGTGGTAAATATACTCTATGAAAAGTTATAGTAACGAACACACAGGCGTGTTCATCAGCCATTTGAACACCGTTGTGAATGATCTGCATTTTTAACAAAAGAAATACAGAAACTTCCATTATCTTTTTTACAAGTTGGTCAACTTATATTATTATTATATTTATATGTTTGTAGTAATTTTTCACATAAAAATAATTAATTAAAAATATAAGTGATCAAAATCAATAAATATTTAATATTAAAAAATAATTATTATTTAAGGCAGTTTTGTAAGGACATAGCTCGGGCCACACAGCTGATCGATGAAAAAAAGTTTGTTTGCTCTTATTTCCCCGGGTAACCCCGTGGTAGAGAAAACATCGTTGCTGTTTTATAACTTTGTAAAATATAATTATTAGATTTATTTATTTCATCCTGTTTACTTAAGTAAACTAGCGTTTATTACTAAACAAACTTTGACAACATTGCAATAGTTCCCCTGAACAACCTGTGGTGGCTCTGAAGCTCGTCCCCCAAAAGCCGAAGGGGAGTGGAGATTTTAACATTGGGACTTCCTATTAAACCTTATCTCTTAAAGGAACATTATCTCTAGCAAAAACTAAAAAAGGGATTCCTCTGTCAATCAAGGTACGGACGGACTGCTAAAATATTGTCAGAGTACAGCAAATGAATGCAGTTAAGCAAAGATGAAAAGTTAAGCTTAATATTTCACAGAGTAATAAAAGAAGAGTGTCCCTCGATTTGTTTCCCGCTCAAGTTAAAAAAGGAAATTCAAATAACAAAATCCTAGTTTTCCTAGTAAGCCAATGATGTTAATTAGAATTAATATCAGAAATTGAAGTGACAGGACAAATTTGGGAAAAGTGAAAGTATTTACTAAATATCTTCTTTGCAATATGAATTACATTAAGCGATTGTTGAGTTAGGTGTGCCTACTGGCTTGGTGGTACTGCTGCCGTCAACCTTTTTAATTTTATCACTAGTAAAACTTTAATATTTTCAACTAAAGGAGAAAGGCTTGGTGGGATGTGTGCGGCTCTAGTGTGCTCCAATTAACTAACTGGACCTAAAAGAATAGAAAAACATACATTTTTCGATTTTTTAGACTAACTTACGTCCGTGGCCCGGAGTTTCAGACCTTATTTAGATCTTTGAGGGAATTTATTCTGTTCAACGTTGCAGTTAAGTTGCGTTGGATTCTGTCCAAACGCCAGCCTTGTAGCATAAGCCAGTACAAACACCCCGCAATTGTGACCATCCATTTGCTTTTGACACGGCATGATGTCTATGTTATTTTTTTCCGTGGATGGATTCACGAAGGCCACACTGGTGATGAAATTCAATCCAGGCGAGAAGTTTCCGGGTGCACTGTTGAAGCCCATGATCTTTTCGATATCGGGGCCTTTTGAAAAAAGTACCCAATGCATATTGTTACTATTGTTGAATGGCTTGTTCCACACTGGGTCATCTATTGGCACTAAACCTGTAAAAAAAGCCGTGGGCTGACCATTGAAGAGTCCCATCCACCTTTTTCTTTTCTTTCATTTTCTAGCTTCTGTCGAATGAGCCCCATGAACACGTTGACTGAATTGGAATGTAATTATTTTCTCTAACCAGATCTTCAATTTCTTCATCACTCAGTTGTTCGAAACTTTTGAACTTTTCGTTTTCAAAACTTTGAAATAAGATCAAAGTTCTGGAGGGCATCTCCACCGTTGATTCTCACCATCCAGTTTGAGACGACCCTACAAAATCCAAGAAGTTCTGGAGGGCATCTAAACCATTGATTTTCACCATCCAGTTTGAGACGATCCTACAAGATCCAAGATTATAAGAACTCGATCAAAATGGTAAACACGAGCAATTTTGTTAAATGGATAAATTTCATTATACAAAGGGCCAATGAAAGATGAAAGCGTTATAATTTGTTCATTGTTTGCCCAAATGAATTTTGATAGTTTTGGTTTTCTAGAAGAAAAAAGAAGGTCGAGGAGTTTGAACATGGTTCGCTTGCAGTCAAACTCTTTTCTTCGCTTGGTAAGTCCGGATGAAACAAAGAAAAAATTATGACTTCTTCCGTTAGATAATAAATATGAAGTTGAATTGATACCATGTTTGCTTCATAGTGGAGATGGAAGACAATAGTAGTTGGAGTATAATAGGATGAATTTGACCCTTCTTTTTACCTCTTTTACTTCAGTTACGTATATAAGAAAAACTTCCTGAAATAAGAATAAACGTGAAATAATAAAAAGTCTTGGACCACAAAAAAACTGTGTATGATTATCTGGTCCTGGTTGTCGAATAAACACTACTCTGTTTACTTTGTATCTAATACGAAAAAGCAATTATCGCAGTCATTTTTCTGTGGTCTTCATTCATGCAAAACCAGGAAATATTTAAGAAATGAACCAATACTTTTTTTATTGCGTGATATAATAATAACTTCCGATCATAATGAAACTTACTCGGTCGATTAAAAACATCCTTAAGTATTTTCTATCAAAAGGCCGAATCTGAGAATCGAAAAGAAAAAAAGTATGATGACGTACCCATACAAATTTCAAAACCCTTAACTTTTAAGCCGCGGCGCGGGCTCAAATATTTTTTTTTTGGACCTGCAATTTCACCTGATTTTTTTCATTAAATGGAATCACATATAAAAAGGCTGCTAAAAAATAAAAATAGAGGTTTATTTTGGTGCACCCTAAGGTGAGTATACACTATTACAATTGTTGTTACAATTCATTTCGATTGGGGATCATGACAATTGCTTAAAAGTTATGAGTGTTTATGGATATAATTCATTTTATAAGAATAGCAATGCATAACTTATTGCAATAAACATTGTATTTTACAGAAAAGATACCACACTTCTGAAACAATTTTCTGGATAACGTTGGGTATAAAAGATGAATTTAGTTGCACTTGAATACGACTTCAATCACATTCGATGCGACTAATTAAGCCGATCCAAAATTTAGTTAAAGTCGAACGGAAAAACAGAAACTTTGCTTTGAATATCCGAATTTAGGTAGATCTCTGTGCATAAAAGACAGCGTTTCCGAATCTTACCTATTTATACTAGAGTGAGCCGTAGTCAGTTATCTTCTCACCGTCTGGATAAATCATCAGACAAATCACTGGATCAAAAAGAATTTTATTTCATTATTTATTATTTTATTAAATTCAAAAAATGTATATTTCAAATTTCTATATGTGGCGTCATTCAATAGAATTTACATCGTGGTCTAAAAATATGTTTTTAGATAAGGAGGTGGCAGAAATCCGACCCCTTCCCCCCATCTAGATCAGCAATAAACAATCCTACATTGACAAAGTCATATAATGGAGCCGATCGCATCGGAAACAACTTCGCCTTCAACATTACCGAAGAAGCCAAGCGGGCAAACTACATGGCGTGAAAGACGAATCGGCGATCCTTTAATGAAAATACCAAAAATGGTATATTTACCATATTTCATTCAGTTTAAGCCTAGTTTTTAATATAACTTATACAATTTTTATTTTATTTTTATCTCAATCTATTTAATTGGGTGCGAAGTCAGCTACAACATCTGTGGAAGAAAAAAATCCCATGCCCCATACTGTTGGATAAGTAAGTGGACAAATTACTCGATAGAAATAGCATCTATGGTATCTTTTTTTTACCCTCATGTAATTTGACATTACGGATGAATTATCAGACGGATGGTTTATAGGCGTATATGCGAAAAAAGGTTGTATTCAATTTTAGCGTCGTCTGTCCAGACCTTGTTTGAGCTTTGATTGTTGTTGATTGTTGGCTTGAGCAGAGAAAGACAGAAAGCCTAGCACTTTTCTAAAAAATTGCAAACTGACTGAAAACTCCGTTCTAATTTTGGCTTCAAATCTTGCAATACCCAACTCCTTTTTACCCTTTTAAAGAGATTTGTAATATAAATCAAATACAAACCAAATTCAATGGAAAAATATATTTAACCATATTGAAGCATCAGCCTGGCTGCTTCTCTACTGAGAACCAGCCTCCTAAACAGGGCCTCCGCGAGGGGAGGGTCACTGAGTACTTTCTGCCCCGGCGCTCATTCATGGCGCAATTTTGGTTGGAGGAGTATGCGGCGGTTCGGTTCCCTTATGCGGCGGAGGTGGTCTTCATCCATCCCATTGTTCAGCTGCCTACTCGGCCCACGATAATTTCTTCACCCTCCTGGAGTTGAACTCGTTTAATGAGTTGCATCGATTTGGACACTTGGAGTCTTTCACTTCTCCCATCCGTTTGGATTACGAGGAGGTCCGCGGTCTGGCTGAGCCGGATCGGGTGGTTCCTTATACTCGTCAGTGGAAGGGTTTAGGTACGTTTCCTTCCTCCCTTTTCTCTTTGGGTTGTAGTGCTAATCCTCTTTATTTTGTATAGATGAGGTGCGGGCTCTGGTGACTTCTCTGGATGCCGAGTCATCTTCTACGTCCCGTCCTGTTTACCGCCAGTGGTAGACTCCAAAGTGGTTTTCTTGTTCTTCTTCTCTTTTCAGTCCTGAGTGCGTTCACTCTTCTGACTGTTCTTCTACCTCCCATGTGATTTAATTGTCTGGAATTATATGTTTCTTTCTCTTCTACAAGTGTCCAGTGTCCACAAGTGGGAAAAATGTGCAAATGCTCCTGTGATCGGTGTTGCAGCTGTGATGACAACGTCTTTAAAGAAATCAAACTAGTATAACTGGAATCCGTGATCACTAATAATTTTTAGTAGTGATACTCTGTGCTTTAAATAATGGTAATGAATACCGTATATGTATTAAAGTAATCGGAAATTTTTATTCCGTTTGGACAGAACGTTATATCTTATGTCTTAATTATCTCTATTGCTCTTATTTGAAACATACATTAGTTGGGATGCGTTCTTGAGGTAGAAACTAAGAATGTCACCAAGTATACAAGTGAAGCCAGAAACCAGAGTCTGGTCTGTTGCTTAAGTTTCTTGTGAATAGTTTATGACACTTTCGCTGCTTTTACTTCCTTCACTTTCATCAACGTAGACGTATATTTTATGATATAATATTTATTTTGCGTTAAGGAGAATGTAAGTGAAGACTCCCCACCGACATTCAAAGAGAGGAAATGCTGTTTTTTATAACGATTTTTAACTTTTTTACCAGAGCTTTGTTATGAAAAACATTAAAATATGCTGCATGTCGATGAGAATCGTCACCATCTCCAAAAGGACCGAGTAGCCCAAGACAAAATAACAGTGTTGCCAATTTCCCTTTTAGTTTTTTTTAAAAATTAATTGAATATTTGAATTCAAGATACATAAAAACAAATGATAAACTAAAAAAACTTGCTCATTTAAACTAAGGTATAAAGCTTTTAATCAGGTTATATTGTTTTTTTTCTTTATTATTTCCGCTTTTCCACAAATTATTTTTTGAAAACACAAATTCTATGTGGTTTTACTTGCACAAAACCTTGAAACATCAAGCCAATAATTCAAAGGACATGAAATGATATATTAAATGAATAATGAATAATCAGGAAATAAAATTAGTTCCTTTCAAAAACCTTTTATTACTTAACTTTTAAATACATTTGTAAATTTTTTAAAATTAAATGACAGTCTGTCTTTTTGGGCTAGATTTTAAAAGATTATTGGATTTTTCTCGATAAAAATGTAATATAGAAACAAATATTAATTTATACGCACCACGTCTATTGCAAAAACATTCATAACAATTTATCGTTCTGGAAACTAATTTTTTAAAATATTAATTTATATTGATTCAATAACACAAAAATAGAAATTTGAAAATCATTCGCATCTTAAAATAAGAAAATTATTTCCTAAGAATAAGCTCTTTTATTAGCAAAAGTATCGGATAAGAAGTGGTATACCAGTATCGTCAAAAAAAAGAATTCTATGAATATATGCTGGTTTTGATTCATTTACAAATACAGTATACCTGTTGTATAGCTTACACTGCTTACAATGAATACCCTTTTAATATTTGAGCTTTTTAAATTGATTAACACATTCTGAAATATTAAAAACTATGAAAACACTTAATGTAACTAAGTTACATTTGGAGAAAATTATTCCTTATTACATGCTTTATTTGTTTCCTTTTAATAAATCCACATTTTTCTTATAGAGGAACCGGCAAACCTTAAAAATTATATTTCCTTCTTTTCAACAGCTTTTTTAAAAAAACTAATTTTTGCGTAACTATTATTATTTTTAAATTATCTTTTTATTTTATTTATTTGGTTACTAATTTTAAAAATATTAGAAACCTTTTTAACGATGTTTTCAAAACACAAATTTATAATTAGTTCTGTTTTGATGTTGCGTGTTTAATTACAACAAAATGGTTTCAATAAAGTAGCTGGTGCTTGTGGTTTCGCCGTTTTCCTTTGCTTTTAATATTGGTTTTGCTTGCCGACGGAGTATTTTCTTTTAAATTACAATTTTGAAAAATATTAAAAAAAATATATTATTTATTTAAGAAAAGTGTTGGTTACTATTGGACTCGATTTTGGTAATGCTTTACATACAATTAATAAAAACAATTTAAAACACTATTTTACTTAAATTTCGATTTTAATTTTAAATAATTTATAATATGAAATATTTGAAGCTTAAAATATGTGTGTTGCATTAACGCGCATATTTGTTCGAAATGGTAAGAAAAAAATTCGGTCCAAAAATTTGATTTTAAAAATGAATTTAGATATCGCGCAACGACTTCAAAGTTTCTTGAAAATTGAATTTATATGATTGCGTCATCGTAACTTTTTTTTAATTTAAATTTTCCGAACCGGCCTTTAAACAAAAAATACTTGTTCAGAGGATGTTCTCAGTATGCTATGCAAATTTCATAACAAACAAACTCATTTACGATATCGCGCAAGGTAAAAGTATATAATTGGTGATTTTCACGGATTTCCCCATGCAAAAGTGATTTTTTTCGAAAAAAAAATTATATTTATTTTTTACGGGTTTTCTTAGTATATTCCTTTTATTTTTACAATTCTTACAATAAATAAATTATGTGTTATGTGATTGGTGTATATTTTCACCCAAAATCGATTACTTGATGGATTTCCCATGTGTAAAAAAGTGAAAAAATTACCAAATTGATTACATACTTTTATCTTGCGCGATATCGTAAATAAGTGTTCTTTTTGAAATTTGCATATCATGCTTAGAACATCCTCTTAAATTTTTAGTTTAAAGGCCGGTTCTTAAAATTTAAATTAAAAAAAAGTTACGATGACATTTTGAAGAAAAGGATCACATCCACATTGTGTACCTCCTGAGCTATATGAAGGGGTAGTGATTTAGCCAGCGTGGCTGTGATCCTTTCTTGATAATTAAAAAAAAACTTCTTTCAAATTTTAATTTTTTTTACTTTTTTTTTTATTTCTAAAAAAATTACTCTTTCATAACAAAGTATGCAGTATATAGTGGAATTAAATATTTTTCCAACCCATTCAAGGTTTAAGGTCCTACGTAACAATTTTTTTCATTAACGTATACCTTAAAAGAAACATTATAATAATGTAATATGGTTTTCAATCCCTGCATACGCATATACTGACAACGCCGTATTCGGGTAACCAATTCGGCAAGAAATTTAAAATTGAGGGCACCTTTTTTAAAATTTGGTGTACAGAAGGTTCGCCAAGGTTGGAAGTCTGCTGATGCGCACGTGGGGGTTGAACGGCCCCATATGCACCAGTGTACCATTACTCATTTGTTTGCGTAAGAACTTCTAATGTATACCTTGTTCAAATCTAAAAAACAGGCAATCCCCTTCCCCCTATGTGACTTTGACAGAGTTCCATAGTCCACGTTCAATGGGTATGAGAATTCATCCTGGTCGTACTTGAGATAGACGGGCTCCTTGGAAGGTTGAATCGGTGGTGCCAGAGCGGGTGGTGCTGTAGCGGGTGTTGCAGGAGGCGGGGGTGGTTTAGTAATGGGTGTCTTGGTGAGTTACTCTGTAGCCGGTGGAACATCTTATGGCTGATGGTTGAGTCTGTAAGAGAAAAAAGGTCATTTCAGCACTATAGATAGGTATTTATTGAAAGTAACCTACCAGACTAGCAAGACACCACAAAAGCAGCACCTCCAGTTGAAGCAGCAGTGATTCCATTTCGGGACGTTTCCATTACGCTTTGGTGGCTCATCCATTTCGATAAAGGAAATTAAAATTGATTTTTTTCTTGCAAATATATAAAGTTTACAGTTGAATTTGAATACGAATGTTTCCGAAAGCAGACGGAAGTAAACTTGTTACGTTTTGGCTGTCATTCTAACAGTGTTTACAGTTCACATTTATTTATTTTTTAAATCGAGTTAAATTACAAATAGGGTTTACAATACGATAGTTTAATACAATTGAGGTGTATTATAGTGTAATGGTTTAATTACGCAATTCATTGATCAGTTTTGAATGTTACAAGATTTAAAAAATTCAAATTGATGCAATATTTACGTTTTTAGATATTATTCATAACTTTTTATTGTTCACATTTTCTGTAACTTTTTTTCATTTTCGAATATTAATTCCCATTATTAAAACAACAATAGGAATAATAAAATTCAAGATTGCCATGTACTTTATTTCCTGATGAACAATTACAATTCGACATATATTCACTTTCATCTTCATTTCAGAGGAGACTCCATGACCTCGGGGGTAGTTTGGTACAAAATTTTATGGCAAACATCTTCGGTAAAGGCTCGAAAGGAATGATAGCATTTGCATTTGCCCCTTGTTGGAGGGACCGGAAGATAAATGAGCTGTTGAGATCGATCTTTGAACGCATAAAGCTATAACTCCATGTCGAATTTAAAAAGTGGGCACACAATCTGAATGGTAAATTAGAATTTGAATAACAAACTTAACCGCAAAAGCCTTCTAAATTTATGGTAATCCATAAGACGGGTCATTTCTATGCCGAGGATAAGATTGCGCAAGCACCCTCCTCTATACTTCATTTTACAATTTAGTTAACTTTCACTTTCCAAGTGAACTGTTTATTGTAATCATGTAATGAGATATGTAAGACAAAAATTTCTTTTCATAGCACTTTGCTTTGGTCGATTGCAAAGTTGACACCACTGACATTCAATCAAGATTCTGAAACAGCAAGCCTATTATACAATTCCGACAGAATTTTAACTGGTTTTAAATTAAATTATAGAAATTTAATTTGCATTTATTTTTATTTTAAATAAGATTACAACTCAGTGAATAATATTGAGACAATGCTTTACTTCATAAAGTATAAAGCTAACTTCAAGAATTTCTTCAAAATCGGCCATCTTCTCTTTGTAACAGTAATAATACGGAGGTAATAACTTGCTGAGATTCCATGAAATGTAAACGATCAACGTTGATCGCCGTAAATGTTTCACAAAGAAAATCCTGAGGCGGGATGAAGTAAACAAGAAAACCGTAATATTTTTTTACGATGCGAATGAATCCTTTTCCTCCTCAGTCAGAAGATTTGATTTGCAGCTTACTTGACGGCTTTAGTGTGAAATCCCTTAGATGCAGTCTTAAGATTTTGGAGGGCACTTACAATTTTATTCCAGTTTTTTTCGTAAGTAATAAGTCTGTGAACCGATAGTCAGCTGACACTTTCCCATTATGAGTCTACTGAATTGTGGATTTTTACAAAAATGTATGTTGTACGTGTGGATCAATGAAAGAATCCGCAATGAGTCAAGTCGTAGTAGTCAATGACGAGACAAAATAGAAATGCCTAAACAGTTTTCGAAATGTTTGCTCTTTAATAATGTTGTATGGAATTATTAGCTTATTATACGCAACAGGTGTGTTGAACAGCATATGCTCCGAAGTTAAAAGACGAAATCATCCAGAAACAAAATTCTAATGTAATATATGTTTCGTTATTCTCTGAATAAAAAAAAAACATAACTGACAAAGAATTGTCTATACCGTACATAATTTCTCTACTTAAAGAAGATGCTTGACCAATCATGGTTTGAACAAAAAAAACGGTATTAAAATGTGTATGTCCCATCTTCCTTCATTGCAACATTATTTGAACTTCAATATTTCAATAAAAAATATACAGATAAGGGTCCCTAAGTAATAAAACCAAACTGAAAAGGGAAACTATACCTTTGTTACACGTAAAAAAGACATGTCGCCACTTTCATTATGATCATAATTCATTAGTTATACAGAGCAAATATACATCAATGAAATATATTTGATCAATTTGGAATCTTAGTGAATAATACTTGCATGTGTTGCAATGATAACACCGATGTGTTTTCTTCGATTTATTTGTCGATACCAAATAGCTGCTGGTAAAAAGAGAAATCATCACATCAACTACCATTAATTGTTTTATGTTTTACTTAAATTCTCTTTGATCTTCTTTATTTAATCGTTATCTGTTGGCATATCATTTTTGAGCAAAACTTCGAATAAAATCTGGAACTTTTACATCAAATGAAGAGACTGCTATCGACACCTAGAGCGGTATATCCAAAAACTTCGCTTTATTCTATCTGGATGAGATGGGTCTCTTCTCCACCTCCACCAGTTTCTTTTTCCTGTAAAATGAAACATTAGCATGCACACAATCAACAAATCTTAAAAGTTAAATTGGAGGATCCACCAACTGAATGCAAGTGCAACTTGCTCGGAGGGGTTTCTTCCCCATTTTTCGTTCCCTAAACAAAGGGAAAATAGAACAATACATTAAAACATGTTATATCTTAAAATTAGTAAACATCTAGCCGAGCTAGTATGCAAGAAATAATTTTCAATTTATAATTTTTAGTAAATATCAAATACTTTTAAATATAATACACTCAATGAAAACAAAATAACAAATAAAACAGAGATTTAGTATTAAACAACAATTTTCATTTGTTAATTTTTGGTATAGCATTTTTTTTCTTAACGTGTCTCACGTACACATCTCTCGAAGTACACATTTTCTTAGTTCGGCAAAAGAGAGTAACTTTTATACTTAAATTACTCAATACTCTTCAATCAGGTAATTCCGATAGTAAGAAAAACTTTCGTGGTCATCACATTGAAGAGACTTGAGAATTGAAGGCGTTGCTGAAACGATAAATGGTTTTTAGTTCCAGTATAAGAAAGAACGGAGAATACTCTCCTCGTTACAATAGAAGGGTAAATCCATCTAAACACCATAAGAATACATAACTGCTAGAGAGATTGAATTCGTCTGAAGTACGCATTAGCTGTCATGAAATACAATATATCATTTGAGTTCAACTATTTATTAACCACGATTTTCAACAATATTATATGAATCATTTCACGAATTGTGTTGACCAAAAAAAATTCTCATGCTAATTAAATTTAAGGATTCTAGAAGATGTTAAAGATTTAACCACGCGCCCCAGCCCCTCTCCAACGTATATTTGTAAAGTTTAGCTTTTGTTCCCAATTTACCACTCTACCATTATAACTCCTTATGTTATAGACCATGGGAGGAAACTAAAAGTTCAAAAGTTTCTTCACTTTGAAATTCCTTTATATGAAACCCCGAGATATCTTAAGTGGTTACCATTACTATTGATCCCTGGTCTTGAAATGTTTGGATGATTGTAAATTATATTGCTTGCATTTTAAATGATAACGTAAGTGACTAAGTTGTGATTATTGATTGCGTCCTAAATGATTATCAAGGAAGCACATAACTGTCAACCATATAGGACGTACCTTTTGCTTCGAATATGAAAAAAAAATTATGCAGTTATTCAAAGAACTCAATTGATCTTTGGTAATGTTGAAAAAAATATTTACTAGACATTGGTGGTAGCTAATGGGCAGCGTGACTTGTGAATATAATGATAAATAAGACGAATTTAGATCCTGGAATGTTTCCTTTTCCTAATTCTGTTTTTTTACATAACATTCGTAGGTTTTAACTTTCCTTTGGATGCTCCAAATGAACTGTCCGGTGTAGAATGCACCGGTGTAATATTTATGATTTAAATGATTGAAAATAAAGTTTTTATTTTTTTTTATTCTTATTGAACCAACTAAATACGATCATTTCACTGATACAAAAATTGATAAACTTAAATGTCTCAAACCACGTCGAATTTCTTATGTATTCATGATTCCATATTTGTGATGATTCTATCTATGACAGATCTTAGTTTGTTATTAAATGTTACATTTAATACGTTAATTTATGGGTCCTATTTATATGCATTCTTAAACTCCTTCCTCAACTGCTTCGAATGGAGTAGAATACATCGGATTAACCAGAAATAAAAAGATGCTCCAGGGCTAAAAAATTCAGAAAGAGTTAACTACTTAGCACTAATAGCACCTCTACCATTTCAGTATCAAGTAATTCCAAGAGAATTAAGTTTTCCGTATTTCAAATAAAAATTTGCTTATGGTAAATGGGATAGGAATATTTTCCTCGCAGCCTAAAGTTTGACGAAACATTTAGTTTTATGTTATAAGATTCAATAAAAAAGAAGGTCTTGAACTTATTGAATCAATCCTTATACTATTTATTAACTATCTCATTCTGTATCTTAGAAATTTAAATGGTAACCAAAAAGTATAAAATGTAAAATCTAATAAAGGCTGTGCGCAATTATATGTGAAACATCGTACTCAGGACTAGATTTTTTCCTTCATTTTATTTTACTTTTTTCTAGTTATTGGTCTTTACTTCTTCAATGATTTGCGCGATGCTATAGCCGATTTCATCCTAAAATTGTTTTTATATATGAAAATTAATTCTATGCTAGCAGAGCAAACCTTAAAATCCAAACATGATCAAATGAAATCCAAAACAGTATCTTTCTGGCCTTCCTTTTTGGTGTGTTAACTTTTACACGATCTTTTTTAATTGTTTCATAATCTATTTTCGACGATCTTTTGTTTTGGGAGAACAATCGTCGCTACATTTCACAACAAATCTTCAAAGCACAAACACGCTCCCATCTCCTTCCTTTGACGATTATGTGTAGGAATAAGGGAATCTAACCAACCCATTTTTTATGCAATCAAATCCGGATTAGTGCAGGTTGTTTCTGAATAAAGTATGGAGATAAATGCTTTAAATCATTTGCATTTACATTCTATTTATTTTAGAGACGACAAGCATTAAAACGGTCGAAGGATTAATCTATATATTTTAAGATTCTGGTTCCCTTGATTTTTTACTACAATACTTCGATTTGGCTACAGCTCAATTTTTTAAAGATGTTTTCGTTCTTTAGAGTGCAATTCACAATTCAGAGAGAAAACACAGCAAACGACGCGAGAAATCAAATATGTTAAGTCTTGACCGCTCTGTTGACCAAAGCGCCACCACTACAGTAGGTGTCTGCAACGTACCGGTGTATCTTACTTCAATAATACATATCAGACATTTTGTAGGATTGGACCTTATCGTAAATCTCTTATATATTCAAATAAACGGGATCAGTTAAAGTGTAAAACTTTGTTCATACTATCCCAATTTACCGGCATTAAATTACAAAATACCAAGAGAAAGTATATCACTATGTTATTGCACACATTTTGAATTTCTCACATGGCAAACTAGAGAACCTGAAGTCTTAAACAAAAGGCCGATATTGAGATTTCAATTTTTTAATATGGTTGAAAAACAAAAAATATTAAAAAAATTCAAAAAATTCAAAGCCGTTTCACGAGGTCTAAATATAATTTTTAAAATCTTATTTTTTGTCAGATTTTTCTGGCAATGCTTAAAATGCTATTTACGAAGGTAGATGAAAATAAAAATATTACGCGTTTGAAGCAACCTTGCCACCCTTTGTTTCTTTTACTTTGTTATTTCACCTAATAATTCTTTGCAATTCATAAGATAAGTTAAAAGTCATCTTATTCTCTAAAAATACTATTATTTTAATTGAAAGAACAACAAAAAGTAATTGGACATTGAAATCTCCTTCCATTCCTTTCTGTAGTCCCCCCCCCCAACCCCAGGAACCAAAGAAAATTGGTCAATTAGGGGTTTCTGGTCACAGAGTTCACAAGTTTTTGCTTAATACAAACACTCAAAAGCATAAATATTTCGTTATATGCCTTGATAAATCATCGCTCAAATGTTGTACTTAGTCCTAGTATACTAAGTATACCACGGCCGAGTCTAATCTCAAATAAAGGAGAAAAAAATAAAGTCATATCTGTATTTTTTTAAAATATAAATTGAACTAGCTTGGATCCCAAGACCCAAATAAATAAAGAATTTTTATCCAATACATTTAATTTTGAAAAAAAAATTAATTAAATATTTGCCATCTATAAATTTTTTTCATTTTTCTATGTAACTTAACAAAATTTTAAAAAATGTAACTTTATTTCATCGTAAGATTTTCAAGATTCAGTAGAGGGTGTAATTTCTTCGTATACAAGAAAACAAGAAAACCCCTTCTTAAGACATGATATCGTCTTTCAGTTTTCTAGGTTAAAAAAAAACTGGAAAAACGGTTCCATCTATTGTAAACTATTACAATTTCTAAATTGTTATATTTTATTAATGATTCTGGGCGTTGAGAGACGATCTCAACGGAGGTTCCCGTAGGGAAGTTATAAACGCTTTATTTATAATTAGTATAATTTTTTTTTTGCAATAAAATTTTAAATAAGCAATAAAAATATAAAATCTATTTTGGAATACTTACCAAAATTCCGACAGCACTTAGCGTCATACTTTCATTTAAAAATCCAATAATGTAATAATTTTACTTTACGATTACAGACAGTAATTGGCATTGTTTTGATGGTAGTATGGTACCGACTACGGACTACCAAAATCCTAAATAAACAGAATCAGATATTGAAGAACTACTTGAGTTCCCGCAATTTATCACACGGTTGCCATTTCTCCAATTCATTTTTTCGAAAATAATAAGAAAATATTTCTGTTCATTTGTCTAGATTCCGGATTCCCATATGACAATAAGCATTCTTAGTTGAACAAGCTTTTATTAAATTAATAATTTAAACGAAAATGGTTAGCGTTTCAGAGCATTTATAAGAACGCCCGCTCTTTTTATTGCAGGGTTACCATTTTTAAAACCAGTTTAAAATTCTTTGTGAGCCTTTTTTTAACCGGTTAAATATTGGTTTTAAATGCGTAAAAACTGTTTTTTTTGTTGTTGAAAACAATACCATCTTTTTTATTTAAAACTTTTCAATTGCTTTCAATTTATTTTACTCTTAAAGTTAACCCGCTATTTTTATCATCCGATACACGCATTTTAAGTCGATTCTTGAATGCTGTTAACTATAAATCTTTGGAAAGTGAACACCGATTTTGCCAACATGGGAAAAAAGACATTTAGTAAGATTTCTGAGAACTAGGGTCTACCGTATAATGAGAACAAAATATGTTCAGAATCCGTACGGGAAGAAATTATATACATTGAAATTTTATAGCATTTTATCGACAATGACTTAGAATGGGTTTTATTGAGTTAAAACCATTAATAAACCATTTTAACGTGGGGAGTCCGGGAGTATGTATTAAAAGGAAACGTGATTTCAAGTGTATTTTCAAAAATAAATTGTTAATCACACTTAATCCGATTAACAAATGCCTGGGGAAAAAAATTATAAAAAAAACAATTTAATACAGCTTTATTCTTACTTTGCAAGCTATTTCATTTATATTTTTTGTTTTTAAGATCCTCTAAGACTCTGTTTTGATTAACTTCTTATAAGATGGCTTACTTTTTCAATTTTTTACCAGATGTAAAATATATTTCGATTAACATACTGTTAAATGGAGAGTGCAAAAAAAGAATAGCCTATAGAACATTTTAAAATGTAAAAAAAAACATTTTTGATGTTTTACTCACGGTGGTACCTCCAAATATTTTTTATTTCTCAAAATATTTCAATCATGCGTTATTTAGGTCATCATACACCTCGATTTAAAAGGAGAATCGAAAAAATGATGCTTTTTGGGACACCCTAGGCTTATTTTCTTTGCAAAAATATTCATATAATAAAAAAAAATACATAAATAAATTGTCCAGATATTTAGAATTTTAAAACTAATACATTTTTAATTCAGGTTGAGTTTAGGTAATATTGGATTTAAATTGTAGAGATACAACATGATAAAGCCGATTTTTCGGAGTTGAATTCTTAATTATATTAATTGAATATAAATAATATAATGAAACAAAACTAATTTGTAAGCACTCATTTCAAAATGATTTTCCACGTTTATTTTAATATGAAAGTAAAAAAACTATTTATTAAATGCGTTGCTTGTCATATTAACTTACAAGTGATGAACGGAGTTAGAATTATCAAGTCCGATAAAGTACCGATCGATTTTGCATCAGCTGAAAATTTTTCGATTCTATGTAATAATACCCCGTATCATCCAATACAGGGTGGTAGCCAAATATTAATGCAACAAATGAAAAACAATAACACAAAAATATATTTTTTGAAGAAACGTGGCTTTTTATCTTCTAGCTACACTGCTACAGTAATTCAGGTCCATGTCAGCAATCTAAATTTTTTACTCAACTAATTTTCCAACTGATTTATACGTATTATTTTATCAATCTATCTTAATTATATAATTGTCTTTTTTTCTCACAATAAATGAGAATGACTAATATGCAGTTGATTTGTTTTTGAAAAGGAAATAACAGAATAAATAGAATGAAAATAAAATAAATAGATGAATACAAATAGTGTTAAGGGATTTCAATATGTTGAATATTGAAACAAATTACAAAATTGGCTATGCATAAAAAATTTTCTTTTCCCCATTTCCTTTAGTTAGTAAAAGATTTGAATCGAAAAAAAATTAATTTGTATCTATTAGGCTTTTTAACATAATTTAAAAACTTCACAGAAACGAATATTTTAATTGCTTGATATCCAAAATAAATAAATCATTTTGTAGTTTTTATAAGTTTGATAAATTATTTATTTAAATTTTAGAACAAATTCATTGATTAATCAATACTAACTTTGATTAGTAGGTGAATTGACTATTTTATTATTTCAAATTCGTCAATCAAATTTTTGAGTCCAAAAAACAGTAAAACGTTTTTTTAGTTTATAAACAGGAAAAGGGAAGTTTGAATTATTTTATTTTGATTTTAAAAGTCGGAGCTATTGAGCAAACGAATATATTTTTAACAATCAGATACTGAAAATGAATGATTGTACTTTCCAACTTTATAAATAATGTATAGGACATTGGATTATCTTTCCATAAATATATTACTTTAATTATGCAGGCGTCTTAAATACAAGCACTATGAAGGACATGGGGCAATAAAAATCAGCAATGAAGAAACGTAAAGTTTCGGTGGAAGAATTTGCTTAGGTCCACTACCCAAAGTCTAACATTAACTAAATAAAAACTGGGTTTAATTTAAGCAAACCTTAAAGTAGCCAAAATTGAAATAGTGATACAGGGGAAGTCAAAGTAGACAAGTATAGATGGCTGGCGTAAATGGGACTACGAATCCTGTTTCTACTCAATTTTCGTCTGCTACTGCGCAAATGTCTAGTAGACGGAGTAGCTAAAAACACTAACAAATGAAGACAAGTTAAAGATGTCCCTATTTCATTGTATTCAAGCCTAAACCTTAGGTAAACCTTCGGGAAACGACATCAAGTTCTGTAAACATAAGCTGGATGCCTCCAACCCGAGACTGCCAGCATTACGCCAGCCATCTATATTTGTCTTTGGGGCAAGTATAAAAGGGATGATAACGATTATCTGTCCATTCAACAGGATTGAAACAAACCTTTTTGTATGGAACATGGAGGATAGAATGGAAAGACTAATCCTATATTTCATTTGCATTTTGAAGAGTTTCCGTCGACTTAAGGTACTCTCTTCTGATGTGCCTTATGGGTAGTTCTAATGATTTCCATAAATTTACAAATTATTGAAAAAACCGGATGGCTACTACCATCTCCAGCAACTTAATGCGCATCCAAATAGAAGGCGGGTCAATCTGATTTTCCCATTGAAAAAAACCTGTCTCGGATCTTCCTTTTTTCATCCCTTAATTCGCTGTAGTCCTCAGATTCAAGCGTCATCTAGATGTTTAAAAAATTGTAATTAGTTTCAAAATTTACAACATAAAACGAAGATATTCTTAATATTGTACGGTATTAAAAACATTTTTGAAATACAATTTGTAATACTTTTTTTTGTTACATTTTAGAATCCATAACTAAACGACATAATTCCTCAGTAGTTCTTCGAATGGATGTCTCAGCCAAGGAATCATAAGGTTTGTCCTGGATCTGAATGGACTGCGGTCGTTTTGCTTCAAAACAATCAACGGCGCAAATCTCTTGAGTTGAAAGAGACATTCAATAAAAAGACATTCATAATAATATAAGAGAAAGCTTTTGCAAAAAATTTATACATCGGATATTTGACGGGATTCCGCCCAAAAGGAAACATTTGGATCAACGCATTTTAGTCCCACAATGTAAGGATCAGGTCGGAAAACAGAAAGTCTTGTGAGAGAGAACCGGCATTGATCTTGCAAATTTGCACCCTTTTCAAGAGCGTGGCTCTCCACGCGATCCATAAAAATAGTTAAGTACGTGAAAATATTTCATTTCCTATTAAGATGGTGTGCTTTACAAAAAAATAATACGTGGACTCGATTATTAAACCAAATTTGATCGTTACAAAACGGACCCTTTATTCGTATTGTAAAAAATTTTAGCAGCATAATAAATTAGATCTGTGGTTAACTGCTCCTGTAGTGAAATCTCTTTATCTGAAGAACATATAGCACCATGGGCAGGAGACTTTCGTTCGATAATGTGCAAGGTGTAGTTGTACGAGTACATAATTCTCACGAAAAACTTGGAATGGATTTTGTAAAAGGAATAATTTTTGCAGAGAAAAGACAAAGGTAAGACAAAGATTTGTATGCTGCTTCAAGTGAATGTTAAGTAAGGCTAAGTAAGAGCGAACAGAACAAAATGCGCTGTGTTATGAAATAGTTGCAGGAATCATGTCCAAATCTTCTTTGGCAGGAATCCTTCTGTTGTTGCAATTGAGGGTTTTAATATAAGGTAAAATAGATAATTTCAAATGACATCTATTAATTTTTAACATACTTTAAGTTTCTTCAACTGCTGTAATGGCCAATCAGTCTTTAGATTTGTAACCAGAGAACTTTATAAAAAGAAAGGCATCTCTTCCTTACGTAATTCAGATCTTTAAGAATTTAACATTTAGCAATGACGGGTGAATCGAATCTTGCACCGAAATACTTCTCATCCGGTTTAAGGGCAGCTAGATCCGAGTTCCATGTTCAGTAGTGATTTTACTCCGAGAAAAAAAATTATAGATGAAGTTACCCATGATCTGTCTTAAACCAGTCTGCTGTTTAAAAGTTTAAGATAATTATGGATTCGATCTTGAAATTGAAGTAATAAATATATAAAATAGTAAGATTTTATTCATTTAATGTTATAGTAAATAGCGTTAAGTTAATACCTCTTAATGGTAAAACTTAACATTAATATTGTTGACGATGGGTAGAACGTAAGATAGGAACCAGTTATATAGTTTAAGGTTTTAATAGTTTTCCAAGCCTAGCGGATTAGTCCTGCTTCAAATACCTTGACATCTGCAAGAAAGCCATTAAAATAGTTCCCGAGGGCAGTGCATTGTTCCAGCAGTTCTTTTTGTGATCACCATCAATTTATATATTACAAACATATAAAATCTTGTGCTTTTTTGCCCTAACAAAGGCAGGACACTTTTCAAATTGACACTTTTCAATTCTGTAAGCCTTTTTTTTGCTACCGGCTATACGTTAAACACATCGCTTGCGAGGCATAATCTATAAATCTCAATTACGTCGCTTCACATGAGCTGCTTTTGTGTACATAGCAAAGGATGTGCATGTACATTTTAAAATAATTAACCAGTAAAATCTTGTTTAATGAGTGTTCATAGTCCATTGCTTCACGCGATTTTACTTGACATCATCATATAATTTTATTATAATTTTATTTTTTCCTTATTACTTTAAACTACGGGAATAATATTTGCAAATTTTGGTCTTAATATTTTGCTGTTAAAGAGCTTTCATTTTACATCCAATTATAGAACCTGGGTTGTAGCTAAATTTGGTTAAGAGATTATCAATTTTTTATGTCAAACGTTTAACGTAGTCCCATTGGAGATCGGACCATAGCGACTCAATGCATCTTTTTTAATTGATTTGAAAAAATTCCACTTTAAAGTTATATGTTTTATTTACATTATTTATATTTTACTGCTAGTGAAAACCCAAAAAAAACATGAGAAAGACGTGCACAATAATTCCAGCTTCTTAATACTGCAATTTAAACCTTATTCTAAATTTTCCCTTTTTGGTGTTAAAACTAAAAAAAATTTCGAACTGAAAGCTAAAAATTCTGAAAATTTCAAACTTGAATTTATATATGACCTATTTTATGCATAACGGGTGATGTAATACGAATAAAATTAAGGGTGTCTAGTTACATAATAAATATAGCGTAACTAACATCCACGCCAAATTTGGTTTCAATAGTAATTGTTTTGAGGGTCGCCCACTCCTTCTAAAACTAGGTTTAGTATTACATGGATTTCTTATGGAGTTATAAAAAGGGACAAATTTAAAGTTTAGTTTTTTAATATTCTTAGATTTGCTGGTTTCATTGTAATGATGAGGTAGTGACCCCTTATTGTTCCAAATTTTATAAAAATCAAATCAGTAGAAGTATTTTATTTTAATGTATAACTTTGATATCTTTTCACATTAGTCAAACACGTTACCATTAAGAATTATCAATTTTTCATGTTCAATAAAAATAGTATGCTTAAGGCAATCTAGCTAAAACTTTGTAATTTTGTTCATTTAGGCCTCTGTTATATTTTCCGTTTAAAAAATCTTTGGAAAATATTATTTTGAAGGAAATATTTTGCTTGATTATTACCCCCATTTGATTGATTATTGTTTTCCCGCAAGGCCGACTAACTTTTCAAAATAATTGGGTGACCCTTAAAATAAGTCCTATCAAAAAAATTTTTACAGGAAGACTATTCACGCTCCTAAGATTTTATTTCAGCGCCCCTTAATTATATTGATGTTACGTCATCCATTATGCTTACAATTCACGCTTTTTCATGCGTATTTCACGCTGGGGGACCCATAAAAATAATATTTCATCGAAATAAAAATCGTGCATTTTTTATGAGCGCATTTCACACGACATAGCAGAGCCCCAGCAAAAATTTTGACAGTTAGGTCCACCCTAAGGGATGTCACTTGAATAAATCTTTGTAATTTTATCTTTAATTTATTTTGAAAACAAGTATCACATTTTTGCTTCTTTTATCGAAATTTGAAAAAAATCTACTATGTAAACAAAATCAATTCATTTTTTACAAATTAATATGCACTTCAAAATTGTGTGTGTTATCCACGGGCATCGTATCCTTCTCAAGCAGTCTTAGTCCTGGCTAGGATGGGTGAGTTAGGAGCCTCCTTTTTCAAGATGTTCGAGGCAGGTCCCATCTTTTTCTTCTCGGGAGAGTCAAGTTTTGATCGATCGAGGCTTCACTCATCAGGAACGATCTACCTCAGGTGGCTCCGAGTTTCGCGTTCAGTAGAGGCGTCAAGCGTTGATCTGCGGTGTGTGGTTTCGGTCGTTTGCCGGTTGACTGCTGCGGCCGGTGCTCGTCTGGTCTGATTGCTTCAGGTTCAATTTGAGTTTTTGACAGGTTCACTAACAAATGCAGGTAACAAATGTGGATTCTTCCGTTTGAGAGTCGCCTCGCTATCTGTATATAATTCACGGGAAAAAAGAACGAATAAACGATTAGAGATCTCTCGCTTTTACTCTCAACAAAAGGGAAACATTCCTACATACCTTTGTGAATGTCGCCGAGTTTTCACCAATTTTGCCACCAATTTGACATTTCAATACTAGATCTACCCCTCTCGCTTCTATACTTATCCACCATATCAATATCAGTCGTCATCGTTACTAAGGACAGCTAGCTCAGCTACACGAGAGGAGAAGGAAACCCTTTAGAAATAGTATCTTGCATATTTTGTTCTAATATTCTTAACTTTTCTCTCTTTTCTCTCTTATACTTTTCTAGATATATAATAAGTTATTGAGACTGGTCATATCAGGTCTCGATTATATAGCAAGCGAATTTCATCTATAGGAACGATTATAAAAGAATAAGTCTGAATATATTAATTTTTTCCATTTTACATTTAACGGAATACAATCATTTATTTTCTAAACCGGGTGATAATATTGCAAGGACTAATGGCATTGAAGTGCAATGTTTTGTAAAAAGGGTAATGTATAAGTACAATAATGATTCGTATTAGAAATGTTTATCAACTTCATTTATTGCATCAGATGAGCATTCTGTCACCTGCCAGTTTAATTTTTTCAATGTTTGAAAAACTTAACCGCAACGTAGAAAACCTTCGATCCCAATTATCACTTAAAGAAACACAGATCAATCCAGCATATAGCACATACCCCCAAATGTACGGTTTTCTATAAAAAAAAACTTCTTCTTTTCTTCGTATTTTCCCACTGAATTGATAATTTTTTTTCAAGGAAAATGTATAAGGTAAAATATTTTAAACGAAAAATCTAAACAAAGGCCTAAACTTGGACTGTAAAGGCGATCTTTGTGGCAAATCAAATTCGCGGTTGCTACCGGATAGGCTTGAAATGGCGGGAGTAAAATGAGGAGACTGATTGAAACAAATGGAATTCCCGCCCGAATCTATACCACACTTAGAATTTCTTCCATCAATTTCAGGGATATCGACTGCATAATCCGTCATTCATCTCCTTATTCTATCCTTTATTTTCCCTATCTGACATTTCTCCCAGTATTTCCTTTATACATTAAAAAACACAAATAATACACACCAAAATAAAATAAATAAATGATAGTAGATAGTTCACACAATCCAGAAACTTTTCTATTTATCCCCGTCAATTATAAGATTAATTATTTTTTGCAGCCTTCGGACCCTTCGTCTTCTTTACCACAATTCATAAAAAAATAGCTGTAGATAATTAACGTTTAACATAAAATTTAGAAAATAGCCTGATGAACAATCGTCTATCTTTCTTTTCCTCTTCTGATGCGTATCATGAGGAGAGACTAACCTGATCTTAGACGTGTATCGAGGATCCGTGTAGCAAGTCCCGTGCAACCCCTTTTTTTAAATCTGTTACGCGTCGTGGCGAACCTCCTGTAAACCATTGCTCCACCCATGGGGGATTCGGTCCACTCAAACTTAAAACCGGAACGATTCAGGATGAAACCGTTTGGAACATTGTCTTCGACAGGATGAGACCGGAGGGACTGTCAAGATGTTTATTTTTAAATCTAACAGTTATGTCATCATTAAAAAACCCTTCCTTCTTTATATTATAGACGGTGATGATTTCTTTTATTGTTTTGATTAATATTCTTTTTTTCAAGTCAAGTGTTATTGCCTTTTTGGCAATAAAATTAGACTGGGAACGCAGCTATAAAGCGTAATATTCCCTGACGTAGTAAAATGTATTTTACTACTTAAGGCTTTACTGGTTTTAAATGTGGCCCCAAGAAAGTAGACCCCCACATCTTTATATACCAAATACAGTGTCGCCATCTAGCGAAAATTTAAATTTTATGGCCCAAGGGTCCCACAGCTATTTTCAAATAAAAGTTTTTAAAATTTTCTTTATGAAATGGGTCGTAACTTTTACTGGAAGTAAAAAAAAATTAAAACTATTACACGAGTGTTTATATTTAAACTATTAATTTATTATGGTAATTAAATTAATAGAAAATGCCATAAAATATTTGGGTTTTTTAATTCAAATAAATTGTTTTCATTCGATTCATTTTTCTTCTTTCTTTTCATTGATTGTAGGATGCAGCTCAAACTTATAATGAGTATTTTTAAGCTTTAACATAACAATAAGCTATTTATTTGGATATTACTTTTACTTTTTTTTTAATTCCCTATGTATTGCATTGGATAAATGGATTTATCCCTATTTATTTCATATCTCATGCTTTACAAGAGATATCGAACTAGAGCCGATTATTATACACACACTATTTATTATTTTTTAAGTTGAAACAAAAGACTACGTCAGGCCTTCATCAGGCTATTTTTAAAATGTGTTTATTGTAGGGACTTACAAGCTCAGCAGTGTCTTTTTAAATAAGACCCTTCATCACGAGGGCGTCGGAAGGGATTATCTTTTAAAAATTACGACAAAAACAATTGTATTTACAAAATCCATATTTTATGTGTTTAGTACTAAACGCTTATTCGCCACGGTTGCAACCGGATCTGATTCATTATCGTATCTGCCATTTTGAGATTAATTTAACCGATAACATTAGTCACATGGTTTTCTAACAGATACATAGAGATCTTTGTTAAAAAACGAATAAATTGACGAGTGAGGTATTCTTCGATGTATGATATTGATGTACTTATCATCCCGAAAATTGTTATGCATGAAAAATCTGAATCGTTTTTCAATTTAATTTGATTGTTATGTAAAAATCAAACATCTATTATATAAAGCAGAAAGAGTACGGGTTTGTTTCAAAAAATTCCCTGATTGGTCCAAATTTTCTAGGGGAGGGGCTTAGAGAATGCAGTTGAACTTTTAACTTGCAAATGTAATTTTAGAGATAATCAACGCTAACCCTTTTAAAGTTAGCCATCAAACAAGATGATTAACTTGCATATACATGTTTTTTTTTAAACAAAACTTTAATTGTAACTATTTTTTCGAGTTGCGAAGAAATCTTAGTTAAGTCCTTGAACGAAGCTGGCCGCTCAGGCCGCCTGAGAAATGCTGAATTGGTCGAATAACAAAAGTAAAATAGTTGTTATTACGGGTTGTAACACTGCGAATCAATGCATGCACACAGACACCAATCAATACAAATTTAAAGTCATTTCGGGCAAAGCCGAAACGAGGGCCAGCTAGTTATAAATAAGATATACTAAATATAATTAATACCGACGTGATTATAAGAATTATTTACATTTCGCCTGGTTTTTAAGAAGCATAAAAAAATTTATCTTATGGGAATCCAGTAAATTATGTTAATTTTTTCGATAAATAAATTGGCATTTAGTGGACGAAATTTATTTTTGTTATTTTTTCATATATCATCAGTAATATGTTTTATCACATACATAATTTATCCATTGAGAAATACTGTTGAATTAAATTCATAGGCATCATAAAAGTATTCTTCTTTTCTTCCTTGAACATGAAAGGAATAGTTTGGATTGTTACTGATAGCATGACGCAAATATGTGGAGCATTTAAGCCAATAGTTTTCCTCTTTTCCAATATTTCCCGTCATTCTTAATTTTCTTCTTGCATAGTCAAAAGATTTCCACTTGATTAAAAAATAACATATTATAAACATATTCTTATTGTAAAATATTCATACTTGACACCATTTTTATTAATAACAAATAGTCACAAGGCATTTTTAAAAATTAATAATAGGTAAAGTAGTAATCCCGTCAAGTCGGTAATTTAAGTTTTTAAGTTTTGAAAATCATTGGAAAAGAAACCCTTTTTAATCCATTATTTGTTATTTTAAAGGTAACTAAGTAATTCCTTTAAGCTACCATATAAAGGATTTTTATATTGTAGTATACATATAATTGTACTAATATTTTAGTATAGCACATTCCTTCTCCCTCAAGATCCTCTTAATAGCTCCATAGTCTAGGGCGTACATAAAGTTGAAAAGCTAATTGCATCTAAATTAGTTATTTCAATCATAAATAAACTAAATTTTATTCATGAAATTAAACTTTTAAGTGGACGATGTCGTTTTAGGTGATAAAAAATTGTCCTGTTTAATTCTTGAACTACTCTTGTGCATTACCAGACATAGTTTACTGAAAGTAAGAATATTATTAGGAACACCACATTCTGGAAAACCTACTAAGCTTTGTTCCTTAGTAAGTTAGTTTGCCCTCGGAGGTTACAGTATTTTTTTACCTGGATATCCTAATTTCCATTAGAATTTCAGTTAGTCCGAATTTCACCATAACCATTACAAATATGTACCTTAGACTTCCCCGGAAAGATCTATTTAGCGTAGAATTACAAGTGGGCTAATACACATGACTGAAAGTAAATTTAGATGAATCAGTAAAAAAAAAACAAGTAAGGTTAATGTCATGTCCTGAACTGATCGTACAAAGGATCTTGCTCAGTGCTAGTCTCAAGAATGGTTGGTCTTTAATGTCGGATCACATCACCCTACTCTAAAAGACGAAGTTTAAAAACAAAATTAGATAAAAACAACCAGTTTGAGGAAATTTGGATACGAATTAAGTTTGCCTTACGATTTGGGTTGGGTCGACCGGTCGACATTGCCATCCCTCACTGTAATTGTTTGTGCGAATGAATTGGAAATACATTTCCCAAGCTACTTGTCGGTTTCTGGCGTAGAAGGCCGCGCATAGTGACTACAAGTAGCCTTTAGTCCGCCTAACCGGTACTTCTCCGTCTGCCGAGGGACTATCAGAGCTGGTAAGCTACCAACCAACCAACCCTTACCTTCTCTCGGCCGGGAGTTCGACTTACGGCTAACAAATACTTAACTACACTCACTTTGCTACAATTATCCTAACTACAGTAACTTACTCGTAGAGCCAGAGCTATTGAACGATCCTAAGCAGTGTATTTACCATCTGTGACTGACCTACCACAACGCGGAGGTCTACTATATATACAGCCAGGTGAGAAATATACCGTCATACAATAAAACATAGGTCGAACATGCACTCAAACAATTTTTTCATGTGTTCCCTGTGACAAATGTTTCCTACTGAAAGATATGAAGAGCCTAACCGTTTAAAATAATTTCTCCAGACCTTGATTTTGCCAATAATCGGGACCAAATTTCAAACCGAGCGTTGTACGTGGCATTTAAAATTTCAAAAATACCAAATATTTTACACACAACCGCCTGCTTTAACATAATAAAAAAATGCTGAGCACAGTAAAAGGCTCACCCAAATGTTTTACCCAGTTTCCTTTTTTTAAATTTAGATCCTTCTCTCTTTACTTCGCTATCCAAAAAAAACTTCCAAAGAATACTTACGAACAGCATTTCACACTGCTAATTCGAAGTCACAGACCAAAACAGAAGGTACTAACAAGGACGTATAATATATTCTCTAAGGCCACTCTTATGTTGCCTGAAAGGCGTTCTATTTGCAATGATAGTGAGGATGGAATCGCAGATTTCAGTAAAATTTAAGAACATAGCTACTTTGCTTGTAGCTATTCCTGCGCTTTTGATGCAGGAAACACCATTCCCCCTATTTCATTTAAAACAAGTTAAGCCATCTTTATTTAGAAAAGTATGTAAGTACAGAACCTAATCCGTATGTGTGGTCTTACACGTTCGAATTTATGTACTTTGAGCGAATGACGCTTAATTTTATTATTCGTTGCAATCAAGAGATTTAAGGCTCTATTCAATGTCAAAATACCAAGTTTTGGATGGTTACCTGATCTAAATTTGCGAATGGGAGGAGCTTTCTAGGAAATTCAGAAAAAAGCTTCGTTAAGAATCTTTGTGAAATTGGCATAAACATATTTATTTCGCTCCTGAAATGAAAAGTTTAACATAAAGCACATATAAAATGTGTTGAAAACATTCTAAACATGGAGTTTTTTGCTTAGATCCATTTGAGCTCCACCAACTGTCGTCATCATAAGGTTTTAAGCTCATTTATTAGGAAAAATAAAGATTATGATTAACTGCCAAATACGGGCCAATTACAAAAAAAATCAAACATACCCCTAAAGAATTTTGGATAATCAATTAATTGGATACCTTTTGTCCATGAAATGAATTTGTAAAAATAATTTTAAATATAATGAAATTTTAAGAAAATACAGTAATCGTATTCGCATCTTATCTTAGGTATTATGTTCATAATTTTTTCTTGAACCAGCAAATTTAAGTAAAAAAAATTATCAGAGGAGCTGCAATTTAGAGATATTGCAAACAAAACAAAAAAGAAGAGGTTTTTTGACAACTTGCCTTGTAGCTTCACCATAATAACGTTAATCATCATGTTTTTTAAACCTTTGAAATTATTACACTTGTAAAAATGGTGGAGAGACAAGATCCGGAACGGGTTTAATACCAAATTTTCAAGTTCAAAAATGGTCGAAATCAGTTATACCCTTCACTCCTTCTGGAATTTGAATAGAACCAAATGTTTTATAATTTGGGACGTTTCTCATAAAAATGGTGCTGGGATAATATATGGGAGCTTTCAAGTGGATACAATGATACATTGATCGGAAAGAACATAAGTCAATTGGTCGGTGTCGTAGCATTTTAAATTTTACTTTCAATTCGGGCAATAGCCTCTGAACTTTCTTCGTGGTCCTCATCTTCTTTCAATCAATTTGTAGTGTATTCTAGAATAAGCATAGGGTGATTCGAAATAAATCAACACCTTTTTTTAAGCGGCGCTCTAGTATGTTGTTCCTTTATATATTATAATTTTATTCACTTTTTAGGAAAGAATATTACCTAAATGAGTGATTAACATTGTGTAAATGATGAATATTGTATACCCAAGATGATTGCGCTTTCCACCTTACCCTATGGCTAACGAATGGGATACCTTTCTCCCACGAATATGGAGGCAAAACGGAAAATGCGCACGTGTTTGTGATACAAACCCCATTTTGGTTACGTACGGGTACGTAAGGAAAAAATGGGGAAGGAAAAGGGGAAGGAAAATTTTTATCTTCTTATTCAAGGTAATATTATTGCAATCACTATTTCCCCCAATCTCCCCCTCTGTACTTCTGTCATATGTCTTTGTCTGTCATGTTTGAAGATGAAGAAGAAACTCAGAGGTCTTATCTGGTAGCCATCGGTCAAATCTGACAGCAACGGAAATGTTTCTTGGGCATTTTGGAATTTCCAAATAGGTAAATAGAAGCAACTTGATTAAACATTACACAATTTTATTATATACATGTGCAAGGGGGACGGTCTTGTCTTTAAATGCACCTCATATGAATAAAAATGGATAAATAGCACAGCAGGTTTCAATCATGTTCGATAAAGGGGCCATCAAGCCGTCACAGAGCAAATGGTCAGCAGCCTTTTTCTTAATGAATCGAAATAATGGTTGATGTTTTGATTATCGAGCAAGAACCGCCGTAACCAGGGATCGTTGTAAAACTTGAAAGTTTAAGCAAATTAATTTGCTTAAACAATTAGCTTAATTGCATGATTTGCATAAAATTAGAAGCTATCAACTAATTGTTAATTTCTCTCGTTGCAGTGGAACGACTTGTTTGACGCGACTACACTTGGGAGCAAAAGATCGATGCTCAGATCTCCGTCGGACAACAAATCCGAGAGCTGTACTCCGGGCCGGCCGGGCCCACACCCGACAAGTGTCAAGCCGCGCAGATCTTAGAGAACATCTGCCCGCCAGGTCTTCTGAATGACTGGCATCAGACTTCCGCAAGGAGGTAAAAACCCAACCAATTTCAGTAATTAATAGAAATTTGGCTAAGTACTAATAAAAACAATTGATTGTTTAAGGGTGGTTACGGCTTTGTGAAGAAGAAAGCGGCCAAGCGACCGACCCAGAATACCCCCATCTTTCGTCCCGACGGTACGCTGCAGACATTCAAGCGCAAGTTTGACGGTCAGCAGCAGGGTCGAGGCGGCCTACAAGCGATTTTTTTTTTTTAAATGGTTAAAGTTTTGGATTTTTAGGTTTTTTCACCTTTTTATTATATTTTGACTAAGGTATACCCAACATGATATTATTTTAAATAAAATCAGTAATTTTATATTTAATATAAGCTTACGTTTTCTGCTTTCTAATAGCCTTAAAGCAATTTGTTTCCTTTTTCTCGTCAGAAAAAAAACCACGAGTGCAAAAGCCAGAGACGAGGAGGAGGTATGAAGCAGATGGGAAAAATTTAGTCTGGTGAGCAGGACTGAGAACAGAGCCACCATAAGTTGTTCAGATACAGCTTTGCATTCCCAAGTTAGTCAACTTAAATTATTATTATATTTATATGTTTATAGTTAGTTTTTCACATTAAAATCATTAATAAAAAATATTAGTGTTCAAAATCAATAAATATTTAGTATAAAAAAGTAATTATTATTTAAGGCAGCTTTGGAAGGACATAGCTCGGGCCACACAGCTGATCGATGAAAAAAGTTTGTTTGCTTTCTATTTCCAAGGGTTTCCACATGGTGGAGACAACACCGTTGCTGTTTTATAACTTTGTAAAATATAATTATTTGATCTATTTATTTCATCCTGTTTACTTTAGTAAACTAGCGTTTTATTACTAAACATCATATGAAAAACATTGTAATAGTTCCCCTGAACAACTTGTGGTGGCTCTGGAACGCGTCCCCCACAAGCCGGAGGGGAGTGGAAATTTTAACATCGGGACTTTATATTAAACCTTATATCTTAAAGGAACCATATCTCTAGCAAAAGCTAAAAAAGGGATTCCTCTGTCAATCAAGGTATGGAAGGACTGCTAATATATTGTTTGAGTACAGCAGATGAATGTAGTTAAGCTCAATATTTCACAGGACAATAAAAAGAGTGTCCCTCGATTTGTTTCCCACTCAAGTTAAAAACGAAATGTCAAATAACAAAATCCTAGTTTTCCAAGTAAGCCAAGTCTGTTAATTAGAATTAATATAAGAAATTGAAGTGACAGGACAAATGTGGGAAAAGTGAGAGTATTCACTAAATATCTTGTTTGCAATATGAATTAAATTGTGCGATTGTTGAGCTTGATGTGGCTACTGGCTGGGTGGTACTTCTGCCGTCAGCCTCTTTAGTATTTATCACTAGGAACTATCACTAGGACTATCACTATCACTAGGAAAACTTAAATATTGTAAACTTAAGAAGAAAGACTTGGTGGGCTGTGTGCTGCTCCAGCGCGCTCCAATTAACTAACTGAACCTAAAAGAATAGAAAAAATACATTTTTCGATTTTTTAGACTAACTTACGTCCTTGGCCCGGGGTTTCAGACCTTATTTAGATGTTTGAGGGAATATGAAATCTCATCTGTTCAACGTTGAAGTTCCGTGGGATTCGGTCCAAACGCCCGCCTTGTAGCATAGGCCAGTACGAACACCCCGCAATTGTGACCATCAATTTGCTTTTGACACATATCCATGGATATCCATTATCCATTGATAGATTCATGGGGGCACTCTGGTGATGACATTTCCGGCAAGAAGTTGCCGGTTGCACTGTTGAAGCACATGATCTTTTCGATATCGGGGCCTTTTGCGAAAAGTACCCAATGCATATTGTTTCCATTGTTGAATAGTGTTCCACACTGGGGCCGTATTCCGAACATGGTTCAAGTTCGTTTTTTTTTGCTTGACTTGGTCTTGAATTTTTTTTTCAAGTCAATTTCGCGAAAAGTCGAATTCCGAACTGGTTTCAAGTTAAAAGTCAAAGTAAAAAAGGGCCAAGCCAAGTCCAAAAATGGCTCAAGTTTCAATCCACCTCTTTTGGTGGCTTGGAGCTTGAAAAGTTCACTTGAAGTATGGTTGGTTGGATTTTCATCAATACAAATTTTTGATGAGGCGCTAATCATTATTACAATACTGTTATTTTTACGGTTGACATTTGCGAGTCATAGACAGTGTAAACAAATCAATATTTTTTTTTCTCAATTTGAGTTTTTCTAGCTGTAGCAATGAATCGTGAAATGGAGCGCCCTTTTATAGAGGAGCTCGAGGACAATTTGGATGATATAGATGATTTTTTCAGTGATGATTCTAGTAGCGATGACGAAGAATTGCGAAACGAGAGAGCCAGGGACGTAAGAATAAGAATGCCTCCATTCTACGCCGAGCGTGGGGCAATTTTTGAATTGTTTAGCGATCGGCAAGTTTATAAGATATTTCGTTTCGACAAAGCAACCATATTTTATCTTGAAGGTATTTATTAAATACAAAAAATTAAAAATTTTAAAAATATATTATTCATCTATTTACTGTATAATTTAAAGGATTGATTGCTGATAGAGTACAGCGTCTTACGAATGCAAGGCGTGCGATATCTCCTCTACACCAATTGCTTGTCGCTCTTCAATTCTATGCAACAGGGACTTTCCAAAATACCGTTGGAAATGTTTTGCATATAAGCCAAACATCAGTTAGTCGGTGTGTTCGTGATGTATCAATTGCCCTTTCAGAAATCGCAAGAGATCAAATTGTTTTTCCGGAAAATTTGATTGAGGTATTTAATAATAATTTTCATACTTAATTTTATATAATTTATATTTATTTTAAGTCCTCTTTTTTAGAATAAAAAAATATATACATCGTTAATAAGTCCTATTTTTTAGAATTAAAAAAAATATATATATATATATTGTTAATAAATTCTTTTTTAGACCAAACGGAAATTTCAAGGAATAGCCGGATTACGAGGCGTGATTGGAGCTATAGATGGGACGCATATTCGAATTGCTAGCCCACATGCAAATGAAAATGTTTATGTTAATAGGAAGAGCTACCACTCCATAAACGTGCAGGTCGATTTAAAATATTAATTAATTATGAGACTTTTAAGCTTTACATATATTTTTAATTATAATAATTAAAGGCTATTTGTGATGCCGATATGAAATTTCTAAACGTAAATGCTACGAAACCCGGAAGTAGCCATGACTCGACCATTTTCAATGAAAGCGCGATTGGACAGGCTTTAAGGACGGGACGATTCGGCGAGGGTTATTTGATTGGAGATAGTGGCTATGCTTGCACACCATACTTACTAACTCCATACGCAACGCCAAATGATGCTCATAAGGTAAAAAAATATAATCTATTTATATGTAATTTATAATATTTTAATTATAATTTAGGAACGCTTTAATACTGCTCACAAAGTAACGCGTTCGAGAATTGAGCAAGCATTTGGTTTAACTAAAAGGAGATTCCATTGCCTCCATGTTGAAATAAGAATGCAACCGAACCGAGTGTGCAAGTATAAATAAACTAAAAGAACCATTTTAAAAATAAATTATTCAAAATTAATTGTTAAATATTATTTATTACTTTAATCAGAATCATCATGGCTTGTTTCTTTCTATCGAACGTTGCTCGGCAACGTAATTTGCCCGAATTCGATGATGAAATTCCGCCGGAAGACGATATGGAGGAGGATATGGATGAACGGCCGGATTGGGCGATTGAAGGAGAGTTAGGGGCTCGAGAAAAACTACGACTGAGACGGCAGGGATTTCTTAAAAGAGATACAATAACGACAAATGACTTTACTCGTTAATAGTTATACTCATTTGATTTGATCTATTTCTCATTTGGAATAGCACAATACAATTCATAGAAATTAAATTGTGTTGGATGGATCATTCAAGAGTGCTAACAAATCCACTGGAATGTCTTCGTCGTTCAGTGGCTTACCCCTCAGTAATGCCACATTCATAGTAGAATAAAGGAGCTCCATTCGATCGCGTAGAAGCCTTTTGTCCATGGATAAATCAGATTTCTCGCAATGATGCCGTTTGGTTCGATTTATCACGGCATCCAAGCGACTGTCGGCCTTTGTTTTTGTTGGTGTGGTACCCGTTCGTCCATTGGCGGAAGCCCGATTATTTTTTTGTCCAAAATGATCATTTGAAGCTGTTGGAGTAGATTGGTGACTGGCATCTTTCTTTGAAAAATGGGCTGATGGTTGGGACGGAGCTGCTCAGCTGCTGGTTTTCCTTTATTTTATTTTATTTTTAATTGTTAAAAAAAAGATTATTATTTTTTCCATTTTTATAATAAAAATATATTTTACCGTGAGTATTTGCAATTGTGGGGATAGCGACAGTCTGAGAGGTTGAGGCTACTGCTTCATTTGCAGAACTAATACTAGAGTCTCTTCTATCACTCATCACAGAGGATCTTCCGTCACGAATATTGGGAGTTTCAGGCCGAGAATCTTCATCAATCGTATCAATGTTCATGATGTCCTCAATAGATGGATCTGTCGTGAGAATTGAAGGGATTTCTTCAATAGTTGATTGCGATTCCTCGTTCAAACTATATTAATAATTCAACATAAAGTAATTTATTCAATAATATTTTTTAAATAATATAATAATACCATTAGTGATAAATTTATACCTTTGAATAGGTGCAATTTGTGCGTCCGGTTCCTTAGTAGCTCCTCCAAAAACATTCGACTCTAATCCACCCTAAATAGAGATTTTAAATTTAAATTTATTATAATGTAAATTACTAAATTAAATTTTATTTTACATCAATAATATTCCCAGCTAAAGCAGGGTTTTCAAACCCAAAGAAATCAAAAACCATTTTTTATACAATGGTTTGAGAATGTACTCTTCTCCTCCTCCTAAATTAAAAGGGATTAGATTTACACAATAAATAGACTGCTCGTGAAAAAAAAATACCTGTCTCGCCCAAAGATTTCTTGTAGAGAGTAAACTCTTTGTTGGCATCACTTTTGAAGTTTTGCCACTTTTTTTTAACACTATCAACATCCTTTTTTGCTTCGTTAGGACACTCAAGGGCAATAGTATCAGTTACTTCTATCCATTGGGCTGCTTTGTCCTTTGCAGTTATTTTGCTTCCTTTCAGAGTCCCAAAAAGAATAGCCTGTCAAGTTTAATTAATATTAAATTAAAAAGGAATTTTATTTATGATAAAAAATTAGGCTACGTACCTTGCGAGCAATACATTCATCAACCAATATTTCTGTGGCCGTTTGAGACCAAATATTTCTAGATGAAGGAATTTGCGAGCTGTCAGCGTTTGCATCTCCCATTTTTAAAAATACAAATTTATCTTGCTTATTCCTCACAATAATTGAATAACAAATTCACTACTCTTGTAAATTTTCCGGATTTCTGTAGAAAACGTCGTCTGCAACGTAAACAAAAGTGAGACAAAACCTATAAAACGTGACTTCCCATTGGTTAAAATAAGACACACCCCCTCAAGAAAAAAGAGTGCACTTAGCACTTTGACTTTACTAAGTCGACTATATTTTCTACTAAAGTTGATGTTCGGAATACGATTTTAGCTCAAGAAAAAAATGATTTTCAAGTCGACTTAGTATAGTCAAATATTTTGGCTCAAGTCAAAAGTTTTACTTGAAACTTGAACCATGTTCGGAATACGGCCCCTGGATCATTTATTGGCTCTAAATCTTGAAA
This sequence comes from Chydorus sphaericus, assembly GCA_030141595.1. NCBI lineage: Eukaryota > Metazoa > Arthropoda > Branchiopoda > Diplostraca > Chydoridae > Chydorus > Chydorus sphaericus. The sequence continues at coordinate 952,598 of CM057926.1, read as the reverse complement.
GGAGCTGTGGGCTTAACATTGAAGAGCCCCATTCAACAATTTTTTTTTCTTCATTTTCTTGCTTCTGTTGAATGAGCACCATGAACATATTGATGAACAAATTTTGAATCCAATTGGTTTCTCTAACCAGATCTTCAATGTGTTCATCACTCAATTGTTCTAATCTTCGTTTATTCACTTGGTACCCACTATAAACAAGAAAAAAGGCTACTCTTCGTCGATCCAAAAATGTTTAAGCTTACATTACTAGTAAGACTACATGACGATGACATGGATAATTTTAAAAAAATGATGAAATATAGTTATATACAAAGGATTGTGAGATCTAAGGATTGTGAGATGAATTCACTAAAGCTCATGTTTCTGCCTTTTCGTCTGCCTCACTGATTTAGATTTTTTGGAACATCTTTTTGAGTCTGGATTTTCAAGTCATCGATGTTTTCAGTTGCTTGTTTTGCTGTGCGTGATAAATTTTGCAGTACTTTACAAGGCTTTAATTGAAATATTTTATGTATTTGTTTAATTTTTTAATTACTTTCTTGCATATCGCACTAGTCTCGAGGGATCTGATTGGAAAGATGTTGAATTTCAAACATCCCGGGCCAAGGGTCGCTTTAATAGATGTTTTGACGATTGAGTCACCTCCATATAAAGGATTTACCATCTTAATTTTATACATTTTATATATCTTAGTGCTAGAAAGATTAGTTATATGATACTGGTATAGTTGATAATTTCATAGAAGCCCGGTTGCTGTCTCTACCGTCTACCTGTAGTTGCTTCTTTTGTATCAGCAATTACCTGTAAGAATTTACTGTTATTATAAATTTACAACCAATATTGACCTTGTATTCATTACTATAATTGTATTGTCTTCGAAAATATTATGTTTAAAGGTTGGGTGGTGGGAGGGGGAGTTAAACTTGAGTCTGTGGTGACATGATACTTTTCTAAGAAGAAAAAGTTTAATCCTATGGGAAGCTCAAAGTTTTCTTCATCTGAATCGACTTGAGGTTTGTTAGGTTGAAGTTGTGTGGCTGGAAAGAGTTGGCTGTTTGATCCACCATTGTTAAAATCAGCTTGAGGTAGAAAGGGATTTGCCAAGGGATTTGCAAACAAACCCTTTGGTCTAACAAAGAAGAATATATTCTTATTTCATACATCGTACATGGATATAATAAGAATGCCTTCGTGCAACAAAAGTATTATTTTGATTGAGGTTTCAAATTGATGGACGAAACCTAGTTTTTAGAGGAAGTCGTAATTTTTTGTATTAAAACATATTGAATACAAAAAGTATAATTTAAAAACGTAGTAAAACTATAAATATTTCAGTATGAATAAGCATTCAATTGAATACTTTTTATGAATGAATACAAATAATCTTTGAAAAAATTATGAAATCAAGCTGTATATTACTTCAAATAAATTGATTAATTCACGACCTAATAAATTTAAACTCGGCTCTTTTGACCCATTTGTTAGTAAAATGGTTGCAATACCTATCAAAATAACGTTAACAAATCCCAAAATAAAACTATTTTACCTATTTTCTATTTTTGTAGTTAATATCACGAGGAAAAAAGGAAAAAAAATTATTAATAAAATATTAATTATTTCTTTTATTGCAATTTTAAATCTAATTCGTACTTTAAAGTTATTTGGTTAAGTTCTTGATATAGGAGTCCAACAACTATTGGCATTTCAAAATTCGGCGTTTTCTTAAATATGAAAAAGATTTCTGAAACGATTCAAACAAATCGCTAGCGCTCTTGATGACTATACCATAGTTCGTCATTGAAAGCAAACAACATATATTTAACATTTCATAGCTCGTAATTGAAAAAGTATATTGTATATGGATATGGTAGTTATTAACATGCAGAACGTTTGGGTGAACCTGCTCCTTACATGGCATGAGCATGTCAATTTCGAGAATAATTAAAGTAAGGCTATTTCAAAGCCATTCACTCTCCGATTTATTTATTTTTCGTTTCATTTTCTACAGAAAAATAAACCAACTAAATTATAGAGCCTTTGGAATTCTAACCCAACAACAAGACCTTAATTAAAATTTGGTGTTTTTCATTAAAATTCGTTTTTACATTTCATTCTCAAAAATTCAATTGATTTTTCTAAGAAATTAAATTTCAATTATAAATGTCATTTTATTGACTCAATTTTAAAAATTGAAAGAAAAAAGATCATATCGTACAAAAACATTATTTCAATGGCAAACCACATTTTAAACAACATTTTATCCACAAGTTAAACAAGTCGGAGGTTTATTTTTGTTTCAGTACGAGCTCGGCTCACACCGGCTCACAGAGTAAGAGACAAACCCTACAGGATTTTTGCAGATAAAAACGAGAACAATTATATCTGCCTGTTGGCAAGATTGTTCCGCTTCCTCTTGTGGCTGTAAGCACGGCGTAGCATTCCTCTACTGGTTTTTAAGAACTGTCTTTGATATCATTGAAGAGCGACTTAAAGGTGATCGCTACATTAGTTACATGGTATTTTTTAAATACAATTTATTTAACGTCCCATTTATTTTATGCATTATATTTTATTTTATTTCTGGGTCCATTTCTTGGCCAGATTCGTCGGGTTGAACCCCGGGAAACCCGTTTTCAATCTTATTAAGGCGTGTATGTCTAAGGAGGTTGCAGAAGAGTTCTTACATGAAAGAAAACAAACCAATTGTTATCATTGCGCGTCTTCTGCAATGGAAGGTTGGCTGAAAATTTCTATAAAATTACTCTTTGTTTATAAACGTATCCTTCTGCTCTTTGAATGAATGAATTAAATTACATTAAAAGGGCTAATTTACTCTGTTTTGACCGCGGGTAAAGGTGGCAGACTGTATTATCGATTCACGGTTCTCCCGCTTTCTTTCCTATGCCCCTGATTGTGAAGGGGGAGGGCAGAAAAAGCCAAAAAAAACTGCATCAAGAAAGTTTCAAGTAAGACAGCAGTAACGATTGTGAACCTTTTCCACCACTCCCGCCTATTCAAATGGCTCGACCGACAACGACTCATTTGCATCCAGGTCCGAAACAGCGAGCCCCTTAACTGACTTGTCAAAATAAGGGCGGAAAAAATAGCGGCAAAGAAAAAGTAAAAAATGACATTCTGGTCATTAATGTGTTGTTGAATCGTTGAATCATTCAATAAATATCGTAAACATTTCTTTATTTATCACTATTATAATTACTGAATAGGCACATGTGTTTTACTAAATTAAAAAGGCAATCACAATTCATAACATTTTCTGTAAAGCATATTTTCGTTGCTAATTTTTCCCAACTATTGTTGATTCCTGCTCCCTTAGATATTTTTGAGAGCCTTTAGCTGTATTTTATGTTGGAGTTAAAAAACTTTGCATTCTAAAAAAGGATTATGGAATTCCAATGAAAGATAGTAGTAAGTATATTTGTTGTTTTCAAATACACCTGACATTCTAGTGCTTCATACAATTCAATAGCAGCTGAATATATTTTTGTTCTTGACATGGTCCCTAAGTTCCAGGTGTGAAATAAATATTCATCGAAGCATTATGAGATTTTTAATGCTAAAAATTTGACTTGGTTAATCATTCGCGAATCGGATAACCTTTTAGGTTAGGTTAGGTTAGGTTAGGTTAGTTTTGAAATTGATTAAGGAATTCTGAAATATTAAAACAATGAAAATCTTTAGTGTTATTAAATCAAATTTAGAGAACGTTATTCCTATAACACGTTTCCTTTTGTTCCTTTTAATAAATCAAAATATTTCTTATAGAGGATCCCGGAAACCCAAAATCCTTTGAAATTTGACAAAAAAATGGAAAATGTATATTTCTCCCCTTTTGAGCAGCCTTTTTCAAAAGGTACAAAAAGTAGGTAATAACTTTTCGCGGCATTATTAAAATAATAATTGCGTAAATAAATAAAACTTAAATTTAAAAATTATTAAAATAATAATATTTATGGTATTGCTAATTTACAATTGAAAAAATAATAATTCTTCGAATTCTCTAATAAAACTTTTACATTTCATTCTTATCATTAAATTTAAAATTTTGGTTTTTGTTTTGCTAAAACTTAATGATTGAATCTTTTTTACAATTTAAACTATACAATTAAACTACTTAAACATTTAACAATTGATTTTCCAAAGATTCGGGTTTCAAAAATATACTTTAAATAAAGAAATACAGCAGCTGATTTTTTACATTCATAGTAGTGAGTAGTGAATCCTCAAAATATTAACGTATTTTTTTACCTGGAATGGAATGTATGGACAACCTTCATTTGGGACGTTTTTCTGAGCGTTTGCTTCTGGATAACTTTTTTCTTGTAACAGTATTTGCAGAAAGTTGTAAACAAAGGGGTTGTGAAAATTTGTTTTGAATAAAGGTTGAAAAATGTTATATATTCTGAAAGCGGATCACTTAGAAATATCACATTTAAAAATATGTAATGTAGTGAGAACATACATTACCATTTGGCTAGCAGTCTGGTAATCGACAGAATCATGTACGATCAGGTCTTTCCTCTGCAACTTAATGTAAAAATCAGGTGATGATATTGATAGTTTTTTGGGATAAGTGTGTTTTTAAGTAGTTGTATAGTGGTGGTGGCATATCCAAAGCTGGCGATTCCAATATCTATTGTTTGACTTCCCATAGAACCAATAAAATATAAAAGGAAATCAATTTTGATGTTACTTCCATTAGAAAAAATAAAAATGTACCTTGTACCACCTATGCATTACTGCTACATTTCAAGACTATTTCGTAATGTTCTTTAGTTTCAATCTAACTGTCTAGTGACAATGTGGGTCTAGCAATTCTCTTTTTTGGCTTAACTCCCACGATTGATACTAAGCCGCCATAGATAGGAGCGAATAAAGCAATTTCAATAATCTCTCAGTTGCTGCATGGCCAAAAAATCGTCGAGCAGGGATATCAACCAATAAAACTTGACATTACGTAGAGATAAAATTTCTAGCAACGCAGAAGGATACTTACTTTTTCTTAAAGATCCTACATGTAATTTATGTGGAAGTAGTCTATCCATTGACAGGTTAGAATCTCGGTGAATGTGTCAATTTTCAAGTTAAATCAAACAAATGGAACTAGCAATAGACCGATCGTTGCAGTCAATACTGGGCTGTTTAGCACGAACTATATGAGAAAAATTTGAGTAGTGACCGTTGGGACCTAATCTTCAACCGCCATTCGTTAAATGTCTATGTATCAGCGCAAAAAACGTTGGATTGGCGAATCTCAACAACAATCAGACTTTCGGGCCAGAAAATGACCACGAAATTAAAAATATCAAAATATGATATGGGAAATATGGCAGCAAATCCATACACTCTGGAAAATGTATTGAACACTTAGGAGAACTAATGGACAATTGCAATCGGATTAGCTCACTGCTGATCATTTCGAGTAAAAAAATATTTTTGTTTTTAATTAAAAGTTTAAATTTAAAAATTAACTTGTTTGGAACATACTCAACTTCTTAGCTGGATATAAATATGATCTTCGAAGTCAGTCAAACTTTGAAAGGAACGCTCCAAAACAGCGAAAATACAGTCTTTGGAAACAAGTTTTTCTAGAGCCTAATTGACCCAACTGTATAGTGTATTCTATCCAACGATTTTGCCTCAGTATCTCTTTGATAAATTTGCAAGTATAATCGGCGTAGAGAGAGCACAAGAAGATAACAGTATCACTGAAAAAAATTGAGGAGGATTCAAGGTAAATCAAAAGAAGTTGATTTTTCTATGTTTAAGCAAGACATATAAATTTCTGTTAGGTTTACGTGAAAAAAAGAAATAATTTTGACAATCTATCAATAAACGCCAGAGACTAATCAAAACGCTGGTGATTTTTGTGGTAAAGAGGTGAGTTTGATACATATTTTAATCGAACAAAACCGAACCGGTCCTGTGAGCATTACAAATGTGGAGCTACAGAGGCAGCTAAGCAAAATGTTTTTACAGGCACTTAGAAGATATATGGTTAGAGAAGAATAATAGTCATTTTTAATTCTTGGAATTAGGAATCTCACCCAAGAAGCTGATGAAAATCAAATAAAGGCTGTGATGGAAAGTCCGAGAATATTCCTAAAGGACATTCAGAAGAAGTTTGTGTTCCCATTTCCTTACGAAGGAAGATGCAATTTTGAACTGATTGAAATCTTCTCATAATTTTAAGTTGGTAAAATTTAATAAGTAAAATGAAATAAAATAAAACTGTCTTTGACCTTGCCTAAAATTGGCCCATAACCAAAATCAAGTTTGGGAAAACTCCTTTCACTCACAAGCCATCTCAGTTTAAGATCTTACTGTTACATTGAAATGATGTGTTCGCGGAAATGAGACTGATAGTGAACCAATCCGAAATTCAGATGTTGCAGTCAAAATTTTACAATATTATCTGCTCAATAAAGCTTTAACTCAAACTAAACTCAAACCACAATCTGCTGGACGAAGTAAACAGCATTTAGAGCCAACTTCCTGAAAACTTCGTTTGATGGAGAAACTAAAATTGAATTCTTTAATTTCAAGGAAGTAATGAATTGATAAAATGTATTTGAGGTATAAATGAGATGTCATGGAAGGATGATATTAATGTCACAATGAATGAGGGCTCGGAGGTGGACAAGGTCCCGAAAGAGGTTCTGAAAGTGATTGTGAGAATTCAAAATCTTATGAATTCCATCAACAGGGTGGCAAGGGGATCACCCAGCTCTTCGTCTTTGCTCAGCGAAGATTTAATTGGTGACACAATAGATGAGGATTCGGAAGAGGTCCCGAAGGAGGACGACGAGGTCCCGGAAGCGAATGTTAGTTCTCAAAATCAGATGGATGTCATTAACAGGGTGGCACGGGAACCATCCAGATCTCCGTTTTCGCAAAGTGAAGATCTTTTCCTTTCTCCAATGAACGAAGGTAACTGTACTGTTTGAATCCCTCTGAAACCATAAAAGGAGTGATAAGATTACAATAGAAGGTTTCAAAATGTTTAAAGCGACGTGTTTGTTAGCACAACAGAACAGGTAGTAGGTACATAAATTAAGAGCAATTACGTAGAATTTGACTAAATATCCTATAGTGAATTTCTAATCAATTTGTGAGTAAAAACAAAAAATAATAATAAACTGCTAGTTCGTTATTAGTCTAAATAAATCCCAAGACGTTATCCTGTAGTAAACAAGCAGACTAAACTATTTTTGAAGTAGATGGGTGCTTCTAAACAGCAACCACACATTGCCGCACAGGCTCACAAATGCGGCACGTCAAAAAGAGGTTAGCTAAAACTTGATCAAAAGATATTTCGAGTAAGAATTTTTAATTACTTAAAAGAGTAAGATGAAGATCAACCAAAAGAGTAGGTCTGAAAGGTAGTTCACTATACGATAACTTCCTTAGGTGTACGAGTTTTGGGCAACGGGCTTGATTCCACACACAAACTAGCTCGGGCATCATCTAAGGCTGTTCATTGTTATTTTTATTCTCCCTCAGCAGCGCTGTTTGAGCCGTGCTGAATTGAGAAAAAATAAATAAATGATTAATATAACAGCATTGATCTAATTAAAAAAATTGTAAAATGTAAATACATTTTTAGGTTTAGCTTTCTCCAGAGTGGCACTCGTGTCACTATCTGAGCCAAAATGTCCTTTTTCCACCGGCTAAAATAAAGTTTAAATAAATGATCAATGTTAAAGAATTATCCAACTTTAAAATATAGAAATACCTTTTTAGGTTTTGTTTTCTATTGCTGCTCATGCTGAATTGAGAATAAGTATATATAAATGTAGGGGAATTGATCAGAAAAAAAGAATAGAAATACCTTTTTGGGTTTCTTTTTCTCCAGAGTGGCACTTGTATCACTCTCCGAGCTAACTTGCTCTTCTTTAACCGGTTAAAATAAAAATAAAACAAATGATTAAGTGTAAGTAAGCCCAATTTAAAATATACAAATACCTTTTTAGGTTTAGTTTTCTCCAGATTGGCACTTGAGCCATCATCTTCTTCTTCACTCGACTAAATTAAAAATATAATTACAAAATAGTATCAGATAACACTAAAGGAAAAGAAAAAAATATTACCTTTTTAATGCGTATCGTTCCACTACGATTTTGGGCTGCTCTTCCAGCCTCACCACGTAACTTAAATTTGCCCTTAAAAATGTATTTATTGCATGATTAAATGCTCTCTAAAATGTTGAAGCTCGTGGCAAAATAATCGTTTACTCATTCACAATCGGAAAATACAATGATCTTTCAGGAATGAAAGTGTCTTTAAACATGCGGAGGAAGAAAATTCTTGCTTGCAAGATAACCAAGACGGAAGAGTTCCCTTCAATCAACTGCCCAGTACTAAATTAACATGCTTTTCTAAAAACATTAAGCATTTTTAAATATTTTTTCATTGTTATTTAAAATATTAAAATTTAATGTAGTTTCGTTCATACGAGCTTAGTGAAGAGGTGAATAAAATCCTTAAAAAAGGAACTTGCTCCTTTATTCGCGAGAAGTGGATTTAACTCGTACCTATTATCTTTGAATTGCCAACAGAAAATAACTCCAAAAATGTTAGGGCCATTCTGGATAGCTATTCAGCTGATTTTCTAAGACAAATGGTTTAATTTTCCTTTAGATTGATTATCATGTTTGGCGCTTTACGCTCTCCCTTTGCTTTTTGAGACGAAAAAGAGGACTGTCGAGTTCTGACGTAATTTTTCGACAATCGTGAAGTTATTGTGTTATCTATTTTCCTGTACCATAATAATTAATAATCTATTTTTCCGTTTTAGGACACAGCAAGTTACCTGGATAGCACCAAGAATTCGGTTAGGAGCGGGCGCTTTATTATAAAAGTTTGATCATCTTGTACCGTCATTGTACACAGGCACGCTTAACTTCAAGCCTCTTTCGTTAGCGCGGAGGCTATTGTTAATCTAATAATGGTGGGTGATCATCCTGCTCCCCGATGCGGCGGAGCGCCGGTCAGACGAAGTAAGATAAGGAGAGGAAGTGCGGGTACCCCTTCAGTCGACGAAGCGTCAACAGGGCAGGGAAGGGCATGGTGGTGTTGGGTGAGGAATGAAGGTCGAGTGTTAGTTAAAGAGAGCTTCATGGTGCTTGGGTGAGCCCTGATGATCTCTAGTGCCTTATTTGGATTAGTCATCACCATCGCTGGATCCTTATGTGTGGATGAGAGCGTGATATCAACTGCATAGGCTAATACTCTGGTATTTCCTGGTAGCTTGATACGTAATAAGTCATCAATAAGAATATTCCACAGAAATGGAGACAGGTGGTTTCCTTGTAGGCATCCCACGGAGACGTCGACCAGCAGCTTTTGGTTTTTATTCATCAATACTGCTCTTCTCCCGCTGAGAAAATCTTTTATTATTCTAGAGATATCCTGGGCATCCTCTTCTTCCCAATGCTGCTATTATTCCAGGAGGCCAAGCAATATCGAATGCACTTTTTATGTCGAGGAACAGGAAGGCCGTAACGGACTTTGCGGCGAAGGATTTTGGTTGCCAGCGACCAAAGTATGTAGTGCGCGGGGTATGGGGTAACGCGGTGATTGGGTAACGCGCGGGGATTGGGTAACGTGGGGTATTAAAGATAAGTTAAGTTGCAATCAAATACCACTTTAACCAGTTTCGACGAGACTAATTAAGCCGATCCAGAATTGAGTTACAATCGAACGGAAAAACATAAACTTTCCTTTAAATATCCGTAAGTAGATCTTTGTGCATAAGAGGCGACGTTTTCTGAATCGTACCTAGTCATACGAGAGTGCGCGTCAGACGTAGATTAGAGGTCGCAACAGAACGCGGGTCGCTTCTCTCTGAAACTGCCGTGAAGGGTATTAATAGTTACTTCGCAGATATCCTACGCAACCTTAAGGAATTCCAAGAACGCCACCAGCAAGTTCAATAGGTTAGGCATATTTTTTGTGGTGACGAATATGGCACCAAGGAGAGAAAAAAAAACAACAAGAAAAAAGGGGAAAAAACTTCCAACAAGAAAAAACATCGTTTTAAAGCTGTAATCAATTTTCAATCAACCAGGCACAAGATGTCGTGACGGTAGCTTTTGTGGCCACGATCGTAGTTTCGTGGCGCAATTTGAACCTGGAATCTCCAAACCAAAAAAGAGTGCAAAACCTACAGGGTCTACTTTACAGAACTGGAAGCTCCGATTCTTTAAAAGTAGATCATCAACCAAAAAATGAAATACAGGCATTCTAAAACATCAATATAAGCTAATACCAACAAATTTGATCTGATAATGAAAACATTCAAGATAAATTTAATGCTCTTTTTTAGAGAGAAACAGTATCATAAGCTAACCATACCGTTTTTAGTATCATCAACAACCAAAACTATCATGATTGTTTTAAGATTTTAAAAGTAACAAAAATATCGATTTATAGGTTTGTGAAATTCGCGGGAGCAAGAGGTATTGAACATTGCTAATAAAGCAATCCTCCTTCTGATCAATCAAGCGAGCCTCAACAAGCTATCCAGAAGGTGCCTCACCTGGACAAAATAATACCGGTTCTTTTTAAGATAATGTAATGGAAGATAGGCCGTTTGAATTGGAGCCCCGATTGAGCATGTTTTTGCCTTTTCCATCGATTTTTTTTACTTTTCAAAGTGAGTGGAGATGGAAGCATCGTTCAAAAAACTTTGACCGTTTTTTTCATGAATGGTATTATGCTGTTTTGATGGTATTTCATTCTAATATCCGCAATATGGTTTTTCAAAACTGTTATGTGATATTCATTCTGTATTTATTATTCATTTTAAAACGATATATTCTGCAACATTTTATGTTTCAATCGAGGTACTTCTAAAAATAGTTATGCAAAATGATTCAGTAAATTAAATTAAATTTAATTGTTAAAGATTTGAAATTTCACGCACTTTAAATCAGCAGTATAACAACATACCACTAAATATTTTAGTAGCTTTAAATAATTTTTTATATATACTTTGTTTAACTTTTTTGTAGCTATCATTAACTAGGAAAACCTTTTTTTTAACTTGAATACTCTTAATCTTTGTGAAAAGGAAGGAATTATCGATTCAATACATTTGCATTAATGACTAAATAAGCTATGCACCCGTTAACTTGTTTTTTTTTTTACAATTCTAAAATTTAGTTGTTCATGTATTAATTTTTTCAAAAAATAAGCTACCGTCAAACCGGGCAACATTGAACATGGCGGGCAACTTTGATCAAAATGACACGATCGTTTAGATACAAATATGTATAGTAAAAATTGACGCAATTTATCAACTAATACAATCAATCGATAGCTAAGAAGCTTGGCAACATTTTTTAGATTTAAAATTTCTTCGTTTGATCATTCTTTCTACCTCTTTTTACGTCTAGAAGTTTTTGTTCTGAATTTCCCTGAAAACCTCTGAAAGTAAGTGGTACATTTGTTTTTCTTACAATGAGTCCAGTCTTAATTTTTTTGTACAAATCCATAAAAAGAATGTTTAAGTTTCATCTCATTTGGTTGCCAACAGATTTCATCTTAGAATTTAAAAGTTACGAGGATGTTCAAAGTTGCCCCCCCAATTTTTTGTCAAAAGCGGGCAACTTTGAACAGGTACATTTTACTATACGACACTTTCCCCCGTACTACTGAATGGAATTTAAGATTTAAAAAATAGCTTATTTTTTATTATTTTTTGGTCATCATCTTTAAATAGCTTTAAATTTAGCCACTCAATCCATATTCAAGGAGATATTTTTGGTATGTTTATTCTTTTGTAGGAAATATCCTAAAATATATCTCAGGTGATTGATTGACGCTCACTTCAAGCAAGTGAATTCATTTACGCTAGTACTCTTTCTGAAAAAAAGTAAATAGGAAGCACGCTCTAAAAGTTGGGAGAACAATTACCTTGTTACTAGAAGAATGATATGCAGTTATTGCACTTGTAATCACTGGTTTTCAATGGAGGTTTCCCATGGATTAATACGAATTGGTCATTATCAACCAATCTTATCCCAATCAAGCCAAAATATTAAAATAATAAAAAAATAGTCGACACTTATTATGAATAAGACAAGACTACCTTCATGACCACACAGTAAGAAGAAGTAAAGAGACTAGGTATGATAATGCAGTCTTTCGTCGAAATAAAAATGTTCTCCATCGCTATGTTTAATGAAATAAACGGAAAATTGATTGAAGCCTTGTGTCAACGAAAGCAGAGAGAAAGAAGAACACTTCCAAGTACTACATTTAAAAGAAACAGTAGAATTTTATCGTTTATTCTGATCAAATTGTAGTTGGTCTTTTAAAAAACCCCAATAACTGAAGATCATTTTTCTTTTTCGAAGATCTGACCAAGTTTTCCCTCACTAATTTTGCTGAAAAGATAGTTTTCTTGAAGCAAATGAGCTGTTCTTTCATTAAAATTCAATTTTGGGGATGTGCTATCGTTTGTTTCTTCATTAGTGAAAGAAAAGTATAAAAACACCTCAATTTTCTAGTTGGACCATTTTTGAATGAGAATTTCACAAAGATGAACATAATTTAGGGTATTACAAACTAGGTTTTCTTGAAGCCTGAATGAAAGGATTTAGTTTGATGCCATTTAAAATTATGTGTGACCGTTTTTTCAATGAAATTTCTTCGATACAACGTAAAAATAGGGGTTTTCCCATAAGAATACGTGCATGTTCAATGTTAGACGCATGGAGGGCAACTTTGATCACTGTTTTTGAAAAATCGCATTAAATCAGGGGACAATCGAATCAAAACTTAATTTACGCCATCCGATAGAGCATAAAAAGTTGTTTAAAAGGTATTCATTTTTTCGAATTTCTAAAAAATAGTGGCCAAAAAATTGTAAAAACCCTCAAAAAAGGCTGTTTTTTGTGCAAAGTTGCCCGGTTTGACGGTAAATCACCACTGGAACCATTGCAATTGATAAAAATGTAGATTTTCTTTGCAGAGGCAGCAGTTACGTACTCCACTGAGTCGGGTTTCTTTACTGCTTTTACTCTATTTATCTGTCAGTTTGATGCGTCTAAATTCAAATAATCCCTTTCTTCTCGAGAAAGTTTCGACTATTTTACGTGACGTATAAGATATTTTTCATATATAAGAAAATCTGCATGGCAGTTTTATTTTTCAATATTATAAATATTTTTAAAGAAAAGAGCTATGCAGTTCCTGTGAATGGAGACCAATTTTTAGGGTTTGAGATGACATAGGCAATCACGCACTGAAAATTGTAACATTTTTCTGAATCATTAGGTTACTAAAACAATACGACTGAATGTCAGTTATTTTGTTTATTATAATAGCCATTTTTTACATATTGAATTGTTTTAAGTAATAGTTTATTCAATGACTTGCAATCGAGCAGTTACTAAAAAATTACGACTGAATGTCAGGTATCTTGTATATTATGATACCCGTTTTTCATTTATTGCATTGTTTTAAGTAAAAAAGTTTATTCAATGACTTTCTTTGCTATTCCGGTTACTCTATAATCCATCTGTGCCTTCGAGCAGTATTTGGAAAAACGCGTTCTATGAGCTTAAACTCTGAGCAGCAGATGGCACTGAAGGAAAACCTATGCTACACTGCTTCCCATGTCATCAGCATGTATTTTTTACATGACTAAGGATATAGTCTTCGACGAGGTCTCGCAAAACTCTCCAATTAAAGAATCGCTCCGAAACGAAAAGGTCGGAATCTCGTACTATTCACCGTCCAAACCATCCAGTTACATTTCTCAGTTATGAAATCTGAAATATTTATTTATTCAATTGTATAATTCAACTGGAGAACCGGGACCAGGGACCTGCTAACAAACATTGCACTAACTGAATACTTCGAAAAGGTGATTATGCATGAGGCACCCACCTAGGCCGTCTCCTCCTATTTGACACTCTATAAGCGATTCAATCAAGAGAAGGTCACTGAAAGATCCATTTCAAAATTCAATCCGAGGACCGTTTTAATTGTTTTCTTTAAAACACCAGTAAAGCCGTCTGAGATAAGATTACTGAGCGTGTTCCCCCTTAAGGATTGACTCCAAACCAATGATCTACACAACATGTTAGTCAATAGACAATAAACTAGAAAAAAAACGAATTAATCTATTTGTTAATATGGGAAATTGTTTCCCATTTTTTGTACACCCAAGTATTATTCAAGAAAAAAACAAGTGATTGAGCAACGCCAGATGCGTCAAAGCACCAATGAAGTCAGCGTAAAAAATAGGTTCTAGAATATTATTTTGAAAATGAGTTTGAAAATAATTAAAGCCTGCTTTTTCAATAATTCCATGATTTTTGGAAACAGTTTATAAGGCCATATTCTATATTGTTCCCTACAAAGTAAGAAAAGCAATCAATCATGTTTATCAGTGTGAAGGAAAAATCGCGCATTAAAAAAATTATACAGATACTCGAGCAGGGAATTTTTACCCAAATAAGCCCGGGCTCACTCTCCTTCATATTATATTTGACTTATAAATCGATTGAACTTTGCTTTATAAATAACCTAAAGAGGTTATATATTTCAAAATGTTTGGATTCATATTTTTGTGAGTCTAATAGCATTTAGAAACCGAATTGTCCTCAGATTAGAGCCATCTGAGCGTCTTTTCTGGCATTCTAGTGAATTGCTGCTTACGTCAGATGATCAATGCGTTCTAAAAAATAAATCAAAAAAAAATAATGAGCATTATGATAACGTCATCTCAATTTTTAAACTACTTGAAGAGGTCATCTGATGCGTAACGCTAAAGAATCGAGGGGACCAGGAAAAGACCAGCTCCATTTCCTCTCCCGAAATTCCCGCTGCACTCTTTAACCAATGGTCGAACCACAAGGCCTATCATATCCCCGAATACAGGACTTCATTATCCATAAGACCACGATCCGTCAACCTCGGTTCTCGCAATCAGTTTTTTCGTGACTGTGGTTGAACAGAGATTTCTATTTAGAAAGCGTCAACTACCACTTTAAGTGGTCCAGTAGCAATTTCTCTCCGCACATTTCATAACTTTTCCATCCAATTGTAACAAGTAGCTTTTCAACCAGGTCAGACGTATTTAGTTAAGTTTCTACTGCTTTACTATTTTTTTGCATAGACTAGTCAACCAAAACTAACTAAAGGCAAGCTCACAAATAACTGCATATTTTTGCAGCAGCAATTGTGGAAACGATGGCGTTTGCTATTTTAATGTCTTGGTTGATAATGCTACATTTGAAGATATTCAAGGCCTTTGACTATTTCACGACCGATCCAGCGGATAAATGGATTCCCTTTTTTAGGAAGTCGCTGACATTAGTTCAATCAGTGTCTGTTATCACAATCCTGAAGTTTTTTGTAATCTGAAAGCAGCAAGTAGTGGGACAAGGTTTGCATGCTAATGGTTCAAACATATATATTGGATTCGCGAAACATCGTAGAAAACAGGAGATCAATTATTTCGCTTTTGACTAGTTGGTGGAAAAAATCTTGACTTTTGTTCTTAGATTTTTCTTCATTGTACTTTGGGCAAATTAATGTTCTTCTCGGTCATCATTTTGCTTAATTAAATCTTTTTTAAGTCTAGCCCTTCAAAACAGTTCTTTTTACAGTCATATTCACATTTTTTCAGACTCAGATTCAGCAGTGTTACGTTGTTGTTGTTTATATGCGTGTATAAGTGTCTCTTTTACCTACCGCTAGATGTCACCACAATTATGCGACCTGCCCGCCGCCAGGCAGTAGACCGGTTCCAACCCGCAAAGACCGCCCAAACCGGCGTGGTCTCCTCTTCACCGAAGCCGCCTTGGCAGCTAGCTCAACAGGTCCAGGCGAAAAGCAACTGAGAGAGGTCGCACGTATGCTCTCACTCTCTCTCCTTCTCTTTAGAGTTCTTAATTGTAGTCCACTTGGTCAACGATTCCAGAAATACAAAGTGTTGTTACCGTCTCCAATCTCGACTACAATTATTTCGGTGCCATAACAGCAGATTTGCATCATTTTTCCACTTCTTCCGTCTTTTATCCATTTTATTATCATCAAATTCCACATTTCCTCATTTTTCCATGTCAGTTCTTGATACTGATATGATCAGTTTGTTTTTGCATCTTTCTAAAGATGGTATTGCAATTATTTCCAATTTTAATATAATTGGGATTCCAAACATTAAAAAATCTTCCAATCAATTTCAACGACAACAGCAACATGAAGGCTTTTAAGTAGTAACTGTTCCCTTCATTATTTGTTCCACGATTGAAATTGTTTCCTTTATATGTTTCCCTAAATAAATAATGTTTTCTTGAATGTACGGACACATTTCTAATTGAAAATTCAGAACAATATTTTTAAATAATATTTTCAGCTAAGAGAAATATAATAGCATTTTACCTTCTGCCACACACTTCTATTTTTGTGCAGATCACTCACTGCTCCATCAGCCATTTTTCTCTCCAAGTCCTGTAATTTAGAAATAAATAAATGCACAAAGAGTGAGAACAATAGTAATAAGAAACATTGTATGTTCCCACAAACAGAAATCTAATTTTGATTTCAATGCACTTGAAGTATCCATTATTGATTATAAAAATCTGCCATTTAGGAAAAAAATTATTTTAAAAAAATATTTTTGAGTACTAAATTGAATTTTCTAGCAATGTTTATTATTTTCATCTTGTTACAGAATAAAAAATGTCGCAAAAATTAGAAAAAGTACATAACATTCATAGTTATTTACCATTCACCTATTTTTCATTGAGCTTCGATGCAACAGATTTTTTAAATATTCTGCCACATTGAGTGTAAATTTCTGGTTTTGTTGGAAAATATTGTTGCTTTTATAAACAATGTCAAAGAATAACCATGTATTTTTCGACAGGGGCAACCTTAATTAGGACAGCAATTAGTATAGAACGTAAAAATATTGAAAATCTTCCCTTCATAAAAAAATTATTTTCCGTACAACTTAACACTCTTCCCAACATCTGGAGCCATCCATATTTCAAATTTTTCTTAATTTGTTCGTAAGCCATTAAAACTAAGTCATGGGTTAAAATAGTGTAATAGAAATGAATGAAATTGAAAAAAAATTTCCCGTACACCATAATTACTAGCTTCATTGGTAAGAATAAAAAAATAGCAGTTTTGGGAAGTTTAATTTTTTTATAGCTTGGAGCCATCTTTCTTAGAAAAAGTTCAATTTAAGAATGCAAATTTATAATTAAGAAAATAATTTTTTATTATGATAAAAAGTTAAATTTAGTGAAAAAGTTAAAAAGTTACCATTCGTACTTACTGGTATAGGTACGATTTGCATTGGAAGGAAATGGGTAACAAAGAAATTGGAAGAAATTGGTTTAACCCAGATTGGAAGCTACGAATATAATTTATTATGAAACTGTGTCCTAGGTTATTAGTAAACCTTGTGACTCGATTACATTGACGCTTTCAGTGAAGTTGACTTACAGCTATATCAACATCAAAGAAATAATGCGTTAATAAAAGTAGACAGTGGATGAGTATGGCTAAACATTTTTTGACGTATACGGATATTTTGAAACCCGGGTATTTGGAATTCAATACATTTTAATTATTTAATAAAAGTTTAGTTTTTTTTCTTGATTCGTTCATAGTATTTTCAACATGCAATGGTCTTAAATCAAATTATTTCCAGGTTTGACGTGATTTTATTAAATAAAGAAAAATATTTTTGAGGCACAATTATCTGATTTCCCTTTAGATTTTGACAGTTTACTTTTGTTCTATTTTTTTATTCGTCCTATTTATATTTTTACAATATTATAAATAAGCTTATTAAAATAATTTGTACGTTATTGACGCTTAACTTAGAAATTTTCAGTTTCCTAATAGGAATATTAAAAAAAAAAGATTTATGAATATTTTTTGCTAGTTTATCAAAGTTTTGTATAATTAATAAAGTAAGTTTATTTCATTTAAAAAAATTAAAAATATAGAAAAACAATCACTCAATGGGAAACATTTTCTACGCTCCCAAACTAGCCAATGGATTGCTAAAGTAGTGATTTCCCAATTATAATGAGAGGCGATTGCTATGGCTAGATGCCGAGGGGATCATTAATTTTCAGGCCAAACCGCAAGAGTGTCTATTTGAAATTGTGTCGGAACGTGAAGAAAGGTGCTAATGGAAAGGGATTCATCACGTGGACTAGTGGAGCGATTCATAGGTCAAGGGCCAAAGATGGAAGAGCACGCTCGCTTTTACGAGCGAGGCACATGGTCAGACGTTCTGCTCGCTTTAGGTAAGGAACTAGTGTTTTTTCTACTTATCCGATTAAGAAATTTCAATTGTTTTTCTCCCTAATCCTATTTTTATTTTTATTTCATTATAGCCTGCGAGCGTCCCAGAGGTGAAGGCTGAGCGCAGTATCAATGGTTTGCCTGGCAGCCCATCTACAGTGTCATATACACTGAGAAACCTTTACAACATTTTAAGCGAAGACTGATTAATGAATCAAACTTGCTTTGGAGAGGAAAGAACAAAAGTAGTCCAGTGAAAATTAGGCAGCACTTAAGAGGTTGAAGCCGGACGAAGCTTCTTCGCGATTCATGGTTGATCCGATTACCCAACTGGCTCTGGGATATCTTCACGAAGACCTGGCTACTTGTCCTGGGGAGCTCGATTCCGAGCCTACCTCAGGTGGCTTGGATGTCCAACAGTTGCCACATTGAAACACAAGCCTTTTTGTTTTTTTATTGAGAATCTCAATCACTGGCAGATAATCTCACAACTGGAAAACGTGTTAATCAATTATTTCACCAATTTCATTTAACCCCTTGAGGTGGAACTTTTTAAGAATTAAAGAATCGTAAAGAACAAATACCACCTGAAGAAAATTTCTACATCGCATAAAAACCTATTTTTTTAATATGCTTCATCAACCATAAGGAAGTACTCTATATAGTGGCTCTCTATTTAATTTCTCTATACAACATCAGAAAAATCTTAAAGCGAATGCGCCAAAATTTATTAATCTCTTTCTTTCAGGCATGTTTCCCACAGTGGAACAGGTAAAACCAAATTAAAAATAGCTTAACTTATCCAACAGCGCTATCTTTAAAAAACTGACATGGCTCCTGCATTTTCTCAACTTTCGTTCTTTTGCGACATACATATTTAATGCAGTGAACTGGTGCAAATGTCAACAAAATAAAGTCAGATAACTTGCAATTTCCTGGTAGGAAGGGCAGTACCTTTTTTTAGGTTGTTCCCTCGGTGCCATAACTGCATATAGAGTGCCAGTTATCTCGACACAAGTCGGCGGGCGTGTTGATAATATAAAGATAACAGACAGCAGCTATAGCCTAGAGAGAATGTGACAGTCAGGCAACAGTGTATGGCAACACTGTAAAACAAGAGCTTCATGTTGGCAATATCACAAAACATGATCCTTCTCTCAACACAGCCTCTGTTGATCACTTATTACCAAAATGAGATGCTGTTTTTAAACTCTCGCGTCAACATCTCCAGTTCATCGGCTTTCACACAAACGCCTACTACAATGTTGAGTGTCTCCCCACTTGTTACAGCTTTAAGAGAATCTGTAACTTAATTCACACAATCATAAAGCTTGAAATGAAAATGTTGGGATAGATATAATTTCTGTAGTGTCTAGAATGATCGTTCACGAAGATTTATTATGCAAATTTTTATGTATGAATGCGTCGTGCGTCAGCGTGATAGTCGGTATTTTCGGCATTCTTGGTTTTCATCGAAATCGAACAACCCTTCTTCATTTATAAAGCTGTATGAAGTTGTGTAGGAGTGGAAGGGGGGCTCTTATCTTTTCTCTTCAGTGACTGATACGAAGTAAATCATACCATCTGAAGATTGTTGTCCATAGTCCACTACCGGATTGTAGATCTGGTCACCGTAAGGGTTCAGGATGATGACGCCACTGTGCAAATCCCTTCAACATAAGGGCGTGGTAGAGTACAGATAAACATTTTAAACTGAACTCAACGGAATAGGTCAGAACTTATTTAACTTTTTACCTTTTTGGTAAAAAGTTACCAAGAAGAAGTCTGACCATAGTCGGAACAAGTTAAATGAATCCAATATTTCAAATAAAATAATTATCAGTAGTTGCATGTTGTATACATAGTAGCAAGCGGTAACGTTGATGAATTCCGCCCTGATTCTTTGGAGGAGTCCTGCAGATTACTATAATATCCGGAAAAAGCTAGATTTTCTCATATAACACACGTTAGATGGTTTAATAATAGTATCATTTAAGGTAACTACGTCCATTGACCGTTAACCTGTGTCGTCGTAGCAGCTTCTCTAAAACTATTAGAGGTGATGGGGTCACCAGTCAAAAGATTTTTCAAAGGGAAGACGTCAAATGACATCTTTCATATGAAAACAAATTATTAATAGTTATTGTTAAAATAATTAATTTATTTTAAATAATACATTTACCCGCGTAAGCCTCATCAGTGAGAGGCCAAAACTGGCGTGATGTTTTCTAGTTAACAATAATGTCACTGGGTCGCTTCTAAACACTTCGAAAGTTTTCATTCCAAAAGGAAAAGTGAACTTATACATTAGGGGTTGAAAACATAAAAATGCTTGACAATAGTCTGTTCCGGACATTTAGGTATACGAGGTAATATGTTGAACCAATGAACCCATCCATCTTTCACTTAGATACACAATTCAGTCCACTATTAAGCTAAAGCTGGGTTATAAATCTGGATCCAGCTGGAATATACTTACGATATGACGGATGGAAATGTACTTGGGTTTGATCAGAAAAAAGGAGTATTGTTACTTAGGTTCCACCATTCATTAAACTCGAGCTGGAGTAATATTGAAAAAAGATTCTTTTATTGTTGAGAGTTTTTAAATCTTGTAGACAAATTAAAGCAAACATACATAGTTTCTTCTTGAATCGTGGTTTTACAACCAGTAAAAAAAAGTAAGTGCATTTACTTTTTTAACCGACTGGATGTCACACAAAACAAACTTTAACGCAAAGACAAAATAAAAAAAAAGTATTCCGTTGTTTATCGTCGTAAGATTGGGAGTAGTATTTATTAAAGAACGATACTCATCAGTCTAGAATTGGCAGTATTATACTTCCAGGAACACCTCCTTCTTAGCAAAAACGTAACATTAAATCTTAAGCTTTGAAGCTCTATTCTTAACCACCCAGGATAATAGCATCAGTGTTTGGTAGAATCAACGGAAAGATTTATTTTTGTCCTCTTTAGGCCACAAATAAAAGAAGTTTAAGGAGAAAAAATAACTAACCTAGAAATATAATTTTTCACAATATTTACCATTTAAACTAAAACACAATAGTAAATATAAATGTTTAAGAATAAATATTCGATTTAAAACAAGTAAAGATCTTATATTTTCATTCTTTCAGTTACATGATTCACTATTTTTCGGGTGAAAACCCTTTTTCTGAGTTTCGTTTGCTTTGTTCGCTGACGTTTGGCTGCCGAAGTCCCTTGGCCAGATCTTACTGAGAGAAAAAAAATCATTATAAAACCATATTTATAGAATATATACTCAAAGAAAGTACCTAAAGATGGTCCTGATGCTGGATCATCCAATCGTTTTCCCCTTGACGATGATGGAGTGGTTTGTCAAGAACGATATTTCATTTATTTCCGTACGTTTCAAAGTACCGCGAGTAGCAGCCGGGCTTTTAGAGTGACAACTGACAGGTGGTAAAATTTAAATACTTCGACGCAATGATATCCAGTTTTATTTTTATTCCTGATGATCTTGTTGTCGAAAGTATGAAAGCTTTCGAATTACCCTTTCTCACCACCATTATTGATCCATTCCAGCAGGCCCAAGTATATCCTTCTGGATCCACGTGTGAACGCTTTTTTGCATATTATTGCAGATTTTCTCTTGAAACTTGAAACCTTGGATATAAAACTTATGTACCAAAATTTATCAAAAAATCTGTGGGTTATGAAACTTATATACACAACTGAATAAACATGTTTAAAGTTCTACTTTTTATAAATGGTTAACTGCTATATATTTGATTCTTGAAGATAGTACCTAGGGGCGAAAGCATATCAGTTATCGACTAGTTATCTCCAACAGACGATATCTTGCAGGTTAATTTGTTTTTCAATGGAACATTGTTTTTTTCAATATCTTTTAAATACTCTTGTCAGTGGATAAGAAGGAAGTACTTGAAAAGTGTAAAGACATTAAAACTCATTTTTATTCTAAGTTAATTTCCCGTTTTTCTTGTAATATAAGAAATATTTTTACAAGTTTGTTACAATCCATGTTGTTAAACGAAGCATTATAAAAATTAGATCATAGAATGAGGAAAATTTTAGGTGCGCATTTTATATAACTTTAAGAACAGATTGCTCATCTAGAGATTGCTTTTAAAAGTAGAATATGCAAGAAGAAAAACAATGAAAAACAAATTTGTTTGATTAAAATATCATTTCTCGACATAAGAGTACTCATTATGAAATCTATCTAACCTTTAAAAAACGGCTGGATAAAAATATTATTTCTTGGGATAACACTGATGAAAGTTATATAAAAACAAAAATTATCCTTATGGCGTTCGTTTTTGCTATAGATTTTCGAGATTTTTGGTTCACCCATAAATTACATGAAGCATCCCAGGTGTACACAACCGGTGAAGTCCCGACTTCATGATAAACAGAATCTAAAATAAGTTTATTTATTCATCTTAATTTCATTTCTTATTTTAGTCTTCTGAAATCGTACTTCAGCAAGAACACGATCCTCAAGCCGACGTGTTGAGCGTTGGCCTAATCGCGTATGAATTTCTCACTAGACGTCGTCCCGAGTGATTGACCACTCACCATTTGGGTGTACGATGCCAAAATTCCTGGGAATTTTTTGGAATTTTTCAGGAATTTAAAGAATTTTTGTCGATACCTTTTGGGAAAATAATGGCAGAGATTAACTAAGCCTATGCCCTATAGCTAAACAAGATAGAGCAAAACCAAATCCAGCCACATTCTTATTTTTAAATATTGTAACGTATGTGTGCAACAGGAATATAATTTTAATTTGTCGTGTTATAAAGAGCATGCTATATCGATGCTTTTATGTTGCATATATATAATAATTTTAAATAACCACCATACAACAACAACAAGAACTACAAGGTTCGAACTCAATCAGTATTTGAACCAATTACTCTACCAACGTGAAAGCCGTTTTTAGAATCTTTTTACTTACTATTGCATTGATTTATCAATTGGTTTACTCCTGAATCGAACACATATAAACCAATCTATTAAAAAGTATGATTAATTTTTAAAAATGTATAACCAAATTTGTTACCGATATAAAAATAAATATTTATGAGTTTTTTATTTATTAAGAATTTAAATAACCGAAATATTTATTTTTGTGAATTCTTAAAAATGCTTAAGCATAAAATAATTTTAGGAATTAAAAGAATCATAATTAATAATATAAGTATTTCAGATATCCGATATAATTTCCAATACTTTATGAACTAAGAAAATGTAAAAAAGGAATTTTTGCAAGTAATTTTGTTATTTAGCTTTTATATGAAATCAGTATTCAGATCTATTAACACTATATTTTAATTTTTTTCTACTTATAAATGAATATCCTTATTTAAATAAGCTTTATTCATATCAACTCTTTTACCGCCTAAAACGGTCATTTTTTTACACAGGGGCTAGTTTTCTCGGGATTTTGACACATTGTTAGTTATATTTTGACCCTGTTAGCCAAAATTAAAATTTTTAAATCTAAATCACAGAATCCTTGTTTGACATAGGCTTACTTTTATAGCCCTCTTACGACCCTTAAGCTAGTCTTCCTTTTTTCCACGTCAGAAAAAAAGTTTTAGACTAACCTTTTTCTTAGTAAATGGTTCTATTTTTAAAGCAATTATTATTTGCTTTGAATCAAATTTTTCGAATCAAAATGAAACCTTAAAACATTGATTTATCGCATTACTTTGATATTTTTTAAGAACTTCTGTACAAAGGTCAAAAAAGAGATTTAGCGGTATAAAATTTGTCACTTTTAATTAGACACCTTGATAATCAATCCAAATCATCAATATCGAATAACTAAGCAAATGTTTGTTGATAAAATGTAAAAAATAAAAGAAAAGCATTTCGTAGGAAATGTTCAAGTTAGTGTTCAGCATAAGTTATATTTATTAATTGACATTTCCACAATATTAAGTAAAAAAAGCTTACATTTACTTTCTTCTACAGTTATGCTTCCAAATTCATAACAGTAGATAGAAGACCATTATTCTTACCGCCAGATGACATTCACTTCATCGATGTGTGGAAAACTTTCTCTGTCAATCAAGGTATAGACGGACTACTAACCCAATATCAGAGTATAGCAAAATAGCGCAGTCAAGCTCAAGTTTTCATCACACAATAGTGAAAGACAAGAGTAGCCCTCTATTTTGTTTTCAGTAACCCTCAAGATAAATAAAAACTTAAAAATAAAGAAAGTACCAAATAATGAGTGTAAAAATATTACTGATGTGACCATTGTGACCTAGGTTATTTACGTACCTGCATAGAGTAAATTACTATGTATGGACCCTTTCACTCTTTCCTACTGATATTAATTAGATTTAATATCTAAATTTGAGTAAAAAGGAAAAGAAGATATTTGCTTAATATTTACCCTTCGTCTATTTTGAGCAGAGTTCGGTGCACTACTTCGATACTGGATAGCACCAACTTCAGAGTCCAACATTCCCAAGGGAATTGAATTCGTACTCGAAAAGATTGCGGATTCCTTATTCAATCAGCGAATCCTTGACAATGCAATTCGCCAACATGTTGAACTTTGGGATTTCGACATCCATCTGATCAAGACGAGCTTTCCGGCTGTTGAGTATGAAACGAGATGAAGTGTACTGTGGTAGTACGACTGTGCTACTAGTCCTGTACGTAGTCTGAGAAAGAAAACGAGCATTAATATTTCAATTGAACATTTTGAACTATGGATGTCACTTTATTGAGCAGATTGTTTTTTTTATTATTTTAATACCAAATTCGTTATCAAGTAAATGTCTTGTTTTTGCAAAAAAAGGGAAAATTAATAATAGTGGAGGGGTGGCGGCCGACAGGTGCCAGCCAATCACACCAATCAGAGACTAAAAAAAAATAATTTAACTGCCTTAGATATAATTTTGATAACTACAGAAATGATTAAAGGTAGCGCACCATATACATTTCTAACATATCTGTAGGAATAAAAATCCTTTCAGTAGCTATGGAATGATACCTGAAAGTTTAGAATCATTTCTAAAATCTATGAATCAATTATGTGACATTCAGAATCAATTATTCGGACGGTCTTTATTATGTGAGAGTCTATCAATTCTGAAGAGAGTATTTTCTTTGCAATACAAATAGAAATCAGAGCAAATTGTTCCTCTTCAACATTTGTATATAGTTTATCTGAAAGTTTAACCGGTATATAAATGCTCCTAAATGTAATTTACAGAAATTTATATTAATGGGATATCCAAAACAAATTAAGAATGTAAGATGAATAAAATAGCCATTTACTTGCTTCCGGGACCCCCAAAGCTGGCAACCCTTTAAGTGGCAACGATTGTTGATAAAATAAAGTTTAACCAGACCTGAAAAAATATACTATGAAAAGTTATTATGACTAAGGGCGGTCTTGAACCCTTAGGGAAGGATCGGAACAGGAACGAAATATGATAGTGAAATATGGTAACGACCCATTACTGCCCTGGAATATATATTGTCCTTTGGGGTTTCAATTTTTTTCCTGATGCAAAAAAGACTCAATGCGCATTGTTTTACCAGTGTATTTTAAGTGAATTTTACAAATTAATTTTTTTCATAGGAGAAGATAGGAAAGCTCTGAGGGTAAAAAAGAGTTAATGGGTAATGGGTATTAAGAAAATACTTTTGATATCTACTTGAATGATTCTTTTAAGCTTCTCACAAAACGCCCATAATTTGTCCGAATGCAAAATTGTCGATATAGTACAAAATATCTTAACAAATTTAACTTAAATTTTCTTTAACTCAATTTTAAAGCAGAGCAATCTTCTTCCTTCGACAAGCTTCAACATGACGTTAAAGTTTTCTTGCTCGTCTTTGAATACCCGTAAAACAATAAAGTATTTTAATTTTTACGTTTCTTATATAAACCTTGATAAATATTATTAATCTAGGATACCTAAAATGACTTCTAAATTTCAAAGATTTTAACTTGCAAAGATTATTTAACGAGTGGTCTGTCCGATTGGATTGTCTTAGTAAAGTGACATTTTAATCCAAATGTAAGTTACGTTCTTCAAAGCAATCTCTTTTCTTAAATTTAAAAAGAAAAGTAAGGTAAAATCCACAAAAGTCTCAACTACAAATGGTCATATTTTGTTGGCACAGTCCTCGGTAAAAAATGTTATCAAGAGATAAGGAACCATCAAATAATTATTACATTATATTATATCATATTATATACATCATTATTATATTATGTCAAATTCTAAATCATTATCGGGGCTCCCTTGAAAGAATCATTGCCTGTATCATCATCGCCAAATGAAAATTATAATTGAAATCTACTCCACGATATCATGACCTAAACCGTCTTTGCCTAAAGTTTTGTTTCCCCCACAGCGATCGTTTCCATGGAAGAAATCCCGTCCTGGTACGCTATTTTTTCTCCAGTTGTAATCAAGTTCCTAGTTGTTAACCAACGAGTTGTGAAATCCGTCGCTAGATGGGGATTGAGAAATTGGAATAAAGGAGTCTGACTCCATGTAGCGCTCTTAAAAATAAAAAGTTTTAAAAAGCGGGAATATATTAAGAAACAAGTGAAACGTCGAAAATGTTAAAATGATGGTAGCTGTGGGCTCCCAGATTCCACTGGTACTCACTAACCCACGGCTGCCCAGCTCGTTCTCATACCGACGAAGAATCTAAATCCACATTTGTATTTCAGTATTTGCTGCCACGTGATAGAAAAACACGGTGTACGACTAGGGAAAATGGCTTAATTAACAGAATAAATTTAAAGTTCTTGGTGGGGCTACTTTTAGCGAGAATCGTGATTAAGACAGCCACTGATACTGTCAGATTTGTTCCGGAGAGCCGCAGGGGATTTGTTGGAGATTTCAGCTGGAGGAGGAACCAAAGTTGATACACTGCTTACTTTTACAGTTATCAGGATGGAATAAAAAAAGGTTACTTTTTTTCAACATAGCTTTTTTCAAGCTTACTTTTTCCCTGAGGGAAACAATGGTTTTCTGCTTTTCATCTAGAATTAGCTGATGACTTGCGTTCGATTGACGAACATCTTTGTGGGCTTGATTCTCCGAAGAGTCCTTCATCTCCCTTAAAGCCCTCTCATGCTTTGTCTCGTTGTCTAGCAGCTAATTTAAAAAAACTCGTTTTTTTAAGTTTAAAAAGATAATTTATTATTTTCAAGCTTACTTGTTTCTCAAGGGAAGCAATGGTTCCATCCTTTTGACCCAGAATCACTCAAATCATTTTGTTTTTTGAAAATCCATTTCCCCAAATTTTGAAGTAATCCGGAACCTATTCCTAGATTACAGCAGTTAGTTAAACACATTTTATTTTCTTAGAACATTATTTCATTTAAAAAAACATTTGTAGATTTGAACTTTTGTTTCCCAGAGGCAATATATCTTTGAAGTCCCCACGCATGCAAGAGAAGCTGACTAATTATTGGATAAAAACTAGGAAAGTAACAACCATCACCAAATCAATTAAACAAGTTGCACTCATTATGTTAAAGGAGGTAAGTGATTTGAACAATTCAAATTACTAGGGAAAGCTATAAAAAGGGCTAAAAACCATAGTACCATATTCAACTTCAAAAAACGAACATTTAGTTTAATAGCATTGTTAACCAAAACAAAATTTTTGGGGGAAAATCTACTTTAAAGTTGGTGTATTCGAATAATTTTCCAAACGAAAATCACTTCATCTAGGCAATTATGAAAAAAATAATTTGTGGAGTAGTGAAGCCATATGTTTTGAAGCATTTAATTATTTACCTGAAAAATTACCCACATAGTATCTTCACATAAAACTAATTGCTATTGAGCATGCAAACTTATTATGGCTTATTATCTCTTTGTAAAAGAAAGACTTTTGTTAAGCTAAGAGTGATAATCTTCTAATTGTTAATCTTCAACCGTCCAAAAATAACGTTCGTTAAATTTGTGATTATATTGGGTTTGAGAATGCTAAGGGTAGGATCCTACACTACTTTCACACAATAACGAAATAATCGGGGACTACGGTAAATTATAAAATATTAAATGTTAGGAAGAAAAATGGCAAAAAATAGTTTTGAAACGAAAAATAATGCTTAAAATAATTTAAAATACAGAACCAAGAACCATTTAACTTGATCACCAAAAATGTTATGATCTAAGCCTCTAAGGAAAACCCCTGAAAGTGATTTACTTCCCCGTTTTACCGATATTGTATGTTTGAGATGTTGGATGCCGATATTGACAGTTTGAATGTTTGATATGCCAAAAGTTGTAGAATCAATAGCCTGCTTCCGTCAGATTTTTTGTTTACTGCCGTTTAGGCAAATGAAGATGACACAGTCAAATAGTCTACACAGAAATGGGAAGGTTTAGTTCAATCAAGCCTTTTGGCGAATAATCAATATCATTTTTCAAAGTAACAATTTAACAACCAATATTACTATTGCTATTTTTATCTTAGTCTTTTTCCAATCTCGATTCGTTAGTCATTCAAGCACGTACCATACATAATTAGATTCTGGTATTATCATGACCTTGACAACCAAGACTATCAACTACAGAGTAAACGATCTCAAAGACTATAAAAAATTTATTAGTTAGATTTTATTTTTACCCAGAGAAAAATGCACTCAAAATGTTATCAAGTTAATTCACGAAAACTCATTAAAAAATCCAAGTAATGTTCCTATCCATTTGGAAAGTTCCGTCAAGCGCCGAATTTTTCTCTTTTATAACCCATAAAATATTTAATTTTTATGGGTTCACGGCGTTCGGGACTGGGACATGTTGTGCTGCAGCATTTTGTAAAAATGATGGTCACTTGGTCGTCATTTTGATCGAATAAATGGTCGAATGTTGAAGACCCTGGATTATAAATCGTTACTATTGAACACTTTTTTCCTGGGAGTTTTTATTTAAAGAAAAATCAAATCTTACTTTAAGTGTTTATTTTACAAACATGGAGGTTGAGAATTTTAAAGATAAATGAAATCTTCCTTCAAGTGTTTCTTTCACAAACATGGAGCTTAAGCTATACAGTAACCATTTCGGCCATTTCAGCAATGTTTTCATTCCCAGTCATTTTCTACTACCAACTATTACTTGTTGTAAACCGCCATTTTAAAGTAGAAAACGATGGTACTTCGCTGTACAACATACGGCGTCTCTCTCCAAAGGTGAATCTTTTTTCTGTGACGTAAATTTGATTTTCTTTTCTACAACATGTTTTCTAAAAATTCTGTAAGCTATTTTTCACCCAAAGTTATTTTTTTAATTATTTTTAAATGGTGATTGATTTTTCCGATTCGTTTTCTATTTCTACCATTTCAATTAGCTAATAAATTTTGGATTAATTTTTCAAATGGTCGAATTTAATTTTAATACACGACGACATTTATTCTTTTAATCTTGGCTAATTCTATTGATTTATATTATTTTATTTTATTTTGCAGCTCGAGCTCTTTTCAAGCTGGGATTTTTTTGTTGAAGCTAAAGCTAAGGCTAACGCTGATGCTAATGGTGGATTGAAAAATACCCGAAATGGGAACAAGTAGAAGTGCGTATCACTTTTTAATTGGTTGAAGAGGTCCAGAAAGGATGTCCAGTCTTCAACTGGGTATTATTCATTCTTAAATTGTGGTTTTTAACATAACTAATATTGAATTTCTCTGGTTCAGATTATGAATATAATCAATTCCTGCTGTTTGTCCATGCTCAACTTGCGGTTGACTTCTTCGTTTTGGTCTACAATTACTTTTTTAGGGTGGTCTTCCACTTTGAGCAGCGTTGTCATTAAGGCTATTGAACCAGTGGCCATTGTTAGGGTTTAGTACAGCTTTAGTTCTGGTGCAGTTGTTTTCCTGAAATGTAAGACTTTGTTTACATTTTTATCATACGTGAAAGCAACTGCTTTAGTATTTATAGTCGCGCAAAATCCCAACAATGACCCCAAAATGACAACGCTGCTCGAAGTGGAGACTACCCTATAAATAAAAATTCGATTAACTCAAACAAATTGTATGCCGAAAATTTTATACCTGAAATCCATCTTTTATATAATTTGGAGTCAAGATGGTAGAAACGGCAGCGCGATGGTCATTTTGATGATTTGGGCGATAGGTCTTTTATGGAAGATTAGTTTAATACGACAAGTCTTATATGGACAGTTATTGGTGAGGCGAGGCCTAGTGGGTCGAAGATTATTGCTACTTTTCTAGCTAGACCAAGGCGAGTGTAGATTAACTTATTTTCTCCAACAAAACGAGATTCCATGACGTCACGCCCATGTTTCCAGGTAATGCCAAGCACCATCTTGGTGCTTGAGAGACGTTGGCGCCGATAGGAGGAGAGTTTGCTTCGGTATCTGTTTTCGGTTCCCAACCTGGCTGCCAAGATTTGGTGAAAGAGATTCATGTCCAATGTCCTTCTAATACTGGTGGAGGTATGTAAGCTAACGATAATTGCAGTAAAATGGTTCTCGGTTGAAGTTGTGTTGAAGGAACAAATGTTCAAACAACTCCCTTGCCCAGGTCATGACATAAGCCTTCCATAGCTCCACGAGGATATAGTTTTTGTTTGACCAGGTAATAACAGAGATGTTTCGAAACACTATTATGATAAGTAATCCTTAAAGTTGGGTGAGCTTGGGGAGTGAAATATGGAATGTTTCCAGCCGTTCTAGCAACTAGAGCTTTTAGTCCTCCGAAACTGTTTTCCTTCCGTCTGCAATAGTTTGCGCCGGCAAGCTACTCGAACCAACTCTCTTTCTCTGCCGGGAATTTACCTAAAGCTAACAGGCACTTAACTACATGAAACTTACTAGTACATCTAAAGGATCCAAAGCAGTGTATTGCGTTACTGATCTACCTCAACAAGGTAGGCCGCTATCTATACAGCCAAGAACTTGACATACTAACATACATAGAAACAATTAATAGCAAATTAAGACGCTATTCAAAACGCTTAAATTTCTAATATAATTGAAACATCCGGATTTGTAGTTCTGACCATTCTTTTGGCTAACTAAGGCTAACCATTCTTTTTGATTTTTTTCCCAATTTTTAATCCGGTAACAAAGGCGATTTTTTATCAGAAAGAAATTTAATTGCAAAAATATTATATGGGAAGAATTTTTTTTTATATTACAAATTTTATAATAGACTTTTGCGTGATGTATTTAAACAAAAAAAAATATTTGTTAGAGAAAAATATTCTACCCTTATTTATGGCAGATTTCCGATTCCATAAGCCAAACCTTATGAGTTCTTAAGAAAAATGCACTTTCCCTTATGCTATAAGAGCTTAAGAACATAAAAAAGCGCCCTTTTGACTAGAATTAATACACATTATTTCAAAACTGTTAAACAGAAAAATCACTAAACACAGACTTGAATTCGTATTGCGCTAATAAATCCATTAGGGTTTGGTTCCCTAAATAGGGTGGGACAGGACATTACCGTAAGTGAACGAATAAGACTTCAACACCTTCAAAACGCCGTTAGACGAGGCCGTAGGGCACCCTTCCATTTTGCAACTCTTCAATTTTCGCAAACTCCCACGGAACTTTAGATTTCTGAGCTTTAAGGATGACATTCTCTCTGCTGGAAGTGGCACAGTAAATTGTAACTTTAAATATCTATTTAAAAAGATTTCTGATTAAATATCCATTTCTACCTAAACAACAGCAACAAAATTATTCGATCCCTTAATTACTGTAATCAAAAAGTTATAAAAAAGGAAAATTACCAAGACGGTTGGATTGTGCATTGATCATCTATGATATCAATTACCCAGCTTCTTTTTCATGCCTTTGAGGAGGCTTTTCGAATGTCATTGCTTTGACAACCCTTTTACTTTTAGGGCTATAGATTAACTTTTGACTAACTTTACTCCATTCAAGGATTAAAAAATCGAAAATGTAGATCAAAACTGTCGATAGAAAGTTATTAAAAAAATTATCTATCCGATTATTGTTTGTTGACCTTCTTTCCCCCTTACGTACTAGCAAACAGTTTCATTTCCGAAAGATCAGTTTGGAAAATTCGGAAACCATTGTTTCCCTATAAGATATATTGTGAGACAATCCATCTTCCCACTATCAATCTTCTGCCACTAAGTACTCAGTTTTCTTTTTATTGAACATTTTTCTTTTCTTATAGTGAGACAGTTTCTCCTTGCCATCCTTGTAAATATAATAAGAATTAGAATAAATATTTAGAAAATATAGCCTATTTTCTTACATTTGAGTTATTATCATCAAACAACTGAGCACGCGCTTTCTATTTCCTAAAACTCGAAGTTCATTAAAATTGAATGGAATAACATATTCCGAATAACAGGCACAAATTAACTCAGGTTTGTATGATCTAGACGTCACGTGTGAAAATCCAACATTTTATAACCTTATAATCCTTCTTCATCCCCCAATACTTTATTTTTCCTATCCATCGATCAAATAAGTCTGTCAGAATTTCCATACCTCATCTTCTTTAGGATAGCCGGCACATCTTGATCCACCGTTAAACTACAATTGAAATCACTAGTTCCACCTTATTTAAACTGAGAAGAGATTTCGGTTTTAGCAAATTGACATCTACTGCATCCTAAAAAAATAGACATCAGAAGGAATCATTAAACATCTAACTAGAATTGTACTTCCTTTCTTACTCATTGAGCTCTCTTGATGTTCCTGGTTGAGTCATGACTCATGAGTACTTAACTAGCCGTTAATCAAATTATCAACTTTCAATGTACAAATAGTAAATAAATCTTTATACCAAAATAAATTATATTAAATACCAAAATTACCTTTATCAGTAAGCTCTCACCACCAAAACCAACAAATTTGGTACCCGTCACAATTTAAATGAATAATAGTACTCAATTAAAACAAATAAAAATCTATATGACCCAAATAAAAATCCATATGACCCAAATAAAATGTACCTTGTACATTCCTTCAGCTTCAATGGCAAACACGATTTATTTTTTGAGTTGATAAACTCGATTGATTTTTTAAGTTGATCACTTTTGCAATTTATATTCTTATGAAATTTTACAGCTTGACTACCACCTCCGATTTTTTCTTTTTATTGAATTAACAATTACGTCTGGCTCAACAATTGCTATTTCTTTTATTTTGTTTTATTCTTCTTACTCGTTATCTTATTTAATTTAGATTTTACCGTTATTAAACAATTATTTTAACAGATATGGCAACTAAAATCTGTCGCCAGAAATACGGCAGTGAAAACGTAAAATTACATTCTGTTCGCCTATTTGATTTATTTCTAATAACTCCTCATCATTAACCCAATAGTAGTTTTTTATCTTAAAACAAGTGAGTAAAATTTGTTAGTTTCCTCCTTTGCCTGTTTCTCCCCTTTAATGAATGCAAAATGAAGTGACTTTCATTCACAGATAAAGACTGATTAATGCTATTAGCTATTGCTGATTATACTATTTTGGAGGTCACATTTTTAAAAATTTTAACCAAGGAACTAATATCATAATTTTTTTTATTTTACGGGAATTTTAAAGTATTCATAAAATATCCTTTCAATTTTATTTAATGGCAATTAATTAAAAAAAATTACAAGGTATACAATCAAAAATTTAGCAAAATTATTAAATATTTATGTATTCAATGACTATCAAAGAAACAAAATAATTATTAACAAGATTTCAACAAACCACATTAATTTTAATCAAATGTTTTTTTAGTTTCAATGTTAAAAAAAACATGATGAGATATATTTAGAAAAAAATGTTGCAGGGAAAACAGGTTTAAAAAATTAAGTGGTTCTAGAAAATTATTTCTGGAGTATTAAACTCTTTAAATTAGGGTTTATAAATAAATAAAAATAAAATTATAACCCTACAGTAAATATTATATTCAAAGAGTAGAGTACATTTCGTAAAGTGCTCTGTCAAACTCTAAAAGTTTAATATGGCATAAGTACCGTGAAAAATATATAAATAAAAACCATAAAATAATCTGTTGAATGAATATATAAATGGACACTCCGTGTAAGTTATATCCAGTATCACATGTTCGACAATCTGAGGGTCAAGACAAAACTAAGCTTTCCGAATCGATATTATTCATTTTCAAATGTACCAAGCGCATGAAGTCGCTGTATTGCATTTCTGTGATAGACCGACCAATAAGAAGTCTAAATATTACTAAAAAATGTGGATTGATATGTGTAGTGTGTATACACACTACAGCATTGATAAATCATAAAACTCATACATGGGGGTTGAGATTTGATAAGCCGTTAAGTCATTATTAAAATGATGTTGGATTGGGAGTTTCAATTTATTAGGCTTTTCAGCCAGAGGTGAGTGATCGCCATTGTCATCATCACCAGATACAAGATCGATGATTTTTACAGAGATTTTGGATACACCAAAGTGACCCGATTCCCACAATCTCTCGTTTATTTATTTTAAAAAAATTTGACAAATAGAACAGCTTTACATTGTCATCGTAAGTGGGTTGGGTGGGGATATATGGGTTATTATATTAGCGTCATAGAAATTAAAAGGAGTGAGACAACTGTAGTAGAACTTTTTCAACTGTCTCAATATATTCGTCAGCCTTGACGTGCACACGCTAATGAGTCCGTGCTACACTCGAACTAGAGACCTTTACAAAAATATTAGCACGTGTGGAATCGTAAGTTGATCGAAGGCTTTAAGTAGACTTACCTTAATACTTACCTGTTTATACCCGTAAGAGTCCGTCCTCCACTCGAACTAAAGACCTGAAAAATATTAGTACATTTGGAATTTTAAGTTAATATAAAACACTTAAAGGGAAAACAACTTACATAGAAGTTGAAATTGTGTTAGCGAAAATGTGTCGGCATGACGCACGACACAACGTGGTGAACCGTCAGTGGCGAGCATCCAGTAACCTGAAAAGGAAAAATAATAATTAAATAGCAGTGAGCTACCTAGGTTGATTCAACATAAATAAATATTTTTTCTTCTAAGTAGTGATCTAGTATGTCCTTCTATACGGTAAGAAAAAAAAATGGACCAAAAATTAGATTTTAAGAATGAAATTTAAATAGCAAGCAACGACCTCAAAGTTTCTTAAAACTGTTATTTTTATGATTGCGTCCTTGAAACTTAAGAAAATGTAGTTTCTCGAAGCGGTTCTTCAAATAAAAATAGTAAAGTAAGTTTTTAAAAAGCTGTGAATATTTAATTAATTTTGTCAACTGTTTAACCCCAAAATTAAGGTTACGTATGAACTGCCATTATTCAATCAAGTTAGCAGAGACGTGTCTCGGCTAGTAGATTTGTTTAAATATGAGGCATTGTAGAAACAATAAATATTTCTTCTTTATCATATTAATTCATCTGGAGAATTTTAATTTTAGGAAAATGAAAGAAAGTATATTCAATCAACCGTAACCCTTTTGTGCATTTTTCAATTCAAATTCCAAACATATTACCCAGGCGATTGCGGTAAGGACATGTTTTAGGATATCGATTTCGTTATGGATGGTCTAAGGGTTGTAGATTTAAAAGAAATGGACATCAACAAAATGAATGGGGCTTACAGGTGGCAATAGGCAATTAAGTATATGGAATGCCTAACTTTAGATGGAGAAGTTCAGAAGCCAACCAGGTGATTTCATGAAGGGTAGAACGTGCATTTCTCGATCGAAGGTTCTTGGCTCGTGCAATTTTTTCAAGCGAGCAGCCATTGGAACAGCTTGTTCTATCCCCACACTCTTTGTCTCATTGATGAGGTCGTAATCTTTTATGTATAACGGCTGGGGTTGGGAGTCTGGGACTTGTTATCATTAATAACCAAAAAATAAAAATTTTATTTTTATAACTCAATTGTTTTTAGTTAGTAGTTAATAGTTCAATACCAGTATTCTTGTACAAGGAGATCACACGTCAGCACCCTCCTTGATAAAATTCAACTTCCCCCTTAGCTCTGACATTTCCCCCTGAAAGTCCGAGTGTCATCGTTTCATGCCATTATTCTTTAATAATTCATTTTATTTGTATTGTTAATAGAAAGTTGTTTAAATAAATATTTTGTTAAAAATAAAATTTTGAAAAAATTAACACACGACGAGACAAACGTTTTCATTTACGATAGCAGATGTACTGGTGGAAAGACACAACAAAGATTATTATTCTCGTCTTTTAAATAGAGATTACTGCTACTAGAACTCCTGTCAACATATTTGGGCCATCCATATTTCCTTGGTATTTTTCTCGTATTTCTATAAATTAAATTAAATTAAACTTAATCTTTATCGTTGTAAAATACATCATGCGATGCAGCTTTATGTGTTTTTTGCACGTATATAACAATTGAAAATCAATTTTTGTACATATCCTTAACATATTGCACCGTTAACATGCGGTGAAAAATATCATCAATCTTTCAGTTAGCAATATGAACAAAGTTTTGAATTTATGGGTTTTAATGTTTTAAGGTCATGACTATCATGACATGAAATTTCATTGTAACATAGCGGAAAACTAAATTTACCATGCTTATTATAAAAATAAAGGAAGTTTCATATTTCTTTACTAGATGGAACTTATTTAATGGATTATTTTTTTTACCATTTTTCTTTATTTTTCTTCTTCAGAAAAATATAAAAAATGTCAATTTTCACCGCTAGATGATCACATATTTAAAAAAACTATTTTTAAAAAGTACGACCAAGGGGTGTTTGACCGTGGAAGCATTAGCAATCCATCTTCCAAAAAAAGTGGACTGCTTCCATCCGCTCAGGCTCAGTGGTAAATCAAGGAGGAAAACAAATGACATATGCCCCATTTAGATTCCAGTAAAAAAGAAAACGAAATATTTTATTTGTTGAAATGTTTGAACCTTAACTGTTGTTTTTGGGCATAGAAAAGAAAATTTCATTTAGCGGAACTGTAACTCCAGTGAGAGGTGTATTCTCCATGGGTTGAGGAGGCGAAGTAGCTTTATGCGAGCTCCATTAACCGTAATGGAAGCTACTTTCTTGATGGAGTATACGTGGCCTGGATACAATCCTTTGAGATCCTTGTTGCCATTGCGGCTTCTATCAATGTCGCAAGCCATAAAAGCTTTTTGTTCGTGGGCACGTTGAAGCATTGAGGAAAACATTTGCAATTTTCCACATCATAATTTTTGCTTAATCCTCCAAAGAAGTTGACCATTGCATAACAAAGGAAGCCTTCGTGTAGGTCTTTAGAACTACCGCCATATGCCCATATCCCAAGATTCAGATACAAATGCAAATGTAATGAGTGATTCCTAGGAGACTCGTGGGAATGAGGATGAGGAAATAGTTTCGCGATTTTTTTTTTTAAGTAAAGGTGCCCAATACTCGTTCTCGTTACAAGACTTTCGGTACAAAAGATTGTTATCGACGTACGGTAGCCGATCGTCGATGATAATATTTCTCCACTTTTCAAAATCTCGCAATTTGAATAAGAATATGGCTGTTGCATTGCATGCGAGCATACATGCAATAAAAAAATGAACCATGGATATTAATTATCCATTTACTTGCTTCTATTAAAGACCTTATTATATTTTGATGGTATAATCATGAAAACGGAAGAAGAAGAAACACCAGTAGTTATCCAATATAAAATCGAGAGTAGACATTTTTAAATATATCGGAGGAAAAATTTATTAAAGGTTCATTAATTTACGAATTTAATTGCAAACTTCCATTGAAGACTTGACATAACTCCCACTGCTTACTTGTTCTTGAATAGAGTTTACGACTTGATTTAGCCTTACAACGATTTTTTTCGGCTAATACTCGACTCACAAACCTATTGTCGGAGCGGGGTATATCGTGAAACGGTCGACCTTGAAGGATCTCCATGGACCCTTTCTCTTTTGTGTTAGCTTCTTCATCATGATAGGTGCATGCCAACGTTTTTCAATCCGAAAGATAAATAATGCACTTTTTGATCAGCATCCTTTCCCCCCATGACGCATTTTATTTTGGAATTAAACCACCCACTCAAATACTAAATTGCGTAGTCATAGTTTGAAATGGCATACCCATTACATAATTGAATTTACTCTCATGGTTTTGAAAGTCACTCTTCTGGTGCTGCAGAATGTTATCATTTCTTCGTATTGGTCGTGCATAAGATCTGTGGTCGGTTGGTTTTCCCGCTCTAGAAGAAATACTGGTAAACAAGGTGAACCAAGATTTAAAAATATATAAGACTAATACATGTTGATTGCCAGCAAGCTTAACCAGACGCGCTAATTTGCGCCCAGTTTCCTTGGAATTGTAGATGCTTTCAACCTCTAAGACAGATTACTTCCCGGAACTGAAATCCCTGCCTAAAGCTCCAGGAATACGAAAAACTCCAGTTGGAAATCCACGAAGATGACACACGGCTTGTTGAGTTGGACGGCAAGCTAAATCAGATCGATAGTCTGCCCAGATCGACAGTGGGTGTACTGTTTCTGTAAAATTGATTAGATATAACGTTGAATTTGCGTTCTAAATCGGTTAATGATTAGGTAACTTAATGATGAGTATATCTGGGTTCTGAGTGGACGCAAAATGCAAGGTATTTTCACCAGCTTCCATCTGCCGTCGTGTTTTTGGTTAGTTTTTTTTCGAATGCTTGCTTTTTGGAAGTAAGAATGTCGGGGGTCTGGCTTCCTTTTTCGGTTCCAGCCGCAACACTTTTGGTTAAAATCAGTTATCAATGGAAAAGGAAATTTTTCCCTCTTGTTTCTGCAATAGATCTATATTCAGTGCTATCTTTTTTGCAATGGCATTGCCAATGTCATTCGGATGTGTTTTTTTTAGTTAAAAAAAATACTTCCTCTTTAGGTTTCAAAATTCGCGACCAGGAAAGAATGAAAGATGTAATCTATAAGGAAAAAGTCTCTGTTCAGCATTGGTAACGCTAAATAAAACCGCGACGTCTCTGAACGTAAAGATTCAAAGTACAAGTGCAATTAAGTAAATGTTTCTAATGCTAATATTGCTAATCGAAAATAACAACAACCTTATATTTACTATACTACCATTTACTAGTCCTTTCTTCTTAAAAGTAACCCAGATTCTGAATATCAAAATCACTTCAATGACCACAGCAGCTTGTTTCTAGCTCAATTCCATTCTCTGCAGCCTCATTAGTGGCTTTAGTGTTAAAAAATTAAAATGCTATTGAAAATATTGATTCAAATTTTAATGACAATTTTAATTACCAGGCTTTTCTCATCCATGACCAGTGGGACTCCATCGGGAGCTAGACGAAGCTGAACAGGCAGTACAGAAATGTCCACTTCATCATCAGGTTCTTGCTTGTTACTGCTATATTTACTTTCAAAGGCTCTCTTATTTTCCCAAACATTGTCCATTTCCAAATCAGGCTCCGACCCATTTCACCATAATCCTTTGCTATGTAACGATTCTCCCACGTTGGCGTCCAAGCCGATAAATAAACAAAAAAACAGTGAAGGTAAGAAAGAATGGCAAGAGACTGGATAAGAGATATATTATATAGTTAATATATTATAACATTTATTCAGTTATAATGATAAGATTTGGAATATTTCGCAAACATTTACGGATCGAAATGTTTTTCCACATCTCAATCGACATTTAAGACCAGTTATAATCCGATTATTTATTTTTTTTACTTTATGTAAATGCTATGATTTAAATCAATTTACTTGATATTAAGTCGTAATTGAATCAATTATTTTTTAGATTTTCGCGATATTAAAATGCGGTATCATATTCATTGAGAGTTTTAGTTTCTTAGAAAATTGGGCATAGTGCAGTCAATGTATGAACTTTTTTAAGGAAATTCGGAACTAATTTCCACACTAAATGGAATAAAATGAACAATTATTGAGATTTGTCATGAAAATTTGTAGAGAATAGCTCCGTTTGTAGCTGTTGAGGACAAAATTAAAAATGCACATTTTTACATAACAGTGACATAATGCTAATAAAGACCTTAAAAGACATAGTCCATTCTTATTTATATTTTTATTTTAAGAAACTTTGTCAATCATAGTGCCGTATAAATATTTTTAGTTCAGCCGTAAATTAAAGATGACAAGAAGGTTTTATTCCAGTTGATTCGCAGGTTCGGATAATTTGAACACGGGCTCATACCCAAATACCAGTAACATGGTGAACTTAAACATCAGTTGTTTTGCTAAACGAAAGATATTTATACAGCTTTATGGTTGATAAAGTTTGTTAAAATTGTAATATATGTAAGATTCTACTATTTTCATGTAAACAGAGTCTTGCATTAACATTTCATACATTATTACGCAACATAATTTGCATTTTTTTAAATTTCCTCAACAAACACAGACGGAACCTTTTTTCTACAAAATCTCTTTATCAATCTTAATGATGTTCATTTTTCACATTTCGTGTGGGAATTAATTCCAAGTTTTCATGACAAAAATTCACAGACTGACCTTACTATTACTATTAAAAACGGATGAGAAGAATTTTTATTGAGTACCGCACCATTATACTCATTTACCAACTTAACTAGACACACTTAGTTACTCTCACATGGTAAAAAAACGGATCACAGAAAAATATAGATTGTATATCACTACTTTTTCTTAAAGAGACTATTTACAAATTTTATACAAAAGCAATACGTGAAATAGTAGTTACGTATTGAACCTTTAGTACTTCAAGTCCAAAAATGTTTTAACGTATACTATGATACTCATTAGGAATTTACCTAACTAGCATTTTTGTTTACCTAATTTAAATATTTGTCTAGTAGATTTGTTGCTGCGGAAATTCTTTAATACTTTAATACTGCGACTTAAATACTTTAATATCATCACAGTATATTAGAGAAAATCCGGGAACTTCTACAGGGGAGCCCTATCCAAGAGTGATCAGAAAAATGTAAAGTTTGGGGAAGGGGAGCTCCTCCCCTCGCGCGAGATCTCCCCCTCCGGGCATGCCAAAAAAGGTCAATTTCTATGGGCTCTTATGGGAGAAAGATGGATTTTAATTATTATAAAATACTTTGAATGAAGTTATACAATTAATATATATATTTTCGTAATAAGAAAATTTAGACGCATTTTTTGGTGTAAAATTTACGCTGTTAAATCTAGATTTTAAAATAATCTTTAAGTAAATTAATAGTTAATTTTGAAAGATCAACGATGTCTTATTTTTTTATCCCATTAAAATTCTATCTGTTTCACTTGCTGATGCTAATGAGCAAAAGGCTTAAACATTTCACTTTCCTAAGATTGGTGAAAACTGTTATCTAATATTTATTTGCAAAAAATAGCTGCAATATGTTGAAAAAATAAGCTACTATATAATAACGGTATATTAGAAATGTTTACAATGCCATAATATAAGGCGCTGTAGGAAGTGCAACTCTTTAGAAATTGGTTGGACATCAATTGACATGTATTAAACTTCAATTTCACATCCCAACCACATTATTAATAATTCAGAAAATAAGCAATTCCAAACCAGATTATAAGGTTTACAAATGTTAAATACTTAACGAATTTCCCGTTAGTCCTTTCAGGATAACAATTGCCATCAAGGATAAAGCCAACATCTGTAAATAAAATACATTTGTATCAAAATCTTTAATTAATTGAGTATCAAGTTTAAATTTTCATTTATTAACATTACGAAGAAATTAAATTAAGTAACAATTTTCATCTCAAAGCGAGCCACTGAAGAGATGAAAATTTTCACTTTGTGGCCGTTTGAATGGACACCATTGGAAATATGATGCAGTCCGAAGTGAAATATTGGGGGGGGGGGGGGGGGGAAATAGTATATAAATTTAATTTGTTGTAACAGGTAGTTAAGTTGTAAAGGTAAAATAAAGGTCAGCGAAATAAAGACGAAGAAAAGAAATTTTCAACAAAGTCAAGGTAACTGTAATAGGTGAAAATAGAAACTTACCCAAATTATATTTCTTTGGGAATAATTTGCGTATGCTTGAGCGGCTGACTTCTGTTTTTCGATCCAATATCTCTCGATACAACACCCTTACAACCACACCACACCACTTTCTCCGGCAGCGGCAGTCATTTATAGTGAAAGTGCGGGCTCTGGACAAAAAAGTATCCTTTAGGCTACTTTTAACTGAATTTCTTGTGGCTGTTCCCTTTGTCATGTCGAACGAATCCAGACTATTTTTGAGTTTCAACGAAACAATTGAATCTCGTCTGACAGTGGCGAGAAAGAGTCAGAGGGTACAATAAAACTTTTCTACTGCCAAAATCTGTAAGGGAAGCGCGAATATTGTTACTAAGGTAATTTATGTCCAGAACGAGCCGACTCTTTTTTTCTCACTAAATAAACAGTAAAATAAATTTCGTTGATCCTTGATTAAATCTAGGTGAAATAAATCATAATATCACTTACCATCATTCCAGTAAGAAGAAGGTGGCATTGGTTCATGTTCCAGTTTTAAACGAAGCGCGATAGTTTCCGTATATAGATCCTGGTGTTTTCTTTTGAAGTTAACTTCTTGTTCCGTTTTTTCTCCTTGTGTCGCTTTTACTTCTTCTATCGCTGTTTCTATGAGTAAGGTCTCTTCGTGATCAGGTTCGCGTTCTTCTGATGATCTTCTGATGATTCAACTGTTTCAGTAAGCCCACATGCTTTTTCTTGAATACCTAATCAAGCTATACGGCGATCATGGTTGCTGTATGTATCTCTTTTTTGTTTTAACCGAGCAATATTGGCGAAGAACCTTATTTGGAGTTTGGTAGTTGTGTAATTTTTCGTCACACAAATCAGAACATTTACAGTAAATTTGTCAGTTTCGTTCACGATAAACAATATACGGGAATACGTGTAAAAAATTGGACGTTCCACGGATTGAAGAAGATACAATAGAAAAAACACTTG
Source organism: Chydorus sphaericus (assembly GCA_030141595.1). NCBI lineage: Eukaryota > Metazoa > Arthropoda > Branchiopoda > Diplostraca > Chydoridae > Chydorus > Chydorus sphaericus. Next base: position 909,361 of record CM057926.1, on the reverse strand, counting down.
CTTTCACCATGGATACCAGAATAAAAAAATATATAAATTAAATTTATCTTTTTAAAATCTTTTTTAGTTAATTAAAATCTTTGCAACTAGAAAAAACACTTCTGAAATCTGGAACCATTTAATTTTTATCTGAGATCGAAATATGAAGCTATATGAATGGCAGTACCATACTCAATGTGACGGAATAATTAATGCCATCCGCTTAGAAATTTTTCATCGAGCACCCTGAATGAATCTTAGTAATGCACCCAAATTGGATCGGAATTTCGTTGCTCAGCCATGGAAAAAATCAATGAACTCAAAGACGGAAAGCAGATGGAGTGTAGGAACGAGTTTGGATAGAGAAAGTGTTGTTTGGGACGATAAGTTTGTAGGATATACCAGATGAAAACTTGCCGACAGTTTCGCAAACAAATTTTGACATAAATATTTTTAAAGAAATAAACTAAATGTAGACTCTCACATTAAATTACGAGGTTTTTCTCCTATACATTAAAAAATAAAAATGAATCATGGCGCTTACTGTAAAGATTCAAATTATATTTAACCTGTTTTAATTATTGCTGAAAAATAAATCCAAAGAATGTAGTGTTTGATAGCTCAATAACTTGTATTTAAATCGGAACACGTTTGAAAGACGTGTCCAGCAATAAACAGGAATAAAGAAGGATATAATATCTGAAAGAGAGAAAATAACTATATAAATCACACAGGCATAAGTTTGACTTGAATGACAGTGCGGAATTACCTGTGTAGAGTAGAGCAATAGCCCAATCGTCCACACAAGATGATTATACAATCAACAACAAGTTCGGAAATATATCTATAATTGCAAAGGGAACATATTAGTTAAGATGAGGAAGTAAAGTGTGGGCGTGGATGTGTGTACCTTGAAAGACAATATGTGCTCGGGGCCTGACTGAACGAAACAGGGCCAGGTACACACTCCTGCAAACTTGGAGTTTGCCACTGTAGGGAATTCACAGGATGAGAATACAGCATATAAATCTTAAATCATACTGCAATAATACCTCGGGAGTACGAGAGAAAGAGAGAGAATAGTAGATTGAGCCTCACGTCTCCAAGGAGTGAGCAACAATCAAGATAAAGGCAGGCTCATATAGCACTATAATCATAAAACATAGAGGGAATTAGTCAATAAAGAAGACCTTTCTAGTGTGACTGTGAAACTTTCCTCCTACTTATCTAATTTTTATAGTTGGTAGTTATCAAAACAAATACAGGGCTTGTTTTATTCGTGATTTTTAGACGTGCCAGTGATGGCAGTGAGATGCCGTTTGTTTTATATTTTGCCTTTAAAAATTCATGGACAGAAGTGTTAAAGCTATTTACAAGATATGTTCTACTTAAACTCTGATTTCTAGAAATAATAAATACAGAAGCAGAAGTCATTCTTTCTCTTTATTTTGCCATCTTAATTGAAGGATTGCTGCTGTTTGTTACCAAATATTAAAAAAAAAGTATTATAAACCTTATTCTAGACGGATGGGGAAAATAAGGAAAAGTAGCAGAGGTGGTGTTTTCATTATGTTAAGGTAGGAAATTGCGCTGCTGCCATTTTGCCCGATTTTTCACACATAAAAAAAACATTGTCTCGTCTACAGGGCATTGCCATGGTACTACGCTAGAAACGACAACTTTTGCTGGTGCTGTTGAAATATATTAGTTTAATATATATATATATATATATATAATTATTAATATTATGTATTTTAAACAAAAAACAACAATCACAAGAATCTTGCAAGCAGCTGGGGTGATCTCCTTTTCGTGGAAGAGTACCACAAATTCGATCGGGAAGACGAAGAATGTTTAAAAAGACAAACCATTCAATCCATCTACAACAAAAACAAATTTAGTGAAAAAACCAGTTAGTTACACAGGCATTTTTTTTCAATTACCAGACACGGAGAGTTTTATCCATGGTGATTTCTGTTTTTTTTTGTCAGTAACATCATTAGTCTTGGCGCCTTCCTCAATACTAAATTTGATATTTTCAGCCATTGCTGCAGTCCTTGTAATAGGTGTAACTGTGAGGACAACTGGACAAGAATGACAATATACAATGGCTTGTAGTCATGCAACAAAATACGATGTGAACTACGAGTAGGTCGATCACTTTTAAATACCGCTTAAACGACTAAACTGCTTCAAAGCTGCCAGACACTGGCCAACTATAACAAACACCACTCAAAACTTACCGAACAAATCGAATTTAAAAGAATCTTTTACTAGCGTATGTTACTACGGTTGTCCTACTACCAACTGATTTTAAGGGAACAAATCCCTCAAAATAAATTTATATTGATTATTTATGATTTATAATCAAAACCTACCAAAAAACTTACGAAGGTCGTTCCTGCGATTCTGCGGCGGAATCGGGGTAGTTAATCTATCCTTGTATTCGGATCACACGTAAGCTTCTTGCTCACTTTATTTACTAGTTTTAAATGGGCTCCTTGCTTTTCGGACAGTCCAGTCATGCCATTATTACGGCAAGACAAACAAGACTTCAAAAGTGGCTGTGACTGGATCCGTATCGTGAAGTAAAAAAAAATTATAAATTTCTCTAATTTCAGAATACTATTATCACACATAAATATACATAATAAATAAACAAACTTTTTTTTAAAAGCTGTTCAAAAGTTTTTGGAATGTCTTTTTCTTCAAGTTCGCAAAATCTCGATGTGGTAATCACGCCTGGAAGATCATAGTCACCAGATCGTTTCGTTTCTTCCACCCTTTGTTATTCTCTTGAGTAGCTTCACAAACCCTATTCAATCATTTACCGTAGCTGATTATGCGGTTCTAGTGTCTATAACAATACAATTTATTAAAATTGTACGTATTTATAATCTAAGAACACAATTATCTTATACTTGGTTAAAATAATAGGGCCACCTAAGGAAAAAGTTTTATGCAGTTCCAAAGTCCCAAAATTTCCTCCAAATCATAAAAATTGTTTAATCTCCAAAATTAAAAAGAACTTTTCGAAGACCTCGACCTTGGAATTTCTCAGAGACACACAAAAAGTTGATGAGCCTTTCCTTTCTCCTTCGTGTGCCAAAAATTCAAATTTGTAAGTAAATAAAAGAAAGTTATTGTTATACTCAAAGAGAGAAACTTACTCTGTGTGGGTACTTTTTATGAGACTTACGGAGATAAATCAATACCAACACAGAAAATCAAATGAAGGCATTAAGTGAATTGCTTTGCCATCATCTTGGATGTAATTGGTCGTTTGACAACCGACTCTTTTTTATTCGTATCTTGAGAGAAGAAAAGAAAGAAAAAGGGGGAAAAGATTGTAAATTTCTTATTTTTGTAAGGAAAAAATTCGGTAAATTTCCGATTTTTCCGTAAATTTCTCACCTTTTCTTGCTTTTCTACGCGTTTTCTTGCTTTCTATGAGCCCAAAAAATCAGCAAAAAAGGAGTCGGCTGCCCCTCTGCTAAAATAAAAATTTTGATTAATGCTACTTGACTTAAATGTTTCATCATTTACTGCCAGTTTTCGTCTTATTTATGAACACACGAAATTCTCTTATTTCATTAGATTTCTCTTTTGCGGAAGACCGAGATTTTAAAATCATCGTATTACGTCTATTTACAGAAATACTAATTTTTAGGAGCGTTTTTGTTTTGAAGTAAAATCTATATTGGTCTATTTGCGAATTCATAAGGTATGGACGGTTTAATGCTGATTAATCTGTATACGTCATCGGATTTCTTCTGACAAACATAAAGTGTTTTCCAGATTATTTTATTTTTGAATTAGATTAAAAATTCAAATTCGAATAAATTCTTATAAACTAAATTCGAATTCAGATTCAAATTAAATTCAAAATAGTTTTTTAGTTTGAACATGAAAACAGCAATCATCATTGTACTTTAGCATATCTTAAAAAAAAACAATATTCCAGCTCCGAATATGCTAAAAGAGTGTGTAGCTCAAGCGGGAATTCTTGCAAGCGAAAATTAACATAGTAGCCCTACTATGTTAACTTATATGTTAAATTTATATGTAATTTATAGATAATTAAGCACTTTTAAGGCGCACTAAATAGGAGTTAATGGTTAGTTTTGATCGTTAACTCCTTATTTTTTGCCTTAAAAGTAACGTTTAAATTTCATTTCGCTTAGAGGATGGCGCATATTGACCGTTTTCAACTAACATTAGAAAATAAAAATGTCAATTTGAAAAAAAAAATTAAATTAATTCAGATTCAGATTAAATTCATTTGCCTTTAAAAAACTAAAAATTCAGATTCAAAATATTTGAATCGATTCGACATTGAATCGGGAAAACACTGAAAACATGGGGATGATTACACAATACTTACCGACATGCCCTGTGTGATCCTGTTGGCGGTATTTACTTGTAAAAGTGGAAATGGGAAACCTCCCAAAGCATATAATGCTTATTGCACCCGAATCACCTTACTATTTGGTACAGAAACGTTTTCAAATCAGAGAACGATTGTTTTATTTCAAATTTAGTTCATGAAATTAAGTCGATATATTAGATGAATTATTTTATGCTCGAAATTCTCTACTTTGGTCTTTGGTTGAGAGGATCGAAATATAATGTAGAAGCTGAGCTGAAAGAAATGGAAGCTCGAGTGGAAGACGATCGCCAGCAGGTCACTCACGTAAGGGATCTTTCCAGCCTGTGGGTCGTTAAACATCTTTCGATAGCGTTGGTCATGATGTTCTTTTAACAAATGATGGGCTGTAATGAGACTTTTTCCACTTGGTATTCTTTACTGTATTTAAACACTAAATTTTGTAATTAATTATTTGCTTTGAAAACTAGATTAAAATTTTCCAAATTTCTGGATCCACTCTTTATCATCATCAAAGAAAGAGGTTGCGAAAATCGTGTTTGAGCATGATAAAGGCCTGGTTGACAAGAATGCCAAGAATCTTGTTCGCTTCACTATGGAACATTTGATTTAAACAAGGTCTTTGAGAATTTGGCAGCTCAAGGTGGATTCACTATAATAATGTGACCAATTTTTCAAAAAAGAATTATGATCATCTCGTGAAAGCTACTCATGAACTCAACCTTATTAATGCAATAGAGGAAGTGGCAACTGCTGTCACAGCCCAACTCAAGCTGGATAAGTGGATAACATTCCAAAAATGACTGAGCTTTTTGTCAACTTGGACCAGAAATATACCCATTACATTCCTGAACTATTGAAGGCTTGGATCAAAGAATGGGATACAATTTTTTCCTTGGAGGGAGATCGAGAGGTTATATTTATTTACATTCCTCTAGCCACAGAATCTACGCCAGATGGCAGCCTGCTTCGGTTTGAACCTCCGTATTAGCGATTGTTTCATTAGGAACTTTTTTTTTCTTTTAGAATTTTTTTTTCAAAAGTACGCTCGCACCAACTGCAACAAAAAGATTTTCTTATATCTCGATGCTTGTCTTACAAATTTGGTTTGACCCATTTTGTATTCAAGTTCATATTATTTTCTTTGCTTTTAAGGCGTGTAAAACAGTAGAAGTTGAGCAGCTTTTGGGAATTGAGGAAAAATTGGCTGACCTTCTTGGATTTACTGGTAAGTTGAAATGGAGCTGGAGCTGCTTCAGGATTTGGAGCTAGAAGAAGTTGAGCTGTCAACACAAGATGAAGAATACTACACTAGCGTACCAGACATCAGTATCTTCGTCGCCCGTCAGCCGCCAGCTTCTTTGGTCTTTGCAGGGAGATGAGCTCCATCCGTTTCTTGGAAGCCTGGAAGGCATGGCTGAAAATACGTAACATGAATTTGCAGTAAAATACGCCGCTTATTTTACGCGCATATTGAAAGAACAACACATATCTGATCAGGTAAATTATTATTTCTAAATAAATTCTTCTTGATTTACATTTTTATTTTTAGGTATCTGCTTCTTGCCATTTCAAAGGGGAACCGACCACGTCAAATATAGTTTATAAAGCTCTACTGCTGGCTGGCAATATTATTGGAGCCTTACGGAATTATTGCCACCGGCGTTAAAAAAATCGTTAACCTCCAATTCGAGTTCTCAATGAGTAACAAGGTATAAAAAGCTTTATTTTTAATAATCTTTTTACTTGTATTTAAAAGAATTGTTTTAGGAGCTTTAATGTGTTGAAGCGAAATCCAGAATAGATAGTGGATACTGGTATAGAAAGCTCGCAAGGCATAGAAAGTTTATTGCTGATGAATCTGTACGTGTCATCGGATTTCTTCTGAAAAACATGGGCACGTATTACATCATAATAAATGACATGATCACATCATGTGGGTGATGTGACACATGTGGGTGATGTTACACATCATATACGAAAGCATATGAGAGATAGAGCGGCGAATCGTAGCCATGGACTCGTCTGCATTTTCTACAGTAATAACAGCGGATGTCAAAATACCACGTAAAATGCTAATATTTTAATGTAAAAAAATATTTATTGCACTGTAAATTATTTAATAAAAATGTTCATTGGAAATAAATTGTTAAATGTAACAAAATTGGAGAATAATAACAAATAAGAATAAAATTATTCTATATATTTTTTTAAATTCAAAAGCCGCTGCGTAAGTCCTACATTTAATTTTCCCAGCCATGATTTTGATCAGAATTGGTTTCTCAATTTTTTTTTTATTAAAAAAATGTTAATTCAAATTTTATTGATAAATGGTATGATAAACTGGATGTCTGGATAGATCTTTGCGAAGGTCATATTACATAAAGTAAATGTTGCCATTTCACGTTTTAACTTCCGTAATAAGAGGCCAGTGGTAGGTTGACAAAATTTTTATTGATAAAACCAATTAGTGTTTTTACTAACGTTTTCATCAATTTACTTCATTAATTATATTTGAGGTTCTGCATTAAAAAAATTATAACCATTCTTAAAGCATTTCATACTCAATTGATCGTGTTTAGTGAATTTTAAAATTGAATTATCTAGATTTTTTTTATAAACAAAGGTTTTCAGAAATTGACTAGAAATAATGGTTAATAAAGAAATTTTATTTGATAATAAAGGTCTATTCCGAACTTTGAACCTATTTCCTTGTTCTAAATCTGAGTGCTAGCTGCATACTGATGGGTAAACTGACAGGCTATTATTAGTCGATATTATATTGGTTATCTGGAAGTTGAAGGGGTGAAAGTAAAGCAACAAGTAAATAAACAATTAGTCAAATTTCATAAACTGGTAAGTTGTTGTTAATGAGCATATTTCAAAAATTGAAATGTTGTTTTCTTTCTTACTACCCAATTTTTTCAAATTTATTTTTTTAAATTGTGAAATTTTACATTAAGCACGTGGGTCACCTATAAAATTTTATAGAACATCTAATAAGAAATTTTCCTTTTTTTAAACGAAATCATAAGATAACATTTTCACATCCAATAATAAAATGATAAATAATGATTGAATTTAGAATTTGCCATGTAATCCTCTATCATGCGTACCGACTCACCAGATCCTTGAGTTTTAGCCATAGCCAGTTTTCACGACCCACAAAGTAAAGTCCACAAATGTCCCGGGCATATTGCAAGCACATTTCGAAACTACCCATTATGTACCGTATCTGTACACCGTGAATTGCAGCTAGTAAAATAAGTAAATCGGCATCCTCGCGACGCGTCTCTCCAACCCTCCTGTTAAGAGGAACTAGGGAATTGTAGATATCACTAGAACTATCCAAATTTATCGGCCATTGGCTCCGTCGCTGCGGAACTAGATAGCAGTGCCCATTAGATGCATACCAAATATGATGGGCACCTTCTAAATCCTTAAAGTAAATTCTTCTTGTGTCTCCAGAAAAAGACATTTTCTGAACTTGCTCACACGCTTTTAATGGCGACTTCCACCTACACTTCCCCGTACCACTAAGGAATAAATCTCTGATATAATCCCTAAACAGACAGCAAGATAAATAGTACTTACAAAAACAAGAGCGATCTCCACCATTTAGTAAAAAGACAACATTGTATTCATTAGATCCAATCTTGGTTCAGGAGACACACACATACACATATCCTCTATTCTATTAAACACAATTACGTGGATGTTTCAATCCCCATCTCCATCCTCTTTATTTCCTTCGCTTTCCAAGCTCTCTGGCTCATCACTTTCTTCACTGTCCGAATCCGGCAGCCGGTGAGGTGGATCATCATCGGGAGCCTGCCTCACTAGCTGACGGAACCTCTCCATATCCACACGTAGAGCGGCATCCCTTCCTGTTAAAAAGTGGTAACCTAATTATTGATAAGCATTAGAAACCTGGAACGGAGATCGATTCAATCAAATAATAATAAGATAGGAAGACAAATTAAGAGCAAAGCATAAGAAAGTATCAAAGTACTTAGTAAAAACAAGGCCTCTGACCATCCAAGCCACTCATAGCAAGTAGCAACAAGTTCAAACAGTGGCCCTCGGACGTCCACACGGGGCTGCAGGCCTCTTGTATATACCGGATCCCCAATTAGATTAGGGAACATTCGTCGTTCCGAAACCGAATCAATCAGATTCATTCCCAAGGTATGATCGATTCCTTCGGCCGTACTAGTCAATCAATTCGGCGTGTAGAACTCTCCCATGAGCCGATTGATAAAATAACGGGATACGTTGATCTCACGAGCCAAAATGCAACGCACAAGTGCTCCTAGAGCGACCATTAGTACTTGAAGCACATATATGGCCCAGTCAAGACGAGTCTCGGCGGGATACTTTTGACACCAATCAGTCCAGACTTCAACGGCCCCGTAGAGGCTCTCCACTACGTAGTTTGCCACGTTTTTTCAACAATCACACCATCCACTAAGATACACGAAAATGATTCCGCTCGGGATAGATCTAAGTAGCACACTTTTTCTTCCAGACGGAATAGACGCTTTTAAGACAAATTTTCGTTTTCTGCATCCAAAACGGCCTGCCTTGCCATCGCATTGCCATTATTACTTTCTGAATTCGTTTCTGAAGAAGGAAATCCCTGTTAAGCCAACTTTCTTTTGCTCCTTAAGATCAACGCATCTCTCCTATCCAATTCATTTACTGAAAAGGATATTTCCGCACTAGAATCCGATATCTTGTTTCGCTATTCTTCTTTTATTTTGCTATATGGTTCTGCTGACAAGACGGTAATCTTTTAAATAAAACTTGATATCCGAACATCAGGATTAGCAAAGTCCATTTCTAACTAAATTTTTTTTTAAACTAAAATATTAAAAATATTGCTTATTAGGGGGAGCACAATCGATGGAACGTACGAGGTGGAGGCCACCAGTTTCTTAATATCTGAATGTGTAAAAATACTATTTGATTGTAAAATTTTAAGTCACGGAAAGTTTTATCATTATGAAATTAAGGCTTACCGAGAAAAAAAAGATTCTAATTAGATTATCATAAATGAACAGATCTTGCATTGAATTCTTTAGATCTTGCATGGGAAAGTATTTGGAACTCCGCTTGTCCTGTCCCTTTCCGTGGACTATATAGTCTTACCGGCTTCTTTGTTACCAGGAGCATACAGAGAGGGGCAGCGAGTAGAAAAAGGAGGAAAAATGGCTACCTAGCGATTCGCTTCACTTCTTTGGAGAGGATTCGAATCCGAAACAGTTATTGATGACTCGATGAAAATTATTTAGATAAAGACTTGCCATGCAACTTTTACACAGCTAGTGAAAACAACAGGTAATTTTACCTGTTGTTTACCAGAGATTATTCTGTTAAGAAAAGAAAAATGGAATCTTCTTGACAATCCTAATCTTTGGCTACTGGAAAGATCCTCGGTTTACAGAACCATATAATAAATGAATTGACTCTCTTTAGCACTGGTTTTATGAGTCAAGGAGAGTTGTATGGCCTTTTTTGTGAAAACCATGTACAAAATTGAAACCGAAAAAATATTAAAAGGGTTACCAAAAAATGAATTCAAATAATTGTTGGAATTTTTTTGATGATGACTCTTTAACTGGCTACTTTAAGTATCTTAATAACTTTGTAATTTTACTTGTTTGAAATATTCCGAGGCAAAAAAAAACAACTAAGTTTCTAAGAATTTATTTAGTCAATGGATAGGGTGGAAATAGTTTCAATCTGAAAAGAAAGTGGGAAGTACATGGGCAACTCTTTTTGTCTCTTTTAACCTTTTATATATTTTTTTTGTTTTTCTTGCACCATGCATGCACTCGAGGATTTTAATTAGTTTTCATAGTAATCGATTTTGAGTACAATGAACAAAAATTGTTTGAAACTTAATAAATCGCAAATCTATCAGTTTTTAATTAATTTTTGTTAAAAATTAAAACCGAAGTTGGTGTATTACTTGGCAATTAATTATATATTTTGGCACTTAAGAGTGAATTGAATTGCCTGGTTTTTGGTTTAGGAAGAGCATAAGTTTAAGTCATGTTACCAATGTTTTTAATGGAAATTTAATCCCGGTTTTCTTAAAATTATAGATTTGCAAAAGTTTATTTTTTCAAGTACTCATAATAAAGTGGAAAACAACCATTAGGAAGTGTTTTGTTTTTTTGGACATGCATTCAAAAAATAAATTTGAGAAAACTGCAATGAAAAATAAACTGAGCTTTTACAATTCTAAAACGTCATGTGAAAGTTTATATTGAAATATGATTTTTTTTAACCTTAACTTTATCAATGACTTTAACTTCAAAATTATTTTTCAAATAAATATTTTAAACATTTCTTTGAAGTGCAGGAAAAAAATTGGTTATGACCTTGGTTAAGCCATTAGTCTTATGTTAAACCACTGATGGGAACGAAAAAAATAATAAAAACTCTTAATTCATTAATTAATGTTGAATATATTTTTTAAAATTATATCTCGTTATTAGCTTTGAAGGAAAAATCAATCCAACGAGACTTTTGTGTTTGTGTTTTTTATTGCGCTGGAAATAAAGAAGTGTTTGCTTTCAAAGGATTTGAATACTGAAATAGTCTTTGCCACTTTTCAAAATTCATTTGTTTTGTAAGCTATGATGTTATTGTTCATTGCTGACCACTTTTCTTTTGCTTAGCAGTAAAAAATAGAAAATATTCCATCATGTGGTTCAAATCAAACTAATAGAATGCTAATACTTGGCAATTTTTGGTTTAAATATGTTTCTAATGGCTCAAGTTATCCACGATGCTCCTCTTCTTTTTGTTAATCTGTACGGAGAAGGTGAACCTTGTGGAAGAGCTGATTCATCGCGGAATCGTCCATAGAGGTATATCTCGTAAGTTGAATTTTATTCCCCTGGTCAGCTTATTGCCGGTTGGATTCGTTTTACGTTTTCCGTTTTTAAATTGTTGAACCAAGAATTGATTTTTAGAAAGACATGTCCGTTACATAGACACAGTGTAATTCAATTTTTTTGTTCAATAAAAGGACTGTTTGTGATATTGGCTTTCTGTTTTATTATTTATTTTGTAACGATTAGGAAACAATGAAAAAAACATCAGAGATGTTTTTGAATAAGAATTTAAGCTAATTTGAGTTGTAAAGTGGCTACTGTGAGACTAGGGAGAGCTAAACCCGTCGGGATTCCTGCAGCAAGCGAACGCCGTGAAATGTTTTTCTAGAGGCGAGAAAAGCTAAAGAGATTTTTATTGCGAAAGCGTTCTGATTGTCTAGATTACAGAGCGTGAGAGAATATTTTTAAAAATGAAATCGCGTTGGCATTGAAATCTCGTTGGGATATAGGGCGACCAAAAAGGAGGATGGGAAGGAAAGTGGGAAAAATAATCAAAGTGAAACAAGGGTCGCCGTCATTGACTTTGCAACACAATAAAAAAAGTTACGTTGACTTGTGATCTTATGAAATTTAAATAGTGTTAAATTCTTTAAATTATATGCACTGTTCGAATATTCCGTTAATTTAAGGAAACAATTGTTGATTAATATTCGTCTACTCGACTAATTTATTCAATCTGTTCAAATAGAAGTTACCTTCGAACTATAAAATGTTTTTGCTACATTTTTTACATCCTTGTCTAGAATCAAAAAATGCCTTAGTAATTGCAATTGGTTACACAATAGTAGGACCAAGATCCATTGGAGGTGGAAAATAATACATTAATATACCATGTATACACATGGAGGGAAAAGAGGGATCTTCCTTCCACCGATATTATTATTACAAATGAGGATCCAAGGGGTCCTTACATGTTGATGGCACTTGCAGTCTTGTGGATACTGTGTAGCAAAATAGGACATATCAAGGTAACTGTATATAAGATGGTTAGATGTGGCTGTTACCTTTTCAAAAGATGCTCGTGAGGATACATTAGTAATTATGCCACCTCGGAATATATTTTACTTTACATTTTAACATTTGTGAGGTTTTCATCTACCAATCATCGTGATCGTTACTTTGCTCCATCATCATTTTTCCGCTTGCGTCATTTTTTTTCTATAATAAGCCTTCCATATTACTTTATTTTGACTGTCCTTGATGCGCGCGTTATAAGTCTATATAAAAAACCAAATTGTCTTTTGTATTAAGCATTACATATTTTAAAAGCCTAATAATTTTGGATTTAATAAATTAACATCAATTTATTAATATTAATTTAAAATAAATTAAACTGAAGAATCAAAATATTTATTGTAGCGAATTAAAAATAATTTTGAGCTTTTTTTTAAATTCGACGTAAATAAAAGAGATTGATGAGAATAACTATGATTTGTAGAGTAGATTTTGAAGCACCTATTGTAATAATTAAAACCAGTCAAATAAAAAAAGTTTATTTATTTTGCCCTACTGTACCAGAAATAGTTTAAATAAAAATTTTCCGCCGTGTATTTTAAGCATAACTGAGAAATGTAACAAGCCAGACTGAGGTAGTGTAGGGCTCAAGGTCAATTTTTAGAACAAGGAAAATAAGCTGTCGGATACGAACAAGTTGATTCGTAATACAACAACAATCGATTTATCAAATTAGAAATAAATAAATAGTAAATAGAAAAAGGAATGTATTTTATTTAAATAATAGCAGGAAACTCGAAAAAAATCCTGAAAAAACCCATTAAAATCCGTAGAAAACTGTAAACAAATGCCGCGGGGATTTTTAAAATCCGAACTTCTAACACCGGTCGAGGTGACTCTTTCGGCCGGTTTTTGGATAATCAAAATGAATAATCACTTTTATAGAGCACTACCTAATCATATATGTTTCTATACCTGTGATTTTTTTTTAATCATGACCACCCTTATGATGAAATAATAAAAAATTTACATCCTTCGCCCCCCTTGAGGCATTTACTACAGTGGTAACCAGGTAATATTAATCCTTTGACAGAAATCGAAAAAAAAACAAAAAAAATCGTTTCGTTTTTATCTAACGATTGTTAACAAAAACTATCGTATTTAAATATTGGAAAACGAAACGAAAACGAAGCTTCGTCAAAATTTAATAACAAAAAATTAACGATTACGAAAGTTAGCTGAAACACCACTAACAGCACGGCACTAGCTGGTATCGACTTTAACGAAGAATACTTTGATATTCGGCTTTTGCGTGTTGTATGCAACTCACCTGCTCGCTCACTCGTAAAATGAATGATTATATGGGAGCAGAAGACAAGTGTTGTAAACCGATTTGTCAAATACACAGAGATAAGGTAGATATATGAAGCAGATAGGGAAAAGGTAGTCTGCTCAGGAGGACTGAAAACAGAGCCACCACAAGTTTTCCAGATGCCACTTTTAATTGCCAAATTGGTTAACTTAATTATTTCGTTATTTATGTTTGTTGTTATTTTTTTACATTAAAAAATTAAAGAAAAATATAAGTGCTTGCAATTTATAAAGATTAATTTAAAAAAAGTAATTACAATTTTTGGCAGCTTTGTAAAGACAAAGCTCGGACCACACAGCTAATCGGTGAAAAAAAAGTTTGTATACGTTTTGTTTCCCCGGGTTCCCAGCTGGTGGAGCCAACACTGTTGCTATTCTATAACTTTGTAAAAAAATATATTTTAAAATTTTAATCAGTGTGATAACTTATCAAACATTTTAATTTATTTTATTTCATCCTGTTTAAATAAGTTAATCGGACTTTAATTACCAAAAATCCTATGATTACATTGTAATAGTTCCCCTGAACAACTTGTGGTGGCTCTGAAACTCGTTCTCCACAAGCCGAAGGGGAGTGGAAATGTTAACATTAGGGCTTCATATCTGTACCTTATCTCTGCAAATACAGTACCCACACTAATATTGGCTTGATTACAGCTGCACTAACACATAAAATGAGCGCTAGACAAAGGCGTAAATGGCAACATCGTTCAAAGATGAAATTGATCACTTGGTCCATAGACCGAGGCGGAAAGGGACTTGATTGAAAGCGAAAAAAGAGAAAGATAGAAAAGATAAAGATAAGAAAGAAACATCATCACATTAGCAAGCCTTTTTCATTCTCTCAGTTGTGGTTCGATGATGGCCAAGTTGGTGAATCTTGCAGATGTTGTTGGTACATAGACTTTTGTATCAATGATCCTTTTGGTGAACTCATTCAGGCCCTGATGCGTGCGCTCCTCTTTTGTCATTTTCTTTTAATCTTTGGCCACCAAGGCCGCTGTCGCAGTCCTCCATTGTCGAAGTCTGTTTTTTTAAAACTTTGAATGGATCGACAAGACCATCGAAAAGCATGAGGTGCTTATCCGTTGACTCATAAATTTGTGTCAAAAAAAGCACGCTGGTATAACAGTGGGTCCATCTGAATCTAAATATACTGTATATGTTATCAATGTATAAGAATAAGAAACCAATACACAGTTACAGAACTCCCATCACCAGTTGATCACGAAAAATGGAGTCAGCTTTGTCCCCGTAATCACAGTTCTTCATTAATTCTCTGAGCTCCATCATCCACGCATCACATGATTCATGCTGGTCCTGATGACGAGTCAAAAACTTCAATCACTCAAAACGTTCACTACGGCTTGGCTCGAAATACTCCTTAAACTTATCTAGGACGGGCTTGATCTTCTTATCATCACCGCCTGTTGTGAACACGAAAGTTTTGTTAATTTTAAGGCCCTCAGCACCCAAAAGAGTCAACAGAATGGCCACCTTTACTGTACTTCTTCATCTTTCTCGTCAGTCTTTGTGGCCTTGATATGCCAGTCATACTGCTGCTTCCTTAAATGAAAAAAAAATCCAGCTCCGTGCATCATGGAGAAAAATTTGAATGCAACTGTTACATATCAATTATATCACATATATAGGTAAATGATTCAAAAAATTCTTTTAATGCCAACACAGACTCCCTACATGACGCAAGTCCAGGCGACTACTGCTTCTTAATTTCCTAATTATTCATTTTAAAAACTAAAAAATTTTAAATTTACTCGGTATTTTTCCAAGTATTTACCTTGCATTGGAATGAGATAGCATATGGGTCAGGGATTATTTTCTTTCTAACCGACAAAAATAATTTTGGATTAGACAATTATTTAATAATTTAATAATTTTCTTAATAATGGTTTAATTCATATTAAAATATTTGAAAAGTAAAAAATAGATTAATTATCGATGAATCCCAGAAACTACGAAAAAATAAGATTCTTTTTTTTTTCTTCTTTTAATAATACTACCGATTTTTCTGTCAACATTTATACTTTTAGTTTTAAGGCTGTTTTAGCGATTTGCTTATTTCCCATGTCATTATTTTCAAGATTTTCCATAATAATTGTCTCTATTTTGGTGAGCTTCACGACCAATTTTTAAATTAAATCATAAAAAGTATTAATGCCTTCTTATAATGAAACAATTAAAAACGTTTATGAATATTATTGTGAAACCACTTAAATTTTGGTTTATTTGGTATTTACATAGCGCTCCTCGATGCAATGCCATGTTATACAAGATTCTAAATTGTGTTCTAGAGATTAATGAGTTGTAGACTACAAACTTAGCTTTTCAATTTTCAAATGAAGCTGGGGATCTTGTTTTGACAAGCAAAATGTTTTGGGCTTTTGCTCCTAAAAATCATTAAAAGTAATGTAGACATAAATATAAAGCTTGTAAGACCAAATATCTAAAATATAAAATGGCTTCACTTTTTTCAATTCCAACCATCAACCATTGTATATGGAAGTGGCATCTTTATCGTTTGATTCCGCTTAGAAAATTTAATCACACACATGATTTGGATGAATAAAATTCTTACACGCCGTGGCACGATGCAGCTTGCTACCTTGTTGGTCTTGCGACCATCGACTTAGAAAGACACTTCATTCAATACAATAATTCTTCTCTGGCTCCAGTTCACTCCAATAAACCAAAAATCACCTTAAAACATTTTTTTCTGACATGTTGGAATAAAACAACTCAAATAAATTACAAACCACTTGTCATAAATCAAATTACGAAGCTTTTGAGCTTGGAAATTTTGTAAAAAACAAGCAATTTTGTGCAACTAACTGTCATGTCTTGAGAAGGGTTTCGTTGTTGTTGAATGAATGAAAATGACATGAAATGATGTAACAATAAAAAATTTCACATCCGTTTTATGAGATCTAATTATGATTTAATTTTTTTCTGGCTGGTTTTTTTCTATATATTTGAAATAAACTATAAGGAGGCAGATTGAAATAAAAAAAATTATCGGTTTTAGAGAACCATAGGTTTCATGATGTATTCTGGTTTTATCCAATGATTTCATTGATAAAAAAAATGAAAAATAATTTTTGACATTGCAAGTGGTATCGGTATTGGTTATATGTTTATTATTTACAAAGAAACATCCCTCACATGTGGTCTTTTTAAGAAATAAGCCTTCTCCCTTTTTTGGGACTAATTTTCATAAATTTATTGTATAAATTTAAAAGCATTCGCTATAGCAACAATTTGAAAAAAAATACGTTTTTTAGCAAATTACCAAACTAAATGTACCATGAAATATATACCTTTTCATAATAAACGTTTGTTAGTTGGCTAACATAACCCAACCTTAATAATGTCAAAATGATGTAACATGAGTAAAGAAGAGTCAGCAGACATTTTGCGCACGAAAACTTAAACCACCATTTATATTATAAATCTAGAAGAAAGAGTGAAGGATCGGGGTCTGCTGTAGAAAATATCCCTCGTCCCGGAAGGCTGAAGTATCCTCCCCCTTCGAATTTCTACTTGCCTACTAGCGAACCTGTGGGTAAACTTGAAATTTTTAGTTTTGCGCAGGCGCAGAAAAACGCGCGCGTTGCACACAAAGAAGAGCTTCTCAAGGTTATAAAGAGGTTCGCTAGTTGGCAGGTAGATTTTTGAGTGGGCGGTACCTTCCACCTCCCGGGATGGTTAGAAAGTAAGATCCGGCTCCTTCACTCTTTCTTCTAGCCCTAATGACCCGGGATCCTAGCAGACACAGGACGGTCGGTACGGGAAGATGTGGTGTTTGACGTTGATCTACCCCACTCGCTCTGTTGAGCTATCAAACGCCTTTCCAACTCCAAGAGTTGCATCAGCTCTTGCCTGACCATATCCAATTTTTTTACAAGCTCCTAAAGATATAAAAAATAATAATTAAATTATTAAAAATTCAAGATGCTTTAAATTTTACTGAATATTTATCACCTGTTCTTCTCGCCGAAGCAAATTATTTCTCATTGGATTTGAATGCCTAATTTTGCGCACCGGAATTTGTTATTTCTGCAACTAAGGAACAAAGAGAATAGATTTGAAATTTATCTACTTCAAAATTACAGGAATATTTGTTTTCTTACTGATTCTTTGATCACAGCAATTTCCGATCCGCTCGAGTGGGATCTGTTACCGCTAGAGCATCCTTTTTGGTTCCAACTGCCAATGAGGAGATTTGTGGAAGATAATGAATGCTAGCAGAACCTATTTCATAGAGATTTTAGTTTAAATACATTTAGGACAAATTTAACCCTTTATTTTAACACATGCTTATTTCAAAATAAAATAAAAGTTAGATTGATACTTGGGCAAGATGGTGCCAACACGATGAGTGGCCATTGGGACCATAGATTTGGCGCTGTTATCTTGTGAGTGGCTGTTTAACTGGACCATGACTTTCAAAGATGTAGGTTTCGAACAGTTAGTATAACATGGTGAAACACATTCAGATTTAAATACTCACACTGAAGTGAAGTCGGTAAATAAAATTTCTCCGCTGGTAGAGTAGGTATTTAAAAGAAGATTGAAAAATCTGTAGAGTGGAGCACTTTAGAGTAGAGTGCGAGACTATACGAGCTAGCAGAACAAATGAAGGCTTGTCGGGAATTCATAACAAGTTTTAGTAAACAATTTAATATGTTATCAAATATAAATATTCCGGGAATGTGATATATATAGTGGGTGCATTGGTGTAAGGACATATTCGAGGAATGGACTCTCAAAACCACTTTTCTGATTACAAAACGAGTGAATTTGGTAACTAGTTCGTTTTTCACTCGACTTATATCATTTTCTTATTCAATCCCAATAATACTGATGTTGCTGGTGCGAAGTTTTAGACATTTTATATAATGTTTTAATTATAATATTCGCAATCCTAAAATAATGATAATTCAATTTAATTAGTCCGTTTACGGTTTGGCAAGAAGCATGGTGTATACAACTTAGATACTGTATTATGTATTATAAGACTTGGTTTCAACTGAATATTTAACTAAAAAATGGGAAATTAGGTGGGAGTTGCCTTAAAGTTGAGTTTCGGTTTTCATTTTCAGTATACCTCTACTTTTACTTTCTGCAACTTTTTTTAAGTTTGCTGGGAATTTTTCATCTTCCTCAACAATAAAAAAACATATGAGATTAATTAAGAAAAATTGCACGATCATTTCACTCTTTTGGTCTAAATGAATTTTTATTACAATACATATTTTTAACAAATAATTTTCATCGTGTTCAGTATCTTTTCTATATTTTACCCATTACCTAAATTCCATGATCAGGTCTTAAGTCTCGTAATTAAGTAGTTATCAATTTATTTTAACTTTATAAGTGTTTACGAAGTTTTAAGGATTCTGAACTACCATCGACATCATGACGATACAGAACAAACTTCCGTGGCGTAATTAAAAGAAAGAAAAAAAAGTGTGTTGCTAATTTTCTTTAATAGACGGTCTTATAACTGCAATGGTCTTATAAGCAAGTGGTTTTATAACCGGGCCGGCACTGTATATATATTTTAAACGGGTCAGACTGTTATTTACTTTTAATAATTATTTTTTTTTTCTTTTTAATAACTGAGTTTCTGTTTGTTTAATGACGTATCTAGTGCCTAGCGTGTTTCATGAAACGGATTACTTAAGATTGGTCCATACAAAATATTTTGTCATGTTGTTTTTATTTTTTTAAATAAGATATTACCCTTGTATGCAGTAATTATTGTTATCGCGTTATTTAAATAAGCAATAATGAAACAATTATATTATTATCCACTGATCGGCTATTATAAGGCTATTTAAAAATTACACGAAAAAGAGGAAGAACGAATGTGCTTCATTTAAATTTAACATTAATCCATTTGTATTAATTTTAAAGTATTGTTGCAGAATAATTACCAAGTATTGCAACGGACGAAGCTATATAAACAGACAGTTGGGCAGGATTCTTTAAATATTGAATTTTCGTATGAGGGTATTTAAAACACACTTAACACCATTGGTTGGTCCTACGACGAAGAATATATTTTAATTTCAATTATCGTAAAGGGATATAATAAGAATGGCTTCGTGCAACAAGAAATCTCATTTTGATTCAAATGTCAAATTTATATATTCGATGATTACCAAAGAAACAAAATAATTCTTAACAAGGTTTCAACAAGCCACATTTATTATAATCAAATATGTTTTTTAAAGTTTCGATGAGACTGTTGGATGGTAATTTTTGGGTATACGGGACGCTCCGGGTGATGAGTGACAAGGCCCGAACATCTAAAACACCAGTCAAAGAAACGGAAAAAGAATAGGGCCAATAGTTCTAAAATATATGGCAAATACAAATTTGAAAAAAAACATGTTAAGCATAAAAATCACAATTTTAGCAATGAATATAACGCAATATCACTGAAACAGAAAACACTACTTGAGTGCTGGACAGTAGTCGTACACAAGGACTTATTTTACCGTCGTGGCCGACAGCATAAGCAAGAAAAAAAAATACAGCAACAAAATTGTAATCTTGCCGATAGAAAATAAAGGCAAAGGCAGATTAATGGGTTACTAAATGAAATGCTGGTGAGTCGCAGTACTTTCCTCGCGTTGTGAATATTATTACATTCACAGATGAGTATCAATGCCAGCAGCAGAAACAGCGCCAAAATAGGAAAAGTCACCAAACGCGCCTGACTACGCATAATTCCGCGCTTTCTATAAACTTCACAAACGTAAATCAAACTAATTGTGGTTTTAACGCGGTTAAAAAATAAATCTGTTTTTGATTTATTTGATTTGTTTTTATGAGTTAGTTTTTTAATCTTCTTGATAACCAATCTTTATTTCTCGAAGCCAAAAATGTGAAATTTATCTCGGGCATCATTTTTTTTCTAGAAATATTTTTTTCGCTGTCATTATCATCGTAAACATTTTAAAATGTTTTTCTTTAAAAAGATTTTGCAGGGAAAAAAACAGGTTTAAAAAAAAGTGGTTCTTAAAAAATTATTTTATGAGTATTAACCTTTTTAAAAATTGGGTATATATAAACCTTATCATAGATATTATATTCAAAGAGTAGAATAGATTTCGTAAAATGCTCTGTCAAACTCAAAAAGTATAAGCTTTCCGAATCGATATTGTTCATTTTCAAATGTACCGAGCACCCGAAGTCATTATATTGCAGTCTCTGTGATAGACCGACCAACAAGGAAGTATCAATATTACTGTGAAATTTGGATCGATATAAGTATCATTAGTTTAAGAGAGATGAAGGAAGGAAACCGTAGGCATGTAGCTTTGTTCTGACTCACAAATTCTACACTGCTCAGTTTTCCCATCGTTTTTCTTTTAATAGTATTTTTTTCATAAAAATAAATCATCTCTAAAAAAGGACCGACCAAGTAGTGACCTACATAAAACATATTATCTGTTGATCAATTGTGACTGACGCTCATTAATTTGTGGTATGAAAAATGTAAAAAAAGAGATTAAAATTAGGTACATATACTTTTGTTGGTCCTGACTTACTCAATTATATCAGTTTTGAAGGGGTCACGCCGTCCACGATTAGCTGCATGGTTCATGCAGATGGGTAGATTTACTTTCAAAGAACGACACTATTTGTATTAAACACCAGTTCCCACCACATTCCAAGCTGCATTTTGGGTGGTGAAGGGTCCACCGTCAAGCCGTTCATCACCGTCGTGAGAGCCACCGCCACCACCACCAGGGGCGGTACCATCTCCTGGTGCGCCACCATCGCCCGTACTCGTCTAACCATCGTTATACAAGAAATATTAATAATACTAAAATAATCTATAATAACATTATTTGATTGTTTTCTGGTTCTTCACCGTTATTCGGTTCTCCATCGTCGCGAGGTCCGTCCCATCCGTCACTAGGTCCGTGCCCCCGGTTGTGAGGTCCGTCCCAATCGTCGCGAGGTCCACGGCCACCGTCGCGAGGTCCAACGCCACCACCACCCGATTCTCCATCATCTCCCGTTGTGCTACCAATCCTTCCAACGCCTGGAGCGCCCTGATCGTCTAACCAACGTACTGTATTAGAAAAAAATCTAAAATGTTGAAAAAAATGTTGAATCTGAATCTACTGTAATCGATTAATAATGTAAAAAGGAGAATTAAATTGTTTTAATCGATTCAAAATTATTTAAAATAAATTTATTCGTTGAGTTACCATGGTAACTGATGGAAATTGTCCCATTATACATCGCTTATATTATTGAAAAATGATTCTTACAACATATTTTTGTAGATCTTCGGTAAAAGAGTCCAAATGTAACTAAATATTTATTTTTACCATTTCCAGATATTTACTATTACCATATTTACCAAATCTATAAACCTATTTTGGTTTAACCAGAAAAATTTATTAAAACTATAGGCCAAAAATATTGATTTTTTTTGTTGTTGAATCTCGATTTTTAAAAATTCCGATTTATAAATCTGAATTACAAAATTCAAAATAATGAATCTGAATAAAAAATTAAAAAAATTAAAAAATCGTATTTGAACTTGAAATTGATTCAATATTTTAAAGAACACTCAATTCTAATAGCATTGAGAAACGATGTTTTTTTCTTTTCTGCTTTTTCTTCTTCTTCTCTTTTTCTATTAATTTGGCCAATTTCACTGCATTCTTTTCGTCTAATGGTACGGTAAGAAATATCCCTTAGATAAAATCTTCTTTGGCAATTAAAATTATGATTTAACTAGGTCATTTTCTGTTAAGAGAAAGCATGACCACAAAGCCCTTCCTTACTTCTAGCTTACAAGTACAATGTTGATCTAATGTAAGAGAGGAGGATAAATTTATAAAATCCATAATCATAATCATACATCGACAATTACTCATAATACATGTACACACTACAAAGTTATATAGCATTTTATTATGGCAAGATTTTGAAGAGATTTTTGACATCCAGAGTAGATTTTTAAAAATGTTACCAATGGGAAATTAGTGTTGATCCAATGACCGACAGACTTTTTCAGATCCGCCAAGGAGACATCAAAGGTTATACCGGATGTACGGGGTATTGGAAAAATTGTTCCAAAGAAAAAGAGAGAAATGCAAAAAATCTGCTCTGGATGTTTGGCAAGATATTTCATAAAATATCTGGAGTGGATTTTTAGACCGAAATCTCTGAAAAATCTTGCCATTGGAAAACGAAGAAAAAATATTTATTTAATTTGAATCAAGCTAGCATAGCATTTTTTCTTGTTCTCTTTATTTGTCAAAGAATCATTTTATTCATCATTAAAAGCTGGTTAAATCAAATAATTATTCAATTTAGTTAATAGTTTTCCTTCATTCAAAAGTAGATATTCGATATTATATCAGTATACCTTTTTTCTGATGTCCCTTCAACTTTGTTTGCTTTTCATAAACTGTGTATAAAATTTACCTGCATAAAAAATAATTGTGGTTCCTTTTGGTTGCTATTGACTTTTTTAATAATGGTTCATCAATTGGCGAAAGTAATACAAAAATCCACAACCCTACCCTCTCCTTCTATTCACAACAATACTTACATTCAGGTATTTTATTTGTTTTGCCCTTATTCTTGTGGCATGATCCACCTTCTGGAATATGCTGGGCAAATTTTGCCGGATATTCATAATTATGTTTGCTTCAATTACTGCCGGTGTCGTCATGGAGTCAATTCAATATTGAAATTTGATTTCATTTTTAAGAGAATGAATTAAAGATTTGAAGATATGGCGATCCATTGATTATGAATGCTTGGAGGCTGATTATATAATGATGATGGCTGCTAGCTGTGGCGAAGACTGTCTGGTAGACGGAGCAAAATCTGGGCCATGAGCCTCCAAGTTGAGGTGTTTCGCATCGATTTGGTTTTCTTCCTTTTCTTTTTGTTTTTTGTCTGACAAGCACTTGACTTGTTTTTGCCTTCTATTGTGTTGGTATGTGCGCCCGTTTCTTTGTTTTTGAATTTATATTTATGATTTACATCAAGATGTTAGTAACCGTTTTGAATGTAGTGAAAGTTTATAACTTAGTGTAAGTTATACATAATTTAATGTGATACCTGATTTTGTTGTAAGATTTCCAGCAATCTCTTATTATAGTCGTTTTCGATTCAATCCACTTCACTTTGGATGCCATTAAAGTTTTTTTTCGAAGCGGTCTTCAACAAGGACTAGGAAACAACCTCATGTTGCTCTCTGTACTCCTTAAAAAAACCTATTGCCCCTTAACTCGTTTGCCACTATGGCATTTCTCTGTTTTAAGTTAAAGTTATTGTATGATAATTAAGTTGATATTTTTTTACTTTTTCTAAATTTGGACTTGGACCAAATTTGAGAAAATTTCACCTTTCCCCTCAACCTTTTGTGAATTTTTCATAACGGTGTGAACGGCTACTTCTCGGCAGTAATTGAACCAATTACAAGTTCGGTTTTCAAACCGTAGTTTTTTTTAATCCTGGGAAATAAACGTTGTTTTTATGTCATTATTTTATACTTTAGTCTCAATAAGCCTCGTCCCACCAGAAATAGGTTATTAGTATATTGCTTGGGGTGCTGGTTCTTGTTGTCTTGTTCGCGTTGCAAGGAGGATTTTTGTAGAGTTCTCCTTAAACTTGATTGGTCTATTGTTGCATTGATAAAAACAATGATCAGCTTCACTGGCGCAGTTGTTGAGGCCCATGAGATTCTTATATTTCTCACAACACACCATTGTGTTGTCGATAAATATGTAGGCGATAAGAAGATAAAACAAATTTTGTGTGGTCATTATACTTTCATAAATGGTAATTTTAAAAATCGCCCATATAGCCAAATGATCTCTACTAAATATTAAGATTTTTCTTAAGTTTTCTAACTGATTCTTGTATTTAGTTCTTTTTCGTAAAAAAATGAGTTAAAAATACGCAGGTTCAGCTGTTAAAAGGATAATTTAAAACTCTTTCGTATTGTTTTATTCGTGCGTAACGTTTAAATAAAGCAAATGAACCGAACAAAAGCATTGTTAGTTACTTTTCAATATTATTTTGATTTAGAGCTCACACAACCTTATTCAATTGAAATTGAATTCGAATCTGATTGCTGTATGCTCGCAGAAGAGAAATATTAAACTAGTTTTATGGTTGAAACAACGGTTCTACTCATCATTGAATCTATTAGGCAATAATTTAAAAGACAAGGTTTTCCAGGGTTTTCGCTTTCGCCCGTGATCTTGGTTGTGATTTGGCACCCTATCTCTTCCTTGCTTTCGCTCCAAAAAGAGGAAGATGGGGCAACCAATCACAGCCTGGAGCACGTCCACACTTGGCGATCGAGAAAAACCTGGAAAAGCGGCTGTCAAAAGAACTCCTAACTGCCACTTGAAAGAACTAGTATGTCTACATCAGCTTTTGATGATGCTGTAGATCTTTTTTGTTAAAATTTTAACTTGAGTATATGAGCTGCAGAATCCATGGGGCTATGGACATGAGTTCAGCAGAAGACTACTGTTGGTGCTTCTTAATAGTGAATACAAGCGGCAAGGATGCTCAGATGGCTCTCGGAAGGGTGGCCTGACAGATGGTTTAACCAATACCCCCCCCCTCTTATTCTTCCCCACTACTCAGTCTTCAAAAAAAAGAAGATTTGATTTTTCGGGTTTATTGGGATTTTCTTTACGTTTGCTACTAGATTTTAGAACATTTTTTAAAAATTTCACCAGCAGTTTCCTTTTTGTGTTGATGTCCATTTAATATCTTAATTATTGAAAAATAGGCATGTACTGATTGGCTATAATAATCCATTATATTACAATCATATCAATTTTTAAGAAATGATTTTGGTCAGAAAAATTAAGGATCATTTCATCTTTAAAGTACTGCAAACTTGTTGTAGTACACCTTCTTCTCTCATGTAATTTACCAGATCAGTAAATATGAGCTGCTCTTCGTTCATTTGAAAGTACATCGAGGTGTTTTAAAAAATCTCATATTAGTTTTCGTAAATTTCTTCTTTCGGTCCTTTTTCGCTTGTAAAACCATTTTTACATGCAAGAAACTGAAAAGAAATCGAATTTCACACTTTTTACTCGTCTCCATCAACATCTCGCACAGAATGGCAGACTTGAATCAAAAGCCGACGATGCTGCTCACCCCAGACATTTGCTCTGTCTGTGGGCTCAAACCCAAACACCGATCTATCTTGCCTTGCGGGCACTGTGCCTGTCTTCATTGCACAAAAACATTAGGAGCTCCTGTTATCAGCGGGAAGAAACCTTCAGCTTGCTGCCCCCTTTGCAAGAATCTTTTTTGACGTTTTTGCAAGCCCCCGTAAGCACCTAGACCTTTTACCTAAAGGGGTATGGTGCCAAAGGAAAGCTTGGACACGCTCGCCACAGCCGCCATCGAGGGCGTCGTCGTGCGCCTGCGGAAGGACAATAGATGTTTGAGATGTATTGCGAAATTCTGGCGGAGATGCTTTCTTAAAATACCAAATTTCTTGTATATTTGTGTTTTCTGGCATCATATGTTGGGTTATTAAGCATGTGACATTACATCTCATTTTCACTCGAAAAAATGAAAAAAATGATAACCTTTATACTGTTGAGGCACATATTCCCACATCCAAAAATTAACAGCACACTATGATGATGGACTAGAGAACTTGAAATGGATGAGAGTCGGCTTCTTACTTCAGTTGCCCACGAATCGCCTTTTTGTCAAACGTTAAAAATATATTTTTTTAAATTCTATCATAAGGGACGCAAGAAATCAACCACTTGCATGGCTTGCAATTTCTCTACAGAAAAAATGTAGTTGAAAAAATCTTCAAAGCTTCAGCAGTATGTCGAAAGATATTGTGTAGAATTTGATTTGTCTTGGATTCTCTACAACCTCAAGTTTTTCAAGTTTTTAATCACTCCAGAATATATTTCCTTATGGTGGATGGGCAATTTTACCTACAAAAATGTCGTCAATTTTACTCTCTTCACAAGCCTCTCTCTGATTTCTAGCAAAATTTAGGCCGTCAGTTCCTTTTTTATATAATTTATTTAAAGTTTTTGACACTCTTGAGTTATATTTCTACAAATAACGGATTTACTTATATAGTCATTACTTTTATTCACGGTGTTATATTCAGTGAATGAGAAATATGTAGGGAAATGTAACGGAAATGAATAAAAAAAATTGTGTTCAGGTTGCTGTTTGTTAAATTTTTGCCCCGTTTAAAATTGGTGTGCCAAACGGCAGGCTCCCATTGGCTTGTGGTATGTAAAAAAATAATATTGGTCCTAAATAATAAAGTTTTAATATACCGTATGTCGTAGTTATGACTTTGCAATCATACGGAATCCATTGATCAGAAATAGCTTCTTGGTTATTCCTGACACAGTTACTAAGATCTCTCGAGTTTGGAGGTAGAAGTATGGTCCATGTGTTGTCAGCAATCAACTTTTAAAGAACCAGTTACGGTCCAAATGTTGCGGAATTTTTTGTGCTTGATTTTGGAGTAATAGGATACCCAAAATCAGGCCGACGACAATTGTCACTGCAAAATGTAACGAATAAGTTAGAAGAATATACAAAGAAAGGAAAAATGTTCAAGATAAAAATTGTATGGGCAAGATACTGTATTATAGTTGGCAGTCAATTATAGCATTGAGGATTGGGCAATTTTTTTTATTTTTTTTCATTTCTTATTTTTAAAATTGGTGCTGATAACATGACATTTAAAGCATAAATTATGTAATTGGGAATAACTCTAAAAACGAATTTTAAATTTTACTTTGGGATTATTTTTGTGTACTCCGATCAGTCTCTCGCCAAGTTCTTTGGAATTTCTCTTTTAGGGTTTCCCTTATTTTTAAAATCTTACGTTAGATTCAGAACAAGAAGGACGGATTAAAATGGTTTTTTTATAATTTTAATTTGAAAAATGAACCACAGTGTTCTTTAAAAAAAATTTAAGATATTCAGCGTCTATATATAACATTGTTTAATGAAATCCAACTAAGTTGTAGAAAATTCATTGACTTATACACGTATTTGTGTACAGGTATGAAGTATAATGGAATTTCCTTAATGCTATTTTTCCATTTCAATACTTAAAATATTATATTTTAAACTACACACCAGAATCTAAGCAAGGAATACAAAATTTAAAAAAAAAGTGGAATTTCATTATGAACAGTTTATAAAATTTTTGAAAGTTTGGAGACACTGAATAATACTGAGACCATTTAAATGCTAGGTTTTCTTGTAAATATACTAAAGAGACTAGCTCTTGTGGCTGGCTACGTCGAATCTACAAATAATCTACGCATATATTCTAGTTGGTATCAAGTTTAGTTCGTGGCTTGATTCTGCTTGTTGTGATGTGATCATGTGTTCAGGAATAAAGCAGTATTTTCCAATACTTGACTGAGTTAAAAATTTATAGTTAAATGACAGATTAAAACATTTTTACTTCATGAATGTGACGCCTACTGACATAAGAAGGCGTCCAAAACGACTAATCATGCAATGGAGCATGCAAAATGTATCCCTGGTTTACCAAAATACTTTTTGAGTTCTCGGAAAATGTAATAAAACAGAGTGGTAAAATGTTTCAGCTTGACAGACAATGTTATCAATTTTAGTGGCCTGGATAAAATGAATTCCCAGGGGATTCAAGAATGGGAGGAGGTGTGGGTTTTGTAAAAGAAAGAAAATACCGTTATTAAAAAATTACATATTTTCCATTCTTCCAGAAATTAACTTATCAAATTTACTATACAGTTTATTCAATTATTTTATCTTTAGTTTAATATATCCTGATAATTAAAAATATATATATTAAAGAAACACGTCGAAAATTGAGAAAAAGATTAAAAAGAGTTGAGGGGATGTTTTTTCGCTAAATTTCTTTTGACTACGCATGTTGGAGGTCACACAAAAGGTCCACTGTCATAATAAAAAAAAGTTTCAACGTCCGTTGGGAAAGCAAACACTATTGCAGCAACGGATAGGAACGGTTAATGTCCATTAAGCAGCAATACCATATAGCGTAATCGTCAATGAGAATTTCACTGCAGTGTAAATAAAGTTAAGCCATGGTTCCGTAAATACCAAGAATCCGGAGGTGTTTTACGAAAAAAAGAATATGGGAGCCCAAAAATCATGACGCTCGAAGAGCACAACCGTATACTAGATACATTTTGGAAGAAACCCATCACAAAAGCTAAAAAAATACTTGGCACCAAAGTTTATTCTTTCTACAAATGCCATTATTAAAATAATATTTAAACAAATATATTGTGTGTGTCAACATAAGCATCTATACTGTAAAAAGATGCTTCAGAGAGCACAGAATTACAGCAAGAATCTAGGTCAAAAAGAGTTTCTTACCAAACACAAAAATTGGATGTATTATCAATTCCCGCTCAAATACGCCAATAAAGACGCTGATTGGTGGATTTGGGTTTCTTTTACGGATGAATCATAGTCTGTTATTCATAAAATCTTAAGCTCTAATCACACGTAATAAAACGCAACACTATTTTTTAACTTAACTAACTAACTTAACTTAGTTATTTCACAGTTATATGGGGTTTTATGAGAACAGTTCTGTAAACCAGTAATTTCTTTTTACATAGTTGCTATTTATCGTTGTAAAATAAATGATTCAAAAAGCGATGCAGCTTTATGTGTTTTGTTATGTATGTTTTCTATTCGTATCTAACACTTGTAAATTTACTTTTTTATATATCCTTAACATGTTGCATTGTTAACATGCGGTTACAAATATCATGCGTCTTTCAGTTAGCAAAGAAACAAAGTTTGGAATTTATGTGTTTTTAAGTATTTAAGTCATGATTATAATAACATTAAATTTCATTGTAACATATAGGAAAACTTTATTTACCATGCTTATTATACAAATAAATAGAGTTTCCTATTTCTTTACTATATTTCACTGATTTAATGGATTATTTTCATTTTTCCTTTGTTTTAATTCTTCAGAAGAATATAAAAAATGACGGTTTTCACCGCTAGATGATCAAATATTCAAAAAAAGTTTTTGAAAAAGTACCGATCGAGGGGTGATCGACCGGCGGAATTATTAGCAACCTATCTTCCGAAGAAAGTGGACTGCTTCCATCCGCTTTGGCTCAGCGGTAAATCTACAAGAAACGCAAATGACATATGCACCTTTTAGATCCCAGTAAAAAAGAAAAGGAAATGTTTGAATTTGTTGAAATGCTTCAACCCCAACTGCTGTTTTTGGGCATAGAAAAGCAAATTCCATTTAGCGGAAATGTCACTCCAGAGTGAGATGTGTATTTTCCACGATCCATGGATTGACGAGGCGAAGAAGCTTTATGCGAGCTCTATTAACCGAAATGGAAGCTACTTTCGTGATGGAGTATACGTGCCCTGGATACAATCCTTTTATCCTTGTTTCCAATGCGGCTTCTATCAATAACACAAGCCTTAAAAGCTTTTTGTTTGTGGGAACGTCCAAGCATTGAGAAAAAATCGGCAATTTTTTCACATCATATTTTTGGCTTAATCCTCCAGTAAAATCGACCATTGCATCACAAAAGAAGCCTTCGTGTAGGTCTTTATAACCACCGCCATATAGTTTGGCGAATTATTTTTCAAGTAAAGGTGCCCAATACTCGTTCTCGTTACAAGACTTTTGGTAGAGTAGAGAGTACACAAGATTTTTATCGACCTACGGTAGCCGATCGTCGATGATAATTTCTCTCCACTTTCCAAAAACCCTCAATTTGAACGGGATTAAAGCAAACAGCAGATGTTTCGTTCTCTGTAGCCAGTACTAAACTTGCTCTTGTTTTGACTTTTGACAGTTGTCTGTTGCTCTTTCTCAACCAATACGACAATTGAGCAGCAAGACAAAAAATTATTTTGGATTGCTTTATTAGTGTATTGATTTGTTACAAAATGGTCGCAACAGCGTGTACAATCGAAAACATGATAAATGTAAGACCCAAAAATACAACTTCATGGAAATGAAACGTGCATGATTTCTGGGGTAGATAATCAAAAAGACCTCTGTTAAGATCTGTAAAGGAAAGTAAAGAGATATATGAAGGGAAGTAGAGGACTAATGTAATAATTTACCATGAAAACAGCATTCGTCCAGCACAATAACAGTTTAATGTCTTGCTGTGGATGTTTGCTCACGAATTAAAAAAAAAAGTTACCCGGCTTTTTATGTCCTACAAAAAGCTGTGACAACAAAGTGGGTCCCTTAGCTAATACATGAATTGCTACCTCGTGGTGACGTGGTATCGTCTTTGTAACACGTAGTGCCCTTGCGTAGTATTGACTGTATTGATGGCGGGAACTCTGTCCATTCTTCTTCCTTGGGGGGTTGGGGGAGGGGCCAAATCCCCTTTTACAAGTTATTTATTTATACAAATATAGTAAAACAGAGGGTACTGTCAATCAATTTTTTTTCTTAAGAAAAAAATTAGTAATTAGTTGTGCCTATCTTTTTCCCTTGTGGTGACTACTCGGAAAAGGTTCAGTTTTCTCTGTATCAAATTTTGTACGAGATTTCGGAATCAAATTAAGAAACCGATTTTTAAAATTTCTAAAACAACTTTTTAAAAGAATTCCATATTTAGTTACATAAATTTGATTAAAATTTACATAATCACTGGAAAAACGAACGGAGCAGAGGTAACCGGAACAACGGACATAATGATAGACACGGCTATTTAAAAAGAATGGGGATGAGACAGGTATATATAAAATAATTTTCTAGTTCAAACTTGATTTTGATTTCCATATTGCATTTCAGAAAACTGTTGCACTATCAATTTCAAACTCTCCGTCAAGTTCCTCTACCAATCAACGAACAAGGGAAGTTGCAATGAACTTACTTTCACTTTTACCCGAATTCGAACGTGATGCACAAAAACATCCTCCAATTGCAATTACCAATATGTTAAAACAGGCTACTAAAGAGTCATTTTCTCCAGCAAAAAAAAAGAAAAGAAAACCAACCTGATCCCCCCTCTTGTATTACCCAATTTTGAATTAGGTACCTTATCTCAAATCGATAAAATTGATACTGAGAACAGTGTGAAGAAAGGATGAGTTAGCTAGAATGGCTTTGAATAAGCAATTGTAGGACAACCATTAATTATTTTTGCATAAAATATTAATTGTAAAAACAAATCAAAAGATAGATAGCACAAGTGATTCTTGCGATATTTCAACACCAAATTTGGCATTTTTTGGGGGTCGTACCTTTCACAAGTATAGACATTAACAAAAAAATTCAACACAACACAAATTGCAGTCTTTACAGAAAGATCAAAAAAACAAAATCACAAGAGCCAGAAGATCAAGAAATACTAAATGAAGATTTAGGTGCACTGGCTGAAATCAACAGTCAACCAGGCCCTCCAATTGAAGCCAAAAGCAGCAATACTCCAAGTGTAAAGGAGAGTTAACGCAAAAAATTAACTAAAGTTACTAAATTCTTATCCTAATTAGCCTAAGCGTCTACTGCTACACAAATTGACACCCACAGTTACACTAGAGATGATAGAAGATAATAGAATAAAGGCTGATCGAGCTGAGGTTAAAATAAAAAGTGGAAAAAGATTCAAAATTAACTTTCAAAAAAAAACTAAATTAAACAATATTAGATCTCTCTTGTGATACAGCAAAGATTAAAAACACTAAGCTTTACCTGTTGTTTTAAGAAAATAGAACTTCATGAATCGAGAAGAGAAAATAACAATGAAAGGTAAACAACATAAACCTTTAAAAAAAGTTACAATCCTAACCCTGTCTAATTGAATTAGATATAAGAGCGCCGCTAAGAAAAAAAAATATATTTTTTGAATCACCCTAAGGATGTTAAACTTGCCTCCCGCAACAAAATATGCAGCATCCACAACATCAACGCTGCTGTGTGTGCATTTGTGTATAATTTATTAGTTAAAAAGGCAGTTTAACCACACCTCTACAATCAAAGATTCCTAAAAATGAATTACGAAGGCGTTTTGAAACCTTACAAAGATAAAATAAAAACGCAAAACGTTTTTTTCCACTTTTAACCGTAATCCCTTCACACACTGGTGAGTCTTTATGATAAATACAATGGTGACGATTCTCACAAACGAGTTTACTAGAATGTAAATTAGTAGAGCCAATCTACATTCAGTGCACAAAATGTAACGACCCCTTGAAACCAAACACCAGCTCTAGCAAAGCATATGTTGTACGATTGGAATGCAAGTCAATAAAGAAAAAAAGGCCTTATTGTGTCCTTTGTCATTATAAGATAAAATAACGCGTGCAAATAGCTTCGACAATCCGTTTTTGTCGAGTAAAGTGAGATAAAGCACCTACCCCAATTATGCATTGACCCAAAGTGTCAACTTCAACAGGAATCATTACTTTTTGGGTCCATTTTGAACGAGTGAACTAGCCGGTACTTGGTGTATTTTTTATCTTGGCAAATGCCAAAGGATTTTTCTCGTGATTTGAAAGCTTCTTTTTCGCATATCTTATTGAACAAATAATCATTAAGTAATGGAGATGTACGAAGACATATTTATTCTGGTCTATAAGTAAATACTACCTAAATCGGCCCAGAAAGACGTCATATAAGCGATAATTACCACGAGTGTTTTTTTTAAAAATTCAAATAAGTTGACAATGAGCTCAATACAACTTTTGATACTCTTCCTCCCTGCCTTGTTAGTCTTGCTTCCAGTAATCAATGTTGCAAAAGTACTTGTCTCACCTTCCTCCCACTGGACTTACATGGAAAAATTATAAAACAATTCGATACTGAATTTTTTGGTACCAGCATGTAGCATATGAAAGCGAAGGTAGCATGTCTCCGACGCTATACTTCTTTATGATGTTTTGCAAAAAGTCTTTTTCTAGTGTAATTTCAAAGAAAATTTTGGCCTTTAAGAACATTTGCTGGGCCAAGATTTTTGCCGGCGGCCAATTCATCTATTTTAATTTTATAAATTGTAATTTATTTATTAATAAGAAATGGCTTGACGCCCCAGAAGATCGAAGATTCAGAGGAAGATTTCAGAAGTTGAAGAATTCGACGAACAGACTAAAAGATTGGACAAACGATTTAAGAAGTCGCTTACTGAATTTCCTTGTACGATAGCTGACAAAGAAAAGTCTTTTACGAAAGCGGGAAGCTCCACGGAAGTAAGAAAATCCATCGAAAGCGGAAAGCTTTACCGGAAAATTACAAGGTTACGCGGTCAAGATGGAAAAAAAGTCCGCCGTGCTGCTTGTATGTCTTCGTTGTAATATGCACCACTGTAATGCTCAAGTCTTTACAGCTTGGGAATTATGTTAAAGCAGTACGTAATCAAGAAATCAATTTGCTGGTTTTTATTCAACTTTTTATAATTTATTTAATTAACGGAAGTAGTTGCTGTGTGAAAGAATTAAGAGCTGTGTAAATCCAACTGGTGTGCAACGAATCCAAAGAAGAGCTATCAGATGATGAGCTCCCCGATGTTGTAAAATCATCTCGAACTACTTCCAAAATAGTGGTTTGTTCGGTAGCGCTTAAAGCGTCATCTCCAGCTTTCTGAGCGCGACCAGTAAATCGGGGTCTTGAACGTGTAGGACATACACAGGTGCAGAATGGGAAAGGCTTATGCAACGCCGTAGCAGAGACCATCAAGTTCAGGCAAGATTCAATACATACGATAGACAAACACGCAAAATTCGTGCCTGCTACTCCATTAACTCTCGTTTTTAAGGTAAAAATTGTTAACCGGTATAAACTTACGTGTCTTAAGTTTTTTTTTCATCAATCGATTCCATGTCACAACATTTTCACAGAAGATGATTTTACATGACAAACCGTTGTCATACTTAAACCGTATCGCAACCTTCTATTTACAAAACAACATGCCAATTGAGTGCATGGAGGTTCTCAGGAGTGCACCGAAAGAAAACAAACCCGAAAAAGAGGCTCTTCAAACACAGCTGTTAAGCAATCTACTAGTTGCCCCCCACTCCCACCGGTGGTTTACCTTTTATTATTATTATTTTTATTGCTAGACTTAATTACTATTTTCTGACTAAATTTAGGTTGATGTAGAAATGTTGAAAAGCAATGATATCACACACTACAACATACGTATCATTGGTCTGCAGTACGAAGAAGCCGGCCTTTTGTATTGGGTGCTTGTTCACTTACAATCGTTAAACGATATTTAGCGCATCATCGTTAAGACTGGTCGACACGACGTTGAATGGGTCATACACTATTTAGGTGATCTGGGAGTGGAGCAAACTTTTGTTTGTCTCACTTCCATGCTACAAGCCAACAAAAAGACACAATGTGGATTTTGTGGTTCGAGTGGCCAACAAGTACCAGGAGAAGTTGGCAACGAAAGCCATCATCCATCTCTTTGAAACCGCAAAGGTAAGCTCAATTTCAAATCCGAAATCGGCATTTGCTCTTTTAGTAGTAACAGTAATGGTAATTTGTTTTTTAAGTGTTTCGAGGGTTTGTTACAGTTTTCGGGCCCAATCTTCGAAAGAAACAAGGACAACGAGCTTAACTTTACATACGTGAAAGCGGCTTGCGAGATGGGAAATATCGAGGAAGTGGAGCGGATTGCCAAAACGGGACGCTACGACCCAGAACAATTAAAAAGATTTCTTATGGTATTTACATTATTTTACTACCTTTGTTACGTGTCAACTTGAGTAATATTGTGGGACTATTTTACAGGCTTAAGATTTGACTCATCACGAACCATTGATGATCGTCTGTGACGACTTCATCGACTACATGACTTAATCGACTTCATCGGATAACTTGTATTGTTTCTTTTTTGCAAGGCAAAGACTGACATAACTTAGTTTGTCAAATTGTTTCCCAAGCACATTCCAATCGCAATTGGACTTGAATGGACTGGAATTATTGAAGGTTACTATTTGTTTTGTTTTGTTTTCTTCAGTAGTTTTCTTCAGTCAAACTTCTTCCCTTAATAGGGATTATTTATCAGAGCCATCTCCAGGTATTATCAAACGGACATTTGTTGCAATTGCATTCCTGAAACAGGTTCAGATGTATTTTAAATTTTGTATAGCTGAAGAAGAAGAAAAAAAGTTCTTCCAAAATTGTAAGGGGGCCAAGAAAAAAATTACGTTCGTAACCCCGACGGTAAGGGACACTTAATGGACCCGCCAACTTGTCGAATCTCTTTATCGTGCTTCCTGCTTTTACTTCTGTACTGATGATGATGGCAATGTGGAGCCAGCCCAGCTTGGATTCTCAGGTGAGCAACAACCGAACACACGTCTGAATAGGTCAACCAACCACGTGTGTCCCACAAACCACGAGTTTCCTATCTTGATGTGTTCATGGCACGCTTCGATCGGTAATTTTTACATATTCTTTTTTCTCTGTAAGTTTAAGAAAGATTTCTGACTTCTTTTCTTTGTCTACTATTTTCATTTACGTTTATTCTATTATACATACATATTAAATTTATGTTGTTGCCATCAAAGCCTCCAACCCCTCGTTGCCTTTCGGTCTGCAACCAGCAGGTAGAGCATTCTGAGCCAGGCATCACTGTGCCCACCTTTACCACCCAATTGACGCAGACGCTGCTGCCTGCTCTACAACTGTTAACTACGAACGTCGGAAAACAGGCAGAGCAGGGTGAAGCCTCTTCTCTCTCACTTGGCTCGTTGTCTAGACCAGGAGATAATCATGTAACCGCGGATATGCAAGTTGATATAGTCAATTAAAACTTGCAGCAATTATTCAATACAATCTGTTGAAAACATCAAATTAATTGGTTATTGTTTTCCTTCATTTTTGTTTTACAAGATCTTAAATTTATCGTCCTTTCGGGTAATCAAAGGTTACACTAACTTTTTCAAATAAATCAAATTAGGAATAAATGTACATGGTATACCCTATTATATTGTTAATTGTAAACAGATTTTAATGGCATGTATTCCATTTTCTTACGTATAGTTCTTATTAATCAAATGTATTATTTTTTTCCCTTAAAATAAGTTTCTTATCGTAACAATTTGAGACAAGGTCTATGGTTCTAATACCGTCAAAACTTGAAACTATAGTTACCGGTAGTCGAATAGAATTGTTATTTTACAACCTAGTACCTGCTACTTTATTTATATCTTTAAATAAAAACCAGTTTTTTAATACAGTAACACTCGTAAATTATTGTAACCTAAGAATCCTACACCTCTGCCTAGACTGGATCCCTCTACCTCTGTCGATGAACACACTGTCCGAAAGGAGAAATATTGATACATAAGCCAAAAATTATTTCTATAAACCGATAATCTAAGAAAATATTCTTGAGAAAATTTACCAAAAAGGAAATGTAAATATCTAGTTTTAATGGTTATATTATTTTGAGATTTGACATGGAAACTGCGGTGGAACACTTAAGTCACTCAAAAAACAATGTGACAAGAATTTTACTAAAATATTTATTACTATTTATTTCAATTCAAAGACCTTCTGATGTCTGATATCCAATAGCATTTAAAAAAATAATAATCGAATAAAAAAGCTAGTGAATTCGTAGACCTTAACGGTTCTTTCTTAAACTGAAACAGTACGACTACAAAAAAATTACGATGATGTAATCATAAAAATTCAATTTTCAAGAAACTTTGAAATCATTGCGTGATATTAAGATAAACTTTTTTAAATCTAATTTTTGGTCCAATTTTTGTTCTTACCATTTAAAACAACATACAAGAGCATCGCTTAGAAAAAAAAAGTTTTTTATATTCAATCACCCTATTGACGCCCTTGTTAAATTTTTGGAGAAAGGCGAAAAAGAAATAAAAGAGCTTCTCAATCAAATGACTTTTCTGGATTTGTTGACTCGATGGAGTTCATCCTCTGTTATGGTTGAACAATTACCGCCGTGGGTCGATCGTGGGTTGAATACCTTGTCTAAAATATAAATTTATCGTTCTCTTCATAATCAATTCTATCTGTTTGTTTCCAGTTTCCACTTTTAGCTGCGTTTTCATTTAGGCCATTGAACTGATGCTCATTATTATGGCTTAGAACAACTGTAAATACTGATGCAATTGTTTTCAAGTAAAATGAAATGTAAACAATCAAGAAAAAAGTACTATTGTTATTTCTCTGCTTAACATTTGATTTTTTTAAACGAATATATAATAAATAAACAAAATAATGTTTAACCATAATACTCGTAACATAGATTTACATCGTTTATAAGCTCCACATTTCCCAAGATTAATCATGTATAAGCCTCGTTTTAAAATAATTTTCTGATGAAAGGCGTAAGAAAGAAAATTTTATTTTTTTATTTTTGGCAACATGAGACTAAAACGTAGCCCGTATTCCTTTCAATCACTTAACAGCAGTGCGTTAAGCCTCTTTCACTCACATTATTCTGAATTTTTAAAAAGAGCTGACAAGTCATAGATCAGGTTCACATGTTTCACACATTAAAGGATACATTTCTATTAAGGGATCATTACTTTTTAAGGGATATGAAAAAAGTATTTAAGTCTCTTTATGTGGGATTTATTTCTCTAATCTGGCATGGTCGGAGTAATATGCTTGTTAGAATCATTAGAGTGCGTGAGAAGAGCAGTGGCAGCCTGAAGAGCAGCCTGGGCCTGGCCAGCCTGACGATCAGTTTTTTGGAGTTGTTGAGTTCAGTTTGGAGAGATTTTTTCTCTGATTTTTGGCAAGTGCAATTGGCAAGACAATGGGCAAGTGGCGCAGACATTGCATAATTGGTCATGTCGAGAACATGCTGAAAAGATTTTAAAATTAGCAATTCAAAATAATTGTTTAAGCGTCCAATAGAGAAAGTATATTAACCAAATAACTCCCAACAGTTGATCCAGACGGGTTGATCATTGTGCGTATCGTTTGGAGTAGTGGTTGAATGACTTGGATCAAATGTTTTTTTTTATAATTACATAATAGTATTACTTAAAGTATCATATACAGAATACAACTTGGAACATGGAAGACAGGGAGGACGACTTTTTCGACCTGCTCTACCGATCTGAAGAGGAAGAAGAAAGGGCGAGGAGTAGTTTCTTGTTGTTCAAATAATTTTCCTCAATCCTTGTGGGTCATAAGGCTATTTTCCCTTTTCTCATTTGTTTCGCTCAATGAATACATGTGGTATAGTGGTAGTGGTATTGAAAATTGTGAACAACGAAAAAGAGAAGCATCTTCACGAAGGGATTCCAAATTTTAGGTGGTCGTAGGGCTTATGCAGGCAATAAAGAGGCAGAAGCAAGAAAACCACGCCGCTGCTTTGAAGAGGCAAAAAAGTGAAAATCAACCTAAAGAGAAACGTCAATTGGAGCGAATACAGTATTGATTTTACGCCCCATGCTTACCATACTCATAAATTACGATATAAATATTAACTATAGGACCCAAACGAGGCCTATTAATGACCAGGTTTACGTCTGAATTTTTCGTGCGACGCATGACCAGTCAACATAAAACTTCCAAATTATAAAAAAAAAATATTTAAGTGATAAAAATTAGTAATTTTTTTATTATCCTATTTATCACGGCTACTCACGCAGTTAGATTTGGTGCCTAAGAAGGGGTTCTATTTAAGTCGGAATCATTATATCATTAAAAGCTAAAAAAGAACTCAAGTAAATGAATGCTAACGTTCTTTTCGGTGAAGATCCGCTTTCTTCTCTCACTGTTTAGTTGTGGTATGATATACTCCCTGTCAATCTTGAGCGCAATAGCATCTTTTATGCTATCATATTTGCACTCATCTAACTGAGTCGTAAGACTCAGCACAAAGATTTTTCCGTCCATGGTACTTAGCGGAGATTTGCTCTCAAGTACCTTTGATTGATTAACATTTTCAGGCTCAAAGGTCAGACACGATGCACTGTATCCTGCTGTTTCTGGCATGCTGGCCGTGAATAGTCATATATAGTTTTGTTTTTGCCCAGCCAGGCGATCTAGGTGAGGGCTGTGGGGCTACCGATGGCGAAAATTTTCATTGATGGCCGCAAAGGCAAAATATGTGTCCTCGTGACTTTTTTGCTGAAGCCAAAAGAAAGAAAAAAAAAATACTAACTTGCCTTTGAGGAATTTCAACTGTGATCCAGGCTGTGATGTAATATCACTATCATCTCAATCTCAGATCCAATCAGACCTTCAAAATTGTGTGAAATATAATGTTGAAACTGTTTGAAAAAGACATCAATATTATTTATTATTGACAGTTGTTGGGTGACTTGTTAAAAAATTACAAGAAGAAATCGCTATTCAGAGTACCTACATCTTTTTAAAGACGCCCCATCCCGATGTAGCTCTTTCGAACTTGCGTCCTGCATTCTTGCTTATTTAGTATTTCAATTTTCTTCAGTCGGGAGCTATTTGCAGCTACGTAAGCCCATGTGACAGTTCCTTTGTTCCCACCTTGACCCTGCATAACAAAGAAGGATTGAAGAAGAAAAGGGAGGGTTCCACTCTGGAACATCGTCGAACATACGTCAAGACGAGCATATGAGTGCCTCATTATGCGATTCTAGTTGTTAACATGCAAGCTTATCTGTCGAATTTCAATCTCTTATGTAATTTTTAAAACAATTTTATTGTAATGCAGTTACCCAAATGTTTTAATGATTGTCTCAATAAATGGACACTAATACCATGCTAATGTGTGACATGTTTTAATCTTCGTCTTGTGAAGAGACTGTTGTCATTTTACGGAGACTTTCTGGTGTCATTTTTTTAGGTGGGATATAGCATGTAATAAATTAATCGAAACATTTAATGAGGGGAATCTCTGGTAATTTCTGAATACATATTCATTCAGATTGGGGACGTCGTTTTATTATTTCCTCGAGTAATACGTTTTTAGATCTCCAATGTCGTGCACTACTATATGCATCAGTTTTGAATGTTCCTTTTAGCCTTTTGAAAGTTTTGCATCACTGCGCCAATCACTTTTGCATCTACAATACTATAGTGGCTTATTGAAATCTTAAGTAATTCCAACGCTCTAAAGAAATCGTTCTGTGGAAATGAATCCTCTTCGCACATCTTAACATTTAAGTTATTTGAAACCTAGTACAAGTGATTCTCGTATTCCAGAAAGTACAATAAGAACTCACGCAAAAGCGTGATTGAAGAGAAAACAAAATAAAGATGATCGTAATAAGCGGCTACTAACAACTTTTCCTAGAGAAGTTCATTACTTTATTTTAAAGTTGAAAACTGCTTCTTTTTAAAACAATTGCGTTTTAAAATAAACCTTTACTTATATAAGCCTAGTTGTGAACACCAGAATTAATCAAGGTTCTGACTAGAAAAAGCCTGCTGCAAAAAGCATTGTTCTTCAAATCGATAAGGGAGTCATTCTGCACATTTTCGTCTTCCATGAAAATTTAAATCAAATTGTAAAAGAATTGCAAATCCATTGCTCAATCTGTTAATGATCCGGAACAAAATTTCTTATATTATGTTAAGATAATTTTTTAAATATAATAAATATATTTTTTTAAATTTAAAAATGATAAGAAAACATGAGGGCTTACTCTTTTTTAAAAATTCAACATCCACTATCTAACAGGACGATTAAAACTTAATTAGAAAATTCAAACAAAGGCTCTTTTGGTAGGGGTCTCTTAGCTCCGTCCATCACGCTCGTATTATCTTCTATCTTCATGCCGCTGAAGGCATTCTTAAAGAAACCTGGAACTTTTTTTTAGCTCGGCTTTTG
This sequence comes from Chydorus sphaericus, assembly GCA_030141595.1. Lineage (NCBI taxonomy): Eukaryota > Metazoa > Arthropoda > Branchiopoda > Diplostraca > Chydoridae > Chydorus > Chydorus sphaericus. The sequence goes on along the minus strand of CM057926.1, from coordinate 867,950 downwards.
TTACTTATACAGCAGTGCTCTAGGTGCTTGTTGATTTCCGCATGGTATTAAATCATCTGGACGGCATTTTTTCGAATAGATTAAATTTTTTCAATTCTGAAAGTTTCTCCATGTAAGATAGTTGAGATTCCTATTCGGCGACATCGTATATTGATTTGGGATTCATTTTCCGATGGTTTAACATTACTTTTTACTGGCTGGTTGTTCAATGTAAATATTCCTTGATTTAAAAAAAAATTATAATTAAATGTGATGAAAATTTTTTAAACATATTTTTTATTTAAGATATTTTAAGATAAATGTAATGAAAATTTTTTAAACATATTTTTTATTTAAGATATTCAGTAATGTTGGATTTCCAACTGGCATTGTTTTTGTTCTAAGCATGCAATTTTGCTTTTTAAAATTATTGAAATTCGCCTTTTTTTATTTTTATAAAATCTTTTAAATTAACCCTTTTATCATAGTTTTAATGATTATCCTTATTCGTCCATCCCAGCTTGTAATAAGACAAACTCAGAGCGCTGTGTATTTGTATTTCATTTAAACTAAATCAACTTTTTGATTTTTATAAAAACTTTAGATTAACCCTTTTATCACAGTTTTAATGATTTATCGTTATTCGTCCATCTCAGCCCGTAATAAGACAAACTCAGAGCTGTGTGTATTAATATTTAATTTAAGCCAAATCAAGAAAAACAACTTACGGGGAAGAAATTCTCTCACGAATGTATATCAGAGGAAGAGGATCGAGATGGAGAAATTCCTCTGCATCACAGGTTTGGTGGTACAGTAATCTTTGACACTTTTAGTGGTTCATCACGAAGGCAAGACAAGGAAAAGCGCTCATTTGCCTAAAAAAATTAAATAAAAGCTTACCATTAGTTGTTTTGCAATATAGATATAAACAATTTATTTACAAGACATTCCTACGCTGTGGCGATCCCTTGAACGATGATAGGAAATCAAAATTTGTGCGTCGCGACAATTTTCTCCATTTTAAAGTTAAAATTTGCGTGAATTTGCTCTCAAAAGTAAACAATTTCTGGAAAATTTCTGGACTTTAAGCGGACGTTGAAGGCAAGGGTTCTTCAGCATTAGACTAATCGCCGTTTCCAGCTGCCATTGTGCTCTTGGTTGGTTTCTTTTTAAAGGCGCGCTTCTTTTCTGGTCCCAGCTTTAACACATTTGGTAAAAAACAGTTATCAACAATTACTTTTTAATGAAAAAGGGAAGAAGTTCTACCCTGTTTTTGCAATAGATCTCCATTTAGTGGTATTTTGTTGGCAAGGGCTTCGGCAATGTCATTCGGATAATTATTTAGCTCAGGCAAATACTTCCTTTAGAGGTTCCAATCTTTGTGACCAGGAAAAATGGTAGACATAAAGGTTCATTCAGCATTTGAAGCGTTAAATAAAAACCTGATGTTTTAAAAAGTAAAGATTCAATCACCGGCTGCTAACATCACTCAGGCTTCTAAGGCCCTAAACGCCGGTTGCAAAGTCTTCTTCCATCGCCAACACGAATTTGGAAGCTTCAGTTTCACCTCGGCAGTTTATTCAGTTGGCCGTGCCTCTACCGCCCCCTCAACAGGTGGAAAAGGTAATTTTTCGAATAATTCATTTCGAAGTTAAAGTGTTAAAAGCACATTACATTACCATAAAACTGTGATCTTTTAGAAATAAGATGTTGAGACCAATTGATTGAAGAAATACAGGAGCCCAATCCTCTTCCGACCGACTAGCTGGCCAATGGCTGCCAAGCTATTGGCAGTTATTACCGTTCTTTCGCTGGTGGGATTGAGTGTTGTTGGCTATTTTTTGTACCAAGCTTTGAATGGAACAGGGGAACTGTATCCAAATATCTCACAACACGTTGTTCAAGGGAATATTTCAAATTCATTGAAGTGGTTTGACCAATTTTTATGTATTTACCATTTTCGAAATATTTTTTTAATGGTACAAAATAACAGAAGAAATAAATTCTTTGACTGACACAAAAACACGAAAACTTGAAAAATGAGTTGAAACGTATATGTAGGTGGAAGAAAAGAAGGATTTCCATTGAAGATAATCAACCGGAATTCCGGAAGCAAAATGTAAGAATCGAGATTAACGGATCCATTGTGAACGAAAAAAGTTTAAAACAGCATTGTGACGCTAAATGATATAAAGGTCTTGTTAAACAAGGGCGAATTTGACGTCAGATGGAATCTTTTGCACAACTACAATCAAGGGACTTGAACAAGTTGGTTCGCTTCTGAGAAACGACAGAGAACCTCACAAATTGTGAGGTTTCGAAGGTAATTTAGCCAATGTGGCTAAGATGCTTCAACGGCAACATCCCAAATGATATTTTGAGGATGTGTTCGTAGAAAGCTGTTCATTTTCATTTACAAAAATAAATTTTCGCATCTCTCTGCAAATCCATTTCCGATAATCATTTCAACGACGGCGGTGAAATTTGGCAGAAGTTTGTAAAAAGGTAAACAAATCATTTTTATTTTATTTTTATGATTTGAATAAATTATAAATATAGTCGAATGGAACAAATTTCGAATTAAGTTTCTAGATTCCGTTGTTCAATTGCTAACATTGATCTACTTTCCTACTCCTTATTTGCAATACAGTTGACCTAATGTTGCAATAATAATCTTCCATACGCGTCATCCCAGAAGCTGGAAATCACACAAATGGTATGGAAGGAACATGATCACACAAAAAGCGTGCAATGTCAGCCTTCATAGGGATCTGAAAGTCCTTCATTGGATACCACTTCATATTTCAATTTGGGTTTAGTGCCTTGAGCAAATTTTTTAAAATGTTTCAATATTTTTTCAAATTTTTTGAGTAAAATTTCAATTTAGAAAATTTGGTTAATCTTCAAATTATTATTTTATAATTAGAGGTTTTTTAATCCTAAAAATTTGCTTAAATATTCTAATTTACCACCGTATTCCTTTTTTGTGATCCCTGCAGATATTACGACGAAACTTCGATTTCTCTAATTGCTTTCATTTCTAATTCACAATAAAAAACGCTGTACAAAAAATGAAATTCAAAACGCTGTATTTGGAAATTTTTTTGCAAAAATCACGTATTGGTGATAACTTCGAATATGCGCAAAATCTCCGATATTAGGTTTACATGTTTGAGCCACTAAATGTTCTACACAATTTGCGGCTCACATGGTTCCGTTTTCATCATCCACAGCTTACGTAGGTTCATTATGAAAATCATCCAATAACCGGATAACCATTTGATTAGGTTATGTTAGTTCAGGTTTTGTTATATTATTTTCATTTCACTCTTATTTCAATTCTTTACCTGGTTCACATGCTTTACTCTTTTGCTGCGTCTCCTATTTTGGTGAGTTATTCAATGTTTTGCTGCGTCAATTGGTTCCGTTAGCAATTCTCTTCATTTTCTTATGTAGGTATTAGACATGGCCAATTCAGATGATGATGACCTCGTGTATACTACTCATGATGAAGTAGAAGATAGGAAGGATTCCGATTTTAGTAGGAATGCTTTGTCTTTTGTTGGTGTTTACAGTCACAATGATGCTGAGGAAGGTGGGGCTACGGATTCTGCATTATACGGCACCCTGGAGGTAGGGTATCGTCTTCGTCGGCCATATGGGCTTCTAAAGGCGGGAACAATTTACATGACACCTTGGTGGAGCAGGCGTGATTGATCCAGAAACGATGCTAGTGTTCTTGCGAACGGGTGGAGCGTGAAATGATGGTTATTGCTGGAAAGGTTTTCACTGCACCGTGAGTAAACTTGAGACAAGATTTCTTTGTGTGGGTGTGAAAAAGTGGATCCTTTGATTTTAAGGTCTTTAAAATTATATTAAAAGCTCAAAATGAAAGGTTTCGAACTTATATTCGAAATAAGCGTAGTGTTTAGTGTCAATGCTATCATTTTCATCTTTCACAACCGATTGTGTCACCATTTTTTATGAATGTAAACAAAGGATACTTTCTCATAAGAAAGTACAGGGTACCAGCAAATCGGTCAATAATTACGCCACATGCTGAAACTCTATGAATCGTGAATCGATTTAGCTGTCACTTTGAAATCATATAGTTAAACAAGTAATCTCTTTGGGAAAAATCAGAAAAAAATCTATCTTTATGTTTTAAGCATTTTATTGTCATTCTTCAGAGAGGTATTTTACATGGGCGCACATGGGCTAAAACGAAATCGGTCTTTATTTTTGGATTTTATTTTTACCAAGAGAAAAATGCACTCAAAATGTTATCAAATTAATTCACGAAAAATCATTAAAGAATCCAAGTAATGTTCCTATTCAGTTAGAAAGTTACGTCAAGCGCCGAATTTTTCTCTTTTATAACCTATAAAATATGTAATTTTATGGGTTCGCGGCGTTTGGGACGTGCTGAAGCATTTTGTAAAAATGATGGTCACTTGGTCGTCATTTTGATGAATAAATGGTCGAATGTTGAAGACCCTGGATTATAAATCGTTACTATTGAACACTTTTTTCCTGGGAGTTTTTCTTTAAAGATAAATCAAATCTTACTTTAAGTGTCTATTTCACAAACATGGAGGTTGAGAATTATAAAAATAAATGGAATCTTCCTTCAAGTGTTTCTTTCACAAACATGGAGGTTAAGCTAAACAGTAACCATTTCGGCCATTTCAGCAATTTTTTTTCATTCCGAGTCATTTTCTACTACCAACTATTACTTGTTGTAAACCGCCATTTTAAAGTAGCAAACGATGGTACTTCGCTGTACAACATACGGCGTCTCTCTCCAGACGTGAATCTTTTTTTCTGTGACGTAATTTGGATTTTATTTTCTACAAAATGTTTTCAAAAAATTCTGTAAGCTATTTTTCACCCACAGTTATTTTTTAAATTATTTTTGAATTGTAATTGGTTTTCCGATTGTTTTCTATTTCTACCATTCCAATTAGCTAATAAATTTTGAATTATTGTTTTTAATGGTGGAATTTAATATTACTACACGCCGACGTTTATTCTTTTAATCTTGGCTAATTCTATTGATTTATATACTTTTTATTTTATTTTGCAACTCGAGCTCTTTTCGAGCTGGGATTGTTTGGTTGAAGCTAAAGCTGAGGCTAACGCTGAGGCTAATGGAGGATTTGAACAATACCCGAAATGGGAACAAGTGCGTATCATTTTTCAATTGGTTGAAGAGATCCAGAAAGGAAGTCCAGTTTTCAACTGGGTTTTATTCATTCTTAAATTGTGGTTTTTAACATAACTTATATTAAATTTCTCTGGTTCGGATTATGAATATAATCATGCGATGCTGTTTGTCCATGCTCAACTTGATAAGAATGAAGCGCGACGCGTGCTATTTTGATATGGGCAAAGCCTTAGACTTTCCGGTAATTATTTCATAAAAATTTAAATCGATAGTCATAATTTTTGTCTTATTAGTGTATTTTTTCTGCTTTTTTAAATTTTAACTCAAATGTTTTCTTCCGTTGCCAATTCCTTGCCACAATTATTTTTACATATTTTCAAATTGTAAGTATTTTACAATAATCATTCATAACTCGTGTAGAAAAACAATGCAAATGACACCAAAACAATTACTGGTAAACCTGATTAGAGACGTGGCTATATTAGAAGACCACCACTAGATTGACACAACTGTTCTATTGCAATACCTTACACGTGTACACAATTAAAACTTACTGAAGGCAACCCTTAAATGGTAATGTGTGTTTTTGGGGTTCAGCGGGAAAAGTTTATTAGATACAGCATGTTGCTTTAGGTGGAGTCTGCAAACAAGTTAAAATTGGATCTTTTTCTAACAAAAATGAATTTGAAGTAATTTTTTTAAAATATTTTAAATAATTTTGTTTATCATACTGTACTCAAAACGGCCCTCCAACCATCTTGACGATTAAGGCAGACATATTTACGATTTTTTTTTCTATGGACAATAGATTAAATATTAGATTGATTATCTGAACGTTGGGGGTGTAAGTAAAAAAAGGAAGTAAATAAAAAATTCTTTAAATACCCTAAATTAATAATTGTTATTCCTAGACTGTCACAATACTTCTTTTCAGATTAAATTGGTTAAATTGTTTCCCAGGTCACTAATCGAATACAATGTTAATTTTGACATCACATTATGTCCTTTCTTTTTATTTATTCAGCTTTCCAGTTTATCATATTGTTCGAACTTTTCAGTCTACCGATGGGAAAAAAATGTTTTAAATTGTAAATTATAGTTAAATAATTGTAATTTTTTGGTCGGCAGCATGATGGGTTTTAATTATAATTTTTAGGCTTTTGTGTTACATCCTTTACCTAATCCACAAACACAAAAAGTATCTTTCTCTTGAGCTTTTTTTTTGCCGATGTTGTAGATCTAGCGTGTAATCCTTGTAGTTTAGCAGTCGGACGCAGAAAAAGGTGGGATGGACTTCACTTTACTTCATCAATGAAAGGGATGTTAACATTTCCTAAGAATGCTGATTTTTATTGTTAAAACGGACATTCTCGTAACACTGACTGGTGAAATCTTATTGCAACATAGTGGGGGAAAAATCTTCTTGGCCCGTGACACTGGCTTACCTCAGAAACTTTCATCTCTTAGGTTGTAATCAATCGATTCCAGATTGGAGAGAAGTCGTTTTACAACTTCCCTTCAATTCAATTCACACTTATTTTAGTTGTTAACTCGACCCAAAATTTATCCTTACTTCAAATCAACAATACATACTCGGAATATATCGTTTCGCTGGCGTCCAATTTGATCTTCACTTCGTTCTTGCTCTTCAACACCTTGAGAGGAGACAGGACAGCGTACTGCGTGATGTCGATGGGCTTTTGCTGGCGCCGTGACGGATAACTGGCTGAAATTCCCGCCTGCTGCTACATCTCTTCCAACTCATCATCTGACAACGGGTTGGGAATTTATCGATGCGGGAAAGTCTCGCCGTTGACTTGAACAAGAAAGTTGTCAACAGGGACATCGTCTTCTTGAACTCTGGAAGAATCTTTTGTGCCGATCCTCAGTTGAAGTAGGTCTGTGAACTGTTTTGATGATTGGGGAAGACTGTTGCGCGACTCCAAGGTGAAGTTTGCTTGATCCTGTGAGATGAAGAATTCAATCGCACCTTGTTGATAGCGCCGACTCCTCCTAGGCCCGATGGTAGGTTGAAGTCCTCCTCAAGACATCCTTGAGGAGGAAGAACGGACGAGATTTGAATTGAAATCCCTGCCCAGATGAACGGATGATATTTGAGGTTGAATGATAAGTGGACCAAACGATGCTTTTGGATTCTTTATTCTTTGTAATCTGTGCCACAACTAGTTTCTGTAAGTCGATAGTCGAATGGCGAGATCCATCATCTACATTTAGCAATTTAAACAGCTGGGTGTGAGTTAACTCTTTCACAACCTTCTCGAGGATTTGATGTTCCACACTTTGATTCATATCTAATTCTATCAGTTGGGGATTAGAATCTTTCACAATACAAAATAAGGAAATTGGAACGGAGTTGGTTTATCTACCTGTATCTTGAAATAAGTTACAGCATATACGCTGAATCGCACAAAAATACCAAATAATGTAGACGAAACAAATGGAGTACGACTAGCTGTCAGTCAATACGGGCTAAGACTGTGCTCCCAAGACGAAAATAACCTACAGCGCGATCTCCGGATGTTCCACAAGGGCGTAGAAAGTCAATCCGGATTTCGCCGTCCGGGCGGCCAAGGAAAAAATGCAAGCAGACAACGCTGTATCTGGTTTTGATTTTTGAGTGTCAGTTTGTGCTTGACAGTTCGTCTGCTGGCTAGATCGTTTTAAAAATTCATGCATGATTTTAAATGAATTTCTTGTTGGATTCCTAATTTTTTCACTAAACTACTATAGGTAGTTTTCGGTGCGATTCGTGGTGAAATACAATATAATTAAAATCGATGTTTTGAATTTCGATGCTAGAAATAAGCGTGACTGGAAAAACATCATTTTTGCATTAACAAGAAAACTTGTGAACGATATTGAATCTTATTGAATCAATTAATGAAACCAACTTATTGAAATCCCCTATGTTTTTATTCATCTTAAGGTTATAAATATTTTACATCAAGTATGTTAAACCGTAATGGTCTATTGTTACTAAGAAAGTTACTGACCCGGGTTTTTTCTTCATCAGGGTAATTTTTCTTTCAGTTACAAGAGGAGGGACTCCCATTAAAAAAGAGTAGACCAGTAACATTTTTTGATAAGATTTAATAAGGTTTAAAAATGCACTTGAGAGCATTAGGTATATTTACCGACCTTTCTATAAAGTTTTGCTTGGAAATGATTATATTTCATGGATTTGCAAGTAAGTTGCAAATTTGCTAACATGGAACAATGTTAAAAATTATTGCACATAAAGTAGTGGGAGTTAAAAAATCAAGTTGAAATGTTACCTGCATTTTTAGATATTAATTTAGTCATTTTATTAAATATAGCGAATATTAGTAAATATATTAAAATGAGATTGAAAGAAGACATTTACCATTTGCCAAATATCCAACCACTAAAGATTTCATTATTCAGGAGAATATAAAACGAAAGTTCTTGGAATCGCGCGAACCTAATACACCATTTAATTTTTTACCTACATCATTTTTTAAATCTTGAACTAAGCTTGTGGCTAGCGACTTTAAATGGGATAAGCAGAAGTTTCTTTGGAAATTTGGCCACGGTAGTTTGGGGCACATTGGGACGAATGCCAATAACCGGAGTATTTGGACTTGAAGCTGCACAATCCCCGAAGAGCCCTCTGTTTTGCTTGCAGCATGAAAAACAGTAGTCAAGGATGGAACAAATGTGGTTGCCAAGTTTCCAATGACTCTTGTGGTAGTGCCCAGGAGTACTGAGCCACTTACTTGTTTGGTGGCCGTGTTCAATTTTATACATAGACAATCCTTGCGTAGACGACCAGTCAGCCTCTTCCTTGAATTTGAAGAAATCGAATGACTTTTGGTTGCAACCTGTAATTACGTAAAAAATGGACTCTGTCAAAATAAAACTAGAATTGAAATCTACGAGTTTTCCCATAGTGTTGATAAGTTCTTTGAAGACTTTGAAGATTCTTTATGTGTTTTCTGGGATGGTGGGGCTTGTTTGGGTTATATAAATTGCAATGAAATCGAAAAATTACAACTCGGGAGATAAAAATTTCGTTACAATAGTCTCAATATATAAACCAAGGGATGCAATGGATGGAATTCAAATATAGCAGTCGAATAACTGTGATCCTATATCTTTTCCAACCCATGTCCATTCATATCTTCATGAAGGCATTATAATCGTAGAAGCATTTACACCATATTATTACTTGAAGTATTACAACGTTTGTATTACTCTGAGATGTCTGTACCACAATTGTACTTCACTGTAAATTTCGGCGTGTGTTTCGTAATACACAGATAGACTCAAATAAACTAATCTAGTTTACAAGTTTGCAGAGAAAGACTTGTTTTTAACACCAATAAGTATAACTTCAATGTCAAAAATGGCAAGGCTACTTTAAGTGGAAACCACCCCATAAGTTTGCTTTAAAAAAGTTACCAGATTCATCTTCTAGTAATCCATAAATATATTCTAAAAAAAAGTATTAAAAAAATTTCTGTATTTAAAAAAAAATCCAAAACAAAAACAACATTGCCTTTCGAGCGAGGCAGATTTTTTACTCTTATCTGCTTTTTATTGGCCACTGGACGCAATGAATTAACACGACCGCCGGGTGACGACTCAAATTCATATCGAGTCTTCCGTGTAAATTTCATCTTATATTAATATGCACATATCATGCTTCTATATACATATACACCGCTTCCCATCTTTGATGGTATTAGTTGTGGCTCTTTCTTCATCCGGTTTTTTCTTCAACCGTTCCTGGCCCACTTACCCAGCGTATTCAGATCCACTTTTCGTTGAAATCAACCAACGATTCGGGAGTTTAACCGGCGTTTTACTCCTTTATTCTTAATCAGATCCTTAAGACACGAAACAAGAACGGTAATTTCTTCTTCCAGGATGAAAAGCTCAAAATGGCATATTAGACGAAGATTCTCATCAAAATAATGTTAACATAGAGAACAATCCGCTAACAAATAATAAATAATTTTAATGTTTAAAATGTTTCCGAAATTCTTAACACAGTGGAGAAGATCTTTCAAGGTAAAATTTCAGAAAAAAATTAAAATTGTTTAATTTAAAATATCCAAAAATGGCCCTCCGACCATAATGACATCTAAGACAACTTACAAATATATAAGAAATCAGCACATCCACGCATCCTTAGGCATTTCTTTGTATCGTTTTTAGGTTATTATTGGTTAATCTTTAGACAGCGCTTCTGAGTTGATTCTGTATATGTGCCTTAACAATCCCAAATGTGGAGATGATTTTGAGTTTTGTGTACCATGCATTAAATTCCACCACTAAAGAAGCTATATAAATTTTTAAGCTGGTAAAAAATACAATTTAGTACAATATAGTACATACAATGTCATACGCACGTGCAGTGTGCACATTTCTTAAAATTTTTTGATTTACCTATATAAATTTATGGTTAAATTCTATTGTATTTCTAAATATCTCCTTGACTTTAATCTTAGTCGGACTTATAAATATATGAAGGGAAAATAATATTGGTGAGTATTTTAATAATAATATAAGTGTTTTGTCAGAGCATAAGATGACATGGAATATGAACCACAAGATTGGCGATAAAAAACCACTCTTAAAATCTGGCTGGAACCCATCAATTTCTAAAAATTGACCAAAGAAATCTTTTTTAGCTGCCTATTAATGGTATCATTTCAGACTTGCCGATGTCCACCACGATTACAGAAAAAACGTTAGAAAAATTATATTGGTCTCTTGGTATTACACGAGCAATGGAATAGCCTCAACGACCCCAAAATTTATCCAATTACACTATCCTATAAAAACTGTAAATGTGAAGAAGTCAAACATGAATTCAAATATAATACTGTTATATTACTATGTTTTCATCAAAATATAAAATTTAATCTTCAAATTAATGAATTTTTCGCGTATGTCCTTCTGCTTTCTTTTCTTACTTCTGAAATTTCCCTCTTGACCACTAATCCCGTAAATTTAATTACCAACTGTTCATTATTCCTGACCAAAAAAATTGTTTTCATCTTCTTGATTTCAGCCTTTTTAAATCTGTAATTTTTTCAATAAATGTTCTAATTGAAATTGTGACTTAAAGAAAAAATTTTATGCATTACAATTACATGCCTAAAATTCATTGTAATAAAAAAATTATATAATTAATTTAATTCCACCAAATATAATCAATTAAATTTTTTTGAAAAATTTATGATTATTTTTCAAGTTTACTTCAGATTCACATTATTCCATTATCTTCAATGCAGAAAGCATTGAAAATGGCGAGCAGTTTTGATCAAAATGACTCTTCCGTTTAGACACAAGTATGTATTGTAAAAATTTGAACCATCTATCAAAACCTTATAAGCTTGAAAACATTTTTTACATTCACATTGATTTACAAATATTCAAATGCTGATAGTGACACCTTAGTTATACATAAGAGAATGTTTATGTTTACCGTGTTATTAGAGAAAAATCAAATTGCTCAAGAGAGAAGGATTTTTTTTTTTTGTGAATGAGTTGGTGTGGAACTTTAAAAATCATGGATTTATTAGACTGTAGCTCGCAAAGAGCCTGGGAATTTCCTGTGTAGGATTGAACTGGTGGTGGACTTTCCGCTAAATTTGGAGGTTGAGCTGCTGGCGGAGCTGCAGGTGGAATAGTGGTTGGAGCTGCAGGTGGATCAGCTGCATCTGGAGCTTCTGGTCGAGCAGCGGTAGAAGCCCTCTATGGATTGCCTAAAAAAAAGAGAAAATATAGTTCGATGTTATCCCTCATTTCACTTCGTTTTAAATCCCTCGTCTTACCTTCTGAGATGATCCAACTTCCAAGCCCTTTTTTTAATTTTCTTTAGCTTTTCATTTAACTTCCCTTTTTTCTTTTAGATCATTTTTTCAAGTATACTCTGGAAAACAAGAGTTTCACGTCTTTCGACAGCATCAATGCCTTCAACGAGAACGAGGGCTACTTCTTCCTCCAAGTAATTCATTTTCTCTCTATAAAGGTAGTTGTGCTTGGTGAGATCGAGTAATTTTTCCTTAATTATTTTCATAACTTTGGACGAACGCTGTCACTTGTTGTCTTGCCGAAGGGAATACTATCATATATGTGCATTGATTCAAATGAAATAAGCCAACCATTAACGCCCCCAAATCACTTGAAAATCAATTTGTTGAAAATTGTTTTGAAAACTATAATCTCCTATGATTGACGTTGATTCATTAGAATTGTGGGTGGCCTTACCTTCTATCAACCGCACGGTTTAGTTTTTAATAAAAAAAGTATCAATTTTTTATGAGATACATAGCTCCTTAAAAATTACATCTGAATGGTGGCCTCTCTAGGGCTTCCGTAAATTGACTCTTATTTTTAAAATATAATGAATCTGAAATCTTTCACTGTAGGATATATAAGAAAGTTTTTCTTATTTGTGGTTAGCACTGATTACTGTTAAGAAAGAGATCAATTTCAGGTCACTCCAAGGATAACTATATCAGAACCACAACAACGCAGTTAGATCCGAAACCTATTATTTAAGGGGGGGGGAGTAAAGATCAAGTAAAAAAACCAATTTCCTTCGAATAGTAAAAAAAATATTAAAGAATCAATTATAGATTTTTTAAAAATATTAAAGGACTTCATTCGCATTTCTCCTGTGTTATTTCAAGAAATCTGAGAATCACCGTCACCTAAACCAAAGATAAGATATAATTGAGAGGAAAACATACCGTATGTCAAAGGTAAAAGTAAAGGTTAAATTATAATTAATTGATCTGCACTCAATCCCGGAAGATTTGATATCATTTCCATAGGGTCACTTAGGAACGTGATGAAGAAACCGATCGTAATTGGTAACGGTAGAAATTGGGTACCATGTGTGACCATGTTTGAGATTGCAACATCAAGCTGATCAAGACGATCATTTTGGCAATCGAGTATAAAAAGAAGAAGAGAGTATTTGCTAAAAAGTTGCTTTTAGATACGAATTCAAATCAGAGCAGATTGTTACTCTTCTGATCACCATTTGTATCTATAGTTTATCTGAAAGTTTCATTGGGGTAGAAATGTTCCTAAATGTAATTCACAGATAAATTTAGTAATGGGATGTCCAAAACAAATGAACAATTACAATCAAGATGAATTTAATATAAATTTACGTAAATTGGTCTGGCTCAGAGAAATGTCAGAAAAAATTTCAACTACCTAATAATTAGTGAGAGGTCCGTTTTATCAGATGATGGAAAATCTAAGACTGGCGATTGGACAACTGGGACCTCTACCACAAATGGTACTTTAGGGAATTGAAAGTATATGTAAACTGGAGAATGATAAAGGTGATCAATGAAGGGTTAAAGATGGTGGATAATTCTTTTATCCAAAGATTTTTTTTAGATATCAAAACAATTATTTGCGAGGATGGAATGGTTCATGGTATAACATCGGATACAGGGTTCAGTAATATTCATGTTCCTTTATATTCATCATTGATGATAGTTATATACTGATCTTCGGGGGTTGGATCATTAGATAAAATGGAAAAATCAAAAATCCGTTTGAAAAAAAAACAGATTGTTATATAATTTGAGTTTTTTTAAATTAAATTATAAACACATACGCTTATGATGGTGATCTACTTTGGTGCTCAGATACGAACCGAGTCTTCGTATGAACGTGTACTTTGTATAATAAATTTTTGCTTAGATTATTGCACATTTTAGGTCTAATTAATATGGAATAACGGTGTTACAAAAAATAAATAAATATAATTTATTTCACCTTATTCGCTATGTTCTTGTGATTGACTATTCAAAGAGTGATTACGTGTGTCACGTATAATGTAAAAATTTTCCATCCTCATCTAGTACCACATCAATAATTGATGAAACAAAAAGATTAATTCATTAAACATTCATTCGTTCGTTTCTTAATAATTTTAACTAGCTCAGAGATTTTAAATAAAGATTTTTTCCCCAGTGTGTTTTAATTGGCTATGTAGTTTCCAAATTTGGTAATTAAACAAGCGGAAACAGATTATTTTTAAGCTTTCATGAACTTGTTTCTTCATTCTGTTTACTCTGTATTGCGGTTTGAATTTTTTATTGTTTAGAGACTAAAGATTTCAATGCGCTTATAAAGCAAATAAATTTGCTAACCACCCAGCTACCATGATTGTTTCAATTAATGATAATAAATTTTTTAAAGCTTACTTAAAGAATTCACAATTAAAGACGTGATTTTTTCCTGTGATTCCTTTTTTATTTCTCTGAATGATTTTTTTGCACTTAAAAAATCAAGAAAAAATTAAACTTAGGTTTTTTAAGTAAAAGAAAAAACTCTTCTTCTGCAACAGGTTACTTGTCAAAGAATATAAATTATGCCTATTAATTGAACGATGGCTTGTTTAAGATTAATATGTTAAAGGAATAACAGCTTAACATTTTAATGAATTAGTTGGAAGTTTGTTGTATGTCCATGGAGAAACAATTCTACTTCCAAAAAGATTGTTTTTTTACGGGACTGTTAAAACAATACTCCTAACTACATACAGATGCCATCGTCTAATCCTGCAGATGGTGGGAGTGGCTCGGTTTCTTGTTGATCCTGCTCGACCTCCACAACTGCAGGAGCAACAACATCACCCAATTCTGGAACTGGGCCGTGACCTTCGTGAAGTACTACAGGTGCAGGTTCTTCCTCCTGCTCTTCGACACTTGGCAAACAGGTTCGCTTAACAGCTGATGGCGAATCACCCGTCTCTCTGCTTCTCTTAGGAGTGCGGGGTTGCTCGCTGGACGGCCCAGCAACAGCACCGTCAGCACCATGAGCAAAGCTGCTGTCCGGATACATCTCTTCATGACGAGTGACGACCAAAGGAGCAGGAGCCATGGGCGAGACGGCTACAGAAGCGGGTTGCTGTTGATGGTTGAGCAGCTGAAGTTGTTCTTGGGTGATCCGCTGAGCAACTACTAATTCGGCATTTTGACGCTCCAAAAAATCAATACGGGCCTGGAGTTCAGACTGGTGAGCAGCACGAGAGACGTTCGCTCCTACCATTGACTCTAGACTTGCAATCTTGATTCGTAGCTGGGCAACCATGGCTGCTTCTTCTTCAATCAAGGCAGAGTTGCCCTGTCCGACTAATCCGGATAAAATAACGTAAAAGGCACCGGTCAGTTTCTTCAAAGAAGCAGTGGACTCTGCAATCTCCCTCTCGTAGTTTTCTTTCGCTTTTTGTAGATAATGAGCCAGATTGATGCAATTATCTCGGCAATTAAATACGGTAGCTTGAATTTCCAAAAGACGGGTTTCCGTTGCTCTTTTCAAGTTTCCTTGATGTTCCAGGGTGAGGGCGTTTGCTCGTTCTCGCTCCGCATCGTAGATGGATTGAAGCTCTGAGGCGACCATATCAGCCATTTTGACCACTTCTTCTAGGTTGGGCCACGATGTCGTCATTGCGATGCTAGAAAAGGAATTAATTTTTTTAAAATATAGATTTTAAATTTAAATTTAAAAAAAATTATTATGAAATATAAATTGCTATCTATTTTACAGTTAATGAACCATGATATAGATTACCAGTAATCTTTAAAAATTAAATTACCTGTAGATAATTGATGTGATTAGGTGATGATCGAGTAGGTACAAAAGACTTCCCAACTGCAAGTTGTCCAGCAAAACTGAATATATAAGGGATAGAAAACTTTTTGAGACTATCAATATTTAAAATATAGTAATAGCTATTTAAGAATATTAGCAGAAAATACAAAGCTAGCTGACAGTATACCTGTTTTTGTTTTCCACGATACCAGTGGGATGATGCAATACAGTTAGTGATGGGCTAGAATAGAAAAGTAACAAAAGGGCAACTGAGAATTAGCTCAAAACTTGAACATTTTTGTTTTGTGATTAGGCTTAAGTGTGTGTGCCTTATTTAGATAAAGAATTGGAATCCAGTTTGAGGTCAGCTGAATGCTCCAAAATTACAGATTTTACTTTAGGAGCGTATGACTTCAAGATGATAATTACGAATGCCTTAAAAAAAAGTATTTTTAGTTATGAATCCCATTAAAAAGTCTGAAATTAAAAAATGCAATTACACAGTCCCGTAAATAAAAAGTATGAAACTTCTAATTCGTTTCCCGATATCTAAAACCTAAATAAAATATTTAGCAATTTTATTGCTCCATATGGCCAATTCATTATTTTCATTTGACTGAAGTACATTATTGAAAATTATGAGAATGATTGTGATGGATGAGACTCTCGGTCGATTTCACCACTTTATTTGAAAGCATTGGGATTTCTTTAATCTTTGATCAATTAAAACCAGTTAAAGCTATACAAAAGAAAAAAGTTGGGTTAGTAAAATGAATGCACGTTTATGCCGTATAGTATGGAGAATTCATTATTTGGAAAGAAAGAACAGTTGGGCCTTTATGTGGTTTAAGAATAAATGAACGAAATGTTTTAAAAAGATAGTTTAGAATTTTTTTTCAAACATACAGAATGTATCCGTTGAAAGTATAACACTGATTTTGATCGTGTGACGTCGGGAAAGTACCTTTCCAAATATTAATTGTTTAAACTAAAAATTACGAGTAAAACAACGATCTTTTTCTCGTCAGAAAGATAATAAACCATACTATTTATTATATATATTATTGAATTAAGGAATTAGGGACTTCTGCCCAGCCGATTCGAGCAATAAGTTTCAAAAAGCCCTGCCAGCAAAATGTTTCCTTGTGGCGATGCAAAGATCTTGGACCAATGCATATAAATAAATAAATATATATTTAAATATAACATTTTAAAAAAACTTTACTTTTATGATAGTATTCTAGAAATTTATTTTATATCCGCCTAATTACGAAAGAAGTCACTAATGTATAGAAGGCCAGAATACTACAGCGCCTCCTTGATTTTTTAAAACTAATAATGGAATACAGTTTATTTTATAAAAACGGTGCTAGCCACTAGATGGCCTTAAGTGAATTAACTTGGATACAACAATTTTTGGTTATGAAATATATAATCACGCACCAGTCATTTTTTATTAGCGAAACGACATTGTAATGCTAGGTATTGAAAACGGGTAATTTATTCCCATTTGATTTTAAGATGATGAGAAAAAAATGAGAATATAAAATTTTTTAAGCTATGAGGCTCGAGGCTTGAAAGTTAAAAACATGGAAATTTGTGGTCTTGTTTCTTTTTAAATATTTTTGAAAAAATCTATGTGCCATTCAAAATGAGCTCGGGAAGTTCTGATAACATATGAATACTTTAATCATGATATAACGAGCCTTTACCTTAGCAGACACGATAAATGTTTGCTTGATTCCACAACTGATAGTTTGTCGGGCGCGACCTGGATCTGTTTTCTGGTAGAGACTGCTCCTTTAGATAAAAAAAATAGAATTATTTTTAATAAATTATTCAAATTGAGTGCAATAAAAAAAAGAAACTAAACTTATTTACTAAACTTATTTACTACACTTACCTCCCGCTTGAGATCTGAAACGTCCCTTCCACAGAAAGGGGAATCCACAAAACAAATAGTCGTTGGAGTTACCGAAGGAAGATCTTCGTTCATTTGAATCCTAGGTTAAACATCTATTCATAGTTATCAATTTTCATCTGTTTCCCCCTGCGTTGGGGGAATTCCCTCCTCATCAGGCACAGAAACACTACTGGCCTTCGTTGTTGTTGCCGAAGTTGGCTCCTTACTAGCACCCTGATCTTCCTCGACGGCTTCTTTTTTCTTTTGTTCGGAAGTCTGCTTTTCTGGCTGCAATTGCTTCATTCAGTTTATGATTTCATTCCATTTGACCCTGTGTTGCTTTGGTAAATCTTCTGACAGGGAGGTAAGAGTGAGGTTAAATTCCTTTAACGCTTCAGTAACGACGTCCTTAGCCTTACTGACTTCCGGCTGGTCAAACTGCATTTCTTGTAGAGATGTTTGAACTTTCCGGAACAGGGCACCTAACGAAACCAATCGTTCTTCATACATAGTTTCATTGAATTTCGGCGAAGCATTCGATCCGCCAAGAAACACTCCGGCGCAAGAGTAAACAACAGCCACGATCACTATTATGAAAGAGATGAAAATCTGGGCTTTTACGAACGAAATCTTACTTTTGAACTTGGGCTTTTCTTCTGCTTCGGGCGGTCCCGTTTCAATAATAGCATCAGCTTCGGCTTCAGATTCGGCCACGTCCGCCTCATCTTCTCTTGATTTTTGCTCTTCTTCCGCTCCCGACTCGTGTTCAGATTCTGTTCCGAATCTGCTGGTGGCTCCTCATCTTCTACTTCCGATTGTTGGTTATCATCCGCTTCCGATGGTGACTCCTGGTCTTCTTCCTCCGCCTCATCATCTTCTTTCGATTGTTGGTTATCATCCGCTTCCTCTGCCTCAGCGTCTTCTTCCTCAGGCTCTGACTCACTATCTATCTGGATGACGGTGTCAGTCAATTCAGCGTCTGAGACAGAATCTTTTTCGTCGTAAAACGTAACCTTCTTACGACGTCTACTATTCTCCTTTTGGTGGGGGTTCCTGGATTGCTCATCGGAGAGGCTTCCAGAGAGGGCTCCTGTAGATGAAGCGAAATGTAATCAAATATACGTTTTATGAACGGAGAGTCCCTTTCCAGGGGAAAAGTAACGCGGACAGAAGGGACATTAGGTACCATTATTGCCAGTCTTCCGCTCGCATTTGTGCAGCCCAAGAGATTTCTTCTGAGAAAATCCCACTTTGCAATGGTCACAACAAAAAGTTTTAAAAATTAGATTTAAAAAATCAAATATGTTTTTATTATAACTGCGTGATGCTTGAAGCCATAATGCACATTTTGATGTTCTTCGAGAGTGCTTTAGTGGTTTAATCTTTTATTGCATGACTCACAGAGAAAATAACACTCATCAGCAGGCCTATGGGTCAGAAGGTGTGTGTTGAGCTGGCTTTTTACCTTGAAACCTGTTTTTTTTAAATAAATGAAATTTAAATTAATTTTTTTAAACAAAAAATTACTTTTCTTGCATTCGATGCATTCATGCGGTAGCGATTTGGTGGCTTTAGACTTTTTTCTCTGGCTTTTTCTCCTTTAGATGAGCTCTTCTTCCTTTTGATACCTTTTGATTTTTAGGCTTCTTGCAGCCCCGCCTTAACCAATTACTCCAGTCTCCACTATGGCCGGGAAGCTATAACCAAGAAGCTGGGGGTCTACCAGGGCTAACTTGCCTGTGATGCTGCTCTTGTTGCCTTCCATATGTCTTGAATCGGGGGAAGGTGTCAGAAGTGGGTCCTTGGGAAGGCCTTCATAAGCTGACAGTCTCTTTTGGGTTTCCGTCAGTTCCTGTTTGAGCTTCTTGCATTTGGAGAGTTGAACCATCCGACAGGCTGCGACATCAAATTTAAAAGTTATTTGTTAGAGGGGAGCACAACAGCTATTTCAAAGTTTTATTTAAAGTTTGGCTTACCATTTTTAGTAGATTCCGTTACTTAACTGTATAATAATTGCAAATAAAGTAATTGTCATTAAAAAATGTTAAATGACACTCTTGAGAATGAAGATAATATCCAAACGCAATTGACTATTTCTTCGATCCTTATAATGTACAGCAGCTATATACATGCATAACTTCTTCACCTGCTAGCTTCTTTTACCTACTACAATTAATTTAAGTTTAATTAGCCCAAAAGAATTTTTGAAAAAAATTGAGACTTGGATATTTTAACTGAAGTTTGTCACCCGGTAACAAATAAACCATAAAACTCTGTTTCCATTTGTATTTAAACAGACCATACATAAATGTTTGTGGAATCCTCATCTTGAATATTATCACATGATTTATACAAACAACATTATATTGGAGTTATAAGGAGTATTTTCCCACTTCATCTTTGCCTCATTCAAAGCAAGAAAAAACTCGAAAATGTCTTCCTCATACTGGAACCATTCGAGACGCCCTTCAGACTTATCGTACCAAGTGTAAAATAAAAGCAGTGGATGAAGCAAGGTATCCTCCATGATTATGAAAATTGATTCCGCTGTCATTAGAGGAGCCAACATCAAATAGTATTATTATTTATCACCCTAATTTTTGAAATGAACATAAAGATAAAAAATATACGTTGCAAAGCGTAGGGCTGCTAATAACTCCGGACACCACGAAATCCGAAAGTGTCATTGTTGGACTTTTTAGAGGTTACTAAACGCCTACAAGTCACCGTAAGATATAATTGCAAGAGGACCATTATAATTTCTTACATATTTTATGCAGATGAAAGAGAAAACTTTTCTTCTGGTACAAGTTACTTGTCAAAGAATATAAATTTTGCCTATAAATTGAAAGATTGCTTGTTTAAGATTAATATTTTAAAGGAACAACAGTTTAACATTTTAATACAGTACTAGGAAGTTTGTTGTGTGTCCATGAAGATTCAAATCTATTTCCAAAAAGACTGGCTGTGACGAGTGTGTCAATACAATTCCCCTTGGCTGTCATCCGAAATTAAGCTACTGAAACTGTGTTGCCACTGAATTTTTTTTACCAGTTCATGTGCTACTTTTGCCCTTTTCGCGATATCTAAGACCTATATAAAATATTTAGCAATTTTATTGCTCCATATGGCCCATCCATTATTTTCATGTGACTGAAGGGCATTGTTGGAAATTATGATAATTTTTTTGATGGAAGAGACTCTTGGTCGATTTCATAACTTTAGTTTAAATCATTGGGATTCCCATCTCAAAAATCACTCTTGTCAACTCCCCGAGGTACTGATAGATGTTAAGCTTCAATTGTATTATAATGCCTTTTTGTGTTTCCCAGCGGTGCGCCTCCGCCGTTGTCGAATTCATTATCTTTGCTTGGGAGACCTACAACAACTTCTATGGTACTTTGGATGTTTGGTTCGAACACGACCATGTATCTCGCAGGTGGCGGAATGTGAAAGAACTGGTTTCCTCTATTTCGATGATTTGTTAGTCTATGTTCTGGAGGTTCAGGAGCGTGGTATGATGAATTATCGCATAGAGTATGGGCCCCGGCTCTTCGAGTTCATCTGTAATTGCGAGGGATTAAATTTAGCCGAGGAAATTAGTGCCTACCCTCCCAATTGCTTTGCTAGGAATTATGACTGTCTAAGAATGCCCTTTCCAGATACCGAGGAGTATTGTACCTCCCGCCATGATTTGCCCTACCGTAATACATCCAGACAAGGATGCAATGGCCAATAGCAGATTGATAAAGAACGCAAATGCCAAAAACTAAAACTTAGAACTAAGGAACAATCCCATAAAAAATTAGGGATAATTTGCTACAAAGTATTTGTACTTGGTAAGGAGAATTAATCTAAAAAAAGAATGCTTAGCGAAGTGAGAGGGAGACAAAGTAGTAGCATCAATTTACATGTAAAGTCAGAGCTTACATAAATACACAAGGACCATGCGGTTGGACAACCACCAATAAATGGAGTTGCTGAACCATTCTGGTATAACTGGTATAACATTTTGAGATGATTGCTGTAGTTTTATATTTTCATATGGTAACAAGTTAGCTGAAAAGCCAGTGGTAGTAGTTATACGATCGATGACATAACCGCAAACCCGAGCAAGAGCGGTACCCTTTTTAGTATTTGAAATGTCCATATACGATTGAATAATCAAACCCCTGTTCAGTTCATTGTAAATTACAATGTGGCATGGTTTAGTGTATTCAGCTAGTAAATATAATTCGCCAAATGACTAAGATTTTGAACTAGTGACGCAGTGGGTTTCATCCAAAGATATAATTTTCCTAGTCGGAGTGGTAAAAAACAGTGAAATTAGGTTTTTTATAAAACTGTATATATACTGCATATTACAATACCAATAATATTATACTAGTATTCAATATCGTTCGAAAATTAAATTAATTCTTAAGTATTTTTTTCCTCTTCTTTTTCTTACTTTCTTAACTTCCTGAAATGTATTAAGTCAATAGATCCAAAATAAATTGGCAACGAAAATAAATAAACTTATGTATACTTTGTTTCCACTGAATTTCTTTTTAGGGTTTCTACGATTTATAAACGGAAGAAATATTATTCTGCGTTGAATGCACCGATAGATTAAATCGAGAACTAAAGAGGTAGCCTACATATATCTATTTTTATCACTTCTAAGTATTCAACAGTAACAAGGGAGTTATATTTTTTAAAATGATTGTACTTTATTATTAAATTTCAAACTAATTTTCTATTCTTTTTACAACTTAAATTGTTGATTTAAGGGGGCGATTTGATCAACTTCGACATTGAGCGAAAAGGATAAACACTGGGTTGCTGGGGGAAGCTTAAAAAATATAAGAAAACATATTTTACAGCTGGAAACTCATATAAAATTATAAATTCACCACACACACACCATCAACGGCCACTTTCATTTTTTTGGCCGAGTTATTAAACCATCACAGCTTTCAGTCACACTTCATTTTAACGTTTTAACGCTATTATCAACTCTTTTCGTGTGGGTCTAACAGCATTCAGAACTTTTTTTGTTGAATTTATTTTCTGTCTTTGTAAAATTGTATAAGTTTTGTATTTAATAGATACTTAGTCGAACCTAAGCTCCTTCTGAAATTCTACGGATGAATGCGATACTTAAAATTGGATAAGTACTTCTGGGAAGGTCGCCTAAACGTCATCGGACTTAATTAATATATTTTGGAAAATTATATAAAAGAATTTATTGATGTTATACCAAAAATATATTTTAACTATACCTCGTCTCGTATGATTTGCCTACGATGGTGACGGGGAGTAAGGACCACCGAATGATTGCACGTACGCCTATGACGTACGCACGTTCAAGGTCCAGAAAAAACAATTTAGAATAGTTTTCCAATTCAAATATAATTCTAATAATAATAAGTTTTAAAAGCTTTTATGCGGAAAATTTTAAAAAATCTTTCTCTAATACATGGGAATAGAACAACTATCAATTTTAATGTGAAATTAAATAAATAATAACACTACATTCAATTCCCAGGAATCCAATCGGACAGATTTCGTAACGATTTAACTTGACAGAAAAAGAATCACTAAATTGGCTGTCTCTCAGAATAAATGGTAAAAAATAAGTGTATGCAGTACGTTAAAATTAGTTTCAACCACTTCCAATTTGTTTCTAGCATGAAAAATGCAAAGAACTGTAGATCATATATCTGCATTCTTCCTTTTTAAGAATTATTTTATCTCAAGTTCGTTTATTAGAATAATTAAAAATAAAATTTTGTAGACAAATATAGATGGGCGGCATAAATGAGTTTAAAAGGGGTCACGAATCCAAGGAATACATGAAAACGATCTTTTTAAATTATTTATGCTGTCGAGTTTTCGTACATGTTTATGAATTCATTTTGTTATTATATCATTAAAATTTTTAGAATATCCATTATCCCCTATTGCAGAAAGCTGTCGGGTTTGAGCTATGTCTCTAGATGTCCCAAAAATGACAAAATGAAGAATTTGACATCAGGGGTTCCGAGTGGTGCTGAAGTTATTTTTTTAAACATAAGAATAATTACGAAAATCATTAACTTGCTTACATTTCATTTGTTAGTCTGAAAATTTCGTCATCGTTACGATTGTTCCTATTCCATTATGATTTAGTCCTTCTTAGAGCAGCCTCTCTTCCAGAATCCTTTATCGTTTGCCGTTACTACAAAAAGAAACTGCCGAAGAGACTCTTTGGCAGGCATCTGGCAATCAAAAAAAGAGCAACGTTAAATTTTAAACAATAAATATTTAGATTGCCAAGAAAGATTCCCATTGGTGAATTACTAGTTCTCTGTTATACAGAACTGTATCATTAAGCTTGATAACAGAACAATATTTTAATTGTCCGTTTTAAAATTTTGTTTCCATACATATTTTTAAAAGGCATTCCTGAACAAAAGAAAAATGTTCGTGAAGTTCTTGATTCTTAATATATTTATTTTTAATTAAAAAAGATAATGAAACTTATTCTTACTACTACTGCCTTTATGGCACAGTCAAATGACTCTGACAATTTTATTAACAGCAGAAGGCCAATTTGAAATGTTCCATCAGGGAGGAGGAATAAAGGAGGAGGCCTTCTATACGAGCCTTATTGGAGGTAGCGATACAATGTGATTTTCCCCTGCCACGGAGTGCGATCGTCGCGCTACTTAGTTTATCATTAATCGCTAGTTACCATAGCAACATAAGTGTTTTTTTGTTCGTCTGCTATTGTTTTGGTTTTCTCACTTGAACTCTTCACTTAAAAAATTTTTTTTTTCGTGTCGAAGTATTTTTATGCTATAAATTTGAAAGCCGCTTGAATGCTAACCCAATTACCCATAAAACATTAAATTATATTGCATCGTTACTTTATTTGCTTTTTGATTGGAATGTCTTCAAGCTCCAAGTTTCTCCACAAGCATCAGCTAATCATACATGCAATTTACGGTAAATTGCTCGGAATGTTCTTCAAAACCAACGTTGGGTAGGGCCGACTCATTCACAGTGTTCAAAATTGTTTCAGTCACCATTGACATTAATATCATCGAATAAGAGTGTTCTTCAAGCTTACATTCTACATGACTAATCAATTTAAACAAAAACAAATTGGTTGATGCCAAATTCAATCATCCCCAGTTAAGTTGTTCGAAGTTTATTGTCTTTCAGTAGTCAAAGTTTCAGGAAGCAAATCTCAATTAAAAATAATAGATGAAAGGCAGTGTTTGCACACATACTTTCAATACTTGTGGAATAGATATCCACCAATATAATAGACAACGTTGGCATTGATGAGTCCCATAGCAGGCTTTTCACTAGCTCGATTGTCTTCTTCAAAGAAAATCCATTTGAGATTGTCCTTAATTTTTTTTCTTAAGTGTAAGGATATCTCTGCATGGTAAGATTTCATCGGAAATTCTCTGTAGGGAGCCAAAATTCTCATTTTTTTTGTCTTAATCGACGTTGGCACCCACAAGTCATCGTGTTGGGTAATTAATGGGAAGCATACGGTAGAGTTAAAGGAAGATGGTAGTCAGCATATTCGAATAATTCATAATATTACTTAATATGTCAAATGCGATTTTACCGAAAAAATACATTTGATATTAATTTAATTTCGACATTCATATTCCATTAAACCTGAAAATTTGATATTCATATTCATTCGAATGCATTCTGGTCGTTCGATATCGGAAAAATAAGCAAAGTAGCCATTCATCTAATTTATTAAGCTGTTAACATAACTCATGTCATGTTTGAGGAAAAAATAAAATTCATGAACGACTTTCTGAAAAATTAGCCAGTAGCAACGCCTTCGGGAAAACATTCTTTTAGAATTGGTTCTGTTCTCTAATAACAAGTTTTTAATTGGGCTATTTAGGTATCTCAGGGCCATCACCCTTAAAGATCTAAAAACAAAAATATTACGGAACGAGGTTTTAATGCATCAATCAGTACTGGCTCATTTATAAAGTTAATCTACCACTATACTAAGAGTTTTACTTGCCGATTAACAAACTATGCAAGATTAACAATTATATAACTATTCTGAACAAATTGTTACGTAATTAGAAAGGGAAATGTTGAAAAACAGATACCATTACCATAACCAGGGTGTGGAAAAGCTCTGGTTTTCCTAGTCACGGCAAAGTACCCGACAAAAATCTACAATTGGCTTCAATCAATCCTACTTGATAAAGGTATTTAAAACTTAATTTTAAAATTAGCATTTTCGTATTTGTTTTCAAATAAAAATACATGAACCAAGTTTCTCCAAGCCCACTTCATCCGTCGACAGATAAAATGAAAGACGATTGCCAAAAAAGGCCAAAGATGTAATTGTCTTTGTTTCAAGGTTTGTGAGGAGTTTTCCTTATATTATCACAGATATTATCAACAAAAAAAAACAAATATAAAATAAAGGAAACTACTTAAAATAGTTTCTTTTTACATTTTGAAATAGTATTTTCCTCTATTTTGGGATAGGTTGCTTTCTGATGCCAGTTCAACAATTCAGTAGCAACTAAGTAGCCAGCCCTAATTGTTATTTTTTAAAAGACACATTTCTCATAGAAAAGATCAAAATTAAGGTCTTTTAATGAAAAAAAGGTTTTATTATGTGTCCTTAGCAAGTGGGAGAGTTCTCATTAGAAAAAAAATCAAATAAAATTTTTAACTGCATTAAAATATTATAACTTTAGGGAACTTCTTATGATCTCTGTGGGATTTTCCGCCTTCATAAAAGCAAGTGGATAATTCTTTGAACGGATATTATTATAAAATGAAAGAACATTCTCAAATTTTAAGGGACAGCAAGGAGGATGGCAGGGTTTATTCAAGGCTATTCTCGGATTTCCTCTTTTCAAAGGACATTCTACCCAGAAGATGATGACTTTGATTAACTTTAATTTTTCTTTTGACAAAAGTACAAAGCCGTTGAATAAATAGCATTGGTCAATCTTAGCAAATGTGTTCTGTAGGACTAATTTTGATAATTTATTATCACAGTGCAAATACAATTCCGAATAAGCGGTTATCAATCTCGATCAGCGAGTTCTGAAGCTGCGCCTCAAGATTGATAATTGTATTGACATTTATAGTCGCCACGTAAGTAATTATTTTTTTAAATACTCTTATGGAGAAAAAACTGTTTTGTTAGAAAAAAACAAAAAGGCTGAAGGCACTGAAGTAATTGCTTTTGACCAAAGTGATGTAGAATTCGAAATGTATCCTACAATTCATCTTATTCCGGGAGAATAACTGTGCCCATCGTGCCATAAGAATGACTAGCTTTTCCAACCATTTTTGCCGTAAATACCTGAAGAGAGTACTATATCAGCTTTGCAAAGAAAAGCCATCTCCCTCCTAGCAGAATGAATTAGTGTTTCAACTGTTGCAAAACTAGAAACACAGTACAATAAAAGGAGAAGGGTTGGTGTGAGTATTGCATTGCTAGACAAAATGCTACGTTCCTTAGTTGGCGAAAATAATAGCCAACCCACGCTCAATCCAAGCAACTACAAAACTCTAATTGAGATTATCAGGGAAAAGGTGTACCGTGTTTTAAAATAATAATTAAATCTCATTAAGGACAATAAATATATAATGATATATATTTTCATATTAGATCGCCTTAACAAATCATGGATTTTTTTAAGGTTAGTAGTTCTACGGCTAAACTAGCTATGGATTTGAAGAAGCAGAAAGGCATCTTGGCACGTCCAGATAGTGGAACACGACGTGACCGTATTTCTAATGGTAATAAACTATTGTGATCCAACTGACTCCTTTTTACCAATTGTTATTATTTGTAGATGAAATTATTATTTTCATTTACATTACGATAGCTGCAGTCGTAAAATGCCAGGGATGTGCAATGCCGCAATGGTAAGCAAGCTGACGGGAAACGGGTCAAAGAGGAAAAGCGGCTTGTTTTATGTAGCATCATGCATCAAAGATCTTCACATCAAATATAAAAAAGAATTTTGGCTTGGCAAGAAGAATTATATTTTATAGTTCCGCATTATTCGTCCTAACAAGTAACAAGTAGTGACCATTGCTTACGGAGACACGCACTTAACTCGCGTATATAATTGCCATCGAAATAGTTGTATACTCTGTGTACAAGAATGTATTTTAAATTTTCAACTATTAACTTTTATGATAAGGGGTACTTCTGATGATATGATTGATGATTGATGGGAGACAAACAATGCAACGAGTCTCGGGTACACACTTGCATCGATTCCAACTTAGCCAAGAAGTCCAAGTTGGCTGAAGAAGTCTCTCCTTATCTCAACCAGAATAAAATGCATTTGGTGGAATTTGTTCAGGTGGTCATGGCGACAGAGGCTGCCCCTTCTGAAACGGCCGGAAGTCCTACTCCCATCATCCCAATGGACCCTATCCCAAATTGCCACGATGATTCGGATGACATGGACGAGTCGGACTTGCTTCCAGGGGCCGAATTCTGAACATAATACTCAACTTGACTTGAAATAGCAGTTGCTTGACTTGAAATCGCTCAAGTCAATCCGTTTCAAGCCAAGATTTTTTTCGAGTATTTTTTCAAGTAAAGTTTGATTCCGAACTTGAAAACGTACTTGACTTCAAATGGATCGACTTGAAATTTTTGAAGTCGCTTGACTTGAGTAAAAGCACTAAAGCAGACGAAAGTTACAGTTCTCTTTGGGCGCGAACGGTGTGATTACATCTCTCTGAAGCTCTATCTTATTCATTCTTTATTCAATATTTATTGTGGGGATCTCATATTAGTAAAATTTTAAAATGGGAAGCTCCAAAAAGGAGAGTAAAAAGTCAGAAAAGCAACCAAAGAGTGTTAAGGCCAGTGGGTCCAAAAATAAAGGAGATATTTGGACCGAGGCTGAGAGTAGCTTTTTGGTGGAACAAGTCATCGAGAAAAAGGTATAAATATTGCTGGAGTAATAGCCAAGTGTTTGAACTAATAGTGTCTTTCAATGCCATTCAGTCGACCATTCATGGTGCTTTCAAAGGAGCCGCGGTCTCCAAGGATGCTAAGAATAAGGCATGGAAAGAAATCACAGAAAATCTGAAAGACCAATTTCCTGCTGCTAAAAGAGTTTAGGAACTAGATGCAGTTAAGAAGAGGATGACAAACTTGATGAATGATACGAGGACCGCCATTATTCGCTACAACAATTCTATCAAAGGCACTGGTATTAGAAGACTCGCCATTTTTAAAATAAGCCTTTCATTTATTTTGGAATTTTAAAATAATAAGATATTCTCAATTATAGGCGGTGGTCCACCATACGAAATGAAGAAAATTCTTAAAAGTATTTGGATTCACATTCTCGGAAAGGAGAACCCCGCCAATCCCGGGGGAAAGATTGAGGTATTACCACTGTTATCACTCTTATGATTCTATTTTACATAAAAGCTAATAATTTATGTAAAAAATACCGTAGGGCAGTTGTGAGACCGATGGAATAGAGGAAGAGACGATTCGTTCAAGTGACGAGTCTGACGATTCGTCTGACGTAGAAGACAGAGACGATATCGGTCCCAAGGGTCCAAATGCAGTTCATGTTGAAATCACTAATGGGTACGTTGTTATTCGATCTTAAAAATACTAAATGCTATTAATTTTCATTTTTAAAATATAGAGAGGATGGGAGCTCAACATCTAGTGTTTTTACTGAAATGTTGCCGGTCTCTAAATCACCAACCTTCGATTACAAGTTATTCGCCGGAGACAAGAAACTTGAAGAGTTTATGAGGTCAGCCGAGGAAGAAGAAAAACAGAGGCGGTTGGAGAAGGAAATCACTCCGGTTAAAATCCCGGAATCAAAGTCCGACGTCAACAGGAAGAAAAACAAAAGTACTAGTTCCTCCTCTCAAGCTGTAAAGAGGCTGAAACCATCGTCACTATTAGTGGCCCAGCAAATTGAAAAGACCAAGCTCTCCCTCTCACAAACTAGTGACATGATTGCTGAAAAGAGGCTCTTTAGGGAGCGTTTTGATCTAGTGTTATCCATGATGAAAGTGGCCGAGCAAGGAGGCAGTTCGATTTCGTTGTCAGACCTTGACCCGGAATTGCAGGAATTGCTCAATAATCCTTCCTTGGCTTAAAAATCTGAAGAAACATTGTAATAATACACAAAACAGAGCTGACGAATTCGTTAAAAATTTTGGTTTTAATTATTTTAAAATTTGAAATTCAAATTAAGATCGATAGCGCTACTTATGATGGACACAAGTTTTATTCTCCATTTTTCTTATATATACGATAATAGGACAGTTTCAAGGAGCCTGCATTTTCCTCTTTATATTATTAATAATAATAATAAGTATAGAATCTCTTAAAACGCCGCTCTTTAAATTCCTATGAACGGCTATTTGAAATTTATTTACTATAACCGGGCAACCACCCATAA
This sequence comes from Chydorus sphaericus, assembly GCA_030141595.1. Classification (NCBI taxonomy): domain Eukaryota; kingdom Metazoa; phylum Arthropoda; class Branchiopoda; order Diplostraca; family Chydoridae; genus Chydorus; species Chydorus sphaericus. Next base: position 837,844 of record CM057926.1, on the reverse strand, counting down.
AAAGCGTCGGATTTGATTTCTATACCATTAAATATTACAAATAATTAAAAAAGAGAGGCAGATAGAGCAAGTCCGCATTTTTCAAACTATTTTTTATTTTCATCGTATTACAGTTATTTAAGTTGGCATTTGCTAAAGTTGACAAAGAAAATATAAAATAAGATGACCCTCAAAGCCCAAAAACATTGGCTACGATTTGAGCGCGTTTTTCTTGACCGAGACGTCGTAGTCGGAGTTCTTGCTGAGGGAGTGCTTCATTTCGATTGATTTCGGTTGGTGGTTGCATAGTTTCGATGAGTTCTCCAGCCGGAATTTCTCGAAAATTTTCATCCAACAGTGGCTGTTTCCTCGCCAAAGCAATATTATGGAGCACACAGCAAGCCATGATAATCCTATAAATGATCAATAATTATTATAAATATTTATGTAAGAAATGTATACCGTTTTATATTGAACAAATCGATTTATCGATAGGATTTAATTATATTTGATACTATTCTTATCTATCTAGTCCACATATTATTAGGAATAACGTGTTTACCTCGAAGTGCGCACAGGGCTGTAACGTAGCTCACAGTGAAGGATATAAAACTTTCGCTTCAAAATACCAAACGTCCTCTCGATGCAAGTACGTATAAATTTGTGGTCAGCATTGTATCTCTCTTGTGGAACAGTTGATGGGGATAGAAAAGGAGGCATCAACCATGGAGTACATCAGTAGCCACTATCTCCGAAGAGAAAACCTTCACCAAATTCATTTCTAGCGATTGCCTGTCCAAATAGACTGTCTTTCCAAACCGTTAAATCGTGCGTCGATCCCGGTTTAGTGGCGTTGACCCTGAGTATCCGACAGTTGGCATCGCAGATGATCTAATAGAACCAATAAAATACTTTAAATTCTGAAAGTGAGTTACTATTATTTAGTTTTTTAAATTGACGTATCAAGAACTATAATTACTTGAACATTAATAGTCTGCTTGTTTTTCCGGTTGACATAAACTCTTTCATCTTGATGGGGTCGACTGATTGTAATATGAGAACAGTCGATACATCCCAAAGCTCCTGGGATTCCGGAAACATCTCTGAATTGCCTTTTGAGCTGAAAGCAAGACAAACTCGATTAAAAAATTCAAATTCTAGTTAGTGTATAAATTACTTCAGCTAGATTATCTGGGAAATTGATGTGGTGACGGGCGATTCTGACCAATGCTATTGAAACATCACGCACTGCTCGACACACAGATGGTTGACTAATCCGCAGAACATTTCCAACAGTGTTTTGAAATGTGCTAGTAGCATATACTTGTAAAGCCATTAGAACCATGCCGAGTGGTATGAGCCTCCGTTTAGCTTTAGATTTCCGTTTTGGGAGGAACGGAGTGACCAATTTTGTAAAAAAAAAGTATGACATATTTAGATGATATAAAGAAAACCTATAATAAACTATTAAACCTGTGATGTACAAAATAGAAGCCCGGTCGAAACGAAAAGTACGGAGAAGCTGTCGATCGTCAAAATAAATGGAAAATATATCTTTCCGTCGCTGATAAAGTTCTTTCATTGGACGGCGCCTTCTTACTCTAGGCCTCACAGGTTCTACTCTCTCATATCCAACACCACTTTCGGGATCCAAGTGTTGTAAATCTTGAAAAAGTTCATCAAGCAACTCATTCCCATCAAATAATTCACCCATTGGAATTGAATTAAAAAGGTAACCACGAATTAATTTAGTTTGCAACACCAAATGACAGTATCGCGACCCAAACTAAGCCTCGCCATTAGATATATAAAATGTAAACATTCGTTGAGATGTTCGAATCATGATGGAACGTCGAAGAATCCAGCGGTTTATTATATTTTATTAGCCCGCAGTAAAAAAAAAGAATTTGTGTTTGGTCCTCTCAAGCCGACTTGAGTCGTTCAATCCAGCTTTTTGTTGGATTGAAATATTTTACTTGAAAGTGCTAACTTGACTTGAAATTGTTATCTACTCGTACTGTACCCGTTTTCAAGTCAGAATCGATCTTGAATTTGTTTCGAAAAATCGCCAAGTCAAGTAAAAAACCCGCATTTCAAGCCGAATTTGAAGTCAAGTTACGCTTCTCAAGTCAAGTTATCATGTTCAGAATTCGGCCCAGGTGTTGATGGGATTATGGGAGCTACCGACCTGGATGAGCAGTAGCTGTCCTCATTTAATCTCAGACCGATCCCCGAAATCGAAGCCACCATCAGGGAAACTACTACATCAGAGAACTTCATGGCCTCCCTCAGATCTTTCATCTCTGATGAGATTTAATCATTTGGAATCACAATTTTCGGAACTTGTGAACCTCCCTCCCGGTAATAACTTATTTTGAAAAATATTTATTATTATCATTCCTTCAGCTGACAATTTTTTTTCAATTTTTACAGGATTTTGAATAGAGAATATGATTCGAATAGAGGACGAAAAAATTGTGTGATCACGTAAAAGTCAATTTAATTGAAAATCACGTGTTTCAATTTGTTAACAAGGTGACGTTGTTACTGAAATGATTTGATAATCTTTCGTGATTTGTGCCAACGAAACAAATTCTTAAGTAATTTTTAGGAATAAATGATGACTCGTTGCCCGAACTGCCCATCAACTAAGTCATTTCGTACTTCTGAGTCGAACCCTTCCTTCAAGACCATCCGAAAAAAATTGTGTACAAAAATGGACCCAATGGGATAGCAAGAAACGAGACAACATAACAGAAGATGAATATTAATTCACATACTTCCTCATTCTTCGACTATCTCAATTAAAATGACATGACTTCATTGCACAAACTCAATCGGTCTTTTTTAAGAAATCAAAATTGGAACATATTTTTTTTATTTAAAAGGCGAAGTAACATGCGTTCTTGTGAGCGATTTTTCTGAGTACCTTCGTCGCTCAAGGTTTTGTACAAGGCTACTACTGGATGAATGAGCAGGCAACGGTTTTCCACTCCTTACTTACACGAAGAACACGGATGGCGTCATAGCACCAACGAGTATGTGAATCATCAGTGGTCATCTTCAATATGACTCCGTGACGATGCATACCTTTCTTTATCAAATTACTGACGAAATCAACAAGGATAAAACCAAGAATTAGGAAGAATTCCAATGGATGATTTCATTGAAGGTATGCTTCTTTGCATATATTCCTTTATATATATTTTTATAAACAATTACTTTTAATTTTTTCTGTATTCGCAGCCCCACCCGTTTTTGAGTTGGCTCCAGTAGCTCCGGCCGTTGTTGAGCCGGCTCCAGAGATCTCCTGGCTACAGGTGCCTTTAAAATACGAGCTTTGGATCCTTTTCTTTCCTGCCGTTGCCGATTTGATACAATGGCATCGTCCTAAACGGCCCCTGTATCTCAACTAGAAAATCTCTCCTGAGCTGCTTGGTGTTTATAATCTAAGGGGGGCCGTCTCCCAGGATTTGATTCGTAATCGTCTGAGAGGGATTCATGGCTATTTTTATTTTTCAAGGCACTCTCCCGTTTCCTTTCGCCTCTCTTTTTCTCTGCTTTAAAGTGCTTGATGTGTTACCTGATAAGATCCCTATTGATGTTACCTTGTGTTTAAGAGGTAATGTCGTTGTCTGGATGAAACCAACTGGTGGAGGGCAGATTGCCGACATATTTTTGGCTAACCCCGATGGAAATGATTATGAGTTCAAGTTCTTCTCTTCCGAAGGAGAAAGGAAATTTCTTCAAGTCTACCGTCTTTTCAATAAAAAGCGTAATATTGAGTGTACTGATGTAATATTTCTTGTAACCTTCCCATTCTAACCTTATTCAGATCCCATTTAAATAAGATTAAGAAAGATGAATTTGATATGGTATGTGACAAATAAACCCAAACCATGCAAAACCTTCATATCGTGACTCTTTCCATAGGGAGCCACTGGAGTCATAAAGAGAAGCGAAAAGAGGGGATAAATCGGCAAAAAAGTTACTGAAGATCATTTGTTTAAAAAAATTACAACTCTATAATGAGTGTTTTGTATCCTCAAGTATTAAAAAAGCTACTAGTTGTTTAATGTTGTAACCCAACCAAGTAAGTAGCACTCTTCTCTCTTACATCGTTTTTAAATATCATATTCCCAGAGATAAGGTAGAGATACGAGGCCGCCGTGTTGAAAGTTCCACTCCCCTTCGGCTAATGAAGGGACGAGTTTCAGAGCCACCACAAGTTGTCCAGGGGAACTAATGCAATGTTGTCATAGCATATTTATCAATAAAACATTAATAAACTTTAGTGCATATCATAGATTAATTTAAAAATTAATCTAATACGTATTATAAAATTTGAAATTGAATTGAGAAAAATATAAAAAAATCTGAAAACAAAAGCGTTATTGCCATCGTTGACTTGTCGGCTGTCGCCGCCGGCCCGGGGAAAACATAAACAAAAACTCCAAAAAAATATAATAAAAAATATTTTAAAAAATTTTTGGACATCGCGAGGTATCGAAACAACCTTCATATTATTTTAAAGTGTGTTACATACTGTGCAAGCACCTTAACCATCAGCTATGAGGACTGTTGGGTTTGAGTTACTTTTGGGTATTTATATTAGATTTCAAATTTCTAGATGCTGCAGAGCTATGCCATGCAGTGCTGCCGTCACTCAAGTTCATTTTTATTATTATTTTCCCTCACATGATTTAAGTTTTATAATTAATATTTAATTAATCTTGTTCCAAAAAGTCTACGTAAACATGTTATTGGTGCAAAATATGAATATTTGTGAAACTGGCAAGTAAAAGTTCTGCCTGGACAACTTGTGGTGGCTCTGTATCTGGTCTCCTGAGCAGACTACATTTTTCCTATCTGCCTCGTATCTCTACCTAATCTCTGCATATTCCAAACATTTTTTTTCTTTTTCCCGACGTTTCGTAGTATAGAAATTACGGACAACGTTGCAATTTAGTCAATTAAATAGCTTGATTTTTTCTCTATTTTTGGTAGTTTTAATTTTGTCCTAGTGTTTACATGTCGTGTAAAAAAACAGTCTTAAGCAATTTCAATTGAATAAAAGAAGATTTTGAACCGAATTATTTCATAAAAAAATTCATATTTGGATTTTTTTACTGGTAAAAAACATTCTTATATAAATATAAAATAAAAAAAAATAAAATTACTACTAACTAGTTTAAATGAAAACGAATAAATTTCCCTCTCATAAGTTTTGAAAAAAACACACGAAACAGCGATTTTTCATTTGTCGGTTAAGAGCTATATTGGTAATCAAATTCATTAAACATGACTTCTGGAAAAAAATTATTATAAATATGAATGATTATGTAAAATTTGATGAAAAATTATCATTTTTTTAAATGGTGTGCAAATTATCTTCATGAAAATTTTCTATCAACATATTAATATCAGGAATGTAAACACTCATTTTGTTTTCGAGTGCACTGGTGTTGATTACGTCATTTATTAACCGAAAATTAATAGAACTTAATAGTAGTTAATCTATCAAGCCAAAACTGTTATAGGATGAAAAATAAGGTTACATTCAAATTAGAAAAATACGAGAAAAATTATTTATAACGGAAACCAGAATTGAAGAAAGCAGATAATTTCAAAAATTAACTGATAAATAAAAATCATTGATGCATAGGAAAAGTAGAGCTTCAAAAATTAGGTAATTTTGTAAAGTAAACACATACTAAATATTGCATATTTTATTTTAACTTTTTAAATGTGTTCTTGACTAGTGATTTAATTTTTCTCGTTTTTCATAATTAAGATACAAATGTATAAATCTTACACATATTAAGTATATTTAATTATTTTTTGAAAATTTAAATTATCTTTCGAGCGTTTTAAGAATAACTTAGGGCTAACTGGATTTTTAGATTGCTTTAAATCTTCTTAAACTATTATCTTTGAAATAAAATTATGTTGTGAGTGTATAGGCATGCAGCAAGAAGCAAAACTTGATCACAGTGTAGGACTGTAGGACGTAGGTAGAACGCAAAAGCTTCTAAAAGCTGTTGAATTGGTTTCTCATAAATACATCATTGTTGGAACAAAACCAGTTCTGGTCATTTTCTGTGAAAAAAAATAGTTCAATTTAATTTAATTACGTTATGTATTAGTTATATGTATAAATTATAATTTTTATTACATTATGTTTTATATTATTAAATAGTCTTTTAATCGATCATGCATGCTATTAAACATGTGATTAAGTGAGTGATGGAAATTTTATATAAACTTTAAAAATTTAAATTTAGAACATATAGGTAATGAACATAATACAGCATCATTTAAAAATTTATTTAGATTTTCTAAAATAAATTATTTAACACTGATTATCAGCGAAGAGGGTCAAAGTTATGATCAAGTTATATCCGTTAGACGAGACCTTGGGAAAGCAACGTTAAACTGGTTATATGTATAGAATAAGAGTAATGTAAATGTTGAATATTTTTTTTACTATGACAGCGTCAGTAGTTGAATAACATTTGGTTTGTTTGTTGTGTTCCAAAATGTACTCTTTCCATAAATTGCGTTTTATAAGACGCCAACATTTTCTTGCTAAAACACTTTTAATAACAACGTCAATATTGTTTGTGCTATTGATCATACATTATATACCGTTTTCTTCAATTAGTGAAGTAAATAGGTTATATTATCAGTGTCGTCTATCGAAGAAAATTGCCGCTCTGTTATCTGCTACCCTTGTTGGCTCATGAGATGCCAATGACAGTTAAAATATCGTCTGCTTCTGCATTTAAGCAGCGTGGCCCTTGAGGCGACACTGGCACAAACCAGCCCTCTCCCTCCCTGTGGCTCACCTCATCGGGCGAGAGCCGGCAAACCGCGCGTTTTCACAGGGGCGGAGCCTAATTAAAAAATTCACGCAGAAAACGGCGAATATCACGCTTATTACTCATATTTGAGCATTTTAAAGGTGATGCCGCGACTCAGCGTAAAATTCTGCATCGAGTAGTGTAATAAACCACACAACTTTTTTTTTGAGTCCACTCCTCTACAGTATTATTGCCATCAACTCATGCTGTCTCCTGGCAGCAATGTGGACAGGTAGAGTTCGAGTGTTGATGGTGATTGATGTTTTCTCTTTTTCAAGCGCGTGAACTACCATGTGGTTCTCCAACATCACCTTAGACGCAAAGTATAGAGATCACTTTTTGCAGGTTCTATCCATTAACTGAGATTGAACGGATGGGTTGTACAAATGATAGGGGGCAACCTTAAATAATCTTGTTGATCGGGGTAAAAGGGAATTCATAGCTAGAAGAAGGTTCAAATTAATGAATAGAGAAGGGAATTTATGCTGTTGGAAATCTGATCGTTCTGGTGCCCGTAAACCATCACTACTATTAAATAGAGGAAAAAGAGGAGGAAGAAAACTAAAAGGGATAAATGAAAAGAATCAGCTCCTTGGTGATGAACAACAACTAATACTGAAACACTTCACGATTTGAGTAAAAAATTGACCTGTTCTGATGTGCTCGGTGAATCATTGCTGGTTTGGAATCTTTTCAACAAGATCTGAAATAAAATCGGCCATCATCAGGATCAATTTACTCGGTGACAGTCGGGTGACCGTCGAAAACAACATCGGACCAAATCTCGGACAGGATCTTTCCAGCAAAGCCGATTTTTTTTTTTAAATCCAAGTCAACGGTTCTGCCGGCCGGCTCCAAATGCATTTCAAAATGGTTGTGTCCCAGGATGATTCTGCTAGTTCACGACTCAGTGGTGCCATTTTCCTCTCTATACGATTATTCCTGCCGGTCGCATTGGTCGCAATGTTTACCATTATGGTAAACAATATATTTTTTAATTTTTAATTTTTCCTTTTTCTGTTAGAAAAAGGTTTTCGTCAATGTCTCGATTGTCTCCTACTCAATACACTCGTTGATCCTCTAAGCCTCGGAAGAAGATACGTTCCGGTCATACTATCCAAACCACACCTCCATAGCTAGTTTAAGATTGTTAATGGGTTTTCCTGCTAGGACGACGTGCAGCTATATAAACGATTTTGATGTGGAAGTTGAATTATTTCATTTACTATTAAGCTAACGATGATATAAAAACATATTAATGGCAATTTAAAAAAAATTCAATTAAGATTATGTACTTAAAAAATTGAAATAAATTGTTTAACATTAAAAAAAGAATTTTTCTGTTCTGTTAAACAATAATCCATTCCTTTTTTATAAATGATAAAGAAATTTTTTTGTTTTTATTTTTTAGTCCATATTTCTAATTAAAAGTTTAAAAAATTCTATTGATTATTTTTCCAAATCCTGAATAATAAAAAAAAATTACGCATTTGAAAAACAATAGGCTGTAAAATAGTTTTTTTTCTAAAATGTATTTGTCACGGTTAATTTAGTTTTTATACCTTTTCATATACTCCATTGTTGGTGCATTCATTTTCAATAATAAAATACCGAAATTAAGAAGCCCAGTCTAAATCTTTCCATCATCCAAAATATTGGCGATAATGCCGTATACATCTAACGAGAAAAAAATTAAGGAAAATACTGGGTTGAATCTTATTTTGGTAGGGAACATTGTATGATTGATATTTGAAACAGTAGTTGTAGTGCTACGAAATCAGAAACGGCTAAAATTCCACGTTCGGAATACCTGGCACGATTTTAGTAGCCTGTCAATAAATTTATAAAATATTTTACACTTTTTTTCCAGTACAATATTTTAAATGTAGAATTCTCACCATCGATCGATAGTTTAAGGCAAGTTGCTTGCCGTCAGATTTTCACTTAAAAGACATATTTTAACACTAGTCGATTTCACGAAAGTATGTGGTTGCTTCCATTTAGCTAAAATACATAGCATGGTGTCGTATTGTTAATGTTGACCTGTAATTTTTCTTTCATGGCTAAGGCAAGGGCCGAATTTTTTTTTCAGCTAGGCATTTTTCTTGGAAGCTGTCGTTTTCATTGCGCTAATGGTACAATGCTCATTAATAAAGACCACGTTATTTGTCCCAAATGCAAACAGCACATGGAAATAGCTAGAAGAGCAAGAGAACCAGTAGAGCTAGAATGGACATGCACAAAATAACGTCCCATACCGGGCAAATAAAACAGCTTTTACTCCCCATGAAACACAAAAAGAATAGTAAGATCCAACACCTGGTTCCACAACTCGAAGCTATTTCTGCTCTGAATCTTATTTATCACTAAAATAACATTACTTAACTTAAAATAAATCTATAGAAGTCAATTGGCGATGAATATGGATTGACTGGCCAAATTGTCTGTGACTGGGCATCATACTGTAGGGAAGTAGCCATAGATATTGTGATGAAGAATCCAAAAAAAAATTACGGCCCAGGGAAAACCGTTGAAATCGACGAATCCAAATTCGGGAAAATAAATCTTAATCACCATTACGTTATTTTTTTTTCTTTTTAACACCTTTAATTGTCCATGGAAATATTACGGATGGAAGACAACATAGAGACGATGGGTATTTGGTGGAATTGAAAGAGATTCCGGGCGCCGTTTTCTGGTCCCTGTTCCAGACCGGTCATAAAAGACTTTAATGGCTTTAATCGTAAAATGGATCGAAAAGGACATCATCATCACAAGCGACTGCTGGAAAGCTTAAAAAAAACTTATCAACTAAATCAATCATTTAAAGCCAAATATCACCATTTTATTTTCTTCAATGTTTTGAATCCAGCAAAAATGGATTCAAACACCTAACAGTGAACCATTCCATTACTCTTAAAAATGTCTAAACGGGAGCTTACACGAATACGGTAGAAAATATGCGGAGGCACGCAAAAATGTCTTGCCTAGCGTTCAACCGGAAAAATACCACTTTTTGGCACCACATTCATGATGAAGCAACAATTCAGATACAATCCCAATCAATTGGCATCCTTCATAAAAACAGCAGATGATCTCTACAAAAATGGTCATCCAATTCCGGAACCGGAAGAAGATAACACACCAGACTCAATTCATCCGATTACAGTACATATGAGTCAGAGCCAATAGTTCATACACCGCAGTTTTCAGACACAAGAGATGATCTTGAAGCATATCAACACCACCACCAGTCAACAACCCCATCTTCTAAACGAAGACGGTAACTTAAATAATAACAACAAAAATATAAACCATTAAACCTAAACAATATTCACGCTGACAGATATCAGTAACGATATCAGATATCAATAACTCATTTCCAAATTCTGGTTCTGGAGCTGTAAATTTGGACACATCATCAACACCATCCAGTAGCCCCCAGTGTAGTTTAAATCTACATAGCAACCAAATTAACAAAGTTTATCACCTAGCGCCTTCAACATCAGGAGCTACGAACTTCAAAAGCGACATAGAATTTTAACTCAAAAAAAATAAACTAAGATTAAAATTAAGTTTTGTTATTTCCTTCAACAAATTGAATAAAAATCCAGATAGATCCTTATTTCAACGTTTTGTTTTGGTCATTGCATGATTTATTTCTGATGACCACAAAATTCCTCGTAGCTAGAGAGTGTTTTTGCTGTCCGATAGCAAGCAAGCAGACCTTGGGATATAGACCAGTGCCTCTACTGCACGCCTCTAATGCAAAGTGTAACCGTACAGGCCCTGCTCCCATACACATACACGCAACGCCTCTATCGCCAAATCTTACAAACAGCTGACACTTTTAATTCACAGAATTCTATATTTTCCACACAATTAAAAACATGAGGAACAACGCCAAAATTCAAAACATTGGCAAAAATTACAAAATACCCATGAAACGAAGGCAGACGGAGTGACCCGGCAGAGTATGATCAGGCTCATGAGTGTTAAGCCAGGAAAAACTCAAAACATTGGCAAATATTACAAAAATACCCATGACACGAAGGCTTAACGAAGTATATTCCATTAAAAAATAAATGTTAGGGAAGAAAGACTCGTGGAACTTGAGCCGAGAAAGAACGTGCGAGGATATCAAAGGATCGCTTATCGGACAATTTTCTCAATTGCATAAGACATTAATATATGATAGCAAGTTCAAAAGAAAGGCACATGCTTATCCGACAATTTTCTCAATAACATAAAGACGTTAATACATGATAGCAAGTCTTACTCTGTTTAGAAAAAAAAACCGAAAGAAAAAAGTTTCAAGAACGCAGACAACATATTTTTTTACAACAGAAAAAATTTTCACACTCCACCAAATCCTCCAAAAAATAAGTGGCACACAAGGAAACCAGAAAGAGATCCTCTTTTGACCATTGACTGAGAGGAGAGAAATTTTTATGTAAATTGTGGCACACGAGAAACGAAAAAGAATGACCAATGGGAACCATGAGCTGAGTGAACAGGTAGATCAATTTACTGCCCTGCAACATAACGAAAAATTTAGTAAATTTAAAAACAAACTAAACAAATAATGCTGGTAGTATACTAAGTGAAGGTGGCGAGGTCTGGAGCAGTTCTTCCCAGCAAGGTAGAAGACGGAAAGGAAATAATTTAGTTAAATCTAGTGAAACTGTATCATTATATATCACAGATAGACGAAAATGTCACCTTACCTTTAATTTATATAGTTTAGGCTTCCCATTCTCGTCGGAATTTACCAAAAATTTCTCATGGGCACATTACTCTCTGTGTTGTCATTCAGACAAATCAGGTCAACCATCTCAAACTAGTTACAGGTTCCTTCACAAGGTCCTTTTTCCGGGTTTTCCGGAATAGTTGAAAAGCCACATCTCGTGATGGCAAGAATGGGAAGGTAAGTTTTGGCTTCGAGTTGCCGATCAACTTGGTCCATTGAGGATTTGCAATTGCAAATTGGTCGAAAACTTCGGTCCCCTCAGCCTCGACGACCAAACTCTCGCGGAAACCATCCACTCCAGCAGTTTTCAATCTCTTTGACCAGTTTTTCACGCCGTCCTCTCCTCCCTCTCCAACATCACCCGAAAGCTCATATCACTCATCTTAAAATTATCTATTTCTAGAAGACTGAATTAATTTCACCCCTTATTTTACCCTGAAGCAAGTCAAGTCCAAAAACATGCTTCTAGACTTAAGTCTCGAAAGAACGTTACTGAATATTGTTGCTACTCAGTTCGATTTGCTGCTCATTCGTTATAGATGGAAATACCAAGTCACATTAACAGTGCGACGCTATCATTTTTGATAGAATTCCAAACACTTCAAAATATTGACTAATTTGGTCAATATTTTCGCTCAATATTGTAATTGTAATGAAAGAGTTAAATGAACTAAAAAACACAAAATTCTCAAAAGGACGCACATGAATAAGTTATTTTATTTTAAAAATATTTGTATATTTAATTGAAAAACAATCAGTACGTTACATCTTTTTATTTTGAAATTTTATACATACATATTATAGTTTACTTCAGGTGACAGGTTCTCTGCCTTTTTGTTATGGTTATGTTGGTATTCTCACTACCAATAAAAAACAAAAATAAAACGATTCCGACATTTCCTGAAAACACTTTGCTTCCAAAAAGGAATATTTTGCAATATGGTCAGCAAAATAATCTCAAGCTCAAGAATTCAGTGATGATGATTGGGAGCACGACGAATCCAGTTATAATAAGGGAATATTTTATTATATTGACCAAGTTTTTATGTACTCAAAACTATACACATACCGTTTATCTTTAATACAGATAATCGAATGGAACCCTTGAAAAAAGATGTTTTTGTTATTCCCATTCGTTTTGACGCTTCTATACTTAAAACTTAACACTTATTTAAGATCATCCTCAATGAACCAGGAAGCCCATATATGGCTATCTGCGCAGTGGCCTTGGGTATATGCGCAGTTGAAGACCTTTTATACTCGCTTCTTATTGGGATTCATTTGTTGGAAAATAACAATTATATTTTGTTAAAGAATGAAATATTCTTTGTAAAAACGATAATTGTTTGAAGTAAAAATATCGTTAATAAAAATTACATTTTTAAAAGTCATCAAGGGTTATTAGATCAAATTTTCAAAGCGGAGACTATAAAAATGAAAAAGCTTAAAAAATCGTATCATCGTGTTCAGAATGAAAAACTGAACAGGTTTGTAAATCATATCGTGTTTGAAATGAATTTATCTTGGCTTGAAATCGACGCTTACGCCGGTGTGTAACGCACGGTACGAAAAACGATCCTCCATCCATCTTGGTGATTGAGGCAAACACATTAATGAATGGGTCACAGCCACACTGGCTTAAGCACCAATAATATTATACTTCAGTAGGTAAAGAAAGGCGATTCTCTACACAATGTGGTTCTGACCATCAGTCCTGACCAAGAGATCACAAACCATCTGTAAGATATCATGGAGAATGGTATACCAGTTCCACTTCTGAAGAACAGCGGGAATGCACAACAAGCTGACCAAGCCAACCAATAGGAGGTAGAAAAAGCTGAAGGCGCAAAAGGAGAGGACATAAAAAATGAAGAAGAAGAGAAGAAATAGACTTGGGAGACTTACGATGGTACCGAAGACGGACCTGAATGAACATCAAATCATCAAATTGAACAACATAACACTTAAATACACAAAGCAAGAATTTAAAAAACCTGTTTCGTGCTTCATGCCATCTAGTAGGATCCCTGTATGTAAAATATATTAATCAATTAGAATTCTTGGTTAAAATTTTAATTTTTATTACCTATTGTGTGTGTGATGCCATCTGGTAGGATCACTGTACGAAAAAATCTTAAAATTGAAATTCTAAAAAAAAAATATTACTACCTTTTACGTGTGTTATGACACTCGCAGGCTCCCTGTATGTAATAGAGAACATTATTCAATTCGAGTTCTGAAATAATTTTTAAAAAAATTACCTATATCGTGTGTTTCTTTGGATTCCTGTAAGTGAAAAATATGAATCATTAAAATTCTATAATAATTTAATGAGAAATTAAAATTAGCATTGCTTGCGTTATGACATCTATTTGAATTTCTGAATTTTAACAAATCTAAATTAATTGCAAAATATTTAAAAACATTTTAAATTGCCTATTACGGGTGTGTCGACTTCTCCGTGGATTCCTGTGTTTAAATACTGTAAATTAATTCAAATTTTAAAATATTTGAAATCAGTTAAAATTACCTGTTATGTGTGTGTTAATATCTCCTTGGATTCCTGTTTATAAAAATGTAAATTAGTTTCCCTTTTAAAATATTTAAATCATTAAAATACTTTTAATGTGTGTTTTTACATCTCTTTGGATTTTTGTATGTAAAAACCAATCAAATGGAATAATTAAATATTTAAAATGACCTAATTAATACTATGACCTTTATTGCATGATATTTTGCAATTATAGAACAGTAATAAAGCATAATTTAAGTGATATTTACATTGAAATTAGTTCAGGCCTGAGACGATGAGCCTCTGTGAGACCCTCGCAGTGTGACTTGAGGAAGGCAGGGACAACATCCTCTTCCCGGGCAACTTCCTGCTACCTGCAGACCTCTAATTAAGTTTGCTGAATAACAAACATCTAATTCTTTTTCTAACAAAAAATCTGAAACTGATATTAATCAGCTACTTAAAATACCTAATTTTTTATTTATTTCAAATTGGAAAAGTTATTTTTTCCCCGAGGAACTATGGTTTTGTTTGGTTTTATTATAAAATTTCTTGGTTTTTCTTGTTTTTTTTTGTGTCAAAGCCATGGTTTGAAATACCAAAATCTGGCAACTGTTTAGTTTTATGAGGGTCTCTTCGAGTGGACACATTGATTTGGCGCCCTCGTGGATATCATCATGGAGTAATGGAGGCGTCCTTTTCTCCCTCTGATGACTGATCTCTGTCTCTCGCTAATTCCTTCCATTAGATTTTAAAGACAATTTGTTTTGCCTTTAAACATTTCTTTAAAAAACAGAAAAAGAAGAAATTGTAAAACTCCTTTATCATTGCATGGTTTTCTAAATAGTAATCTCCTTTTCGTGATTTTTAATAGCACCTAGCAGGTGAAATAAAAATATCCTTCCATCTTTCAACTCACAAAGTCTCTTGAATTGTGGTAAAATTCAAGTGGATAATGAGGCCTTATTTTGGTGGAAATTGAATACGAAGTACTTTTGAATCTCGGAGGAGACCAAATCATAGCAAGGGCAATTCAACGCTAACAAGATTTTCTCTCTCTGACGGAACACCTGTTTACCTTGGTAGAGCACCACGGTTTGTAACCCTAACCTTATAAAATTGTATATTAATGGGTGATGAACAGCAGGGGTCCATTCGGCAGGTAGATAAAAAAAATACTTGTTCGGGAAAACAAGTTGCGATATTTTTATCTTTTTTATTTGAATCCGACTAGTCAGCAGAAGACTCAAAAAAGTTAATGTATGATGAGATTACGGCTTTTCATTCTCTCTCCCGCCGGTCAACCGCCCAGCATGCGACATGTAAATACATTTACAATAGGGGAGGAAGAAGTATAAAATAGATATCGTCACTTCAAATCGCAGAAGATTTGTTTCTGTAGTTTAATTGATAAAATAAATAGTATTTTCTGGTCAAGACCAAATCTTTAGCCATAATTAAAAAAGAAAATCAAATTAAAAAAAAACCTAGAAGAAACCCAGTAATTTCTTTTTAAATAAACTAATTTTTTTTATATTTTACAGTAAAGACGAGAAAGAGAAGGTTAATCCCAAGGGAAGATGATTCTCTCCTACAGTATATAAAAAATGCAATTAGATACTGTACAGTAAGTAAAATAATTGATATTGGTAGATTTGTATCGAACTCTTCAAAAAAGCAAGAATTTTTAATTTCTTATTCTTGTCTGAAAATATTTATTTAAAATTGCAGTAAAATCTGGTCGGCTTATTTAAATGGTCATATGAGTGCTGAAATCTCAAACTTTTCTCAACCCCAGGATTCCAAATCGAAAGAACGTTATAATTTTTAAGAATCGTGTAATAAATGTAATCTATCCTGGCATTGGCCCTGGTGTCGGGTGCCCCAAGATCAAAACGAACTTTAAACTAAATAAGGAAGGATAACTTTGTCTTCTCATTACCATAGTTTAATCAAGAGATGTAAAGAAAAGTCATCGCCGCTTATTACAAAAGGAATGCGTCATTTTCTAAAGCTGCCATGAAGTGGATATGGCTCTGAGTAACTAGTATAAAAAAAAGATTTGAACAATACAATATTGATTAATTTAATACAATATGATACAATATGATTAATACAATAATGATTAATTTCCTGTTTTCCGCATCCATTTGATGCCACCTCGTAGATTGGCAAGCATAGGAAAAGCCCTAAAAATATTAAAGTTTTTAGAAACAAAAAAAAATTAAGGACAGTTTTCAAAATTAAATTACTCAATGAGTCTGCCATAGACGTCGTTTGCTGAGTCTTCCAGTAATCCTGCGATCTCCTGCTCACCAAGCTTTTTATTCTTAAGTTTTCTCATATTTGCAGCATTTGGTTTTCGGGTTTAACCACACGTACAAGAAGAAGAACGAAAATTTTGTTGAACATTTTTGAATCATCGATGGAATCGAGGGCAGCGTACAAGTACAGTTCACTGCACTTGAGCTCGTCCAGTTCATGAAGCATGGTATTATCGGGAACATAGACATGGGCTACATCAAACATATCGGCGAAATCCCGGGCACCGATTAGAGTGACATCAAAGTGCATCAATGAGCCAGTGGGGAGAAGCCTTTCTGTCAGGATACAGGTCCACCAGTCTAAGGATTTCTGGATGGGCGGTGACTCACGATCAGAAATATCGGCCCCATCGTAAAATGCCTGACCAGATACACTATCTAGATGGTTCAAATGCCCTATAAGAGAATGCAACAGTTGGTTTTCAGCGTTCTGCAAGAGCATGAAGTCCTTGAACTGACCTAAAGAGTAAAAAATTGTAAAACAATTTTATTTATCAGTTAAAAATGTAAAATTTTCTTACCAAACAGTCGATTAGAAAATTTTTTAGATTTTATAATGATATGTTCAATGCTGAGAAGGAGATAAGATCGTTCATCAAAGAAGAACTTGAGCATCTTGTTGGTAAGATCTTGCCAACACTCCACATCTCCACCTCACCAAAAAACTCTTCCTCCGATCCACCAAAATCTCCTTGGAAGTAGACATGAACCAGGTGTACATCCTGTGCTTGGCTGAGATTGAACAAAGAAGAAAAGTGTTCAACGAAGGTTACAGGTTGAATCAACTGAGGACCAAGTGGATTGAAGTACTTGAGATTGGCACTCA
The DNA here is from genome assembly GCA_030141595.1 of Chydorus sphaericus. Taxonomy (NCBI): domain Eukaryota; kingdom Metazoa; phylum Arthropoda; class Branchiopoda; order Diplostraca; family Chydoridae; genus Chydorus; species Chydorus sphaericus. The sequence goes on along the minus strand of CM057926.1, from coordinate 820,590 downwards.
TGATGTAACCAATGATGTGATTCTTGGCACTGTCCATGGCTTCTTAAACATCTTGAGAAAAGACTCGAAGTATTAAAACACCGACCATACTTGCCTCATATGGAGCCTGACAGTAACAGTAAATAAAGACGTATGGAAGCTCAACAACAAAATGAACTTCTCCATAAAGAGCTTGAATGTGGCTGAAAATGTAACAAGTTGGAATTATATTAGAGTAGCTTGATACATTTTATATACTTACTGGACATGTGATGAGAAGAGGAAGGGTGGTGTATCACATGTTAAATCAAGTTAAGCAAGGCAGCTCGCTAATCAAGGTTGAACTTGAAAACGTTGTTGATGAGCTCTCTCCAGAATGCCACTCTACCCATTAATTTTAGTCGATAGGGCTTTCGGTTGTTAAGTACAGGACATTTTCGAAAAAATGAATTCGAGGCTAATCGGGATCGTCAAATGAATGGACACAGTAAGCATACTGTAGCGTTATGAACTGAAAATATCCCAATTTCTTTTTCACTTCTTTTTAAATGTTTTAATAAAAAATATTCAAATCTATTTTTTTAAACCTTAAATAGTTTTCTTTAACTTTTATGTTTTCCAACATTTTTACATCCACCGTATGAAGTACAACATTGACACTACACGTGCAATTTATTGTTTGTATATATATATATATATATCCTTGCGTTTATTCTGATCCAATTTGAATCACTAACAAATAAATGGTAACCTACAAAGATACACCATTGACAAGTATACTCTGTACTCCTTGCGTCCTTTCCCCACCATCTTTCCACGAGATTCATCCGGGGTCTTCTTTACTAAATATATCTATCAAATACTAAATATATTTGGGTAGGTATAATAGCAGAATAAGTCGGAATTGAAGCTGTCCATTCACATTATTTAACGGTGAATGGTGGGCGCATAATAATGGCTCAAACCCTTGCCACAAACTGATTGTTTCCAATGAATGCCCCGATTGCAAGAAGATTAAATCCATTTGGGTTGAAAAGATACGTTTTTATTTTAAAGAACAATCAGGCAAATCAGATAACATTTAACAAATATTCAGTTAGTGTGTAATTCAATATTGTCGAATTATTCATCAAAAGAGATTGGAAAAGGATGAATGATCAAATATACTGTAGATAGATTTAACAAGCGATTTCTGAGCCAAAGATAGAAAAGTTCCCCTACATATTTTGGTGGGCCACGGAAAAATGTCTAAATCCGGAATCATGTTTAGGGTAATAAAATAGACATAATTCGACGCGAAATTCAATTTCGAGTCGATTGGCGTAAAGTTTGAGCCCATAGAATATACCAGTAATGATATAATTGGCTGAAACCAGGGACACTTTGGGACTTTTCCTGAAAAGTCATGCCTCTTTGACATCGTTTTTCTCCAATATGGAGAGGAACAATAAAATAAAAAGTTGTATGCAGCATATCATCGTGTTCAGCGTAAAAAACTGAACAAAATGGTGTATCATATTGTGTATGAAATAAATTTATCTTGGCTGTAATCGACGCCAACGCCGGTGTGTAACGCACCCTACGAAAAACGGCCTTTCAGCCATTTTAACGATTAAACAGACATTTTAAAGAAAGGGTCAATACCGCATTTTGTAGAGAATTTCAATTTCCTATCTCCTTGTGTGTGAAGATTAGTTCTGTAGCAAGTGCGGTAGTGATCCTTCCTTCAATATGTCTGTCTTAAATGCCAAGATGGCGAGAGGACTGTTTTGCATCCCGTACACAAACATCAAAGAAACATTATTTTTAGCATAGTTTAAATCATAATAATAACTTCCCGCTAAAAGTTATGTTTTAATTCATTTTATCAAAAATTATCAAACGTTTCAACTGTTCTCTCAAAAACAACGATGATGATCACGTTAGTTATTAGTGAAACCCTTCTGTAAGTATTTTTTTATCACTTGGATGAGTATATTAATACTTTCAAAAGTGATAAGCAAAGAAATATAACAGAACTGTTATCAAATAAAATAATCTTTTTCACTTATAATAAAAATACTAATTTATCATTTAAAAAGTATAGTAAAAATAAGATATCAACTCGGTTAAACTCTAGGCATTACTTGACAAGTCAAGGTTCATTACTTTAAATTTATTGTTTATTCGATTGCAAAGGCAAAATTATCCCTTAGTAGTAATTAAGATCCTCAAGTTGACATTCAACTGATGTTATCCGAATCACAGAAAGCGTTACTATTTTGTTACTTTGGTCCCAGACCGATATAAGCGGGATTTTGAGATGTTGAAAATCGACAAAAGAATTCCGTCATCTAGCCTTCTAGTAGTTTCAACTTATGGTTGGACATGATTTTCGTCGTTTTTGCTACGTGCAGCTTTTTCTGTACTAGCTCAATAAAAATAATCATTTTTACAAACCAGGCACATTTCTAAATCAAGTTTTAAATTATTTGGGCTATGAAAATTCTATTCTATCAAACCTTGGTGATTGCGCACCTTGGTGTTCGTCAAAATTCAATGAAAAATTCTCTCAAAATACTTTTTAACTGCATCATTCTTTTTATTAATTGAAATCGATAATTGTACTTCCTATTATTCCTAGAAAGATCTTGAAAAATTGCATAACAAATTGCAAAAATGGGCAACCGAGACTCTTCCCGGGTCAGGGAAGACTCGGTTCTTCCAATTCACTTGTGATTTATGTAAGTTTTGACAAACATACAGTGCCTTTTGCTGGTAGCTGCAAAGGAAACAAAATTACATAAATTGAAAATTCAATCTAAATTTATTAGAAGTCACCAAAATATTTTTTTCAATTCTTCCCAGTTTTGCAATGTTTTTTGATCTCACATTATTTTAAAGTGTGTTTTCTATATTGAATATTTGTAAATTAATCCGACTTTAGCAACAATTCTTTCTCAAAATGTCGCCAAAAATATCTTTCAGAAAACTAATGGTTTCGCAAAACCTCTTCGTGTTTAAAAACGCAACATACGAAAACTGTGTTAACTTTTCAAACGGGCAGTGTTGTGACGTCAGACCCCCAAAAAGGTCACGTGACGAGCGAATTTTGGCGCGCAAAACTTTGGAGCGTGATTACTCACGCAAGGCATTTTATTTTAAATAAAATAAAAATACCCTCAGAATCAGCGTAAAATTTTCAATCCAGCGGTACGCTTCAATTAAATACTTATTTTCAAGGAAAACATCCTATTAAATTTTATCCTGCTGGACGACGCTACGAAAAGACGTTCTTAGACGTGCCATAAAATTAAATTAATACAAAACATAAAAAATTTTGTTACAATTTTTTTTTGAGAATTCCTCAATTTAATTTCTGATGGTAAACAGTCAGAAAATCTTATAAACTTATGTGTAACGTAGAGTAAGCACACTTGGATATTAGGGAATGATTGATTAATTGTTGATATATTATTGATTTAATCTTAATTTATAATGCGTTATCTAATTTCTTTAATTTGAGTTTTGAATTCGTTCACTGCTTTGAATTATTCCATACTGAATTTTAAATTTCTCATGTATTTATATCAAGGATCCTCAGTTTCCTTACAAATACGTAATTTTTTTAAATTATTGTTTAATTTAGATTTACAGTGCCGGCTCGGTCTAGTGGACACCATGGCACTGTCCACTAGACCAAATTGTCCACAAGATCGAGCTGTGGAATACGAGCTACTTGCAGCGAGTAGGTTCCAATAGAAAGGGCTTCTTTCTGAAAATTATTGTTTTTTTACCTACTGTTAGGGCTAATCAACCTGTTTTTTTTACGTATTTTCGTTTTTTTAGAATTTTATCAAGTAAAATGGCAGGAAGTAGAAGTGAGTTAAATATTGAAGAGAAAAGAAGCGTTTTGAGTTTTGAAACTATAAAAGGAATGAGAAATGTTGGCCCTCTCTGCGATGAACAAAACTTTTCATGAGTATATAGTTGTTACATTTCTTAAAGTTGAATAACTTTGAGTCTAATTTAAAACCATTTTTTGTAATAAATTAACAGGTTTAATGAAGATGGACGTATTAGTTTGTTCCAGGGATCTTTACCCCTAATCTACCTCAAGCAAACTACAATCTCAGAGTGGGTTACAAGTTATATTTTATACATCATAAAAATTTCATTAAAAGATTTTTTATCCAATCTTTATCTCACTGAAAGGACTTAACTGTTTTTCCAAAATTGTCTGACGTTTTGGATCTGAAAAATTTCTGTCTCTTACTGAGGGAAACATTGTGCAACATTTAACTGGAGCAGAGGAACGGATGCTCATTTTTGACTCGTTTCCCGTTCATACTTGCGTAGCTGTGTAACAGTGGTTTACTCAAAAATAAGGTATATCTCTTGTTGTTTTTCTTCCAAAATCTAGTGAATTGAAATCAGTTGCCAAAGTTTGTGCTGCTCTTGTCAAGAAATTGAATTCTCAGTATGTTGACATCAACAATTTTGTTTGAATTGTGAAAAAAAATTGTTTACTGAATTAAAATCTTTCTGTTCAATTCAAATCATTTTATCACTGTCTTAAGAAAATCACATATTCTGTAGATAACCTAAAATGGAGGAAATGAGGTCGAATAAGATAAATGTCATTCTACAGCAATCTGCTGTTTCTTGCTAATAATACAACAACTATCACTAAAAGAATTTTTTCCCACATCATTGCGCAAATTGTCAGCTAGATTAAAAAAAACAGGACCAGAAAAGAAACGAGTGCTTTCAATAAGGTCTCTTTGACCTTATCTCTCTCTCTCTCAAACCATGAAAGTCATCAGAGTTTGACGAAATATCACTAATATCAAAGTCAGTTTTGCGAGCCTGATCATCATAGAGTTGTGAAACTAGAATTGAGTCGGCAGATGAAATTTCGGGATCTCTTTCGAAGGTGATCCACCGCTTAATCAGTTGACGGCGAGTTGAGCTGTCACCACTTGTGATTAATTCCACGGTTCCTTCCAAGGCAGTGGTAAACTGTGCAAAATCAGTCTTTTGAGAAAGCGACTCAAACAGGTCTAGAATCTCTTCCTCTCCTCTTGTTAGTGGTTTCAAGCTTTTGTTCTCTTGACAAATAGAACCTGGAAGGCTCTTTTTTCTTGTTTTCACTCGTCTTCGAACATGAGAAACTTGATTTGAACGCTTTGTTTTAATGAAATCAATTATCAAATTATTGTGCTGCACCATTTTTTGTAATTAGATTCTGTCGGATTTATTAATTATAACCAATCAAGATATAAATAAAATAAATTACGAAATCGTGCAACATAAGACAGAAACTTAAATTTTCATTAAAATGTTGTTTTTCATTATATTTGACATCAACATTTATTGAAAAAATAGATCGCCGACTCATTTCATGTAAAACCCCGTTTGAAAAAAAAACCTTTTTCGCGCCAAAACATGGGACACGCCAAAAGTGTCCACTAGACCGAGCTGTCCACTAGTGCAGGTGTCCACTAGACCGAGCCGGCACTGTAGTGTTGTGCATTAAGTGATTTTTCAAAAAACTTTCTTTGTCATTTATTTTTCGTTAGCAAATTTTGTCGATGCTTCGTTTTCGTTTCTTTCTCCGAATTTTTCAAACGATAGTTTTCAATTGGACGAATAAAAAAAATCATCCGACCCAATTTTTACAGCAGGCAAAAAGGAATCCATTCTTTGTTCATAAAGTTGTCAGATTTAAAGTGATAAAACATTTCAATTACTATACTCATTCAGGTACTGTATATGGGAATAGGTACTCTCTTGGCAGTTTAAACTATGTAAATTTACTTGGAATCCAGAGTGCAAATTTTCATATGGTAGCAATGTTTAAGCGATAACCATTCTGACAAGCTTACGTAAAAGGGCATTTCGCTGGTAGCTCTATCGTAGCCCAAGCCTACATATCTTTTTTTACCTCGCTAAGAAATACGATATAATAAAAACAGCCAATTCAAAATTTTTAAAAGCTGGGTTTATTATTATATTTTTTATGATATTAACTTGGCCCGTATGATTTAAGCTTCCAGAAGCTTAATATGCAGGAATAATATTGCCAAGGGTTTGAAGCAATCCAAGCTCGTAATCCGAAACCAAGTGTCTTATAGCGTTTTCCAATGGCGTGATTTTCAAGAAATTTTGCACATCCAGAGTAGATTTTAAAAAATTGTTCCAATGGGAAAACAGTGTTGTTCCAATGGCCGACAGATATTTTTTTCAGATCCGCCAAGGAGACAACAAAGGTAATACCGGATGCACGGGGTATTGGAAAAGTTGTTAAAGAATGTGTAACATACCTAGCAGCGTCGAACATCGGAATTTTTAGTTTGGTTGTAAGATCAGCATGATGCAGCTTCCAGATCTTTCTGAAACGTTTGCAGATAGTATTCCTGCCCATCCGATGTGTGGAAACAAGGGTTCTTATTTTCGGAATTAAAATCACCATGCGACATCACTATGATAATACATGAATCCTTTTCATAGTAGTGTCTACGCCCTGCGAATTTTTTAACTTCCTAAGTCATGGCCTAGGGTATAAAAACACATTAAACCACATTGAGAGAGAAAAGATAATAAAAATTACATTTTTAGTGAGATCTGGGCAGATATGGAGCTCATAGTGATATTTAGAGCAATAATATATAACCCGTTCAACGTCATGGTCCAAACCCCTTTTAGAGAATCTCTGCTTGTTGTCGAAATTATCACAGTACAAGAGAAGGGCATGGCATCTAGTATCTCCGATAGAATATGTGTACTTTTTCAAGTGGGCTGTGAATTTCGGTTTTGAAACCTTCATCCTTTTTTGTTTGGATCACCGGTTTCGTTCGTGTGACGTCTAGCGGTAAAGTAACTTTTCAAATGTAAAATTACCCATCTATGTCGTCGCTTCCGGAGATAGATTTGTCGTTGGGACTCATAACATACATTGCAGGTATGGAAAATTTACTTATCGTTGAGACTACCTAAAACATGAACACTAATAGAAGAGATTTATATCCAATTCAAATCCTGACTTGATTCACTTATCAAAGAGACTTCTTCAAAGTAAATCTTTGTTCGAAGAGCTTTACTTTAAACTTACCAAGCTATTAATCCCTTTTGAAAGACTTATTTAAAGTTGAAAAGGTAACCGGTAAGGCCAAGATCAAAATGAAATCCCTTATCGAAGAACATCCACTCAAATTAAGTACCCTATAGAGGTGACTGACTCTTAGTTCAATCACTTATCAAAGCCACTCTGCTCAAAATTGGAATACCTTATTGAAAGGACTGACTTAAAGTTGATTTACTTATCGCAGACCCTCCCCTCAAGACAAGAATCGCAAATCAAAGAGAATTAATCAAAGAAGAATCCCTTTTCGAAGAACTATTTATCAACTATAAATTTTCAATATCTACATTTATTATTGAACACAATTCAGTACAGCACACATATTTAACCTTAAAAAATATTTAAAAATTCAACAATCCACATTACACAAATATAATGTACCTTGTAGATGTCTTCAGCTGCAATGGCAAACACGATATATTTGATGAGACCATTTCGATTTTCTTGTTAAGTTCATTTCTTATGCAGTTTATATTCTAATGCATTTTTACAGCAAAGTGACTACCACCTCCAATATTTCATTCTTTTATCATCTACATCTGGCTCAACCATTGCTACGTTTTTCTTTTTTGTTTTATTATTCTTACACGTCTTTTTATTCAACTTAGATTTAGCCGTAATAAACAATGCCTTTGACAGATCTGAGTACTAAAATGTCACCAGAAATTAGTACAAACGTGAAATTACATTCTGTTCGCCTATTTCATTTATAACTAATAAAAATTTGAATGATATACATTTAACAGCCTATCATGCTGCTGAAATAAAATTTTCCAAGTGAACAATCGTCTGTAGCGACCCGGTAGCGTTCAAAAGAAGAGCACTTCGGGTCTATACCTATATCCTTACAAAATGGCGGTAGCTCTATGAATTTTCCCACTAAACCACTAGCAGTTCTCTATTTTAAAATAAGTGTGTACATTTTGTCATTTCCAACCTTTTACCGGTTTATCCCCTCTAAAATAAATGTAAAAGCAAAAATGATACAGCATTACAGCGCTTTCATCCACAGATAGAAATTGATTTTTTCATGGAAAATCAATTTCTATCTGTGAATGAAAGCTTTGATTGGATTTTTTAATGAAAAATCAATTTCTACACGACGTGAACCCTGCCGATGTCTGACACAACGTCACTCACTTGCTTTTCTTTATTGCAAGAGCTCAGTTGCAAATCGTTTTTTTTCCTCAAATTTTTGCATCTCGTAGGATTATTTTAGTGGAATTTATATAATTTACTTCTTACATCTTTTGAATCTGTAAGTATCACCACTTGAAGCATTATATTTAGACTGTGGACCATAATGTGTGCCATTTAATAATTTAGCTTGATATTGAGTCATACTCGCTGGTCCATCAGTCGACACACCGCGAAACTTCTCAGAAGCGCCTTGCGGCCATTGTGGCTGCCTGGATTGTTTTAAAGGCTTACTGAACCTTACCGGGGACAAACCACATGGCGTCTGCCCGACCTGTGATGAGGTCTTTTATTTGTTCTGGCATCTTTGCGGGGGGTACTACATCTTTAAGAAGCAGAAGGGAAAGATGCCCCGTAGCAGAAAGAAGCATCACCGCCGAGCCAAGGATGACCGTAACGGAGGTGACGATGCAGCCAGTGGGGTGGAGGAGGGCAGGGCGGCGGTGGCAACTTCTAAAAGGCTATTCTGGACATTTTTTTACCGGGGGGGGGGGCAAAAATTATAATTTTTGAAACTGTATAAATGGGAAATTTTTTAAGTATTCATTAAATATCCTTCTCATTTTATTTAATGACATTTAATTAAAATCGATTTATTATATGTTATTGAATACCGTATTCATATATTCAATATGACAAAACTATGCTCTCAGAATCGGTATTATTCATTTTCAAAAGTACTGACCACCTGAAGTCGCTGTGTCGCAGTTAATGTGATAGACCGACTAACAAGAATTATCAATATTACTGTGAAACGTTGATCGATATAAGTATCCTGAGTTCAAGAGTGATGAAGGAAGGAAACCGTGGGTATGCAGCTTCGTTCTGACTCAAGAATTCTATACAAGAGTTTAAAAATATCATATGAAGACAAAAAAGTAGCAGTTCCGGGTACGAAAAGAAGCAGTGCCCACGTCGAAGATCAAGACTTCGCGTCATCCAATACGGCCAAGAGTGAAATCAACCGGAATGCAGCGAATATCCGCCGTCAAGACATTGCGAGTATTCATTTACAATTAGTCTATCATTACGATGTTTACATTAGGAGTAGAAGTCTATAGGAAAAATCATCTCTCAACTGTACCATAGTCCAATATTCTTTTTTTCATTCATAGCTAGAAATTTCATTTTGTCGTTAAATATTTTGACTCGCCGTATTTACCCTGTTTTTATTTTTTCAGCCATTCAAAAAATAATTACTGTAGCTTATTTTCATTATTTCTTTTGTTTACTGGGTTTCTCAAAGTGCTTCCCATGCTTTTATTACTACATACGACCTGAAACCTCTAAAACAGTCTGGAGATCGTCAGACAGCAACTGAGCAACTCTAAAAGGGATGTGTTAAGAATGCAAAAAAAAGAGCGGCTCTTCGAGCGGCTCTTTTTTAAAGAGCGTAAGTTGGAGCGCGCTCAATCTCTTAAAAAATGAGCGTGAGCAAGACCTATTTTTCCCGCTCAATCTGCAATACACACCTGAAAAGTATAATTTTTCAAAAAGGGGAATCCAAAAAGGAATTATTTAGTTCCTAGGAGAGTGACCTGCGCGCGACCCTTTTTTTCTAAATCTTTGTTTTAGTAACCTTTAATCCCTTATAGTCTACACAATCGGTTCAGCAACTTATTCAAGCATAAAATAAACAGGTATTCAGCTACCCTTACTGTTGATACTTGATGCTGAACCCCAAAGAACTCCTCTTATATATTTTAATCTTAGTTTAAGTAACTGGTAATCTTTTAAAGTCTATACAATCGGTTCAGCACCTTATTTAAGCATAGAATAAGCAGGTATTCAGCTATTCTTTCTGTTGATACTTGTTGCTGAACCCCTAGTGCTCCTCTTGTGGTATCCAAGGTGAAACTTTTCAGAAAGTAGAACGAAAATTGCTTTTATATTATTTATTATTATTTATGTATCTTTTATATATTTTTTAAAAGAAACTTAAGTAATAAAAAAGTAAATTTTTCGCCATAGGTGGCGCTAAATGAGCGGGAAAAGAGCGGGAGCGCGTTCAAAAAATAAAAGAGTGGGCACAACACTGCAGCCCCTGCTCTATTCTATAATCCATAAATAATTTAATTCTTTTTGTTGTGGTCATTTTTAACGAATAAAAAGTTTAATTTCGGTCTTGGACGGGAATGGCTAACCCTTTTTTCTTATTTGTAAGGCTTAAACTAAACTTTATCTAGTGGTTTGGATGTTATTATAAGAAAAAGAAATTTAGGATAAAAAAATAAAATATATATTGTAAACAGTAATTTTTACATTTAAAATGTACAGTGGTTTAGTACCGCTGTATACTGTATAGTAGTTTAACCACACTTAATTCGCAGCAAAATATCAGGAAGAAATATGTAAGATTTAAAGGTAATATTAAGTACATTTAATTATATTTTTAAACTTCAAATTATCTTTCGAGCGTTTTAAATGTATAACTTAAGTTAATAAAAATGCGGCTTTTTTATTGCTTTCAATCATCTTAAATCATTATCTTCAAAGTACAATTATGTTATGGGTTTAATGGTTTATATAAGCTCGCAGCAAGAATCAAAACTTGATTACAGCGTAGGTAGAACACAAAAGCTTATAAAAGATGTTAAACTGGTTTCTCGTAAATAAATCAAATACTAGTTTTTATCATTTTCTGTTGAAAAAGATTTTAGTTCAACTTGATAATGTAATGTATTAGTTGTATGTATAAAATATAATTTATTATTATATCATAACAGACATTATTAAAAAGTATTTTAATCCATCATGCATGCTAACTAAACATAACTGATTGAGTAAGTGATGAAAATTTTTATCATCTTGAAGTAATAAAAATATAGAACATATAGGTACTGAATATAATGCAGCATGATTTTAAAAATTATTGTCATTTTCTAAAATAAATTCTAAAACAAAATGATTATCAGCGAAGAATGTCAAGTTTATAAACAGGTTGTAACCGTTAGACTAGCCGCTGAGAAAGCACCGTTAAACTGGTTATATATGTATAAAAGAAAAATAATGTAAACGTTGAAAATATCCCTTTTTACTATGGCAGTGTCAGTAGTTGAATAACATTGGATTTGTTTGGTGTGTTCCAAGATGTACTCTTTTCATAAATTGCGTTTTAGAAGGCGCCAATCTTTTCTTGCAAAAACAATTTTTATAACAACGTCAATATTGTTTGTGCTATCGAGCATAGATTATATTAAGCCATTTTCTTCAATCAGTGATGTAAAAAGATCGTATTTTCAGTGTCGTCCATCGAAGAAAATTGCATTTTTTAGAACACATAGATGTGGCACTAGCACTATACAAAACATTCTTTTCCGGTAGTATTTGTCACATTTTATTGTTTACATATTAATTTAATATACATTTTTTATTAGATATGCGACTAAACTAAATTTAAACGTTGCAATTCCTGCCTGGAATCATTCTTCGTTTGATCCAAATATTAAAAAGGATAATCCACTTAATGTTAAACATATTAAGTCGAATGGGTATAATGATGTCCAAACTGATATACTAGCCAACCACATGCTGCATTGGAATTATACTGGAGCTATAAATCTTTTAGGCCACGGGCTCAAGACTTTCACCATTCTTCGGGATCCCGTGACTCAGTTTGAATCTCTCTACTCTTACATGGATTTGGAGAAGATGTATGGGATGAGTTTGAAAGAGCTCATTACTATTTTGATCCAGAAGAATTCGACAGCTATTAAAGAATTGAATAATAAGCCAAGACATAGAGAATTATTCGGCCATAATCAAATGGCTTGGGACTTGGGCATCTCTCCGGACTCTTTCAGTGATTCTGAAGCTATCAATAAAGCCATCGATCAATTAGAAAATGAATTTGATCTTGTGCTGATGGCCAATCGAATGGAGGAATCATTGGTTCTTCTTAAACAACTGTTATGTCTGCCATCGTTGGAAGATGTTTCCTATCTGGTAGCCAGTTCTAGAAAACCTGAATTGGTCGTCAGATTAAATCGAGAAGAAAAAGATGTGCTAAGGAATTGGCTTGGCGCGGATGATCAAATTTACCGTCATTTTTCAAACGTGTTTGATGCAAAAGTTGAAGAATTTGGGAGATCTAGAATGGATGAAGAAGTATTAAAACTGAGAGTGATTAATAAGAATGTGTGGGAACGCTGTGTCATCAAACAAGTTGGAAATGAGATACTCAATGGAAAATATCAAGGGAGCAGTGATAAAACATTTGGATACCTCGTGAAAGAGTAATGTATTCTTAAATTTTATTGTCTATAATTTCACAGCTTAATTAAAATTTTATTTACAGAGATGAACCGGGTTGCGACCTTTACGCAATAAATGAAAATGAGTTTATAACGAGGTTTCAAAAGCAATAACTGGGAAGTTGTGATGATTCATGAAATAGTTTGAACAGAAATATACAATATACATAGATATAAATTGAACACATGATGTTTATTTTTAATTGATATTTATTTATAATTACCAATTACTATACCTCCAAAGTGCAGCTAAATGATTTTGGATCCATCAATGGATGTTTTCATTATATTACAATTATAAAAAATAGCTAATAAACTATTTTTTATAACAAGAAGGGGAAAAGTTGACAAATTATAACTTTATAATTGTAGGGGAGACTGGGGATGAATGTAACGCGCAGCAAATGTAACAAAAACGATTTCTCCTCTTTTAACCGTTCTAAAATTATGCTATTATAACCACCCATGTATTTTTCTATTGTCTATAGGATGCCTAGACTTAAATTACTAATTATGTACAGGTTTTTGAATAATCTAACAAAAACCAGTTTTAGGGGTCAAAGTAAAATTTTGTTTTCTTTTTCTTTTTCTTCTGTGCTTCTAATATTGATATGAAGATAATAACAATTGGTATAATATGATTGCTCGTTAAAAGCCCTTCAAGAAAAATATAAATACTCTGTACTTTAATCTAAATTATATCTACAAATTCGGGTTTGAATCAAGTTAGGTCTGTGTGCAAGAAATGTAACAGCCGGTGTTTATCACCCCCAAATTCAGAACTTTCGCCTGCTACGCCAGTCTATTGAAATAATACGTCGTAATTTGGTTTAAAAATCATCTCAAATGACCATGTTGACGTTTTAAACATATATTTATCAAACATTAACGATGATAAAAACATAACGTAACGAAATTCCGCAAACTAGTGTTTTGACATGTCAACAATAGATGGCGTAGTCGTTTGTTTACACAAGAAACCGAAAAAAGCTTGACGTAAAGGCTAATCGTGTAATTTTATGAAAGGAAGTTAATATTTTCTAATTTTTAATTTTTATCGATAAAGTTGATGATCAGATAAAGAAATGCCATGACGTTTTCGTGTCAGTTACATTTACCAAAACAGCTTTATTTCAAATTTTATATCTATCTTAAATCCAAAATTATTGGAGGAAATTGGAGGTTTGTGCCCATCACTAATATATGTGAAATTTGTAGAAGAAGAGATTGCTCCGTTAACGTAACTTGAATTTCCGGCAGACAATAATTTTCTGAAAAAGAAAAAAAAATGATTTTTCTCTTGATAACATTGCATCCATATTTCTAGGATGGCCAAAATTTTTAAATATACGTGTAAATATTTATTTATTTTAAATTTAATGTTATTGATTTTATTCACCCTTCACTAGCTGAGATCAATCACTCTATGTAAGATTTCACCAGCCTACGCCAAAATTATCATTGCTTCATTCAACAAAAGTTTAGAAGCCCTGATTGACGATTCATGTCAATTTATTGACTTGATTAACTTAATTCCTTGCATTAAAGTGGAAATGCTTAATATCGTACGATCGTCGTCTGTCCGGTTTGGAAACCAAGGAGAACCGAAAATGACCTCAGTTAACTCACCTTCGTCGGATTACACTTCGTTCATCAATGAAAAGAAACGATCCCGAGATGGCATTGTAACTAGTAATCTATTTGAAGAGCGCTCCCCTCACATCTTCCTTGAATTTATGGACATTTGTTATAATTCTCGCGATGAAAATCGCCCCTACTTCAAAATTGTCGGTTCCGATTCAAAATGAGCTACTTCTAGTCTTCAAGATTAAAGAGAGGTCAACGGGCATTAATTTTTATCAATTTTATTATCATGTATTAACTAGTATTCATTAATTTGAATTTTTATATTTAAAATATTCTTAAAAACTAAAACGCTGTTTATTACCCAAGAAGTATTTCTTTCGTAATGTAGTGTGACATTCTTTTAAAAAGAGAAAATTACCCTTAAGACGATTTTTTTCAAATAAAACGAAGTGCTTCGTGACGTTCACGCATTTTGAAACGTGATTTCGAATTCATCTAAAGATAATTTCAACTCTATGTTATTTAGAGCGGATATGGACGACGATGTTGGATTCGCATGGTCTTTATGTTGGTCTTTTTATGGTCCATATATTGTTGTCTTTATAGAAGACGAACTATTTCATTAGAAATGGGTAGCAAGTGTATTTAAAATTAAAGAACTTCTCAAAACAATTTGAAGGAGAAAAACAATAAAGGAGACAAGTTTTCAATTGATTAAAGACTGATGTGAGAATACAGCTTAGCCCTTCGAAATATAGCAGTTGCTTAAAACTAGAATGGAAACTTCCTTTTTATGAAGAAAATCAAAAAGTGCTATTCATTATTTTACTTTAATTTTGCCGACTCGTATTTTTCCTTTTTTGACCTACATGTTTAAACATAACATAAAATGTGGACTAATCTGCATAAATTTTTTAAAACATTTTATGTTGGTTGTGTAAAAAGTAGTATTAGTAGTCAACGACTCAAAGTTTTACTAACCAGTACTCCAGTAGGCTTCTATAATGATGACATTTTATCCAAAAGAATATAACTCATACAACCGATTTATAAAACAACTGTTATGAAGGAAATGTGACAAAGGGACGATGAGCGAATTCAGCTCCTTGGGAGGTGTTTTAGGAACCTTTGGAGTCGAGAGGGATATCTTCCTTTCTTGGACTTTAGGCGACTCTTCTTTCTGAGGAGTCTTGAGACCACTGACTGAGCTCTTGCGTGGTGGAGCAGCCTTGGTATCGGTCTGAGCAGCTTGAGCGGCAGCCTGAGTGGCGGCTCTCTTCCTCTTTTGCCCCTCCTCAGCGTTCCTCTTGAGTTCAGCGGGAGTCAGGATCGCATGCGGATTTGATTGCCTGTGATCAACTGATGGGTTCCATCAGGCTAGAGGAAACATAATTCATAGATGAGAAATAATAATAAGGAATAAAGAGAATGTGATAATTAACTATGCAATCGAGTTCATACAATAAGTGCCATACCTGAATGGCGACCGTGCTTGTTCGGAGACGGAGTGGGGCTACCACTCAGTCCACGCTTCTGCCTATGGCCGACCTGCGGCTCTACATTCATGAGAAAAATAAAAAGAAAAAATAGTAAAACAGAATTTTAGGGCGTCGTTTTTGCAGCAGAAATAAACCCGTATGCGGAATCGATATAGAGAATAACAGATTATCGATACCACAGGGCACTAAAATGGGTTTCTCCTGTGTTCTACTTACCAGGCATTTCCTCAGCCTCTGAGTCAGACTCATCTTCGGCCAAGCTCTCGATCTCCGCCTCAGATTCGACTAACACGGTGTCCTCCCCATCAGCACATGCTCCACCAGCTGGCTTAAGCCATAGATAGCGGAAAAAGAGTTGATATACTACGTAACAAATGGAAAGAAGGGAATAGAGATAAGAACAAGGATAGGGAAAGGTCGAATTAGAGCCTCTTCTTACAGTCAGCATTCTTTTTAATATAATTAAAAAATACATAAAAAAGAGTTATTTTACCTTTCTTCTTCGTGTAAGACACCAGGGCAGCCTTGATGCGCGTAACTTGTTTCGAGAACTCATAAGGGACGACGAATATACCGTCAGCAGAAACATTATGATACATTAGGTAACGGCCGTCACCCAATTCCAGATCGGGATGCCCAAATCCCGCTCCCGATGCCCTTCGTTTAAATCCAGCAGATTCATGAGAGTTTGTTTGTTGAAAATGACGCCGTCCTTCATGGCCGTAGCAATAGTCCCCTTCCATGTAGTTATGAGGGCGAGGCGCTCGTCCTTCGTCAACCTAGGGAGATAGAGATCGGCGAGATGATCCATTGGCAACTCTTGACGCTTACGAGTGAAGTTATCTCGGAGGCCGCATCCGCATACACGCATACCAAGGCGGATGAGAATGTGGGCGAAGCCGTCTTGTGTCACGAGATGCGTACCACCCGGTACGGCGTTGCAGGCAGCCAAGTTGAGATGTGTCAGGAATTTTGGAGTTCCACACTCGTATTTCTTGCCGTTCTTCTTATAGTAGTTCTTGTCACCTGTGCAGAAAGCCCCTTTACCGAAATTCGGTCCGAAAGTATCGAGGAATTTCTGCAAATATAGAATAAGAATTTTTTGAATATATATTATTTTTTCTTTTCTATATTTGATCAACTCTGCATCTTCCGGTCCATTTTCCCCCTGAGCAATTATTGCAATAAACTCATGCTGCCTCCTGGCTGCAATGCGGCCAGGTCGAGTTCGAGTGTTGATGGTGATTTGTGTTTTCTCCTTTTCATGTGCGTGAGTTGCCATGTGGTTCTTCAAGATCACCTTGGACGCAAAGTATGCAGAGCGCTTTTTGCAGGTTCGATACAGTAACTGAGATTGAACGGATGGGTTGTACAAATCATTTGGCACAACCTTAAATGATTTTGCTGATCGGGGTAAATGGAATTCATAGCCGGAAGAAGGTTCAAATTAATAAATAGAGAAGAAAATTTATGCTGTTGGAAATCTGATCGTTCTGGTGTTCATAGACCACCACTACTATTAAATAGAGGAATAGAAGAAGGAAGAAAACTAAATGGTACAATTCAAAAGAAAAAGCTCCTTGGTGATGAAAACAACTAATACTGGAAAACTTCACGATTTGAGTGAAATATTGACTTGTTCTGATGTGCTCTGCGAACCATTGCCGGTCTGGAATCTTTTCAAAAAGATCTGAAAGAAGCTCGACCATCATAAGAATCAATTTACTCGGCGACTGTTGGATTACCGTCGAAAACAACAGCGGACCAAATCTAGGACAGGATCTTTCCAGCAAAGCCGATTTTTTTCCCAATCCAAGTCAACGGTCCGGCCGGCCAGATCAAATGCGTTCTAAAATGGTTGTTTTCCAGGATGAGTCCGGCTTTTTCCCGACTCAGTGGTGCCATTTTCCTCTCTACACGATTAAACGCACTCCTGTAGGGCGCAATGCGCATTGGTTGCAATGTTTACCATTATGGTAGACAATATATTTTAAAAAATGTCATTGTTCATTTTTCTGTTAAACAAAGGTTTTCGTCAATGTCTCCTACGCAATACACTCGTTGAACCTCGAATTCTTGGAAGAAGATACATTCCGCTCCTACTATTCGAACCACATCACCGACCTTAGCTAGTTTAAGGTTGGGAAGGGGTGTTCGGGATGTTACGGCTAGAACTATGAAAAAAGATAGCGCTATTTACATTGAACGATTTTTATGTGGAAGATAATTCTTTCATTTAGCATTAAGCTATTCATGATATGAAAAAATTATTAATGGAAATTTAAAAAAATTAAAGTAAGATTATGAACTTAAAAATGAAAAAAAAATGTTTAACATTGAAAAAAGAATTTTTCTGTTCTGTTAAACAATAATCTATTCTTTTCTTATAAATGATAAAGAAATATTTTTGTTTTTATTTTTTAGTCCATATGTGTAATTGTCCATATGTCTAATTAAAAGTTTTAAAAAATGCTAATGATTATTTTTCCAAATGCTTAATAATAAAAAAATATGCATTTGAAAAACAATAGGTTGTAATTTACAATCTATTTAGAATTTCAACACCACCACCAGCCAACGACCTCATCTCCTAAACGAAGATGGTAACATAAATAAAAACAACAAAAATATAAACCATTAAATTTAAACGATATTCTACTAATCAGAGCACAAAACAACTACATCCAGTTCATCACTCTACTCTTCCGAAATTACACTAAACTGCTTTATTGGACAACAAACAGAATCCAGCAACACCTCTACTAACCAATTTAACTTAGCCAAGCATCAATGTGAACTATGGCTCACCAATAGCTAAGCGTTTAAGGTAAATCATTTTCAAAACAAAAAAAAAATAATTAAAATCTATATCTAATCACAACTACTTTACAGAAGCAGGTCCAAGAAACAATAACACAATTAACTCAACTTCACTTAACTACCTAAATGTAAACAAACATCTCCTATCTAGTTGAGTTGTTCTAAATTCTAGTACTATATTACTACACTCATTAATTTACCAGTCCCCTGTACACCTTATTACTTATTACATAACTTGGCAAATAAGCTTATTAAAAATCAAACTAATCAATTGAAACAAAATAAATATATATAATCAATACTATAGACATGAAAACTCATAAATAATTTTACCTTAAAGAGATTAAGAACTCTGGCATTAACAAACTCGGCAATAATAAAATCAGATTGCTCCTCAGCTTCAAGTTATTGATATCTTTCTGTAAAATCTCTATTTTGGCGAGATGCAGTTAGATCAGCGACAGACTTCTTTAAAGCAGTTGAACAATGGACTTTAGGAACATTATCATTTTCAGGAAGATTCTTTCTTGATTTCTTATTATTTCATACGCCATTACTGTACTCTACAATTAAATAAAACTAATCGAGCTGTCAATATACTCTACACCAATAACGCAACCCTTACATCTTTCAAAAATGTAAATGTATTAGTCCCCCTACCAAGAATATATAAAAAAATACGGACAATCCTTTATTACACAAAAACAAATGAGCCACAAACCTATATTTCCATCCGTCAGAATTCAGTGGTCTGCTAACAGACTCAGCAACAACGTAAAAGTCCGCTTTTACATTTAATCTTACGTAAACACACGACTGTCACCTTCATTCTAAAAAGTGTATTTTCCAACAAAAAAGAATAATTAGTATAAAGAAGGTGTAAATAAAATGTGTAAAGTTTATTGGGGCATTGTATAGGTTAGCAAATTTCCCCTAACTCGATATAGCTTTTGTCAGAACACAGAAGTCAGAACACAGAAGTAATACACGTACCCGCCTGACTATTACCTGTCCCTCTGAAGACATTTCATGAAGATTTGAAGAGATAAATGAAGTCATATCTATTGCTAGGTGGTTTATGTTCGGTTAATTTCACTGTCAAACATGTTATAAGATTAGCAAAAAAAAATTATGATTTTTTTATAGAATAAAATAAAACCTTATAAAAGCTTTTGGATGGTACGCGAATTGAAATTACAACCTTCAAAGGGGCACTAGTGTTCTCTGAATTCATAACCATATCCTCAAACGTGCTCGACCCACGACTTTTCGTTTTTAATAGCATGTTTACAACCAGAGCAATGAACCCATGCACCTTGTTGGTGTGGTGAAAGTTATAAAAGCATATCAGTAAAAATAACTTAAAGTAACCTAAATGTAAATGATTGGCATCATTACGTCGGGATTATTTGATTCCTCTTTTTTAACTGATTTTTGCACTGGGAAAATACACAACCTTTTAAAAAATTTAATAAAATACAACTATTTGTGTTTAAGTTCCTTATATTAATTCAGGTTTAATTTAAGTTTTCCTAAAATAAAAACTTAATAATCACAAACAACTATTTATTTCCAAAAAAAATTATTATGTTATTTTCTAAATATAAATATACGCATTTATTTTTTACGTGATTGAGACAATAAAATAATGATAATATATATATATACAAATATGGACCGAGCGCGCTTTTTTTCGTGATCACATTGATGATTAAGTGGTCTTTATAAAACATAAAAAGACGTGTTCACATTATCAAATTAATCAAGATTAATCATTGATTAATTTTTATTTTATTTTTTAGGAATTGTATCGTGAAGCAATTCATATTCCATTCCGGACTAAAACGAAACATCCGTATTTCCGATGATAATAGAAACTAGAAGAGAAACCAAGAAGATTCAGTGATTGCGGCACCGCAAAATTGGCATTCTCCCAGCTGAGGTTCATCACGTTGGGCAACGAATGGCAAGACCAAGCATGAAGAACAGAAGTGGTGGAGGTAGGGCCGTAGTTGATAAGAAGCACGCGCGCCTTAACATATTCCACAGTGACCTTCTCCCTCCAATGGGGCTTCCATGATGGGAAGACCTTCCATGATGGGAAGACCTTCCATGATGGGAAAACCTTCCATGATGGGAAGACCTTCCATGATGGGAAGACCTTCCATGATGGGAAAACCTTCCATGATTCGCTTTTCAACCACGTTAAATCCAGCCTTTATGTGCTTCTCCCTCGAAGTCTGTTCGATACCCTCTTCATTTGTTGAGCATGAAGAGGAGGGAGTAGAGCATCGCATGCATTCATGCAACGCTTACTTAATGCTTTATCGAAACGTGAACCATCAATCTTATTTTAAATTTTTCCCAATTGACCCAACCTCTTCCTTGACTCATTGCATTCTCCGTCAACCCAATTAAGAACAAAAAATTGTTTGGTGACTTTTTCTCTCAAGCAATTCAACGCCATATAAACAATATCAACCTCCTAAAGACTGAAAATTTATGTAAAAACTCAGAATGCAATAATTATTCACATTCAAAAGGTGGCTGACAAAGATTTTATGTTGTTTTGACCTGAACTAGAAAACAGCTTGAATGAATGAACACAGTCTCTTATGATATATTCCTTAAAGTTTCGAGGAATTATGTTCCCGAGAAAATATTTGAAGCTCGAGCAAAGCCACTTCCAGCATTAGTTGGACGTCTTGTATTGCTGCTACTTAAATAAAAAATAATAATTTCAGACAGAAACTGCATCAGAACAGAAAATTGGGTTATTGTTGGCGCTCTCAGTAACTTTTTTTAGCACAAAATGATCCAACAATGAAAGAAAGTCATAGGCTGCCGGATAATTGATATCAAATACATAGTATGTGACAATCAAATAAAAAAAAAACATTAGATTGACACGACATATAATTTATGATGAAAGATGATCCGTCGCTGCAAACGATTTGCATAGTGTGGAGTGATTGGGGTTTATCATGTTCTCTGTAAACAATGCATCTAGGACCCTGCTGATTTTTCCTTTGTCAGCTTTTTGGACTGTACCGGATGACGCTGCCAGAAGTTGGTCACAAAACTAATAAATGAAAAAGACATTTTAAGTAAAATAAATTTTAGAATTTTTTTGTAAAGTTAGTTCTATAACTCAAAAAGATACTTGGTGAATTTGGCGAGAAATTTGGCGACCGATTTCGGCGAGTGATTTCGGCGATAAAGAAAGCTCGCCGAATTCACTTCCGCTTTTGGTTATTATGTCTGCGAAAATAAAATCAATAAAATAGAATAGAAGTTGTGTTACTATGCTGTGATATATTAAGATCATTATAAGTACAGAGCACCACGGAAATTGCATTGGATAAAATTGGAAAAAAAATCGGGAAAGCATTAATAAAATGTTTGCGTCGCTTATATAACCAAAGTTCCCTTCCGGACTCCTGTGGCGATCTGTTTGACGTTCGATATATGCATACCCAGGCTACCAGAAATTTTCAGTCCTTCCTCCTTTTAAAAATTAATTTTTTTTTCTTTTATAGAACCCTTAAAGCAAAATGTTAAATAATTTCAAACGGCGATAGGTTTACACCAAACTTACTTTAAGACTGCGTAAACAAATTATCGAGGGGGTGTAGGGGTAGACTTAATGTTACGCATTTATTAGAAGAGGTCCAAGATTTCTTATGGACTAGGTACGATGGGGGGGGGGGTCATTGTAAAAAACGGCGAAAAACAGCAATACGTATTTTATGGACGGCCCCTTAGGGACCGTCTCATCTAATTATTTGTTTCTAGTGGGAACTGGGCATGGGAAATTTTAAAAAAGTGTTTACTCGAATTTACTTTTTATTCGCCGAATTCTCCTGAAAATTATAATTTGTAAGGTTCTTTTTGGCGAGGAAAATATTTTTAAAAACTCGCCAAATTCGACCTCGCCGATTTTTTTTCATTTTTTAGTGTTGTTGTATGGGTTAATTTATCACCGGTGAAGATTCCAAAAAAAGCTACCATTCCCATTTTTCAATAATAAAAAGTCGTCTCCTACTATATAGTCCTTGCAACTGTTTGCAGTACCGCCAGGTGAAGTCGTTGAAACGATGATTTCTTCAGGACTTCAAAGTTGTAAAAATTAAGGGATCCAACTTGGCAGGTGCTCTTTTTCCTCTGTCACTCTCCTCTTTTTGTTTGAAGATGTGAAAGGAGGAAGAGCGGCCTAGAACGTCCCGTATGGTACTCATTCTCTTTCTTTAAATTTCATTGGTAGTTTCTATTTTTATTGAATCATTTTAATAGCCTCTTATAAAAGAGTAACTCTTGATCCTAACCGTTTCTAATTGAGATGATGATACGTATTGGATTAAGGGATAAGTTAATTTCGTTTATTCAATTCATATTTCCTAATTGGTTTTTATATAGAATGAATTCGATAAGTGAATTAATTGTTTTAAAAAATAGATTTTAAATCTTGGTGATTGGGTTGCAATAATCAAACTGACCGTGTTTATACGTAGATAGCTGATAGGGAGATTATGAGCCGCACTGTAGTGGTTTGACGAAAAGGTTGATAGTTTTGCTTAAGATAGTGAGTTAATATTTTCTTACCATTTTCAACTTGTTATAGAATGATTATTTATAACAAAAGATATTGGAAAGACAAATGGTACCAGAAGTAAATAAAATCGTTTACCTACTAAATGGAATTCGTAATACTCCCTTTTTTAAGGCGTTTCTTTTATAAATTTTCATATTCCTTAAAATAAATACTTTCTCAGTTTGGTATATTAGTAATAAATTAAGGTGTGTAAGGCAGTATCGTTTATTAACCAATTACTCAAAGATAACTAATTTGAGGAATGTTCTTAAATATTTTTTAAAAATCTGTTTTGATGTGTGTATTGAAAGTGTTGAATAATAGGAATAAAAATTTTACCCCTTTTATTACAAGAAAGAAACAGTTGAAAAGCTTAATAATAAAGGCACTAAAATAAATGTGTATTCAGTAATCATTAGTCGTCAGGGTTCACGCCTATTCCAAAGCTCTTTCCATTTAAAAAATGATAATCAAATGTGTATCTTGAAATTATTGAAATATCATTCAGCGGGATATTAAAGAGGCCGGGGACAATTGCCTTATTTTTGAAGCCAACATGAGAAAGCAAAAGGGGTTTACAAGGCACACATGTTATATAATATTTTCAGAAATATTGAAATCCTTAAATAATAGTTTAAATTATCTATTTGCTTGACTACATTGATTTTTCAGAAATTATTTTGGGTTATTCACTACAGATCATGGAATGGATTTGGGTACTAAATTTTAATTATTAACTGAAAACCTGTAAGGCAAAGGAAAATAAGACACAAACAATGTATGTACCACAGAGCATTTATAATATTCGCTATTAAGGGCTTTAAAATCGCTCTTTAAGACTCACTTAAACTATGTTATAGTATTAAAAGACTTATAAGGCCTGAAAAATGTGTGATTTTTTATGGAAATCTTTAATGACATTTTTTTCTATTCAGCATGTTTATAAGAAGGTTTAGTGAATATGTCTGTAGTGAGGTAATAGATTGAGTAAGATTAATACAAATAAGAAAATAGAGGGATCTTATGGCCTGCTAATCTTCAATCAAAAATAATTTCGGTACTATTCTCTACGCTGAATCCGACGAAGCCATGAATGAAGCTGTAGCTTTAAAGGTTCATGAGTCCATCGCCGACTGCTGGAGGATAACCGTCACTGGGTTTGCGTGGAGAAAATGAGAGGGCGGTTTTCTTGCCTTCTTGTTCTCCCACGATGGATTCTTGGAAGAAATCATCCGGGAATCCTTTTACGTGAATCGAAAGGAAATTATCGTTCTTTCCTGGAGTCAAGGCCATAGGTGTTCCTTAACCCGATTTAGAGTCTGGTGAGCGTTAAGCACTTCAGTATTTTCCTCTTCTGCCACCATAACTGCCTAGTAATGAAGAAGAAGTGCCTTTTTGAAAATTTAACCAGTTTAGAAAAACGGATCCTCCATTGCCAGTTCTTTTGCATGCGGAGACCATTTCGCAATTTACCTTCGCGATTGTGCGGTTGCTCGGACTCGTTCGGGTTAGACGACACTTCTTTTTGGAATTTTTCGTTCCATCACATCCTTGCTGCCGTAGTGAAGTTTTTAGTGCGAGAAGTGCAACACCATGTATTTGTTTCTTCTTTCAAAATGTAGCGGATGCCCAATCCATCGGTAATTAGCACCATTTTTCTACTTGTAAAGTACCTTTCACGATTACTTCATAATTTGTTTCCGCTCTTGCAGGTAGCCTTGCCCTATCCATATCCTGTTCTACAGCATCAGGAATTGGGTCTGGTGATACCGGCCGGAACACCATGTCATCCCGTTCTACCGGTGGGTGTGGTGCATCCAGTGGGGTATGTGGTTGCCATCTCGGTGGTTGTGGAGGAGGAAATGCATCGTTTCCATGCTACTCCTGTATCCTTTCCGGCGGCGGATGCAGAAATGGATTGTTAACGCGCTGCGCATGAATTTTTTCCGTCAGCGGAAGAAGACATGGATTGTTGCCGCGCTGCGCATGGATTTTTTTCCGTAAGCGGAGGAAGAAAAGGATTGTTGACGTGCTGTTCTTGGATTCAATTCCATGGTGGTGGTGGCGGATGTAGTGGACACGGAAGGTCAGTTGCCAGATCCTCCAACCAACTCAGCGGGAACAGCGATGGAGGACAACCAAAAGATTGATTTGTGGATGGTGGTTGAGGTGGAGTACGATATGATATCGGAGGCGATACCTTATAATTTTGAATCAAATTCAAATTCAAATGATGCGGTGTTGCTGATCTTCTGATTCATTCAGCTAGTGCGGTATTGGATGGCACTCAAGCGAATTAAAGCTGGTATTGCCTACTTCCATAGGCAATACTTGTTGGTATTGCCGACAAGGTCTTCCACGTCCATTTGTGCTCAATAAGGTAAAACCCATAAAACCCATCAAATATACTACATGTATTTTGTGTGGGTTAGTTAAGATATTGTAATATTACCTAAAATAAAATTAAAACAATTAGTGACGCCCTTCCGATGGGATTCTCAAGCGGTAACCCAAAGAGCAAGTAAAAGTTCTTAACTTTTCCGTAACTTCACCATTCAAAGCAGCTCTGGTTCCCGGGACATGTTTTTTTTTTCGGCGAAGCCATTCTTGACACAAAAAAATTCCCTTTCGAACATAAAAAAATTCTTGGCAATTTTTTAAATATATTAATCTGTATTGATACGTTCAAGTTCACTAATTTACCTAACAAGGTTATGATACCGTTGATACGGTTGTTGGAGAGCCGTTATAGTGAAATTAGTACGGAATCTTGTATAGTGACGAAGTTGATGTACCTGTACATTCTCGACAAGAATAGCTCTCGTCTGGACAATCTTATGATGGAATAGAGTCTCGACTGTATTAATATTGTTAAATATATGTTGAGATACGCAGGTGATTCTCAAAGTGTCGAAATCATTAAGAAGCTTGCAACATATTTTGGGAAAAATCAGTTTCACTTCCCGATTCAAAAAATAAAACACTAATTGTCATGAAAAAATAAAATGGTCCCATCAGTTCACCAAAAGCTGCTTGTAAGTTGTTTAAAATTCGTGCATCCCAATAAAATTATGAAACAGAAATAGGAAAGTGAAAATTTTTGATAATCATGATGACAGGAAAGAAAGGTGTCTATAAATTTTGAACCTGCAAAGATCTTAAAGTAGGAATATTCAAAGTTGGTACCACATTTCCAGAAAATCTGTTCTTAATTTTAAATATGTATAAACACACATTATTACTCCCCAAAACTTATATTTAAAGACCAATCGCATTGAAAAGAATAACGATGGCCATTTTCGACCACATTGTGTGTGTTTCTCTTGAGAGATACTGAAAATTAATTTAAAGGTGACAATGGAGCTAACCAATTTTTTTAAATTTAACCCATTGCCTATAAGACTCATAAGCCCATAAGACCTGCCCATAAGACCTCTTACATTTTCATCTATCACTTTTTAAAATTGGATAGAAATCCTTTCGTGAAAACGTGGAAAGAGAGGTGGATAAATAGGCGATTGGGTTAAAGTATTTTCCGTACTCATATCAGGTGAAACTTAATGTATTACTGAGGTTTCTTTTACACTTCTACATCCACTTGGGAATATAGAAACAACCAACACTTCTATTTCTTAATGGGCTGCTCCTTAGTCTCGAAGATGAGGAAATGGTTACGTGTATCCGCAGCAGATCTGGAAGAAGCTATTTGTTGCTGCTCAAGAAGAGGCTTCACAGCAACTGAGAAGTTCGAAAATTTTATTTGGTTCATCAACTCTCGAATACGCTTTTAGAATTCGTGTTTAGCGTGAAAAATCTATGGTGTTCCCCTGCGCGTGATGAGTTGAGCAAATGATCAGTTCTAGTTATTAAGTTTTATTAGGATGTTCTTTAATAAATATAGGGAGATAAAGCAACTGTGATGGTTGCATAATAGGATTACCGATGGTTTGGAGCAAGAAGGAAAGAAATACCTAGTAAAATCTGTGAATGTTTTACGTAATCATCCGTTTTAGTTAAAAAAAGCTGACTTAGGTATCAAGGAGGCAAATAGAAACATAATTCTCTTGGGTATTTGTAATATTACCCTCCTCCCTTTCTTGAATTTTTGTAATTGGTTGCCAATTAAACCAGGATTTCTTTAATGTGTTTTGCTACATAATTTTTTTATTGACACTTGAATTTTTAAAAGACAAAATCGTTGAGCTACAATTGCCACATTTCAGCAGAGAGCGCGTCGTCTTGTTGCAGCCTTACACGGTCTTCTTCGATACCGAAATCTGATACTCTCATCGCGGATCTAATAGTAAGGAAATTCATAAACACTATTCCTAAAATTCCTAAAACCATCTTTACTAAAGTTATCATGAGAAAGTTGGTCGGCGGGAGTTCCATGAAAGTTTGTGTAGAAAATATCCCAAAAAATTGCACAACTCTGGGCAGTGATTGGCTTAATGGTTGTCATATTCGAACCAACTGATTCTAGAAAAACATGGACACAAGATGATTCATGAATTTGGAATTGAGGTCCTTAGCGTTCGTATGCTTGACTAACCATACATGTCCCATTTGACAATGCAAAAAATCCTCCTGCATTTAATTGAAGGAAAGTAACTTTTAAGCGAATAAAATTTTGAATCTTTAGTTAGGTACCTACTATTTTGTTCACATGTCATAATCGCCGTAAACATCGTAAAATTTTTCTTCAAAAGATTTGCAAAGAATAAATTATTCTCTTTCAAAATTATTTGAAAAATAGGTGGTTCTAAAAAACAGCTTTCTGATTATCATAGAGATCCTAACCAAAGAGTACAATACATTCCGTAAAGTACTTTGTCAAACTCAAAAAATATATGGCATAAAGGCCGCATAATTGCTGGGGGGAAATTAATTAATACACGCCGTAAAATAATTTGTTGAAAGAATGCATATAAATGGAACACTCTGTGTAAGTTATATCCAGTATAGGATGTACTACATCTGCCGTTCAAGGCAAAACTATGCTCTCAGAAATATTATTATTTATTTTCAAATATACTGACCACCTGAAGTTGCCTTGTCGCAGTTAATGTGATAGACCGACCAACAAGAATTATCAATATTACTTCGAAATGTTGATCGATATAAGTATCCTGAGTTCAAGAGTGATAAAGGAAGGAAACCGTGGGTATGTAGCTTCGTTCTGGCTCACGAATTCTATACAAGAGTAAACAATATGTTATGAAGACAAAAAAAGTATCAGTTCCGGGGACCAAAAGAAACAGTTCCCACGTCGAAGATAAGGACTTCGCGTCATCCACTACGACCTAGAGTGAAATCAACCGGAATGCAGCGAATAACCGCCGTCAAGACATTGCGAGTATTCATTTACAATTAGTCTATTCATTACGATGTTAACATTAGGGTTAGAAGTCTATAGGAAAAAACACCTTTAAACTGTACCATAGTCAAGTATTCTTTTTTCATTCATAGCTAGAAATTTGATTTTGCCGTATTTACCGTGCTTTTATTTTTCAGCCATTCAAAAAGTAATTGGCTTATTTTTATTAGGTCTTTTGTTTACCGGGTTCCTCAAAGTGCTTCCCATCCTTTTATTACTACAGTACATACAACCTGGAACCTCTAGAACAGTCTGGAGATCTTCAGACAGGAACTGACCAACTCTCTTCTAAAATTTCTTAAACAATTGAATTCTTTTTGTTTTGGTAATTTTTTAACGAATAAAAAGTTTAATTTCGGTCTGGGACGGGAATGCTAACCCTTTTTCAAATTTTTAAGGGCTTAAACTAAACTTTATTTAGTGGTTTGGTGTCTTTTATAAGAAGAACACATTGAGGATGAAAAAAATAAAACACATATTGTAAACAGTAATTGTTAGACATAAATTGTATAGTGGTTTAGTGGGAAAAGTAGGGGCAAGCCGCCACTATTTATCTGTCAAATTTCATGTCTAACGTCATCAAGTTTAATTCTTTATATGGAAAGTAAGTTTATTTATATAGAAAAAGTAATTTTCAGCGGACTATAGTATAGGCTTGAAGAAAGAGTGAAGGAGCCGGATCTTACTTTTTAACCATCCCGGGAGGTTGAAGGTACCGCCCACTCAAAAATTTACCTGCCAACTAGCGAACCTGTTGATAACCTTGAGAAGCTCTTCTTTGTGTGTGACGCGCGCGTTTTTCTGCGCATGCGTACGTTTTTCTGCGCCTGCACGCAATTTTTCTGCGCTTGCGCGAGTTTTTCTGCGCCTGCGCGCGTATTTCTGCGCAAAACTACAAGTTCTAAGTTTACCCGCAGTTTTGCTAGTAGGCAGTTAGAAATTCGAAGAGGGAGGATACTTCGTCCTTCCGGGACGAGGGATGCCCCTTTTCTACAGGAGACCCCGGTCCTTCACTCTTTCTTCTAGGTATAGGTTAGCCATCAATTCCATAATCTAATAAACATCTTATCTACCATTAACTAATTTTTCTACATTCCTTTATATAGTAATACTGTCACATATAGTTGTTGTCTCCCAACAAGGTCGGAATCGTTTGTCGGGCGAGTCATTTCTTTTGTCTGGTAGCCGTTTCATTTTTTTCACTAGATTGAACCAAAAACCAGTACCATAATTCGACATACTTTGCATCTGTACCTAATTTAACTGGTCCTTTTTTTCCTGTAAATTAATTTACTTGAACAGTTTGAGAACACGTCTATAATTCTAATTCTATCTATAATTCGATTTTTTTATATGATTTAAAATACAGTTAGGCGGTTGATACATCTTAAGTAAACCCCGATTTTTTTTGAGTCCATGCATATTCCATTGTGTTAACTTTCTTCAAAATGAATTAAACATGACATTTTTTTCATTGAAAAATAATATTAAATTTACTCGTTAGAAATCACTTTTAAATTTTTAAATTTTTTGATTGAACATTGTATAAGTGGTGCGTTGTTGATAAACATAAAAAATGTACAGTCAACCATTAAGCTAATAACTCCTCTTTTCAAGTAGTCCCCGTCATTTTCTACCATTGAGTTACATGAAATCTTCATATTTCCTCTTTTTAGGGTAAATTTAAAAAAAAATAGTCATTATCTCATCTCGTTCTTTTGTAATTAAGTATTAAGTAAGTTTTTTAAATTACTTTAAAAAGTAAACATTTGTAGACAAAAGATCTGAAATTCCTAAGGTCCTTTTCAAATACAAAAAAAAATCATTTCTTTTATCAAAATTTTAAATTATATTCATAATTCGAAAACACAAACACGGTGTATTAAACTAATTCTGGTCTGGAAGCCGATAAGCCGTCTCTTGTCATATATTATAGCTAAATATTACCTGAGTAGTCTACAAAAGTGCATCCACATGCATAAATAGTTCGATTTTCGATTTTCTTCGAAATTTTCTTATGAAAACCGACGCAGAGAATGTTGTACTAAAATGTTAATACAAGAATTTCAATGATTTTAATAGCAAGTGTGAATTTAGCTTAAGAAATCAAATTGAAAATCTTTTTTTAAGCTCAACCCGGAAGTTATCTCAACCCGAAACGCGATCTTAATGTAATTTGTCGAAATAGAAATAAATGGAAACCACAAGATAAAAAAAAATCGTTAGTTCAAGAAAAACAAATTAAACAGAAATTATTTTTTAAATATAATATTTCAGATTTAATTATTATGTTAAGTGTATGATGTAAGCAAAATCTAGAATATGCTGATTGAAAGAAGTATAAAGCCTAATTCAGTCTGTGACAAAGTCTTTGAAGCATTCCTAACAAAAGGCTTATCTTATGGACGAAAGGTATGGAAGTCTAATAAACGAGAGATTTGCTAGAAATTTAAAGTGTTCATTTCAATTATTTGCTTGTAATAAATAATCGTAAGGCAGAAAGCCAGCTGTCTTGGATCGCACGGAAGATAACAATGCATTTTATTGGTATGAACGAGTCCTATGATTAAAATAAAAAAATTAATGTAACCTTCATTCCATTTTTATCGAGAACCAGTGGATCTCGAAAATTGGTTCTGAAATTAGTTCTGAACCACCCAATAATATTTTCTACTGGAAAAAAGACAATTCAATACAAAAATATATATAAATATATGTTCTTTTATTTTAAAAACAAAGGTTTTATACATTTACATTGTGTTAATTTCGAGGACTAAAATGTCATAATTTTTTAGTTTATTAAATAATATCTTTTACTTTCATACAAGATAATATTTCAAGAGACACAAAAACTAATTGATTCGAGAAACCATACACTCATACACTTGGAAAATAGGAAAAACCGTCACTGGGGAGAATTAAACCAACACAAAAAATTAAGCAAAACTTGATTACAGCGTAGGTAGAACACAAAATGTTATAAAAGATGATAAACTGGTTTCTCGTAAATAAATCAAAAACTAGTTTTGGTCATTTACCGTTGAAAAAGAAAATAGTTCAATTTGATAATTTAACGTCTTCTTTGTATATATAAAATATCATTTTTTATTATATTATAACAGACATTATTGAAAAGTCTTTTAATCGACCATGCGTGCTAACTAAACATAAGTGATTGAGTAAGAGACGGACATTTTTATCATTCTTAAGAAATAAAAATGTAGAACATATATATTAGGTACTGAACATAATGCAGCATGGTTAAAACCTTTATTTGCATTTTATAAAATAAATTATTAAACAAAATGATTATCAGCGAAGAATGTCAAGCTTATGAACAGGTTGTATCCGTTAGACTAGCCCCTAGGAAAGCACCGTTAAACTGGTTATATGTAGAGAAGAAAAATAATGTAAACGTTGAATATACATCCCTTTTTACTATGACAGTGTCAGTAGTTGAATTACATTTGCCTTGTTTGCTGTGTTCCAAAATGTACTCTTTTCATAAATTTCGTTTTAGAAGGCGCCAATCTTTTCTTGCAAAAACAATTTTTATAACAACGTCTATATTGTTTGTGCTATCGAGCATAGATTATAATAAGCCATTTTCTTCAATCAGTGATGTAAAAAGATCATATTTTCAGTGTCGTCCATCGAAGAAAATTGCATTTTTTAAAACTCATTGATGTGGCACTAGCACCATACAAAACATTCTTTTCCGGTAGTATTTGTCACATTATATTGTATAAATACTAATTTAATATACATTTTTCATTAGATATGCTACTAAACTAAATTTAAACGTTGCAATTCCTGCCTGGGATCATACTTCATTTGATCCAAATATTCAAAAGGATAATCCACTCAATGTTAAACATATTAAATCTATCGGAGATAATGATGTACCAACTGATATACTAGCTAACCACATGCTGCATTGGAATTACACTGGGGCTACTAATCTTATAGGCACTAGGCTCAAGACTTTCACCATTCTTCGGGATCCTGTGACTCAATTCGAATCTCTATACTCTAACATGAAATTAGAAAAGATGTATGGGATGAATTTTAAAAAGCTTATTATTATTTTGATCCAAAACAATTCGACAGCTATTAAAGAATTGAATAATAAACCAAGAAAAGCAGGATTATTCGGCCATAATCAAATAGCTTGGGACCTGGGAATCTCTCCGGACTCTTTTAGTGATCCTAAAGCTATCAATAAAACAATTAATCAATTGGAAAATGAATTCGATCTTGTGCTGATGGCCAATCGAATGGAGGAATCATTGGTTCTTTTTAAACAACTGTTATGTCTGCCATCGTTGGAAGATGTTTCCTACTTGGTGGCTAGTTCTAGAAAACCTGAATTGGTCGTCAGATTAAATCGAGAAGAGAAAGATGTGCTCAGGAATTGGCTTGGCGCGGATGATCAAATTTACCGTCATTTTTCCAACGTGTTTGATGCAAAAGTTGAAGAATTTGGGAGATCTAGAATGGATGAAGAAGTATTAAAACTAAGACTGATTAACAAGAATTTGTGGGAACGTTGTGTCATCAAACAAGTTGGAAATGAGATGCTCGATGGAAAATATCAAGGAAGCAGTGATAAAACATTTGGATACCTCGTGAAAGAGTAATGTATTCTTAAATTTTACTGTCTATAATTTCACAGCCTAATAAAAATTTTATTTACAGAGAGGAACCGGGTTGCGACCTTTACGCAATAAATGAAAATGAGTTTATAACGAGGTTTCAAAAACAATAAATGGACAGCTGTGATGATTCATGAAATAGTTTATATATATATATATATACAATATGCACAGATATAAATTGAACACATGATGTTTATTTTTAATTGATATTTATTTGTAATTGCCAATTTCTATACCTCCAAATTGCCGCTAAATGATTTTGGATCCATCAATGGATGTTTTCATTTTATTAAAATTATTAAAAAAAACGAATAAACTTTGCTTTATAACAAGAAGGGGAAAAGTTGACAATTTATACATTTATAATTGTATATTATGTTTATACATGCATATACACACGCAATTTATAATCATTAAGATTTTATTATAAATATCAACTTCTTGTGCAGTTTAAAAATTTATAATTTTAAGTTTGTCTAACGTGGCTGTTTTTCATTTTCTAGTATGTTATTAATAATTACACATTTACTATTTTTTAATCGTTTCTGCTATATAATATATTTATAATGTATCGAAGTTAATATATGTGTTCCTGTGTTCCTGCAAGTAAAATAGTTTATTCCTAATTTAATAAAATCTGTGTGTGTGACTCATGCACATAATGAAGATTTTAGAATTTTGCATAAATAATACTTTAATTTTATCGCTCTTCTAAAAATCCTTTAGATGATTAGAGGGAACAAACCTTTGAACATCCCCTTTTCCCCTGTGCCCAAAATCTATGTGTGGGAGACTGGTTTTAGCTTTTTAGTGAAGCTTAATTTACTCATATCCTTCCGACGAGCAACAAAGCGCGCGTTGTTAACTTTTTCTATGCTTAATTTTATTCTCGCATTTTTCTATGTTTACTAACAGATTTTAAAACAAAACTATTTGTAGATTTCTGTGTATCAGGACAAGAAAGTCAGATGATTTTCAGCGAACAATTTAGTTTTAATTAACTTTTTTATTATTACATTTATATTTAAAATAGATTTCCGACTTCATTGATAAATATTTTTTATATTGTATATGCTCTAAATAATTTAAAGCGTTGGGCTTCATTTAACATTATGGGCTTGAACCCCGCGATGATTATAAGTTATATTTTGACATAGTAACATTTCATAAGCATTTTATAGAAAAGTTGGCAATAGTATGTTAACGATTTATTGTTTTTTGTTATGATGAATTAATCCGGCAATTGTAAAGAAATTGAGAACCAATCTCCCATCTGAGACGTTCAAAAAATTTACATACGCCACTGCAAAAATGTTGCCAAATGGGTTAACAAATGTTGATTTTCTGACAACCTCAGATTGTGATAAAACTTAGGCCTACACTGATTAAAAGAGGAGAAACAGTTCTTTCAAATGGCTGTATTAAAATTTCAAATGAGTAAACTACCAATACAAAAAAATGAAAAAAAACGATGAATTCCATATGAGAGCCTATGTTTAAATCAAGAAACGGGGCGCGGCCTCACAAGGTGGCGCAGCAGTCTAATTTTTTCTGCACAAATCCTATACTTAGCAGAGATCCCAGTTAAATAGTGATGGGCGGAATGTTAACGGTGTAGACCCTTTCCATTCCGAATTTAACCTTCGATAGAAGATGCTCATTTCAGGGTCACATAAGATGCTTGTGGTATTTCTGGTGACTAACTAGTTTGGATTCACTTGGGGTAGGAGTTATAGAGTGCTGTAGTGATTGGGATTTCGAAAACATTTTCCCAACTGACGTGGAATACATGTAATTGGAATTTTACCCTTATATTATATTAAATAGAGAAGAGGGACATTAAAGTAGAATGGAGAACAAAATGATAACGATTTCATCGGACCAGAAATGTGTTTTTCACCAGAAATTTCAAAATCTCGCCAATCTACCGGAGAATGATTTTCAATATACATGTAATTTTTTTTATCTTCCTGATGAACGCTGTGGGATACAGAATCACACCGTAGGAATACTACTTTAGAAACTAATAATAATATGATTTTACCACTTTAGATGAATAAATCGAATCACTGTATTTCTCAATAACATGTCAAATCATAACAAATCTACCCCACCGATCGTCTGCTTCCGTCATTTCCAGGGCTGCCAACTCGCTCTGTATACGGACTCGGATATGTCCGTAACAAACGCTTCAAATTAGTCGTGCACAAGCCAAAATTGTGGAAAGAGACCATTCCCATTTAAAGATTCAAGCTTATCGAGCTTCAGATATGGTGGATTTTTCTGGTACATTTGACTGGTGCTTTTAAAGAAATTAAGGTCATTTGACAATTGATAAGCATCCAACAACTGTAATGGAATCCCTGATAATCAAAAAGTAAAAGATTAAATTATTACGAATGCAAGAATGTGAAAAATAGTAGACGGAACACAATCGTTTCGATTCTATTCTGAAAAAAAACATGACCACTATATGTCGATTCTTTCTTTCATTTTCTATTACTCATAGCTATGGTTATCATACAACGTCGGTTATACATCGTCTTGTTCGTCAAGGTTTTTTGGTTCAGCGAAAAAACAACATCTCAGTTTCCACAGCTTTAATAGTTCAATTGATTATCTGTGTAATCGATCAAAAAATTCACGCACCTTTATTATGGCTAAACAAGTAAGTGAAGTTGGAAATGAATCTGGTTGCAATAGGGAATACATCAATTACATTACAATTGCTGAGTTTTTACAAACAGACAAAACGAAACATGCTAGGTAATTCATCGAATTTAATTTTAAGTCAAATATCAGCTATCTTTTTTTTAGTTTCAAGACTAGATTATTTCTGAAAATGAAACAATGCTTTACAACTGACAAGGAGGCAAACCTGTTAAACCTTCCTGAGTTAACATTGACATTTTTGGATGGCAACCACCAATCTTTCACGGCCACAACTTATAGCCCATTATCTATAGAGCTTTTTGATTTACCTAAAGTAAGCTTCCAATACCTTATATTCCGTATAAACATCAAGAAAATAATGCTTATTTATATTAATAGCTTCGAGGAATCTACATTCTTACATTTGGTAACGCAAGTGGAAAATCTTTGGAGTTTCAAGGAAACCCAATCCCAATGTTCTTCACGTTTTGGTTCAAGGGGAAAAGTATTAACGTAACATGTCTTCTCAAGTGATTTCGATGACCTCATATAATTTGTAAGCCTCGGTAAGCCTTTACATCTTTGTGATTTACGAATTACTGGAAGATCAAATCAATTGAGCTTCTTGATGTACTTTTTTGTAAAATATGCATTACACGTCATATAATTGTATTTCTAAATTTGTGATGAAAGTAATAATAGAAACCGGTAACAAGTTTTTTCTAGTTTGTAAGCCATTCTGAATTGTCGTCGTTCCCCGTGAGAAAATCCTTTATAGTAATTTCCAACAGTCCACCCCGCCACATCCTATGGTGGATCCTCGAAAATACAGCAATGCTGAATGAAAATGTCAATGTCTCCGAATGATGTGGCTCGCCCAACTTGGTTGGCAATAAATCTTCCAGCTAGAAAAAAATTGGATGCTGTTGCAATTGTATTTAGTGCGTTTACTAAACTTTCCCATTGTTGGATATTGATTTATTGGTAGTCTGATCTTAGAGTTTTTTTTTCAAATGGAAACCGTCTAGTAGTAATCAATGTTCAATCCAATTTTGTTAATTTTTCAAGCAAGATGTAATTCTCAATGGATCAACGAACTAACGAGATATCTTGCGTCGGTTTCAAAGCATCAGGTCCAAACGTTACTGTATTCCTTTGATTGAGGTCAACGATCTATTTTTATCTGGTAAATTGTAAAACCATAACCATTTACAAAACACTATAGTAAATAAGATTTTTTCTTCGCGGATTCTCCTGAAAACTACGAAAATAACGGACCAAATGAAATTATTCATTTTCAGATCGATGGAAATGACTATCTTCCTTCCGCTAGTAAAATTGTTGTTGGTAATATTAATAAAATTATAATAATTATCTTTTTTTTCAAAAGAACTCTCAAAAACTTATATTTTTATATCTATATTTTTATAATATTAATATTTTATATCTATCTTAAATCCAAAAGTGTTGGAGGAAGTTGGAGGTTGATGCCCATCACTAATAAATGTGAAATTTGTAGAAGAAGTGATTTCTCCTTCAACTTGAATTTCCGGCAGACAATCATTTTCCGAAAAAGAAAAAAAAATGATTCTTCTCTTGATTGCATTACATCCATATTTCTAGCATGGCGAAAGGTTTTAAATATACGTGTAAATATTTATTTATTTTAAATTTAACGTTATCTATTTTATTCACCCTTCATTAGCTGAGATCAATCACTCTATGTGAGATTTCACCAGCCTGCGCCAAAATTTTTATTGCGTCATTCAACCAAAGTTTAGAAGCCATGGCTAACGATTCATGTCAATTTATTGACTTAACTAACTTAATTTCTTGCATTAAAGTGGAGATGCTTTTTATCGTACGATTGTCGTCTGTCCGGTTTCGAAACCGAGGAGAACCGAAAATGACCGTGGACAATTTCCTCCCCAAGTTTCAGACATTGCGTAGTGACGTCTGTTTTGGGCCTTATTCCTATTTATTTGATAGAGAATTCAAGCTTTTACAAGACGCTGCCTTGTCTTGCTCCCACTTTAAACAACAGGTCATTTATCTTGATAACCAAGCTTTACTTTAGCTAAAGCTTTAACTAAGAATTTCATAACCAAGCTATTTTTTTTTAAATATAGATTTTGCAAAATCATCGTTTAACATCACTTCGTGGATGGTGTATCATTCCGAAAACATGGCAACGATTTGAATCATTTTATTTGAAGTACTGTGATGACATGTTATTAGCCGTTTTGTCACCTACCATCCGTCAGTTAACTCACCTTCGTCGGATTACACTTTTTTCATCAATGAAAAGAAACGATCCCCTCGCATCGTCTTTGAATTTACGGACATCTGTTAAACTAATCGCGATGAAAATTGCCCCTACTTCAAAATTGTCGGTTCCGATTCAAAATGAGCTACTTCTAGTCTTCAAGATTAAAGAGAGGTCAACGGACATTAATTTTTATCAATTTTATTTCATGTATTAACTAGTATTCATTAATTTGGACTTTGGTATAAAAAATTTTCTTAGAAACTAAAACGCTGTTTACTGCTCAAGAAGTATTTCTTTCGTAATGAAGAGTGACATTCTTTTGAAAAGAAAAAATTACCCTAAAAAAAAGTAAATAAATAAAAGGAGACTTCCACACAATAAATTTTGTTTCCTTCCTCTTACATTGAATAAACTTCAAAATGGATGTCTGGGTAGCTATAGAGGCCTGTTTTAAAAACAAGAAACATCATAAAGGTTGTAATTTTCACTTCGGAGAATCTATTTTCGGAAGAGTGAAGAAAATAAGATATCCGCTACAAAGTATCTACAAAAAGACTTAGTTGTTCAGAACATCGTGCAAGATCTCTATTACGCCTTCCTTTTATAAAGTTAGACATTTTGTAAAGTTTATTACTAATTCTTTCGCCTTCCTACATTGATATTAAACATATTTTTAAGGATCCGGGAATACCTGGCCTGTTTAAGCAGTTGGACTGCTGGAGTCGTCAAAAACAACACTTAAGATTAGGGAAGCTATACCCCTACTTCCGTCGCAACTGGATAAAACACGGGTACTGAACTGCAGAAAAATTGAGCGTCTATAAAAACCGATGCGGCACTATCTTCGAGGGAGCTATGTTTTCGTGGAAGGCTATGATAAAGATATAAATGGTTGCTGAAGCTTTAGTTTTTGGTTCAGTAGATTGAAGGTATAAAAAAGGAACAAAAGGGCCTAATGTGGATTTTCCCCTTATCAAACTTTGCCCTTTATACCTGTGACCCTTTTAACTATACGAGCCCTGTTTCGGCAATAAAATTTAATAAATAATTCCCTAAATATGTATAACAGTAACTTAGGGTGAGCCGTTTTATAAATAATATCGGGGTCCAATATAAGAAATTCGCCAATCGGGTGTTTTTCTTAAACTATACACTCAAAATATAATGAGTCAGTGATGACTAATGGTGATTTTAGACCTACTATTGGTGAACGTTTTGATGAAAATTGCCGGCCTTACAATCTCAAAATAAAAAAAGAGGCTTTATGCTGAGGCAAAAAATTTAAGATCGGCAATTAGCGATAGATTCTTTAGAAAGATGTTTGTCTTTCCCCAATGGTTCTCGTTGAAAGTGAAATTATGAATACCGACTGGTTCGAGATGATCCGGTACAACGGAATAACCCTGCTTATTTCCTTTAAAGTTTGTTTTTCATCTTGGCGAAGAATTAGACTCCTTTTACAATAGCGTTGATGCCCAAGGATCCTGTAACCTGGATTCCTGATTTCTGTGGTAATGAAAAAAAATAATATGCTATTCTATACCTAACTAAAGTTCATGAGTATTAAGAATCATATACAGCCTTAGAACGTTTCTGCCGCAAAAAAAGAAATGCTTGATAGCTAAGATTATTGTCAGAAGACCAGATTGGACGTAACTTGAGAGTTGCTTTAAAGGAAAAATCAAATTTTTAAAGAAATATATTGTTCCTCGCATCACTGAAACTGGCAGAAAAACTATTGTAGACATCATCTCTGACGAGCGCAGCAAATATGCTGATGATGCTGATTGATTATGATCACTTTTACGTCTGGGTATCTGTGACCTATGTTTTAATATATATATATTATGAACATGATATACATATATTATTTCTTTTGTAATATTAAATTCTAATTGTAATATTAATTGTAATATTAACTATTTCTTTTTGTAAAAATTATAGTTTT
Source organism: Chydorus sphaericus (assembly GCA_030141595.1). NCBI lineage: Eukaryota > Metazoa > Arthropoda > Branchiopoda > Diplostraca > Chydoridae > Chydorus > Chydorus sphaericus. The sequence continues at coordinate 780,637 of CM057926.1, read as the reverse complement.
CCTCCTATTCAGTTGTAAAAAGAGGCAATTTGAAACACTAGACCAATGAAGGAACAATTTTTTTAATAATAGGAAGCTCCTTGTTTACATAATCAATATATATTAGAAATAAATATTATAGCGCATATATAACATTATTTCTTGTGTTAAAAAAACATCCAAAGGAAACGGAGATATACTCCGTATTTACTCTAGTCGGCCACTACTCACTATTCATTGTCACTGAACAACAATTTTGCTGTTGTCATATAAGGCAGGTAATTAAACGAATGAATTTTCGTAAAAACAATTGAAGTTTTAGAAATACTAACAAAACCAGTAAATTAATGTACTTGGGATGAATAAGCTTTACGATTGCATCTGAGAAAGACTGAAAAAAATTTTACTTAAAAAGGACGCTAGCAAATTAATCTCTCAACCTTTCACAAGGAAAATGACATTATTGTGAGATGGCAAGAGGAAGACTATTTCTTTTGGTGATGTTGCTTTGGTAAAGGAATCTAATCGTCATCTTTCCAAGAACTCCGTAACTATTTCATGAAAAAAGGAGTGAGAGCCGCGTTTTTTATTGTCTTAAAAAAATCTTGTTTATTATATATTTTTGAGATTCTACATACTGTATTGAATAACGCTTTCTAACTAAGCTTTTTATACGCCTAATGAAAGAGTTTGTTTTGCCTTATCGCTTCTCAGCTTGAATAAAAAACGGTTCGATTTTTCTTTATACTAGTTATTTATCATTTTATTTCACTTGATATTCTAAATTTTTAAGTGGGTTTTTCAGTACTCTTGATAACAACGAAGAACAAGCTATTTTCTTCTTTACAATAGTACTTGAAGATAGTTTGAATCAACTTTATATGACGAATTTGACTTTGGTTATAAATTTAGTGGCGATTCTACTGGCATACTATTAATTGGTTTAACCATCATTTTACTTCAAAACAATTGATAAATTTGTAAGTAACTTTCTATATGTTGGACGTGATGGTAAAGAAACATTGGTTACCGTGGACGAGTATCCTTTAATTATATCACAATTTTAAAATACTTAAAGGTTTCAAAATTATATGGTATGACCCAAGAGGCATCGTATGATTTAATATTTTTAATAATTTATTGTGTCTTACATAATAATTCAGACAAACAATTAACAAGCATTGGGAAAAAGAGGTAATGGCAATTCTTTTATTTCTAAAAGATATGCAGATAAAAAATTGATTTTTTACCAGATAGAAGATATCGGAACGTGGTTGCCTCTTCTATTATAATGTCGATACCTTAATAAACTTATAAACCATTTTTCATAGTAATTTACTGCTTTAGATATGATACAAGTTCCGTGCAGCGTAGTAACTTTTATCTCTTTGTTATAAAAGGAGTGGTCATAGTAGAATACATTGCAATTGAAACAAGTTATGAATACGGTACTTCGATTCTAACCACAAGTTATATATTTGAAAATGTTTTTACATTTGAATATATGTTACCTGTTAGTCTCTAAGATATTAATAACAACAGATTCTTTGTGGCTAGAACAGATAGAAAAATTTGTCGGAATGACTCACGTTTAATACAAATCCCAAAGGATGGGCAATTGTATTCTCTTTCATTTCTTAAATTCATGCAATGTATTTTCCGTCTCTATATACTATTTCATGAATTTGAAAGCCCCACTTAATTATAAATGGGGGGATTCTTAGATTAATGGTAGTGGACTTTGCGAGAAAAATACAGGGAGAAAATACAAATGCGAGGGGGTGTTTTATTTTTGCTAAAAGGTCATACAATAGGTTTACGACATAATTACTGTCATTAGAGAAAAAAGGTTGCTTCATACGTACGGATTGTTTCATTTAATTTTAATGTTACTCTAAATCAATATCTTTTTTAGCCTTCCGAGTCGGGTCAATGTAATGAGCATCTCAAATGGAAACCACGACCACAAACTACCATTGATTTACTACTCAAAATTGTCATTGACCCTAAGTAATTTTTAAGACCTTTTAAAACGATAGTATCATTTGTTACAAATTGAATTTTATTACAGGATGCCTCGTGAGAGAGTTGTCCATCTATTTGTTGGCGTTAAAGAAAAACCGGAACCTTGGTGAACAATTCAACTCTCAAGAAAAATGGATCGGCTGGACCAAAAAGTTAAGAAAACACAAATGAAGCAATACCAGGAATGGTTTCCCTCTATCAATCAGGAACACTTTTTAGCGCAATCGCCAATTAGAATTTCACTGCAGTGTAAATAAAGTTAAACTATGGTGTCGTAGACACCAAGGATCCGCATACGTTTTACGAAAACAATGATTCGGGCGCCATAGAATCACGACGCTCAAATAGGACAACCGGTTAATAGTTGAACGAAACCCATCGCAACAGGTTAAAAATACTTGGGAAAACATTTATTCTGCATACAAATTCCAATGTTTAAATTTTATTAATTTTTTTTTGTTTAGGTGCAAGCGTCCATACTGTAAAAAGATGCTTTACAAAGCACGAAATTTCAGCAAGGATCTCGTTTTAAAACAGTTTCTTACCAAACACCGAAAATATGTACGTAATAAATTTGCACTCAAATGCGTCAATGAAGGCGCTGATTATAGGAACAGTGTTTCTTTGTGGATAAATCATCAGTAAGGTGAACTATTACTCGACATTTTAAGCTATAATCACACGTAGTAAAGTAGACAAAATATTCTTTTTTAACTAAAACAATTCACAGGGGGAAAGTGGTCGCCTTTTCGTTTATAGGCTAAAAACGAGAGCGCTTCAAGCCAAATCACATCCAGACGGTTCGTAACAGTGGTAGAATCTCCGTTTCTGTTTGGTGCTGGTTAAGAAAAAAATAGTTTAGGGCCATTCATCGCGCCCAAGGACGGTTAGTAATTTATCAATGCATTAATATCCTAGAAAATGTTTTCTACCGGTGGCCCTTATTAGGCGCAAAATTTCAACCCTATTGAGAATGCTTGGGCCATGTAATAGGAATGTTCAAAGCCGTTGAGAGTTTATAGAGAGGATAATCTTTCGGTTCGAGATCTCAACGAGGACGTCATCATAAACTTCCATCTTGTTTTCCAAAATAAAAAATGCTATATTTCACTTAACTAGTAACTTCACATCTAAGTTCAATGTTCAATGTCGAAATATCAATTTATATAAAATCCGTAAATATTAAATAAGCTACAAAAAACGTTGATGCCATAAAAATCAGCTGATTTCAATAAAGTTTGCAATTACTGAAGTCTAACTACCGAATTTGGATACTATTTTATATTCTTTATCTGCTAGTGGCGTTATGCTGAACTCGATGTTATGCTGAACCGTACCATCCGGATCATCGGCCTCTGGTTCTGGAGTTCCACCAACACCTCCAGCCACTAATTCGTCATTCACTCGCCAGACAAGTTCCATAGCCGAGTCTACAGACAATGAGTCTTGTTTTGAGACTTCCATGCAGAAGTCTTCTGACCGTACACGATCCTCAAGAAAGAAGAAGCTGAGTCCGCCAGAAGTTGATCCGTACGCTCAAAAATTAGAGGAAGATGTCCGAAAATTTCTCCCTGCTGCTATGCATAATGCTGTGTTGAAAGCTCAGCCCGCTGTTCTTGATGAGGCTCATCAAGCCCGCTTCCCCGGTGGTCCAGACGCTTATAAGTTGCGCCATCAGGAACACATTAGCTATGTTCGCCATCTTATTGCGAATCAGAAGAAACTTCACTTGGTCAAGCCCGACAGTCCGTACTATATCCCGGCTCCACCATCTAATGATCGGAAACGGACCGCGTCCCAAAAATTCCACTACTCCCAGTACTCCTAAGAGCAACAAACGGGCCCGTTCCCATCTAGGCGAATCCACCGGTAAGCAATCCTATCAATCGTTTTCTTGGTCCATTCTTGCTGAACATTACTAACTCCATCCGTCCCGTCTCTATGAATAGGAGCAACTCCATCAGATGATATTGTCGGAGAAGACATCAATTCCAGCAACGTTCCGCGTCTAGAAGAACTCCTTCCAAAGGATCAAAACGATCAAGGGACGCCATCCGGGCCTGTTAAGAATCATCCGGACAAGCCCACCGCTGCATCAACTCCTCTCAAAGGTGAATACTGTTCAATTTGGATCTCTCTTACTGCCTCTGTTCAGCCCGTACACTGGCACCATCTCTTTGGTTCCTTCTCTGACTGGCTGTCACACTCTTTTCGATTAACCGCTGAAGTCATCAATATTTCCTCTATTTCAGAGCCTCTAAAATCCAAGGCCGCAGCCTCTTCCAATGTCGCCACCAATGTCCGGACCGCTATATCAATCAAGGACCAACCAGGTATAGCAAATTTTTCATTACAAACACCTTAATATTACTAATCCTTTTCTTCATCCGTCATTACAGATCCGCCTGGCACGGGTTCTGAGTCACTCACAGAAGAATTTTCTCTCTCTGATTATGAGTCCGAAATTGACCATAATTTTTCTCCAACATGAATGTACAAAGTTTTGACCATAATTTATTTTAGCCATGCCAGTCAGATTTTTATACAAACTGTATTATTTATTTTCCTCTATTTTCCAGTCATGACCTGGATTCAATTTTTAAATGATTTTTTAAATTTTACCTTTTAAATTTTTTTCTACTTTTCTTTTAGGAATCAGAAGAAATGTCTTTCGAATTAGATGGGATTACCTACGAGCTGGATTTCACTGAACTACTAGGCGACATCTGTGGTCTGAAGGGATTTAAGCGGAAAATCGAAAAAAGAATCGAAGCCAGTGGCCTTAATCTGTACGATCCATAAGAAGAGAACAACCTGAATGAGACCTTACGAAACATCATATATTTGAGCAACGAAGTAAAACGGCGGTAGCGTGAATCCACCAAAGCATACAAAAAAGTATGCCGAACGTGGACTGGAGGTCCCAAGAGGAAGGATGGTCTGAAAGCGGAAGAAGAAAGGTGAAGGCGATGATGGAGAACACTTGGAAGGTGCTTCAAAGACGAAAGGAAAGAAGAAGAATTTCCCCATATATACCACGCCAATGAAATATTTCACTCAACTAGTAACTTCACATCTCAGTTCAATGTTCAATGCCGAAAATTATCAATTTATATAAATAAATCCGGAAATATTAAATAAGCTACAAAAAACGTTGATGCCATGAAAATCAGCTGATGTCAATGAAATTTACGATTACTGAAGCCTAACTACCGAATTTGGATACTATTTTATATTCTTTATCTGCTAGTGGCGCTATGCTGAACCCCAATATGAATGTACAAAGTTTTGACCATAATTTGTTTTAGCCATACCTGTCAGGTTTTTATACAAACTGTACAATTTATTTTTCTTTTTTTTTATATATAGAATTTATTTTAGACAGTTAAATTAATAAAAAAAAATATTGAACAAAATAAGATTTTAAACAGGATTAGATTACCAAAATATATTTTCATGTTTTTATATTTTTTTGCTAAAAACAATCTTGAAGAAAATGAAGTTAAAGAAATAAAATAAAAATTGAAACTAAAAAAGAACCTAAGATGAAGGAAGATAAATCAATTTTAAATTTGTATTTTTTCTAAAATTCTTTAAACACACGAAAAGTAATATTCATTAGTCGCTTTAGAACCGTATTTGTAATCAAATTCATCAAGCATTAATTTCTATATTTTCAATAATAATGATGTAAATTTCCATGAAAATGATTGATTTCCATATACATTTATGCAATTATCTTCCATGCCGATTTTTATCACCATACTTATAAATAATTTTTTTAATAATTTTTAATAATATTACAAAATAATAATTAATTTTATTTTCTCAAACCCAATTATAGGCTTTATTCCTTTATAATAAGCTTTATTCCTTAAAAGAAGTATTTTTCCTTAAATATTTCCTTTAATATTTCCTGAAATATATTTATTTACCAACAGATTTCACATTATATTAGTTCCTGGTTTCATGAGCAATGCCTTAATGTGTCAAATAAGTTTCGTATTGCGCTGTACCCTTACAATAATGAATCTGCTTGTTCCGTCATTTTGCATTTAAAAAGGCAGCTCATAAGTGCCCCTCAAATTCCATAAAATAATTGATATAGTGACAGGAAAAATATAAACGTATATTTCAAAAGCTGGTTAATGTTTCTATATTTAAACCAATAATTGCCAATATTGAGCATTTCATTAGTTGGATTTTATCCACATGCTGTAATATTCTATATTTTTACTGCCAAGCAAAGAAAAGGCGTCAGTAATGAACAATAACATCATTGCTTACCAAACAAATGGATTTCTGAAATTGGAAAAGACTATTTCAGAAACGCCAAATCCTTTGAAAGCAAACGCATCTTTATTTCCGCGCAATAACCAATAAGAAACACTACCACGTGAGTCTCGTTCCATTGATTTTTCCTTCAAAGCTAATAAAGATATCTAATTTTAAAAAACATTCAACATTATTTTTAGATATAACCATGTGTTTTCAGCATTTATTTAGCCCTTGTCAACTTGTCATCATCACTTTCCCATCATCTTTGTGGAATATTGTGTCGAACTCCCAAAAGAAAGATGCTGCCCCCGATATAAACACAACTATTAATTATTTTTTAACTTATTTATATGATGAGTAAAAGACCATTTTAATACACTAATGAAACAAAAAGATTTTGACCATCGATGTGAAAGGTCAATTCTTTTGAAAATGTTGTCATTTAAGCCTTAAACTAGATGTCATTTTAAGGGTATTGGATCAGTTGTAAAATAACTGATATTTCTTTTCTTTAAATTTTATATAGTAGCAGACTATGGAACGTCCTTTATTGGGACACCTAATTTTGCAGTGAACTTTGTTTTTATAGTTAATAGTTTAATACTCAAGTAAAATATGGTTCAAATAAACTTGAGGGACCCTAACCGGTTTCGTGCTTTGTGCCCCTCAAGTTTATTTGGACCATATTGTATATCTAGGGGGGAAAATGAACTCGATTGTTTTTTTTAGAAAGCGTTTTTTAAAATGATAACACAATCAAGTGGTCAAATTTAGAACTTCAATACATAGAAAGGGGCAGTTTCCAGGAAGGTCCTATTTAGTAGGTGGTACTTAGAGAGGAAGGCCTACTGAGACGGAGCATATCAAGATAGGGGATTTTGTAATTTATTTATTAAATTCCGGCAATGCCGCAGCCGAAGAACCAATTTTTATCAAATTATTGAATTGATTTGATGCTTATTCTTCTTCGTCTTCTTCATTAAGACGGAGGTTCTTGTTGGTCGTCATACAGACATCCTCGCACTGGCCAGTTTTATACACCTTTGGCATTTATTATCCTTTTCTGGGCACTCCGACATGTCTGCGTGATAATTTTCCCAGCAGTTCTTGCAGAAATCGTATGTCGGTGCAGCGCGTCGTTGAGATGGTGGCACGACCTGTGTTGATTCGCCCGACTGGGTCTGACTTAAAAGTTGCCCAAATTGAGCCAAAAGTTTTGATTTTTATCGAGTTTGTCCCTCAACTTCTTCTCTCCGTTTGCTCATCAATTGCCCTTTTTCGGAAACGTAGGATAGTTTCCTATTGTTGTTTGATTTTTGTAAAAATTATTTTATTATAATCCAAAAATTATTGTAACTACCTCTTAATTCAATTCATATTTGAAAATTTAAATAAATGGAATCGTGCCATTCCCTGTGCAAATTGTTGTTTATTTCCTCCAACTTCTTCATTTCTTCATCATTTGCGTCAAGGAGTTGACCATTGCTTAACAATTTTCCATCTTGATTAGACAAGTCATTTCGAAGTTTTTGATAACGATAATAAAACAATATACGGGATCATTTCACTGAAAAAGGAATTTAGAGCACAATGGTCGGCATATGCCATTTCTGTAGATCGCAAGTGCTAAAAATTAGGTTGAGTTTGTGTGGGAATAGTGAATACAGTGTTAAATGAAAAATTTACAGCTACGAAAAAAACATTAGTTCAATAGAAATTGATTGATATTAAACTAGACGGCTGAATTTATCCGGGAACAAGCAACAAAGCTGATGAATTGCAGGGAATTTTTGATCGAATACTCCAACTTTTACATGTCATATTTACTTCGGCTTAGACGATGATGTTGTGAAATTCCTCTTTCAATTTTGAAATGTAGATAACCATTCTAGTAGTCTTGATTATCTGTTAATTAACATGAGTGATAGTACTTAGTAACTGTTAAGTAACTGGTGTAAATAACATTTAAAATGAATCTCAGTGCTCTTTTCAAATCTTCAATCTCTTTATAATGAAGTAAAACTACTTAAATGCAACAGCTGGAGATCAAATAAAAACTAAGAAGTTTCCTGGTAGCTTCTTCAGTGATACTCTCCTCAAGTGAAATAGATTCCGCTGTGAAGTCATGAGAAAGTTGAAAGGATTTCTGATAAAATTTGCATTCAAACTCCTTTGAAGGTGAAATCTCATGTGACACTTTATTTATTATTTGGACAACCGACGTTACAAACACCCATTTACGAAAAAATGCTGGAACTGTTTGATGGGAAACGGATCAAGGTTAAGGTTTCGTCTTACACACATTTTGAAGATGGGTCCTTAAAGGTAATTTGGATCGATTTTGGACTCATCAGGTAGACAATTAACATAAACGTAAATGGTTGTAATTCCATGATTTTTGTTATTATATTGTAATATTCAAATTTTAATATACATATATACTCAAATTATTATCGATGTATTATAAAAATAATGAACTATTAAGTATAATTTTGGGACATTTAGGTTAAGCAACCATGACACAATCTGAGTTGATTCTAACTGATCATTAGATTGGTTGCTTTTCAAAAATTTTGCTTTCTCGATCGTTTTGCTGTATATTTTTTTTTCAAGTTCAGCCGAAAATCAGGGTTTAATAGTTAATGAATTTTTTGGAAAATAAATTTTCGAGCTAAACTAATAATAATTATACGGCATTATGACTTAGAAAGCTTCCTAAAATTGAAATATTAATCAGATTTTAAACTAGTTTTATTGCTTTCTATGCTATTATCCAGACTTCATTAATGATAACGCAACGTAATTTGCATTTTTTTCATTGTCCTCACTAGTTAGTGACGAAATTTTTTTTAATACAAACTTTTGTCGCCAATCTCTACAATGTTCATTTTGCTCATTGTAAGTTGGAATGAAGAACTTTGTCTGCAAAAACTAGAACTTTGTCTACAAAATAGTTTCTAGTAAGCTTTTTGAGGAAGAGTGTACGAGAACCTTGAAAATTGTACTTACCATCATGATAATTCTTCATTTCAATCAGGTAAGAATCTCTAAGACTTATCTTATTGGAATCATGAGTTTCTTGTTTTTCTTTGCAATCCTCTTTTCCTTTGGGAATAATATCTGCATTGGTAGTTTTCTCGTCCTTCAATAGCTGTTCAAAGTCTATTTTGAAAAAAAAAAATTAACTTTGGGTTAGTTTTAAAAAACTTACAAAAAATTATATTACCATTTTTTCTTTCAATTTGTTGCTGTTTATGGTTCATTTTTTTTAAATCTTTAAGTCAATCAAATCTAAAAAAGAAAAAAAAAGAATATATTAAAATCAGACAACAGGAATAGGTGTATAACTTTTTCTTAAATTGATAGTAATTGGTTTTAGAACTCCCACTAAAAGAAGGTGGGTAAGCAGCAGCAACTACAACTGCAACATCAAGAATATCATCAGTAAGGGAATGTTTTATGTCTTTAATAAATCGGACCTTTTCAGGGCCACCATTAAAAACATCAAATCCGTCTAATTCATGCGCTAGGTGGCGAAAGACGCGAATATTTGTATTCACTTTGTTGTCATGGCAACAACTAGTACGGCAGCCATCTTCCTGGGCGGCTTTGACAGAAATCCGCAACCTTCCTATAGAATGTAAAATGGATTATGCTGAATAACAATGCGTGTAATTGTCTTAAATTTTTACTAAAATTATTTTAATTCCTTCTATTCCTTAATTATAAATCTCCCCACCAAACACCCCATCTTTGGCTTCGGGATTGATCCTGTTTTTTGCATGATTTATTTCAAGATTTAGGTAAGTTGATTAAAGTAATTGACGAACAAGGGTAGTAAACTTTTATATTTTTGCTAATAGAAGTACATAACCTAGTTTATTCTTGGCTTAAGAAAGGTTTGTCTTGTTTCAAGATGCAAATTATTTTCCAATTGAATATTTGTTTGATTTAAATAAAAATAAATGAAAAACATAACAGCAAATGTAAATAGAACTTCGATAAAGTTTGAATTTTCATATAAATATTTCGTTTGATTGATGATTATGACCATAACGACTAATGATGTATCAATAATATATAAATTTTGTGAGGGCCTGATAGAGATTTTTCATGAAATCAATATTACAATATATCTTATAAATACTAATTCGTTTAGGTCTTGAGATTCAAACTATTTCCGTGTGTTTACATGGTTAAATAATGTTTATTATTTTGGAACTTATTAAAATTATTTTGACTGAACTTTTAAAATGATATATTATTGAAATTATTTTTATAATTTTTTAAATAAGCCTTCTTACATGTTATAATCTTCAAAATTATGGATTATGAAGTCATAGTTTTTAAATATTGTTAACGGTAAGCGGTGTTTTTTTTACCAATACCTTGTCCGGTATTTGAGGGAATCCTAAGAAAACTCATACTTGATATTGAGATATACTAAAGCGATTTAAGCTTTAGTCGACAAATGCCCAGTACAATACGTAATAAATTGTCTTACCTTAATATTTCTCTTGAATCTTTTCTGGAAAAACAACGGATCGCGCAAAAAAATTCTAGATGACATTCATTCTTCAGGGTTATGACGGAAAAGTCTCCTTAATAAGTCCCTTCTTTTTAGAGTGGTGGGAAACAGAAAAATCCACTGAAAAATCGAAAATTAAATTACATAAATCAATTATTTAAAGTAAATAAGAACTTACATCTTCAAAGTATCTTGTGGAGTTTCAAATTCAAATTTTCGTTTTCAGTTTCCACCCAATAACCGGTAATATCTTTTTTTTCTAATCAAAAGGTTTTAATTTTATTTGAAGCGTTTGATATAGAATTTGAACACGAATTAAAAATTGAGGTTAAATAAGATGGGCGGCTGCTGGAGTTAAGTGCGATGAAGTAAATAATAATAAATGGAGCATCAAGCATTAGATTTAAGAAACAGGAAACAGGAAAGTTAGTCGCAGGAGTATTTTTTTACGAAATTGGTGCTGCAATTTAAGTTTTGTTTTGCCAAGTTACCTTGTCAAAATCTTCTGAAAAAGTTATTAATCTATTTTTCAGTTGTTTTTGGTTCTGGTCCGAGGTTCTTCAGGCTTGCTAAAATTAGTTGAACTTGTCGGCGAGTCCAATCACAAGTAATAGTTGATTGCCATATACGGTGCTCGAATAAAAATATATTTCATATAGATCTTATTTATTGCATTATTTCTTACAGGTATCATTTACTTCATACGACAAATGGGGTTAGAATGCGGTAACATAAATAAAAATTCCGATGATTAATTTACTGTGCTCAGGGAGAGAATAAACTATTTGAGAACCCCGTTAATTAAATTTAGAAAGACAGATCAAAATACGAGGAGCATATGATTAGAACTTGAGGAGGGTATAAGATACATAAATGAATTACAATTCAGCATTTTGACGAAACTAGAATATGTTGCACAATAAACAGGCTAAAATACAAAAAACTACAGTAACGACCAAAATCCATGGCAACCAACTCCATTACAATGAAGCAGTGGAGGAATAAATAAAGTAAATTAGATTTGTGTAATATTGTGGAAAGAAAATTAATGGTAAACTAGTTACTTAGGTTGATGTTGAAGTTAAAGTTCTTTGTTTTTTGCTTTCCAAAGACTATAGCTAGGAATAATGCAGCCAAAATCCCGTTGACGCACCTGAATATATTGCAGCACTACTTACGCGATTTATTACATACATACACATTTTCTTAATTTCGCCACAGATTACTTTCATGTTCCGAAAAATATCGACAGAGAGCGGTTGACATAAGTAACAAGTTAATCTCGTTGATTTTTATTTAACCTAAAAACTCTTCTCCTTTAGGCCAATTGATATTTGTCTCAACTGATTTTCATTGAGTAAGCACTAAGAAATTGTTTTTTTTTAATGAAACATTACTCGTAGTAGGCCTTACGGTATGGTACGATAAGGCGTGTCTACTCATCCTAAAAATCCTCAGTTGGGTAACAAAAGTAAGCCACTGTGGTGGGTCAGAATCTGTATTGATTCGTCCCATCAAAGCATCTACCATTGAGACAAAACCAAGTGACGAAGTTTTGTAGTGCACTGAGAGCAGCTCTAATGTTTATGAATAATATAGCTATAATATCTTAATCCAAATATATCCCTGGGATTCTTTTATCAATTAAAAAAAAACATTAAAAAAATCCAAAACATAAGTTAATCTTATTTTTAAAATCTGGTCCAAAATTCCAGCAAACTTTCAATTTCTAAAAAAAGGCTCAGCTTTCCAAGTTTACGGTTATTAATATTCCTGGGGGAGAAAATAGAATTTGAGAAATACCTGAAAAAGTCATGGCAGGATGGACATAATTGGGGTGGGAGTTGTTCGCTTTTTTGTTCGCTTCCTTTTCTCGAAGATAAAATAAATTGCGACTGAAGTGATTATCATAGCGTTGACTTTGGAATCAAGGTGAAAATGGCCTCAAAGTGTGAATTTAAGATATTCTCTTGTTATAGTTGAAAAAGGGATGTAAAGCCCCTGTAATAATAAATACCTTGAGTAGAATTTTTACCCCCACGTACTGGGCTATTCCTTTCCCATACAACTGCTTGTTTGATGGACTCACGAAGATGAAGCAAGCAATCATCGTTTCTGTGTGTTATTTTACTTAGGGAAAGAGACACCTACATTTTTCAACTAGGAATCAATCTAAAACCAAACTGTAACGGTGGTTAAAATTATAATTATTTTTAATAAGCTTCGAGCTATTCCATATCTGTTCTTCTTAAAAGTACGATATAACTTATTTTCCAAATACCCTGTTGGCTCATACTTTTCTATTTTAAGACAAGGTTTTTAATAGGAAATGGGCAAGCATATTGTTTTTATACTACAGTTTGTTGAAATATTCGTATAAACTCGTAGGTACTTGCAGGCTCGAAGTGCCATGTTCCATTGTTCCTGTTAGGGACTTGAATTCGCTTGCAGCTTTTGGAATTATTTACTTACTTATGATGTGTTTAATGGATTGATATTTTAGTAATTCAGTTAATCTAAAAAAAGGAGAAATGGAAAAATGTATCAAAGGGCTCTTGAAACCTTTCTATTCTTTTGACCTTTTATATTCCTCTATTCTTTGGGATTGGGATTTTAAGAGATTGCAAACCTCAGCCGTGTACATTGTATCGTAATATTGTTTTTGTCATTGCATGTAAAAATGTTTTGGACACATCGAAGACCTTGCCTAAGTTTTCTTAAGTATCGATTCTTTAGATTTAAGTATTTTACGTGTAATTAGAAAAAAAACAATTAAAAATGAAATATACTCGTCAGAAACCACTTTTTGCGAAAAAATCTCTTTTTTCACTCTACACGCCGGATTTTCTGGACTCTCGGGAATGAATGTTTTTATAGGAGAGTCTTTTTTTATCCTCTATAAGTTGGAATGATGCATACAATCAAAAACACTTTTTGCTAATGTCACTACCACCTAAAAAAGAAAACAAATCCAGACTGATCCCATTGCAATGGACGTATATCAAAATGCACGTTCCCCAGCAAGCGGTGTCTTTCTCGTACCCGTTTGATACATCGCGCATAATGATACACTTGTGCCAAAAATCAAGAAAGATGTGAATTAACATAAAATTAAATTATTAAAGTAGGCAATTAGCAACAGAAGATAGAATAAATGGCTGATATTGTTTTAAAATATTTAAATGACCACTGTCTTGTCAATTCTTATAGATCATGGCTCTATAAATTAAGGGTCCAGACCCGGTCCAAATGGCCTAAGGCTATGGCTAAAAAAGTTGTTGAAAAATAACCTCCATTAATGACAATAATAATCTAACTTCTTTAAAATAACGACGAAAAGAGAAACTATCATACCTTATTATCAGTTCATAGAAAATATGCATTTCTTTAATGATAAACTAAAAATGCAAGGATGTCAACAGGAATCTACAAGTTGATAAATTAGTAAAATAACACAAATATCATCTTTGGTTAGAAGAAATCAAGAAAAACTAGTTTTCTAATTTATATTTTGCAAAATATATTTTTCTTGCCACCAATTTGGTTAAATGGCCTTCCCGTTGCACTGTAACAGTATTTTGTTGGCATTCTTGTTTTCTTCAGCGATCTAACTCTTTCCCGTGCGAGTGTAAAATTATTATCTTCAAACAGAATCTGGTGTTGGTACTGGATTAATTTCCCACTAAAATATCAAAACAATCTCGGAGGTTCTGTAGTCTCTAAACAGATCCAACGTTTTAAGAGACCATATTTTAAACCCAAAATGATGACTGTGTTTATAATTGGAATAAAGTGATACATCGGTATAAAGCGACACACCGGCGTTGACGTTGATTTCCGGCCAATAAAAACATATTTCATGTTTTTATCAGTATGATACACAAACATGTTCAGTTTTTCACGTTGAGTACGATGGTATGGCTTTTCCCTTTTGAATTTAGTGTCATGCGTAAATATAAATTAAATTAATACATTATTTCTGTCTAAGGAACAGAGACTTTGAATAATTTTTCTTACCGTTCAAGAAAACTCATAAAAATGCCCCTTTTTATAATTTATATTAATTTTTCAAATTTAAAATAGTGCAGAGAAAGCATTAAATACACCTTTTTGATGAAAAATTATAAAAACGAAAAACACATGTTCTGGCTTTCTGCGTGATTGTCCACTTTTGTATACTTCGGGTTCCTTAGCAATATAAATACAAAAATTAGGAAAAAATACACAAATTGAAAAAATCTCTAAATTGTTAAAATTAAAGTTTACTGATTATGTTATGTTAATTCGAGAAACGAAGGATATTAAAATCTTTTGAAACATCATAGGTTAGCTCAGTGCGTTTTATAAATTATTTTTCCGTTTAAGGTTACTAAAGGATCACAATTTGGAGGTTCACCACGTTCCGGCGTGCGTCGTGCCGACATCTTTTTGCTAACATAACTAAAAATTAACACTGCACTGGGCCGTCTTAAACTAATTAAAGTTTTTTTCTTCCTTTAAGTTTTTTAGAAAACTTAAACTTACAATTAATTTTTTAAGGTGTCTAGCTTGAGTGAAGGCAGACTTTTACGGGCGTTCAAGTGAAAATATTACGGTAAGTCCACTTAACTTTTTGGATTTTCTTACAATTTTACACGTACTAATTTTTTGAAGTCTCTAGTTTGAGTGTAGCCAGGACTCTCACGGTCGTGCGCGCGTCATAGCTGACGAATATAATGAGATAGATGAAACAGTTCCACTTCAGTTGTCTCACTCATTTAATTTCTATGCCACTACTATGCCTCATGATACCATATATTTCAAAAATCCCATGTATTTCCACACAACCTACCCACGATGACATTCACAAACAGTTCTAGCTTTCTGACAATTATAAAATCTAAAACATAAGGCTGCGGGGACTGGGGCACTTGGGTGTATTCAAAATCTCTGATATAATCATTGATTTTGTATCTTGTGATGATGACGCTGACGACAACTCAGCTCTGGGAGAAAGTCCTAGAGATTTGACGCTCCCAACCACATTTAAATTGTGGCTTAATGCCTAATCAAATCTCAATCCCCATGAATGAGTTCAGTGATGACTATGACTCTGTCCATGTATGTTTGGTGGTTGTCGATAAATTATTAATTCATTTCAATACAAATAGTCGAGAATTATCATCAACAATGAATCTACATGTTATGTAACCGAGCAGCAATTACAATGGGACCATCATTAGGGAGAACCCTTTATTTTATACAGTGTTTGAAAGTTTCTATCGGCAACTGTTGAACGTTGTTGTGCAGATCATTAGAAGCGCATACACCAACTCCACTGAAATTCCTTGGTTTACCGTAATAATAAAAAGGTTAGTATATAGTTTACTGTTAGTAAATAATTAACCTCAATTCTTCCTTGTTTTGAGACATAACTGTATAACGAAGTCAGTTGGTGCAAATGGAACAAAAGAAAACGAGAGAATTTGCAATTTCCTAGCAGGCAAGGCAGTACATGTATTTGGTGTTTTTCCCTTGGAGCCATCTTTCTCTTAGCTTGGGCAACCAAAAAGCGCCTTTTTTTAAACCACAGTTGGAAGAAAAGTCGAATTCACATGTATTGTTAAATTAAAATAAAAATAAAAAAATAAGAAAGGAACCAACAACAACATATTAAAACGCTAACTTTTTTCCTTTAAAACTGCAGTTTTATATTCCCCTTAAAAAATGAGCACAAAATATATTAGATTTTTTTGGGAGAAAATCCTTCACGGCCTGTTTACACCAGATCCTAGTAATTGTAAAATTAAATTAAATTTTTTTTTCGTGACCTCGATCGTTTTGAAAATGAGGTAACCGAGTACAATCCCGAAGATGTACACGATAGCAGGGATATCTTCCACAACATCTCTAGAAAAAGGGGAATAGTTCAAGCCAACCAGAGATGCCAAAGTCTCCACAAAGCCTTTATTGGTAGCCCATCTCTCTTACGGACAGAGCAAAATTGCCTAGAAGATCTGCGTTACTGTCGATCTATTCAATAAGTGGTATGGGTATTATTTCTGCTCAAGTCGTTCGATTGTTTGTTTCCCTCTGTTCTATTTATCAATTGTATTGATACTGTAACGCTGATGATAACGGGAAAATCACTATCTATGATAAATAATATAATCTAGCAGAACTTTCTTTTTCAAGAAATAGCTTAGTTAATTTCTATTGAACCCTCTGCAATAAAATGATATATTATTATTTTTTTAGCTCGGTGTGTACGCTGCGTTTTACATGTAAACGTTTTGCAATGTCCGAACGTACACTTAAATATATATCTGAAAAAGCCAATATATTCAGTAAGTAGTTGCTCAGATATTCCATCTTGTATGCCTAGTTTCAAAAAATATTTTCATAAATGCTTTTCTTCCAAAGGATGAAAGTCAGCGGTTACCCATGCCTTGACACATCGTGGACATCCTGAATGGCAACCAAACTGAAGTTGTTATTCTGCCCACCATCTGGATCTCTCTGACGGTGGAAGCTCTGTTTGGCCGCCTGGAAAATCTGACGTGACTACAGTACTTCTGCTGTGAAGAATTATTATACCCCTCGTATAGAATGGAAGCCTTACCCAATTTTTTTAATCATAGCCAAATTTGGTAATTTTAAAAGTTAATTTTTAATTATGTTATGTAATGTAGTCTGCCTAACAATTCTCAATTCTTATATGGAAAAAGATATAATTAATCCTCTTTTTTTTCTTTCAGCAACCTATTAAGAAGCTCGTAAGATATTACCAAAAGCCCAGAAACAGACAGATACCGAACCCAGCACGGAATCTGAAGCTCAGGATGATAAGAGACGTTCCTTAAAGAGAAAAAGTAAACTCAAAATACCCTAAACATGTGCAGCAGCCTGTAGGGTCGTCTAAAGCTTTAAACGAAAATGGGATAGATGGAGAAGGGAGAGGAGAAGAAAAAGAAGAAGTAGGAGGCCATGGCAAGCCGCAGTGCCGCACGGCCAACACATCCCTTCTGATAACGGCGAGGACGTCGACTCTGAGGAAGAGCACCGGGACCAGGATTATGATGATAGCCCCCCTACTGTGCCTAAGGCCTTACAGCAAAGCAATTTTATTTGTGTTTTTGTAATTTTGATTTAGTTGTGCTCGTATTCACTTGCTAATGTTTTTTTTTATTACCAGGTCCTCGTTTTACGGCAAGTACTAACGCACATGTACAGAAATCAGCCATTTTCCAAAGGGAATATCAAGATAGAGGAAACAATAAATTTTTCATTAACTGGAAAAATATTAAATTATTGTCATCATCAAAGTAGAAGAACGGGCCTTATTATAGCTAGTAAGTGAGATTTTGAAACTAATTGATTTGGAAAAAGATTAAGGAAGAGTCTATGACCCATCACGGGTGGTACATCAAGGTGGTTTTAAACAGTATCCCTTCATGCGTTGCTTGTCTGCTCTTACCGTATATATAATATTATAGACTGGATCACTAGTTGCTTATTGGTGAGGTTGCTTACGCTTTGAGAACGCAGCGTTGCATGCGTTCATGCAACGCTTACTTGATGCTTTATCGAAACGTCGACCATCAATCTTATTTTTCATTTTTCCCACTTGACCCAACCTCATCCTTGACTCATTGCATCCTCCATCAACCCAATTAAGAACAAAACATTGTTTGGTGACTTTTTCTCTCAAGCAAGTCAACGCCATATAGACAATATCAACCTCCTAAAGATTGAAATTTTATGTAAAAATCAGAATGCAATAATTATTCACATTCAAAAGGTGGCTGACAAAGATTTTGTCAGCCACCGTATTGTTTGGACCTGAACTAGAAGACAGCTTGAATGTATGAAGACAGTCTCTTATGATATATTCCTTAAAGTTTCAAGGAATTATGTTCCCTAGAAAATATTTGAAGCTCGAGCAAAGCCTGCCACTTCCAGCATTAGTTTGACGTCTTGTATTGCTGCTACTTCAATGAAAAAAATTCAGACAGAAACTGCATCAGAACAAAAAAGTGGGTTCTTGTTGGCGCTCTCAGTAACTTTTTTGTTACTTGTTTTTATAGTGTAGAGTGATTGGGGTTTATCATGTTCTCTGTAAACAATGCATCTAGGACTGCTGATTTTTCCTTTGTCAGCGTTTTGGACGGTATTGATGACGCTGCCAGAAGTTGATCACCAACCTAATAAATAAAAAATAAATTTTAAATAGAATCAATTTTAGATTTTTTAAAAAAGTTAGTTCTGTAATCCAAAGAGGTACTTGGTGAATTTGGTGAGCAATTCGGCGACCGATTTTGACGAGTGATTTCGGCGATAAAGAAAGCTCGCCGAATTCACTTCTGCTTTTGGTACTTATGTAGTGGAATTCGGCGACTAATTCGGCGAAAATAAAATAAATAAAATAGAATAGAAGTGGTGTTAATATGCTGTAATATATCAAGATCATTATAAGTACAGAGTATCACGGAAATTGCATTGGATAAAATTGAAAAAAAAAATCGGGAAAGCATTTATAAAATATTTGCGTCGCTTATATAGCCAAAGTTCCCTTTCAGACCCAACCAGCTATCAGAAATGTTCAGTTCTTCCTCCTTTTAAAAATTAGTTTTTTAATGCTATAGAGCCCTTTAACTAAAATTTTAAATTATTGCAAACGGCGATACACTTACACCACACTTACCTTAAAACCGCATAACAAATTATCGAATGGGGGTAGGGGGTAGACTATATGATTCCGAAAAAAGCTACCATTCCCATATTTAAATAATAAAAAGTCGTCTCCTACTATAGTCCTTACAACAGTTTGCAGTAGCGCGAAATGAAGTCGTTGAAACGACGATTTCTTCATGACTTCAAACTTTTAAAAGTTAAGGGATCCAAATTGGCGGGTGCTCTTTTTCCTCTCTCACTCTCCTCTTTTCGTTTGAAGATAAGAAAGGCGGAATAGCGGCCTACTACGTCTCGGACGGAACTCATTCTCTCTCTTAAAATTTAATCGGTAGTTTCTATTTTTATTGAATCATTTTAATAGCCTCTTATAAAAGAATAACTCTTAATCCTAATCGTTTCTAGTTGAGATGATGATGCGTATTGGATTTAGGGATAAGTTGAATCAGTTTATTCATTTCATATTTCCTAATTGGTTTTCATATAGAATGAATTCGATAAGTGCATTAATTGTTTAAAAAAATAGATTTTAAATTTTGGTGATCGGGTGGCAACGATCACACTGACCGTGTTTATACGTAGATGCTGATGGGGAGATATGAACGCTGATAGGGATATTATGAGCCGCAGTGTTATGGTTTGAAAAAAGGTTGATATTTTTACTTATGATTGTGAGTTAATATTTTCTTACCATTTTAAACTTGTTATAGAATGATTATTTTTAATAAAAGATATTAGAAAGACAAATGGTACCAGTAGTAAATCAAATCTTTTACCTAGTAAATGAAATTCGTAATACTCTCTTTTTAAGGAGTTTTTTTTTATAAATTTTCATATTCCTTGAAATAACTACTTTCTCAGTTTGGTATATTAGTAGTAAAATAAGGTGTGTAAGGCAGTATCGTTTATTTAACAATTACTCAAAGATAACTAATTTGAGGGATGTTCTAAAATATTTTTTAAAAATCTGTTTTGATGTGTATTGTTGTGTTATTATAGTGTGAAAGTGTTGAATAATACGAATAAAAATTTGATCCCTTTTATTACAAGAAAGAAATAGTTGAAAAGCTAAATTATAAAGGCACTAAAATAAGTGTATTCAGTAATCATTAGTCGTCAGGGTTCAAGCCTATTCCACAGCTCTTCCCATTTAAAAAATTATACAATGTATATCTTGAAATTATTAAAATAACATTCAGCAGAATAATAAAGAGGCCGGAGACTATTGCCTTATTTTTGAAGCCAACATGAGAAAGCAAAAGGGGTTTACAAGGCACATCTATTATATCATATTTGCAGAAATAGTATAGCATATATAGTTATAGTATTAAAAGACTTATAAGACCTGAAAAATGTGTCATTTTTTATGAAAATCTTTAATGAAATTTTGTTCTATTCAGCATGTTTATAAGAAGGTTTAGTGAATATGTGTGTAGTGGGGTAATAGATTGAGTAAGAGGAATACAAATAAGAAAATAGAGGGATCATATGGCCTGCCCATCTTCAATCAAGAATAACTTCGGTACTATTCTCTACGCTGAATCCGATGAAACCATGAACGAAGCTGTAGCTTTAACGGTTCATGAGTCCATCGCCGACTCCTGGATGCTAACCGTCACTGGGCTTGCGTGGAGAAAATGAGAGGGCGGTTTTCTTGCTTTTTTTCTCTGTCGATGGATCCTTGGAAGAAATCATCCGGGAATCCTTTTACGTGAATCGAAAAGAAATTCTCGTTCTTTCCTAGACCTTGAGGCCATAGGTGTTCCTTAACCCGATTTAAGTCTGGTGAGCGTTAAGCACTTCAGAATTTTCCTCTTCTATTATCCATAGCTGCTCCGTCGTGAAGAAGAAGTGGCTTTTTGAAAATTTATCCTGTTTAGAAAAACGGATCCTCCATTGCCAGTTCTTTTGCATCACGATTTATTGTGAAGCGGAGACCAGTTCCCAATTTACCTTCGTGATTGTGCGGTTGCTCGGACTCGTGCGGGTTAAACACCTTCTTTTTGGAATTTTTCGTTCTATCACATCCTTGTTGCCGTAGTGAAGATAAGCTTTACATGGCATCCTACGCGTTCTAAAGTTTTTATTGCGAGAAGTGCAACCCCATGTATTTGTTTCTTCTTTTCGAATGTAGCGGAAGCCCAATCCATCGGTAATTAGCACACTTTTTCTACTTGTAAAGTACCTTTCACGATTCATTCATAATTTATTTCCGCTCTTGCAGGTAGCCTTGCCCTATCCATATCCTATTCTACAGGCTCAGGAATTGGGTCTGGTGATAGCGACCGGCACACCATGTCATCCCGTTCTACCGATGGGTGTGGTGCATCCAGTGGGATACGTGGTTGCCATCTCGGTGGTTGTGGAGGAGGAAATGCATCGTTTTCATGCTACTTCTCCGGCGGAATTGATAGCGGATTTTTGATTTTCTTTAAAAAAAAATTTATCCATGAATAAATTTATTTTTGATTGTTTAATTTTTTTCCTAAACTGAAATATTTCATGTTTGATTTTGTTTAATTCAAGTTTCCGATTTTATCATCACAAATATTAAAAATTTATTTGGGGGATATCGGGTTTATTTTAGTCGAAATTGTTGAAATATACTTTCAATTCAAATGGCTCGTTCTAAAATCTACAAAATGATGACAAAAATTGTTGGAGTAACCATACCATAACATCATACTTAAAAAACCAAGCTACCTCACAACACAAAATTTTAAGTGACAATAATAATTTGGATTTCACTTATTTTTTTTTATTGAATAGGAGTAGAAGCTGAATATTCAGCTGTGGAAGATATTTTTTTCAACATGACTCGACTCTTGGAGGTCTTTTTCAGGATCTATTCTGCCAAGTAAGTAAGATGCAAGTAAGAAACTGTGTTTATTATTTTTCAATATAAATACAACGTTATTTTGAATAGATACAACATCGCTTACTATCGATTCTGGGAATTAGAGCTACAATAAACCAAATCACCATTAAAACTCAAATCTTTGACTCCATCTCCAACTGCAGCTTTTCTCCCTCTCCCACTTCTAATTCTATCAATGAATCCCATTTAAAGGCTTCCCGCTCCTAGTATTCCCCAATCTCAACTTACAGCCCAAGCAACTGATAAGCCGGCAAGAAATGTGTTGGCCATTTTGTCTTTTTGTATATAATAATTGTCCAATCATAATAAAAAATAGATTTTTATTACAAACAAAATGTAAGTTTCATATATATTTTTAAATAAATTTTGACCGATATTTGTTTTCCTTTGGTTGATCATTACATGATTTTCCTTCAACTATATTTTAAGATATTTTGAGAAATGAACGCATCAAGTACCAGAATATTTTAGGAATTGGACCAATTCCTACCTACTCTATCGAGTATTGGGAAAATAAAAGGAATTTTCAATCCATGTTTAAGAAGGAAAGGATCTAAGAAGCAGGAGTAGTCAAACGAGCACAAAAATCCATTTATGACGTCATATCACGTTCCCTCCCTTGTATTTTCATATTTTGCCACTGCGTGAAAATAACGTTTATCTAAAATTTAGCTAAAAATGGTGAACTAGGAAAGTTAAAAATTTTGAAAATCATGATGACAGGGAAGAGAGATGTCTATAAATTTTGAACCTGCAAAGATCTTTAAGTAGGAATATTCCAAGTTGGTACCACATTTCCAGAAAATCTGTTCTTAATTTTGAATATGTATAAACACACATTATTACTTCTAAAAAATTATATTTAAAGAACAATCACATTAAAAAGAATAACGACGGCCATTTTAGACCACGTTGTGTGTGTTACTCTTGAGAGATACAATTAACTTAAAGGTGACAATAGAGCTAACAATTTTTTTAAACTTTAACCCATTGCTAAGACCTCTTACATTTTCATCTACCACTTTTTAATTTTGGGTAGGAATCCTTTCGTGAAAACGTGGAAAGAGAGGTGGATAAATAGGCAATTGGGTTAAAGTTGTGTCCGTACTCATATCAGGTGAAACTTAATGTATTACTGAGGTTTCTTTTACACTTCTACATCAACTTGGGATTATTGAAACAAAAAACACTTCTATTTCTTAATGGGCTGCTCCTTGGTCTCGAAGACGATGAGATGGTGACGTGTATCCGCAGCAGATCTGAAAGAAACTATTTGTTTCTGCTCAAGAAGAGGCTTCAAAGCAACTGAGAAGTTTGAAAATTGTGTGTGGTTCATCAACTCTCGAAAACGCGTTTAGGATTCGTGTTTAGCGTGAAAAGTCTACTATGTTCCCCTGTGCGCGATGAGTTGAGCGAATGATCAGTTCTAGTTATTAAGTTTTATTAGGATGTTCTTTAATACATATAGGAAGATAAAGCAACTGTAATGGTTTCTTAATAGAATTACTGATGGGTTGGAGCAAGAAGGAAAGAAATACTTAGTAAAAACTGTGAATGTTTTACGTAATCATCCATTTTAGTTCAAAAAAGCTCAGCACTTATCATCATTCTTATCAGGTGTCAAGGAGGCAAATAGAAACATAATTCTCTTTGGTATTTGTAATATTGCCCTCCTCCCTTTCTTGAATTTTTGTAATTTGTTGCCAATTAAACCAGGATTCCTTTAATGTGTTTTGCTACATAATTTTTTTATTGACACTTGAATTTTAAAAGACATAATTTTTGAGCTACAATTGCCAAATTTCATCAGAGAGAACGTCGTCTTGTTGCAGCCTTACACAGTCTTCTTCGATACCGAAATCTGATCATCGCGGATATAATAGTTAGGAAATTCATAAACACCATTCCTAAAATTCCTAAAACCATCTTTACTAAAGTAATTATGAGCAAGTTGGTCGGCGGGAATTCCATGAAAGTTTGTGTAGAAAATATCCACTGATATTTTAAAAAACTGCACAACTCTTGGCAGCGATTGGCTTAATGGTTGTCATATTCGAACCATCTTATTCTAGAAAAACATGGACACAAGATGATTCATGAATTTTGAATTGAGGTCCTTAGCGTTCGTATGCTTGTCTCTCCATACTTGTCCCATTTGACAATGCGAAACTTCTAATCCTCTTGTATTTCATTGAAGGAAAGTAAATTTTTTAGCGAATAAAATTTTGAATCTTTAGTTAGGTACTCATCAATTTTTTTAAACACTCTAGCCTTATATTCTTCTTCTCGATTTTTGAAAATATTCCCCTTTTGATTTTAGCCTTTTTTCAAGGAATATCGATAATTACCGCATAAAAAATCGATTTCTTCGAAAACTTTTAATGCGAACCCGACGAGCGAAGTTGTTAAGTCGTGCGTAAGCTTGAATAAAAATTTCTACCTAGAAACTAAATCCTTTTCAATTTCCTGGTGTCTCTTCGCATCTGTTTATCACTCAATTGAAAGGAATTTTTATTCCCTCTTACAAACGATTTTTCAGCCCTGAGGCCGCGTTTCCGTGAACAAAATTCCTGCCTAGGTTTTTTTACTTTCCTTGTGTCTATTTGCATCATTATGTCACTAACCGCGCCTAGGGACTTGAGTGAAGATGTCTCTTCTTTAGAAGGCAGTGTAAAATAATACAGGTGAAAATTTAATTTATTTGAAAATGAATGGAATTTTTTTTAGATTGAAAAAGAAAGAGGCAGCCATTATATTTCACAAATGATATGGGAAGAGAAAGAGTTATAGATATAATGATAGCTTGGAAACGTGAAGCGCCTCTGGGGCTGGATATAAAACTTTGGAAATAAAATCAAGTGTATCAAGCGCCGTGAATCAAGTAATGCCATCAGACAACGTTAACGTGTACAACGCCATCCGACGTACGCGCACGCACTCGAACCTCGGTACTCCTCATCTTAGTATCTTACTTCATTCTAAGAAAATGGATCCATTATCCGAGTTGTGCCAAACCCCTGGATTTTTAAAACTTCTTGACTCGAAAGAACAAAAAACTTAAAAGTGTCGAAAAAAAGTTAAAAGTGTCTGGAGATACGAAAATGGAACGTCAAGGAAGTTACAAAAATGTTCTTGAGGCATACGACGGAACCTTCATCTACCAAAAAACTGAATGTGCCCTTTCTTCCTTTTTTTTCATTTAACGCTTAATACACATGCCTTTTTTCTACAGAATTACTTAAAATTGGAAGTAGTTGAGAGAAGACCCTTCGTGAAGTCCGCCAGTATTTCAAAGAGGAGAAACAGCTCGAAATCACATCTTAATCATTCAATCACTCCATGCTGTACTCCTGCTCGCTGCAGGCTGTCAAGAGGAAAAAGCATTTAGATCTCTCCATGTCGTCTCTCTCTTACTCTTCTCCAAGAAGAAGCTCGAACTAACTGCTACCTTTCTCTTTAAGATGACCCGTAACGACGTAAAGGGTAGAGATGTCGAAGTGCCAAACCTACTGACCTTCTGGCAAGTTTTTTTTTTTACTTTCCTTGTGTCTATTTGCATCATTATGTCAACCTGTGCCTAGGGACTTGAGTGAACATGTTTCTTCGGTAGAAGGCAGTGTAAAATAATACAAGCCCCTGCACTTAAAACAGGTAAAAACTTTCCTTGTGGCTATTTGCATCATTATGTCACCCTCGCGCCAAGGGACTTTTTTCTTTTTTGCTTTCCTGCTGTCGGTTTGTATCCTTTGTCACTATCGTGTCTCATTGGTTTATCACTACCAAATATAGGGTTTATTTATTAATTTTTTACTTTCCTGGTGTCTGTTCGCATCAGCTTGTCACTACCACGCCTAATGACTATTTCTTTAATTTGTAATAAATTCGTAAATTTGGCGTAGAGTGCACCTTTTCTTTATAGATGAATTAAATAGATACACTGTTACACTTTTAGAAAATAAAAACTGTATTTTCAACTATTCCTACCTACAGTCAATGCAAATTGTATCATTTAAATACTCCTTTATCTTATTATTTTCATATAATACAGCTATGCTGGATTATTTTTATCTGAAAAGGCGAGCTAAAAACCTCTACTTTACTATCTTAACTATCTCAACGTGACCGCGAGAGGTATAACTTTTGATTGATTTTAGGATTCCAAAAAAGTGAAAGCTGTTTTTTCTTTGCCGTGGCAGTTGTCTTGTCGATACTTTAATGTAATAGCGAATAGAGAATTTAATTATTTTGTGAAAAGTTTTATTTTAAGGCTCTCTATAAGCACAAAGTGAAACGGGTTGCACTACTTTTAAAAGTTCAGAGCCCTTTAGTGCGTCTAAACCATAACTGCCTATGCCTAGAATAGATTTTGAAGTATTTGTTTTAGGTTTACTATCATAATCGCTTTTATTACCACATTCGTTAGCTTATAAAAACAATTGACAATATCTTTGATTCTCCTGACTTTCGGGACGTTCAAAAGCTTTAAAAAATGATTTTTTCAAAAGTCTTTATTGTCAAAATCTTAAAAATATAGACCTAGATGGAAAAACTTCAAATTGCAAGCCTTTTGATTACTTAATTTCTTGGATTGTACAATTAAGTATTTTAGAAATATATAGTCCTTAACTTTCATCTCAAGGCGCTGAAATATTTCATTCCTTATAAATAGTAAGGTTTATATTGGATTTTATACTTTATTTTAAAAAAAATTCCGTCTCATAGGAGAAGATTACGCCTAGAATGGTCCGAAATTTATCGATATCATTTTTATTAGCGGCCTTCTAGTATATTATTCTAAATGTTAAGAAAACATTTGCACTAAAAATAAGATTTTTTATATGAGTCTTAGAATGAGTCTTAGAAATCGCGCAACAAATTTAAAGTTTCTATTTAATCATCGTAATTTTTGTAAGCTCAAATTTCCCGAATCGGCCCATACACTAAAATTAATAAAGAATATGCTTTAGATTTTGTGCAAGTTTTATTAAGAATGAGCGTAGTATATATGATTTTGTTAATCTTCTACTCATACCTTCTCATGTATCGGCAGACAACAAAATGTGGAAACAAAACAATACAAATGTAATCAAATAAGTCTTCTTTCAATCATTAGTCAATTAGTACTTAACAATATATGATACAAAAAGTACGAAATACCTATAATTAAGCACATATAATCATAGTAATAATAGAAATATTCTACAATGGAAATAACAATCACTTATTGTCACGCAGCAAAGAGTTATTTCTCTGCTTCAAATTTTACACATACCACGCGGGGCAACTAAATGCCAATTACATCGTCTTACTGCGCCTCTTTCTTCACCTCCAAAAAATGATTGCAGTTACAAGTAATAACTGAACACGCACATTCTGGGGACATCAAAATTACGTTCAAGCTGGTGAAATAACATTAAAGCTAATCAATATAAAATATTACGTATCTATTTAAAGCATGAACGACGATCAATTCTACTAATTATTTCAATTGATTTATTCGAATTAGGATACTATCTATATATTTTTGTAAAGTGTATTTAATAAGTAATAAATAAGTAATCGTTTCTTAATAACACATTTACCTTAAATCACTATTTTTAATTGTTCTTGCAAGTTGTAAATTTACTAAATTCGTTATAGTTAAACTATGTCACACCGACATACATATTTTCAAAGTATTAGTATTTTAAAGTAATTGTTCATAACTCGTGTATGAAAACAATACAAATGATACCGAAAAAATTACTTCTACATCTGATTTGAGAAGTGACTCCATTACAAGACGACCACCATATTTTCACTTTTTTTATTGCAATGCCTTACGATGATGAGGCTGATAAGGAATGGCAAGAGTTGCAGATCATTTTGAAGCAAACCAACATCCATTGGAGTGGTACCACACAGGTATACAATACATTGAAATATAATGCTATTAATCTTTATTGATGTGTTATTAACACATACTATCATTTGAATAGGAAACCACTAGCAGCATTGGGATTTACGTTACAACCCAGAATGAAAATTCAAGCTCACCTACGCGCGGATTTGTAACAACCGGAGATGATGACTTGCCAAAAAATCCTGTTTAAAAACCGGAAAGAGGAAGAAAAACATTGAAGGTAAATCAGATAGTAATAACGGTTATCATTGGTAAAGTTAACATGAAATTTTTTTTAGAAAAAGTTGATTGGAGATTTGGTAGTATTATTAAACAAACTTGAGGTTTTCCCAACAGTGCTATTGAAATACCTTACACAGGATGAGAATTGAGGTACATTACGTCCCCATTACGTTTTCCCCTCCAAAAGTGGCTAGTTGTGGGGGGCTTGAAAAAAGTGTGTTTTTGGGGAACTTGAAAAGCTCTCTTTCTGTGTGACGTGCGCGTTTTTCTGCGTCTGCGCTGAACGAAAAATTCGAAGTTTTTCATCATTTTTGCTTGTAGGATGGTAGAAGTTCGTGGGAAACTTGGGAAGCCTTCAACTTCCCGGGCGCATAGGTGCCCCTTTTCTAGACGAGACCCGGCCCCTTCAATCTTTCTTTTAGTCTTAGTCTTTATCCAGTCTCAATCCATAATAGTTTTGGGAACGCACTCATATTATACATATAATCAGATTATGATTATTCCTTTTTTATATAATATTATTGACCTTGGCAACCAACATTATTGTCAGCAATTCAGTCGTCTTTTAAGCTTTCTGCACATATTAAAGCCGAGTGCAGATTAAAGCACATATAGATGTTTATCTAGTGGTCTAGCCATTATAAGACTTCCTCACTTCCTCGTTATAAAATAGTTGTATTTTCAACAAAAGTTTTATTAAGTACTTTATTTTTCCTCGCCTAAAAAACAGATAAGATGGTCTCAATAATCATGAAATATCTTATGTCATACTAAATCGACATAATATTAACTTGCATTGACGGGAAGGACGGGCCATACCGATTAAACTACCATATATGTACAATGTACATAATGATTTAATTTGTTAAATCTATATTTTTTCTAAGTTATGTGTTTTTTCCGAGGTTCTCGAAGAGAAACCCTTCAATAATCTATGTAGTGTTCTTCTGTTGTAGAAACTTATTGGTCAAGTGCCGGGTTGTTAAATTTTTTTAATAACCCGTAAAATATGTCATGCACTTTCCTTTTTTTATAAATATTTTAATAAGAGACAAAATTTGGAAAAACTTGACATTAACAATTTTGGCTCCTTCAAACTAATTTTAGAAAATTTGTTTCTCTTTGTACTTTTTCTTTTTGATGGCGTTTTAAGAGTAAAGAATTTTTTTTGTTCTTGAATCTCGTAATTAAATAATTTTTTAATAAACTTTGTTTAATGAAATACACTGCTGATCAGCTAATGTTCCAGCATACAATTCCTATTAAAGGGTCTCTGCTAGAGTCACTAGCAAGGTTGCCGGTCAATGATCTTTTAAAACTTGTGATAAGAATTTTTATGTGTACAAAAGTGGATCTGCTGTAAATATTTCACAAAAGGAGATCCCATATTCCGGGTGAAGGAAGCAACAGATGCCTACTGCACATTTCAATAGTCCTTTTTACGTTGCTTTGCTGAAACTTTATCATTTTCAGTATCCATAAAATTGTGAGCGACATTTCAGGAGAGCTTGGAGAAATAAGGGACTAATTAGGGGGAGCGGAGGCAATGAAAAAGAAAATTAAAAAGGTAACATTATTTATATTTACTTTAATGGCGAAACATTATTGAAAAGATATATTACTTCTAAAATTTCAGTTGGACGGCATGTTGAGAAAAATGGCGCACTATTGTGTCGACGCTTGCCATAAGCGTCCATTTCACTGCAACAATTTTAATATTTCAGAAATGTACTGTTGTAGGTACTAGCTGTCCAATTTGTGTGTTGCCTTAATAAAAGGAATAAAACCATGCTTTTAGCTAGAATAAAATTATCGAATTAAGAAGTTTAACCTTATTAAAAATTTGAAATGACCACTACGTTCCTGATCACAGCAGCGCCACAAGGCCGACCAAGTAGTCGTTTGAATTAAATTGCAACAATATCATCTATGTAGATTCTACGCAGTCGACCTGATATTTGCAAATACCATTTTGTGAAAAGTTTACGTAGAACCTATGTAGAATATCTGGCTAAATTTCACTGATTACCGGATAAGCTTATGAAAAGGCTCTAATATGATTTGTAAATAAAAAGAAATATGAATATTTCACATATCTAAATTTAATGAAATGGGGTTGAGTAAAAAATACATTCAGACAATTTTCTTTGTATTACGAAGAAGACACACTCAAACACAGCAATTTCTGAATTCCTTTTATCCTAATTTAAAGAAATTTTCTTCGCTGCTGGCCTGCTGCTATTTAATGAAGAACTGATTGTTCCCATATCTTGAGCAGCAAATTTTGTCCATTTAGCTGTCTTTGACACTTTTGGCTGTAGTTTTAAGTATGCCTGGCTTAAACTTTCATATTTTTGAGAAAACAAATTGGGCTCGCCGACCTGCAATGCATCTAGAAATAATGAAGTAAGTTAAAAGATTCATTATGAATTGATCAAATATATAGTTAATGAAGGAACAAACCCTTATCAAGCATGATAGAAGTGATTTTGGTTTTATGAAAACCAAAGTTTTTGTCTCAATCCTTTCTAACAGCTCCGACCCAGTTGACCTCTTTAAGTTCCAGTGGAGTACCAACGACTTTCCGTACTCGGTACACGGCGTCCATTTTGTTGGTTCGTCCTGAAAGAATAACCCTATTTTTCTAAGAACAAAATCTAACTAAATTAAGAATACCTTTTTTCTTTTTAAATTTCATCAAAGTGTTGCATGGCAAGCTATCGACGACTTGAGTAGAAGGGGGAAGAGCACACGTTTGCTGATTGGTTGAAGCTTTCTTCAGTTTATTGAAAGCTCCTTCAATTGATGTCTTGCGGTCATTTTTACTATGCAGCTATAAAATCAAAGAACTTCAACAAGTAAGACACTTTAAATTCGTTTTGTGGTATCTCAAACATATCTTAAATATGTAGCAAATTGATTGCTGCATACGGACCATCCAGAATCTCCATCGGACTCAAGGAAAGTGTTTGAAATTATGATTGTTGGAACAATTTCTCAAGGTGAATTTTATCACTTTGGTTTAAATAATTAGACAGATTCCGAATTACCTTAAGTCTGTGGTTTAATAAAAATACATGAACTTTTATGCTTCATAGTATCGAAAATTTATTATTTGTGAAGACAGAACCTTGTGTGATTTCAAAATAAATGAAAAAAAAAATGTTAAAATATATTGTTAACAATCTTTTGAAATAAACAGTAGCGGAGTACCCGTTAAAAGTATGAAATCACCGATTTCGATCGTCTGACGTCTTACGATATAGTAGTTTTTCGAATGTAAAATTACCCATCCATGTCGCCGCTTCCAGAGAGAGATTCGTCGTTTGGAGTCATAACATACATTGCTGGAATGGAAAATTATTTTTAACAATTGACTGAAGCACGCCTTTAGATGCTGAGAGGAATACCGAAATCTTCTTTTCCACATATACATCCATCTCGATCCATTATGCGTGCCTCGTCCGTTGTTTAAAGGCGGAATACGACGTATTTTTTGGCATAGGCGGATTGCTCTGCAACCCTCACGCCGGCCTTCACCTTCTCTTGAATAAATAACCGCAAGTGGGCAGATCAAAATCGTTCTTAAGTCTTGTGGCGATAATCAACACCAACTTTTAGTAATTTTAACCAGATCAACCCAGCGCTAAGGGATTTGAATAATTCCATCCACAGATACGCTGACAGGTCGTACTTCTTGATAAATTTCGTCGTTAAGGGCATCTCGACCACCTCAAGTTTCACATCTTCAGAGGAGAGATGCCGTGTAATACATATGTCGCGTATTTTCCACTCTAGTAACGTCAAGTTAGAAGTTAATGTCCCGCAAATAATTCTCTGGTCTACTTGTGCTCATTTTTATTTGATTAAGGTATTATACGTTGGAGTTTGATTCCCGATAACTTTTTTCCTTCTGCCCTAACTTTCCTCCCGCCATCTGGGTCACTAAATAACTAAATTCAGCCTAGAACTGATTGGGGAAATACGTTCAAAAATTGACATAACCCTTTTTGAAATGTTAAAAATCTCTCGGAATCGATCTAAATAATTAAATCTCCAATAAATCTTGAATATAAAATTAACTATTGATTATATTGTATGATCTTAAATGCTAACAATGATTTTTAACCGCATTGAATTCGCAGCAAAATATCAGGAAGAAACCTTACATAATATGTAAGATTTGAAGTTAATATTAAGTACGTTTAATTATATTTTTAAACTTTAAATTATATTTCGAGCTTTTTTAAAGTATATCTTAAGTTAATAAAAATGCGGCCTTTTTATTGCTTTCAATCATCTTAAATCATTATCTTCAAAGTACAATTATGTTGTGGGTTTAATGGTTTATATAAGCTCGCAGAAGAAGCAAAACTTGATTACAGCGTAGGTAGAACACAAAAGCTTATAAAGATGTTAAACTGGTTTCTCGTAAATAAATCAAATACTAGTTTTTATCATTTTCTGTTGAAAAAGAAAATAGTTCAACTTGATAATGTATAATGTATTAGTTGTATGTATAAAATATAATTTATTATTATATCATAACAGACACTATTAAAAAGTATTTTAATTCATCATGCGTGCTAACTAAACATAATTGATTGAGTAAGTGATGAAAATTTTTATCATCTTAAAGTAATAAAAATATAGAACATATAGGTACTGAATATAATGCAGCATGATTTTAACAATTATTGTCATTTTCTAAAATAAATTATAAAACAAAATGATTATCAGCGAAGAATGTCAAGTTTTTAAACAGGTTGTATCCGTTAGACTAGCCGCTGAGAAAGCACCGTTAAACTGGTTATATATATATAAAAGAAAAATAATGTAAACGTTGAAAATATCCTTTTTTACTATGGCAGTGTCAGTAGTTGAGTAACATCGGACTTGTTTGCTGTGCTTCAAGATGTACCCTTTTCATAAATTGCGTTTTAGAAGGCGCAAATCTTTTCTTGCAAAAACAATTTTTATAACAACGTCTATATTGTTTGTGCTATCGAGCATAGATTATATTAAGCCATTTTCTTCAATCAGTGATGTAAAAAGATCATATTTTCAGTGTCGTCCATCGAAGAAAATAGCATTTTTTTAGAACTCATAGATGTGGCACTAGCACCATACAAAACATTCTTTTCCGGTAGTATTTGTCACATTATATTGTATAAATACTAATTTAATATACATTTTTTATTAGATATGCTACTAAACTAAATTTAAACGTTGCAATTCCTGCCTGGAATCATACTTCATTTGATCCAAATATTCAAAAGGATAATCCACTCAATGTTAAACATATTAAGTCGATCGGAGATAATGATGTTCCAACTTATATACTAGCTAACCACATGCTGAAGTGGAATTATACTGGTGCTACTAATCTTATAGGCACTAGGCTCAAGACTTTCACCATTCTTCGGGATCCTGTGACTCAATTCGAATCTCTATACTCTTACATGAAATTAGAAAAGATGTATGGGATGAATTTTAAAGAGCTTATTACTATTTTGATCCAAAACAATTCGACAGCTATTAAAGAATTGAATAATAAGCCGAGACAAGGAGGATTATTTGGACATAACCAAATAGCTTGGGATTTGGGCATCTCTTCGGCCTCTTTCAGTGATCCTATAGCTACCAATAAAACAATTAATCAATTGGAAAAGGAATTTGATCTTGTGCTGATGGCTAATCGAATGGAGGAATCGTTGGTTCTTCTTAAACAACTTTTATGTTTGCCATCGTTGGAAGATGTTTCCTACTTGGTGGCTAGTTCTAGAAAACCTGAATTGGTTGTCAGATTAAATCGAGAAGAAAAAGACGCGCTCAGGAATTGGCTTGGCGCGGATGATCAAATTTACCGTCATTTTTCAAACGTGTTTGATGCAAAAGTTGAAGAATTTGGGAGATCTAGAATGGACGAAGAAGTATTAAAACTGAGATTGATAAATAAGAGTTTGTGGGAACGCTGTGTCATCAAACAAGTTGGAAATGAGATGCTCAATTAAAAAAATATCAAGGGAGCAGTGATAAAACATTTGGATACCTCGTGAAAGAGTAATGTATTCTTAAATTTTAGTATCTATAATTTCACAGCATAATTAAAATTTTATTTACAGAGAGGAACCGGGTTGCGACCTTTACGCAATAAATGAAAATGAGTTTATAACGAGGTTTCAAAAGCAATAACTGGGCAGTTGTGATGATTCATGAAATAGTTTGAATTTAAATATACAATATACATAGATATAAATTGAACACATGATGTTTAT
This sequence comes from Chydorus sphaericus, assembly GCA_030141595.1. Classification (NCBI taxonomy): domain Eukaryota; kingdom Metazoa; phylum Arthropoda; class Branchiopoda; order Diplostraca; family Chydoridae; genus Chydorus; species Chydorus sphaericus. The sequence goes on along the minus strand of CM057926.1, from coordinate 745,877 downwards.
TTTTAATTGATATTTATTTATAATTACCAATTACTATACCTCCAAAGTGCAGCTAGATGATTTTGGATCCATCAATGGATGTTTTCATTATATTACAATAATAAAAGAAAACGAATAAACTATTCTTTATAAAAAGAAGGAGAAAAGTTGAAAATTTATACTTGTATGTTATGTTTATACATGCATATGCACACGCAATTTATAATTATTATAATTTTATTATAAATATCAACTTCTTGTGCAGTTTTAAGTAAAAATAATTTAATCTCTAATTTTAAGTTTGTCTAACGTGGTTGTTTGTCATTTTCTAGAATGTTATTAATAACTACACATTTACTATTTTTTTATTCGTTTCTGCTAATGAAATATATTTATAATGTATCGAAGTTAATATATTGGTTCCTGCAAGTAAAATAGTTTATTCCCAATTTAATTAAATATGTGTGTGTGTGAATCATGCAAATGTTGAGGATTTTAGAATTTCGCATAAACAATACTATAATTTTATCGCTCTTCTAAAAATCCTTTAGATGATTAGAGGGAACAAACCTTTGAACATCCTTTTTTTCCCCTGTGCCCAAAATCTATGTGTAGGAGACTGGCTTTAGCTTTTTAGTGAAGCTTAATTTACTCATATCCTTCCGACGAGCAACAAAGCGCGCGTTATTATCTGTTTCTATACTAAATTTTATTCTCGCATTTTTCAATGTTTACTAACAGATTTTAAAACAAAACTATTTGTAGATTTATGTGTATCAGGACAAGAAAGTCAGATGATTTTTAGCGAAAATTTCGTTTTAATTAATTTTTTTATTATAAAATTTATTTTATAAATAAAATTTTGACTTTATTGATAAATATTTTAATACTTTATATGCATGAATCAATTTAAATCATCGTCATTAAACATTTTGGGCTCGAACCCCGCGATGATTATAAGTTATATTTTGACGTAGTAACATTTCATAAACATTTTATAGAAAAGTTGGTAATATTATGTTAACTATTTATTGATTTTTGTTATGATGACACATTCCGGAAATTGCAAAGAAAATGAGAACCAATCTCCCATCTAAGACGTTCGAAAAATTTACATACGTCACGGCAAAAATGTTGCCAAATGGGCTTAAAAATGTTAATTTTCTGACAACCTCAGATTTCGATAAAACTTACACTGATTAAAAGAGGAAAAACAGTTCTTACAAATGGCTGACCATGTAAAGATTCAAGCTTATCGAGCTTCAGATATGGTGAATTTTTCTGGTACATTTGGCTGGTGCTTTTAAAGAAATTAAGATCATTTGAAAATTGATAAGCATCCAACAACTGTAATGGAATCCCTGATAATCATAAAGTAAAAGATTGAACTATTACGGAATGCAAGAATGTGAAAAATAGTAGACGGAACACAATCGTTTGGATTCTATTCTGAAAAAACATGTCCCCTATATTATATAATTGTATCGATTCTTTCTTTCCTTTTCTATTACTCATAGCTATAGTTATCACACAACGTCGGTTATACATCGTCCTGCTCGTCAAGGTTTTTTGGTTCAGCGAAAAAACAACATCTCAGTTTCCACAGCTTTAATAGTTCAATTGATTATCTGTGTAATCGATTAAAAAATTCACGCATCTTTATTAATGCTAAACAAGTAAGAAAAATTGGAAAATAATCTGGTTGCAATAGTGAATACACCAATTACATTACAATTGCTGAGTTTTTACAAACAGACAAAACGAAACAAGCTAGCTAGGTAATTCATCGAATTTAATTTTAAGTGAGATAACAGCTTACTTTTTTTAATTTCAAGATTAGATTATTTCTGAAAATGAAACAATGCTTTACAACTGACAAGGAGGCAAACCTATTAAACCTTAAATCTGTTAAATCTATACGCTATGGTACAGTACGGTCTATACGATAAATTTATAGCAAACTGTTTTATTTTATTTTTTAAATTGTATTCATGTGATCAGTCAGTATTTAATATTATATATATTTAATGTAAAAAAGCATATGCCCTACTTTGACCTTGTATTCAAGCAAAAGCTGTACCATGCGTTCTTGAAACGACAGATCAATAATGATGTTATATAGCGCAATATTTGTGAACTTTTAATTTAGTAAAGTCTTAATAGGTCTCAAATCCCCCATAAATCCCTTTACATAAAGATCTTAACGAAATGCATTAATTAACCAATTAATATTAGAAATCCAGTTGAATGAATATATTTTGATTAGATAGCAAAAAGCATTGTATTTCATCTGAATGAATCAATAGACAGACTGACAGATTCAAAATGTGTTGAACAAAATGGTCTACAATCATCTTTGTGTTGTGTAATGCGAGTTTGGTATTTCAAATCAGTTTCAAAGTCGATTCAACAGTTTTTGGCATCATGCAAGTGTCAACAGAAATCAATTTTCTGTTTAGCATGAGGCCATATTGACATATTTGCAAATCGAAACTATAAAGAACAGATGCTGCAAAATAATCAAAACTTTCATTGGGATCTTCGGACTCGACCAGAATAAGGTGAAAAGGTAAAGTAGTTTGATCGTAAACTATGAATTGTCGTCGTTCGCCGTGAGAAAATGCTTTACAGTAATTTCCAACAGTCCACCCCGCCACATCCTGTGGTGGATCCTCGAAAATACAGTGATGATGAATGAAAATCTCGATGTCTCCGAATGATGTGGTTCGCCCACCTTGGTTTGCAATGAATCCGAAGCTAGAAACAAATTGGATGCTGTTGCAATTTTATTTAGTGCGTTGACTAGACTTTTCCATTGTTGGATATTGGTAGTCTGATCATAGAGTATTTTTCAAATGGAAACCGGCTAGTAGTAATCAATGTTCCATCCAGTTTTGTTAATTCTTCAAGCAAGATGCATTTCTCAACGGATTCAAATCGCTTATCTCCGTTTGCAATCCAATCAGATATCATGCATGTCAATTCATTTGGAAAACCAACAATATAATTTATTCTATTACAGCACACCCTATAAATAAGTATAAATACATTTAAACATACAATTATTTAGAAATAGCAAAAATATTGTTATTATGCTTACTGCTGACAATATATTGAGTGATGTTGAAGATGAAAGCTAAACTTCCTTGAGAAGTAAAGTTTGAAGAATGGGTTTTTCAGAATTTTCAAATCAATTCAACTAAGCAAACAAGACGACTTGTTCACTAAAAAAAAATCTTAGAAACCCTCTTTTTCATGAAAAATGCAATCGTTTCAAAATCGTATTTTTGCTTCAGAACATATTCCCAGAACAGGGAGAGCTTACACAACCATATTTCTATTGGTAAATTCATCAACTAGTGATGTTCACCAATAGCAGAGTGGTATAAAAAACCTACAAATAATAAATTCAAACTCTCTGTTAGTAAAAACGGCAGTCATCGGTAGTCTAGTAAGTTCGCCAGCACGAACAGTCATGGAAAAAAATCCACCAGTCTCGAATCCTGAGCATCTTGCCTTTCTGACAGTATACAAAGATGTAACCAGTAGTCTTCTTCTTTCTCCTGAACATCGCCCATAAAACAAACAATTATATTATATTGTGCCTTCTTCTATTACAACGAAAAGCGAATTTCACTCCAGTAATAGTATTTTCTAAGTTGATGCCCATCTCACACAGCATCTCATTGGTTCGATGGGTGATCAAATCAGGTAGTCTATATTTTTTTACTCCCACTGTCAAATAGGATATATTCTAATCATATTATTTCGTCATTATACCCTTTAACCAAATAGGCAACAACTATTGAACAAGTTTTACAAAAATCTACCTGATGGGTACTTGAATAACACACCTAGTAATGGTCTTCTCGTTGTTTGGCCGTATCTTGATTGCATTTTGAATGATGACATTCATGAACTGAAAATGCATGATTCATATCCGGATACTTTCCCGAATTCAAATTCGATTTCTACGATTGCAGAACGGTCTTTAGCTCTAAATCGTTTATCCATCGAATTCATCTTACTGAAAAAAGATGTAACTTACAATACTATTGATCCATTCGTTGCTTCCCTTCATTTACTTACTTTGTTGATCTCGCTGAGCCTCTATTGTGTTGATGAAAAGCATAGAGGCATACTACAGTTACTTGGAAACGCGTGCCCTTCATTAATTCATTTGGATGTTTCCGGAATTGTTGTGAAGCAAACTGACGTTTTATCTTTCATAGTTGAACAAGAGATCGAAAAGGTATTTCCTGGTTCTTTAGTTAATAAATTCATATGGACTCTCGACTCAACTGAAACGTGTAGCCAAGAGATACCTCGGTACCTTCTCTTTCGTCTTGAAAATCTATATCTTCAAGAAGGAGCAGAGGCAGACGAATGGATTCAACCAGGTGTAATCACATTCATTTTTCAACACATGCCATATCTGAAGCAATTGGACCACCTTCGTAGAACAAGTAAAGGCATCTCAATACTCGCCTAATGCTTTCGACGATGTCGTCTAACATCCAGAAAGAGAACTAACGAGATCTCTTGCGTCGGTTTCAAAGCATCATTTCCAAACGTTATTCCTTTGATTGAGGACAACGATCTATTTTTATCTGGTTAATTGCAAAACTATAACCATTTACAAAACACTGTAGTAAATAAGATTTTTCCTTCGCAGATTTTCCTGAAAACTACGAAAATAACGGACCAAATGAAATTGTTTATTTTCAGATGGATGGAAATGACTATCTTCCTTTTGCTAGTAAAAGTGTTGTTGGCATGTGTGCAGTTCATTTGATTCAAATTATGAAGGGGTTTTGGATTCAAAACCAATCAAAGTCCTCACAGTTCAATGTCAAGGTCTCAAATCAAATCAAGGTCCGTTATCATCGTTAGGGCCGCCGGTAGTGCCGTAATAGAAATCCAACCCCACAAAAGAATGAGTCGCCCCTACCTTAAGATGAGAAACTTTCATGGACCATGCGTTAATTTAGTTTTTTTCATTACATCTGACCCTCCCATATCAACTGAAAGGGGGGGGGGGGAATTAATTAAATTTGAATCTATATTAAAAAAAATTCAAACAACGAAAGTAATGATAACTATTGCAGCCGGCTCAGTGGTAGTAGCTTCTACTTCAATTGAAAAACTATCGAAGAAGAATAAATAAGTACATGGGAACAAATACTTTTGATATTCTAACCGTTGTCTTTTAATTTACTATTCTTTTTTCAGATTCCATTAAAAGTCGAAAATATTTTATTGGCGACCTTTCTTGACATGCCAACGATGTTGATATTGCTCTCCCAATATTTGAGAATCCGATTATCAAAGCGGTTGTTAAATGACTTTGAAGATCTCCTTTTGCATTCCTTACTACGGCTAAATCTTTATATTTCGTCGTCAATGTGGCTGTGACGGTCTCGTTATCAATTAATTTATTTTCAACAGCTTCCAGGAAACTAACAGGATTTGCAGATAAAAGATCCTGTACACGCCTAATAAAGCACTGCAATAAAGAGCACTCAACGGTAAAAAATGATACTCATAGTTTTACTTGATCTATTTTTTTCGGCCGAAAGCTGGATAAGACCATCCTCACCCAAAATCAAACATTTAACAGCTATCGACACCTGCGATACCACGTGGAAGGATCGTAGCATCGAATCTACTCTGGCTTGAAAAATACTTAATAAACATATGTAACAACCAACTTTTGGAAGAAGAATATTTCGAAAACAACAAGTTCATATGGTAAAAATTATTTAAGTATGAAGTATTCCATGCATTTGCAAAAACAACAAATTTAATTTAAATTTAAAAAAAGAAAACAGAAATAATACCGTAACTATGCTGAAGGAGTTTATCATCGTTGACACTGAAGTGGAATTAGATGCTGGATGAACTGCCGCATATTGGCCAATTATCTTCCAAGAGGCAGACAACACTCTTTTGACATCAAATTTGTTGCTGACGGTGAAATAAACAAGGAGTACAGCCGCCAACTAATCATACAAAACTATCAATGAAAAAGTGTGTGGTATGAATACAGTTCAGCAAAACAGCCTGGGCAAATCAGCTTTTACGAACTAATAGAAAAGAAGGTGAAAATTATCATCAAGGCTAAGAAAGTGTTTGACGATCATTACTACGACGACCCCGATATCATCCCTGAAGAAGGAGAGCCCGCTGGAGAGAGAGATAGAAGAACAACGCGAACTGTTTGATTAAGATTGATGGTATATACATGTATATAACTAAATTTACGATATCATCGTCTTCGATTGGAAGAACCCACTTAGAAATAGGTAACACACAAAGAACCCAGCTTAATATTGCAATTTAAATATTATCTATCCCTTATAATTTTCTTGAGCTAAGTCTTACAATCAATCTTACACTCAATCAATCCTTCCTCAACCATCCAAACTGTCATGCAATTGTATTTGTGTGTAAATTTGTGTTCCAACTAGATCTTTCAAATTAATCGTTCCTGTCGCACCAAGTTCGGACTCGGTGCATGACCTCGTCACCAGGCGGGATGTCTGTACTTCGTATGTACACGCACAACTTTCTCTCTCTCTTTTGATTTCAAGTGCACATGACCGTTGGATGCAGATATCTACCGTTATCGAGGCCCAGTTACCATTTTTTCTACGTTTGTGGGAATGGATAGACGAGGAAACACAAAGAGTAAAAATTTAATGAATCACGAACAAAAACAGGAAGGCTATTTTTCTCCACAGTCATAGAGAATTTAAAAAATGCATTTGTTTATTGAACCCCACTTCGATCATGTAGCCCTAGAAGTCAATCGTCTTATAGACTTGAAAACAGAAAATATGCTGCTGAAGGGCGAAGTGAGCTCACGCCAATCTATCAAGACAAAATTTTGAAAAAAGTAAAAAATTAAAATAAAAGAGGACTTTCCAGAGGATACCAGCAATCTTCTTGTGTTAAACTGGAAAAAGAAACGAGGATGTTGCTTAGTTTGTTAAGGTTTAGATTTAGGAAAGGGTTTTCCATTAAGAGTTCTTGGGCTGTTCTAGAATGGATGGTGTTGGGCTAATTATAGATGTGAAATTGAATTCAATTTTAGTATTATTTTTTTAAAAGATCCCTGATAAAATTTTAAAGCAAATAACTACGTGAGTTGAAAGTATCAGATCTCTCGGTAGCAATAAGCCGCGTAAGGATTCTATTATAAAATTCCAAAATAATTATATTAACTATTGTTTACTAATAGTATAACAATTTGTACACTTCATACACGATATGAAAAGTGTATAAAATTTTCAATCATAAAAAAAACTTTGAAACAGCCTGTTTTGCATGACATTTGCAACATAATTCCGAATGTTTATTTATATATTATTGGAATTAATACTTAGATGGTAAGTTGCTGAAACTGTTTTTAAATCATGTGTATGAAGATGTGTCTATTGCAGTTGGAAATGTCTGTTCTTTCTAAAACAATTTCAAACTGTGTTTTTGTATTACATTCCTTATTTTCATTTCACCAAAATTATATATCTTCGATTTCTTAAACATGTTGATTGAAATTTTTAAAAAAGAGTTCTTAAGTAAATGTTAGTAGACCTATTGCCGCACCACTGCTCGTTCTAAGTCATCAGTAGTATTTCCTCTTAAATTTCTATGCTTTTTCCTTGCTTGCCTAATTTTTATAATTTTGTTTCCACTGGTTAGTATTTAACATTCATTTTGCATTTCTTTGAATTATTAAGTGGCTTATTGAATAATTTATTTTTAATGCCGCAGTCGTCTCCCTACGAAAGGCAGTGCTTTATCATAAAAAATTTGCTAGACAAACTAGGGGAAACCTGGGAATTTGGTCATGTTTTTATTGAGAAAAATCGCACCACCACTTAAAATGCTTGACTGTTTGCTCAGTGATGTTATGTGATTTGTTGCCAATTTTTTGGTTCATTTATTCGTCTGAGCTGATTTCTCATGGATATGTATATTGTTATTGTCATCTTCAAAGATTAAAAAAGTATCTTTGTATGTCTTCTGGTGGAGAGAGAATACAAAGAATTTCTTTTGCATTGATTTTACTTTTCTCTTGTCTTCTTCATCTTATAAAAGTTATGAATGAAACTCGGTTTTGAGTAAGATGGGCTGTCACCATGCTCTTAAGATGAGAGGCCATCGCGGCGGTGTGCTCATACTTGATATGTGGCATGACCAGATTTACAAGCCCGTGAAGGGTCGAGTTTCTTGTTAAGATTTCTTTTTTAAAACGCTTAACGTTTTGCAGTCTCTTTGTGAGCGGCAGCGTATAGCTGGGGAGAAGGAGAGAGGTGGAGAGCTTCATACTTGTCCATAATACATCGGTTTGCGTTTGCATCGCGGCGAGCATCGGTTTTTTAAATACAATGCCTTGCGGCTCCAGCTTCGACATTGTTTAAAACTCCGTCTCGTTATTGCTGGTTCAAAGGTAAGTTATCCTTCTTTTTTCGAAAAATTATAATTTTCCTTTGGGAAAGTAACTTTCTCCGATTTGTCATGTTTTTCGGTCTTTTTGCGTTATTCTGACAGGTCGATGCTGCTTTATTCTTCAAGATGCTCTACCGTGAGCACTCCCCCAATTCGAGCGGTATTATCATCGAGGAAGAGTGTAAGTGGACGCTCCGTTCCATTGCTGACTCACTTCGACGAGCTGCAGAGGACGGGGTTCTCTTCTCTGGCGGCAATGCTGGTCGTTTTGGACCTGCTCATCGAGTTGTGATTAGAGACGGCTCTGTCTGTCGGGATGAGAGTCCAGAGCTGCAGCGGACACTTGGGCGTAACAACACCAGTGGTTTACACCTCTACGCCACTTGTTATGAATTTACTCATTGGGAACCGGTGATGCCAGCTCTCGGTAAGTTATGTTACGTTAAGTTAAGTATGTTTTATAACATCTTCTGTGTGAAATTTCTCTTCTAGGGTTAAAGCGTCCAACCCGTCAGCAGTTGGCTGACTATCGTCAGCTAAATCATATCATTCGCCCGGCTCCTGCCAATTTTTACCTTGCTCCAGCTTTTCAAGATGATGACGTTCCTCCTGTTGTTGCTGCTGCTGCTGCTATAGCTCCACCTGTTGTTATCTGGGCTTCACTTGCTGCTCTTCCTGTTGCTAGCTACTAGATCTCCACTTGCTGCTCATGCTGCTGCTGTTCCATCTCAGGAGCATTGTCCTTGGGAGCTTTATTGCTCAGTTTTACTTGGCGGCCGTCCTAATACTACAGGGCCGGCTCAGTCTAGTGGACACCATGGCACAAGTCAACTAGATCGACTTGGTCACTTCACCGAGCTGCAGAATATGGGTTACTTGCAGCGGGTGGGTTCAAACAGAAAGGGCTTCTTAAAGCAAATATTATCTACTAGAAGTGCTAAAGTCAAACTTTTTTTCTTAATAACTTTTCGTTTGTAATTGGTTTTATCAATTTAAATGACAGGAAATAGAAGTGAGTCAAATATTTCCAAGAAAAAAGTTTTTTTTTTAGTTTTACACAAAAAATTGATAAAAAATGTTAGATCACAGCATTTGTAACTATGAACAAAACTTCTCTGAGGTATCGCAATTGCATTTATTATAATTGAATAACTGTGGGTCACACCATTGTTTAATAAATCAACAGGTTTATTGAGGATAGACTTGCTTTTTTGTGACCGCAATCTATACCAGTAGTCTCTCTCAAGTGAAGACCACAATTTCAGTTTGGAGTAATATTTTCTACATCACCTAAATTTTCTTTGACGATGCTTATTTTAAACAGTCTCCATCTCACTAAAAGGCCCAAACTTAATTTTCTTAAAAATGAAGGATAACATTGTATCAAATTTGACTGGAGCACAGAAACGGGTGCTCATTTTTTTACTTAATTCAGGGGAACCAAGCTTGCATTATCTATGTTGAATTATGGGACAAATTTTCGACTGAACTTAAATCATTCTACTCATCTGAATCCCCAATTTTGTAGATAAGTAATTGCTTGAACTGGGGAAAATGCACTTAAATGAGATGTATTTAATTTTGCAGCGCTCCATTTCTAGCTAATTGAATGATTAATTATATAAATTGAATAATTTTTTTGCCTTCTGTTTATTCCTTCTAGTAAAAAATTAAAAAATTAAGAAATGAGGTTTTTTATGCTTGATTTTTCCAAATTGTACTCTTTGTCCAGTATCATGATGACTGACGGCTAGTGCTGTGCAGTTAACGAAAACAAAAAATCACAAAGATTCTGAAAAAGAAGGGGTTTTACTAAGAAACACGAAAACGACATTTTCCAGAGCTAGAAAAGGAAAAAACTAAAAAATCATTTTGCTTTTAGAAAAATATCATGTTTTAGAGAAATTTTTTTTTACCTGTAGTAAAAACATTGATTTTTTAAGTCTTTCATTTTTTAGAAATCCATATTTTTAACGACTCTTTAAATAAAAATGCGGCCAACTCGGTGTCCCTTGCTGTCTTGGAATTTGGCTTTAAATGGAAACGAAAAAAAGAATGAAAACCGTTTCGTTTTCGTTAACGATCGTTAGCAAAAACTTAAAAAAAAACATAACGAAAATGAAGCTTCGTCAAAATTTACTAACGACAAATCAACGCTCACAAGAGATAGATAAAATCATTATCTGCACAGCACTACTGTCAACTTTGGATAATTCTCCTTTTTCTCAAGGATTTCCAGCTCTTGTACCCATGTCAAATGGAAGATAATTTTTCTTCTAATTTTGACAAAAATCTTGGAAACGTAAAAAACATGAACTGCAAGATTTTTTTATAATTTACTGTGCTGAAACATTTTTTATTATTACATGATGCTTTATTTATTAATTATCGTACATCAAGGGCTTTAAAAAAATTAATTGCGAAATGGTGTATTCATTGGTTGGTAAACATATATTTTTATTTAAACATTGATATACCTTATATCGTAAATCAATAATTATTGAAATGGATTAAGTCGGTATATTCTTTTACGTATAATCCAGTTGGAAAAAAACTCAATTTTCGCAACATGGGTTACGCAAAAAGTCTCCACTAGACCGAGATGTCCCCTTGTACAAGTGTCCACTAGACCGAGCCGGCCCTGTACTTGGGTACCGGACACTGAAGATGAAGAGGCCGCTGGTGGTTGCGGGCGTAATCTTCACGAGGAGCTGCGTCTGGCTAGAGAGGCTCAAGACCAGGCCGAGTTGGCTCTTTATGAGCATGATATGGGTGACGCTATGCCGGAGGAAGCTGTTCCGCCTTCCACTCCAAATGGTAAGTTACAGTATCCGATTTCTTGTTTTTTTTGTATTTTAGTTATTTATTGATCGTCTTTTTATGTTCATGCGTCTTTGCAGGTGTTAAAACTTTGGCAGCTTCTACTCCTCTCAGTCATGCTGACTGCCGACGCTTTTTGTTGGCTGCTGCTGAGTGTAGGGCTTACTTAGCTCAAGTAGTCGAAGGGTTGCCGCATAAGGTCCGTGCAACGTCCTTGGCTTGTTGTTGCGCTTGTCACTCCATGGTGCAACGTTTGTTGACTTCTCCCACTTCTGGGTATAGCAGTGGCGGTGCTAGGTTCAACAGCTGCTCAACAATTCCTCAATCCGAGGTGATGGGTTGCTCCCGAGAAGATGCCTCTAACCGGAGGAGGGTGGTGCTTGAACATGATGAGAGCGCCTATGGTTGTTCTTACTCTCGTAATTATATTGATGGTTCCGAGTATGATGATTCGCTTCAAACTTCTTATAATTGCTCAGTTTGTTCATCTTGTAATGGTCATGTGTTAGAACCCGATGCTGAGCATTTTCTGTGCGCAGAAGACTTTATGGATCCGGATCTCGAGGAGGCGTCTGAGGGTGAGACTGACATCGAGATCGATCTGGTTCCCGATTATGAGATTGATGCTAAGCCTTACGCTGGGCTTCTTCTTCCAGATATCGCCGACGAATACAAGGAGTATTCTGAGTCTAATACTCGCAGCGTGGTCGTTCTTTGTGTTATTCCAAAGCATATTGCTGAAAAGCGTCGTCGTAAAATTCTTGGTTATATCACCAATTTGGAGTGATTTTGTCCGATTTAATTTTTCAGAGAGAAAGTATATCATAGAGATTTATTGTTGTTGTAGTCTTCAAAGATTAAAGATATCGATATATGTTTTTGGTGGAGAAGAGAATATAAAGGATCTCTTGCATTGATTGTTTTGTCTCTTGTTCTTCTTTTTAATTTATTCTTGGTAACTCTTTTTTTGAGTAAGATCACGAAGAATAAAGCAGGAGGCCAAATTGGATAGAGAAAAAACCGTGTGTGGCGGCCGTGGTTGACTGTGTGTTACTGCCTTCTTCTCAGTTTTCGGGATGGAGGCCACCGTGGTACCACCTAGTGGATTCCCTCAGGGCAGTCAGCTGACTCATGCAAAGTCCTAGTTCAAGGGAAATCCGCTTGGTGGTACCACGGTGGCCCCCATCCCGAAAACTGAGAGAATGGCAAACTACACAACTTCAACCACGGCCGCCACACACCCGCACTGTTTTGAGATGTTGGATGACGGAGGATATGTATTTCTTGTGCAACGGTTGTTATATATTCTTCTTGATGTATTTAGATTGCTCCTAACCACAAATCGACCGTTAGGGCGATTCTGGTTAGGGTGGAGTGCATTGTTGTGAGTAAGATGTTGAATGACGGAGAATATGTCCGTATTTCTTGTAGAACGGTTGTTATATATTCTTCTTGATGTAAATAGATTGTACCTAACCACAAAACGACCGTTATGGCGATTTTGGTTAGGATAGAGCGGTTTTTAGCGATTGTTGATGGTATTGCAGTTTTTTCCGATGGCGGTTGGTTTGAGCCGATTTTAGATAGGAAGGTATGTTTTCCGTTTTATTAGAGTTGATTTTGAGAATTTGGGCATGAGCCGTAGATGAATGGATAGAGTACGAGAATGTGAATCTCTTATATGTGCGGGATGGAATCTTCATTATGTTTGAGAATTTTGACCCAAGTCGTTCTTGGTAAGTGATGTATGAATCCATCCTAACTACAAATCGACCGTTAGGGCGAATTTGGTTAGGATTAGGCGCTTGGTTGCTAGTGTTGATGCCATTTTAGGTAGCAAATCGTGGATGATTTAAGCCGTTTTTGCTAAGGAGGTAGGTTTTCTGTTTTCATAAGAAGGGTTATATTATAGTGACGTCATTTGCTTATGGCTTGGTCAAATTGAATCTAGAGTGTAGTGGATTGTTGTTGTTGAAGATTTGAGCGTGACCCGTAGGTGAATACTTGATGGCTAGGAAACGAGAATGTAAATCTCTTATATGTACATGTGGACATCTTCTCTTTTTTTATATAAGAAAAGATAAAATGTGGACATGACTCGTAGACAATTTCTTGGAAATTAAATCCAGAGTATGTTTATCCGGCCGTTTAAAAACTAGGCCATGACCCGTAGGTGAATGTTTGATGGGTAAGGCATGAGAATGATAATATCTTATATGTGCATGTGGGTATCTTCTTCTTCTTCTTTGTTTATAATATAATTACATCAGTCCCAACAGTTTTTGTAATGCTCAACATTTTCTAGATAGCCCAACATCATTTGGATGGCCCAGCACTGTTTGAATGGTCCTAAAATGTTTTGATGGCCAAACATTTTTTTAATCGCTCAACAATTTAAAGGCTCAAAGTTGTATAACGCATGTTTGCAAAGTCAAACAACAATGTTAAACCAATAGTCTTTGTAAAAAAATCATTCTAGAACGAACAAAAAGAAAATTTTCAATTGGATTGACTATCTTAGCCAATTGCCTTCGATTTGAAGAGTTTATCATTCTCCCAATTGATAAAAATGTTAAATATTTATTTATAAATCCAAGTTTATTGTTTGGCTTGCAATATTAAAATCATTGTTGAGTCTTGGGACGAGAAAGCGGTGTTAGACGGCTTGCCATATACGAAGCTGTCGAAAAATGACTACATGGGTGAATGGGTCATAATATCAGAACTTCGAAACAACGAACAAGAAAGAAAAAGGAAACAGTCACCTTAGTTCCCTATAGTAATAAGAAAGTGAATTAACAGGGATAACGTAAACTGCTTTGATAAAATAATTTTGTTGACACTTACGAATCATATACCCGTAGAAAATATCTGGGAAAAGAAATACGAATGTTAGTTCATCACGATGATCAAACATATGAGTTTATAGATGGCATTAAATATGGGATTACCAGTAAAAGATGTCAGAATATATTGCTTGGCCAAAATCGAGTGTCATATTTATTTTCTGACTCGTTTCAAAGGGCAGGGGGAGAGAAAAGGGAGGGAACAAGACGTAATAGATGCTTCGGTATCAAAATAAATTCGATTCCAACAAGGAAAATGTTTGTATTATTCTTCTTCTTTTCGGGCCGAGCTGATAATCTGTGTTGGATAACACTATGGCATTTACTTTTTATTGGTGGAAAGGTATCTTGGAGATGAACAGCTTTTTCAGAAAAATGTCTTTAACGTAATCTTGAAATTTTCTGTTATCAACCGGATAACTATACACAGTAATGAATATTTTAGTACATCATGTAGACTTCACTGTAGTTCGGCCATAATTGTTAACTCTTATAAGATGATCAAAGGTTAACTTGCTCCGAGCTTCAGCAATCAACCAACATTCTTCGTCATGGTTACGCCAGCACTCCACCAACATAACCACCAAACCATAACATAGTTATTAATTTCCGGTTTTAACAAAAATATATTATTCAACATTAGGATCATGCCAGAACAATGGAAAAGTACTCGTAATTTTCAGTCCTTTAATGTCATAGCTTAGCTAACTATTGCAATATTTACATTTTTAAAAATAAACTTTGCGTTTAAAGCATCAAGTACCATAAATATAACAACAAACATAAATTGAATTAAACCACTAAAATAACACAGCTGAAAGAGAGTTATTTTAAGCAATCCATTCAGGTTAATATTTTACCAGTCATATTTGTAAGCGGCTTCTAATAAAAATATAAATGTTTTCACATTAGTTTTTTCAATGTTATATCTATACCTAGAAGAAATCTATAACAGAGCTAGAATGCATCTTTGTGATGTCCAGCAGTGAACGATCTTTAAAAAATATATATATCCCAACGCTCTTTATGTAGTTCGTTAGACCGAAGCCTACGGCCAAACGGTGACCCGGAGGAGTAATAATTGTTTAACATGTGGCCCCTTTTTCGACATAGTTTGGAATGATAGAACGATGTCCAAAGCTTAGCCATGTTCTGTGTGTCTACGAAGATTGTAATATAGATATCAGCATTTTACTGCATAATACACTTACAACATACAGAAATGAAGAGTTCTACAGCAAAAAAAATGATTAAAACATTTATCAACATTCAACATTATCAACATATTAGATATCAACAACAAAATGTGAAACCCTTCGCTTTAGCAGTTTCCCAGCCGAAATCACGGAGGAATTTCTGAAGGAGGGACAACCGGATTTCAACCGACGACCCCTCGATCTACAGTCGAATGCTCTACCACTGAGCTATATCCCCTGTTTGTAATAGGGTATTTATTGATTCAATATAAAACCTTCGATATCAAAATTAATTCGACCCCATCAGGGATAAAAAAAAATTAACAAAACGAATTTATTTTTAACAAGCAGATGCTGAAAATGAATGATTGTACTTTCCTACTTTATAAATTATGTATAGGACATTGCATTATCTTTCTATAAATGTATTACTTTAATTATGCGTGCAGGCGTCTTAAATACAAACACTATGAAGGAAATGGGGCAATAAAAATCACCAATGAAGAAACTTCAAGTTTCAATGGAAGAATTTTCTTTGGTCACTACCCAACATCTAACATTAACCAAATAAAAACTGGGCTTAACTTGAATTAACTTTAAAGTAGTCTGGCTAAACTTTAGCCAGACTACGAAAAAAGAATAATGTTCCCTTGTGGCCAATCTCATAAGAAATCACCTTTAACACCATTCCAACAAATTTTAAACTCAAGCACAAAAGACGTTATTGGATTTAATTTCAACCCAGAAAAAAATGGTCAAAGCCAGACTTAAGCGTATGACAATTACTTGTTAAGAAGTCGTCTGTTTAAAATAAAATATAATCACAGAAAATTTAAATAGAGATACAGGGAAAGTCATTGAAGACAAGTATAGATGGCTGGCGTATATGTGACTACGAGTCCTGTTTTTACTCAATTTTTGTCTGCTATTGCGCAAATGTCTAATAGATGAGGTAGCTAAAAACCATAACAAAGGAGGCGAGTTCAAGATGTTCCTACTTCATTGTATTAAAGCCTAATATAACTTTAGGTAAACCTTCGGGAAACGACATCAAGTTTTGCAAACAGCATCTAGATGCCTCCAACCTGAGACTGCCGGCATTACGCCAGCCATCTATACTGTATTCGTCTATGGGGAAAGTATAAAAAGGATTATCCTTTGTGAATCATAAATCGTAGTTCAATCACTGTTGAAAAAGTTTCTAAGACAATAAAGCATAAGAGGAAGGATCGCTCTGTTGTGGAGTCACACGCGGAAGGTGCCACCGTGACTCCACAACACCGGCTCTAAAATATGGCAAAAACAAATACAGTATAAATAAAAATTAGGGGAAAAACATCGCCGCACTTAAATAGAAGGAGTCCCAGTGAAGCGCTCTACAAAGGAGGCAGTTGCAGCTAGCGCTGGACCTACTCAGCGTAGAAAAGAGATGACGCTGTTCAAGTCCACGAAGTCGGGCTTAGCGACAATAAAGAAGTTACTCGGGAAAATCTACACCCATTCTTCACTGAGCATTGTGTAATCTCTGCGGGCCATCGTGCATCGGAGGATATGAAGATACTTTGAGACATACCACCCCTGTGAGGGCTTATCATCAGTTTCATCGGTTTTGGTGAAGAGAAGCAAAGAAACACATCCTTCAGCAAAGCAATCCATCCTAACGCATCCTTTCCAAGCATCATCAGCAAGAAGAGATTATGGTACTCTGAGCAAAAATACTGCACTGGCGTAGGGTTCATCAAAGTTTTACAATAAAATAAATTGATTAACCATGAAAAATATATATAGAAAGAATCTGGCCTTTAAGTCAGCCATGACGACACGTCGGCGATTCGGTGCACGGTATTAATCTAAATTATTATGCATAAAAGATTATTTACGTAAAAACACTTATTAACCAGATAATTACTTTTCCGATGATTTATACCATTTTTTAAAGAATATTCTTTTAAATTTACCTTTGGAATTTTCCTTTACTTACGTTTACTATGTCTAACCAATCAAAAGCCCGGCTAGCATGTACTGTCCTACGATTATCTGTCCATTCTACAAAATTGAAACAAACCTTTTGGTACGGAACATAGGGGATAGAATGGAAAGACTAATGCTATATTTCATTTGCATTTTGTAGAGTTTCTGTCATTTTATGACTCTCAGTTCTGATGCGCCTGATTTGGGCAGTTCCAATGATTTCCATAAATTTATAAATTATTGAAAAACCGGATGGCTTATACCATCTCTCAGCACAGGAAAGTCAAGAGATCGTCCCTCTTATTTATAGAAGATCTGATAAAAGGATAACTGGACCATCCTAGAATACTCCTATAGGCTTGTGCCATGTAATTTAAGCTGAATTATTTTTTTTCAACAAATATTTTACGTGAAACATCATTCCAAGGAGTGACAAACAAAGATTGCCTATATCAGCCTTTCCCTTATCATAAAATATGGTTCCATCCTGCTTGGAGGCGTTGATCAAGAGTTTGTGGGAAGTCAGAGCTCAAATAGTTGTGCTAGAAAGGGATATAACGTTTGATACTATAACCGTAAATTACTTAAGTCACGGTTGATTTTCCACCTTCTGTAGTGTCCGGTCATTATATATAAGAGCTCATATTCGGAGTTATTTTAGTTCAATTCAATACAAACAATGTTGCGCCCCACTGTTCCACTTGTTGATGCTTCCTTACTCCACTGAGAATTGTACCCCAAAATTATGTTATGATCACAAAAAAAGTTACCACCGGTTTAAAAATATATAACTTTTCCTGACTAAAGAAGGTACAAGACGAAGAAAAGCAGTTTACTTTGGAAATAAATAAAAACCATAAAATATGCTAAGTGCATTTTTTAAATGGAATTAAAAAATAATTTTTCAGGATAACGAAAGATGAAGATTTTGCGTGGAATTTAAAAATTAAGAATTTAAGAAATTCAGATGGTTCCCCAATCCAAAATGTTGCTTTTAAAAAGTTAAGAGTCTTCGTATGATCGTCAGGCTAAGAGTTAAAAAAATATGAAAATAAGATTTTGCACAAGCAGTTTTTGATAAAATTTACAAGGGGTTTTAAAAATATGAAACCAAGCAGTGATACTAAATGAAAGTTTAAGAGATTAAAAGCTTAAATGATTGTTCATTTGAAATTGTTGGAAATCAATTTCAGATGAGAAGGGAAAACTACCAAATTATACCTCACCTGATAACTGAAGTAGTAAAAAAATAATAATTTAAATAATCACTTTGAATTTCGACGAATTAACATTTTCTTGCTAAGAGAACCCTTGTGTATTTGAAAAGCCTGTACAACGATGGGGTCATATTCTTTCCTTTAAAGGAAACATACACAGTTCAGAACGTCAAAATTTCATAATTCAACTTTTAGCTATGTATCAATGTTGAGTTAATATTTTCCGAAGATGCCGGACTAGTCCTACTACGTTTTTTTTCGATCACCAATGCTATGGAAGCAAAATGAATTATAATTCAAAGAAAATTGGAACTACTCTTACTCTGTTAGCACAAAAAACGGAAAGCAAATTGCTATCACCAGCCCTTTAAACTCAGGTTTTACATTATAAGATACGTTTGTTCATACATCATGTACATTATAAGATATCTTGTGTTCTATGATGTGCTTAACCGTTCTGCTATTATAAACTGTTTTTCTATTTTGTTGGGACCCAGCTATTATAATTTAAAAGATTTTCTAGCATTGTTCTACGTATTTGCAATATGTGCCATTTATAGACTTTTAAAATACGATGTCTATGCCTATGGAAGAGAATGTGAACAGAAACGTTATCAGTTATCTTTATTTTAAAAATACCTCCGAGACAGAGTATTCTTCTTCCCCCTTACGGTTTCACTTCCGTTTTCCACTCCGAATAATAATAAGGAAGCATTTGGAAATCCATCCCATATGCTTGTATTAGATGATACCTTCACAGTGTCAAGTTTTATGTCGAGCCCTTTGATGGAATATCCACGGAAACAATGCCACATGAATACTCAATTACAGGTATATTAGGTTGATTCAAAAATGAGGAATTAAAATTAAACGAATCTTATTAAGCCCGTATTACAGAAAAAGGGTCGCTGACAATTTTTTAAAGGGCAATTACTGCCTTCTCCACCATTTTCAATATAATGTGAAAGCTTCATTGGCTCTTCGTACGACAAACGAAAAGGGAACGATTACTCCCGGTTTATGGCGTGAGGATTCTGATTTCATTAATCATTTGTTGTCCACTCTTGATTATGAAGAGGAGGGTATTAGGAAGAAAATACATCAAGAATTCTTCCCTCGAATTAAGATAAATCCGCGATTAACTAACTTTACCATAATTGGTGGTGTATATTAGCAAGAAACGATAGTTGATGATCATGGACATAACGATTGGTGCTGATGCTATGCCTCACTTGATGTTATGCTTTTAGCCATACCAGTTACACAAGTAGTGTCCCACTTAAATACTCTTTTTGTAAATAAAAAGACCGCGAATCGTCAACAACAAAAAAGTAATAAAAATAGCAACATAACCCAAATTAATTATAATTTCTTAAATTAAGAGAATCAATTGGATGAAGTCTCAGTTTCAGTCATAAAAGTATATATAAATAGAAACTTTTTTTAAATTAAATTATTTTCTAGGTACTAGGTATCAACCGTAATGTACGTTTTTTTCTTTTTCTTTACATCAATTATACATCATCATATATCAATCATATACAGCTTCATTGGTAACACACATGACACATTAAACATAACTTCAACTGATACAGCGGACATAAATATATTATTAATTTTTCTAATAAATATGCCCCATTCCTCGTAGTATAATATCACGTGAGTCTTCATCAGGAATAGCGGCAACACGCAAAGTGGGATTTTTCCCGAAAGTTAATCAGTGTTCTTAACCGACGTCGGTATTCCGCGAGTCTCTTGCTTCTTTGGTCATCAGTTCATAATTTATTGTTTATCTCAGACAATAGACGGCTTCGTTTAAATGATCGTCCACTGATTCGGCAATTCTGTGCTGATTCTGCAATCGCTGATGCGACTATCCTCACCGTCACTCCAATATTACAACAACTTTGCACACTCAACTTCTCCCGATTTGGTCAGGTACGTAATATTCAAGATGTCATCAAAAACCAATTTATGTATGTAAATACTTTATTTGTTTAAATATGTCCCTTTGCTACGACTTCAATGTTTCAACTAATTTATGATGCGGTTTTCCAGGAAATTGTGAATGTGTTTCGGGATTTTTACCCTGACGACGATATCTACATATCGCACTTAATGTCAGATTACGAAAGGGTGATTCAAGCTGCAGCAAAAAGCGTAATTTACTGATATGTAACTATGGGATGCTTTTAATTACTCTCAGCAAAGCTTAAGTAAATATATAACACGTTACGATTAATCCAAACAATTTACTAGGCTATATGGTGTTAAGTCCATGATCTGAAATTGTGGTGATAAGAAAAGATCTTAAGAGTATTTGCTAAATATTTACTTTCGTTCATCGCGTTCATCATCATTCGACTTCCGTGCATGACCTCGATAGCACCAAATAAAGAGTCCAACATTTCTGAGGCAATTGCAGTCGTCCTCAAAAAGATTGCGGGTACCGAACTCAATCAGTGCATACTTGACATTATTTTTCATTATTGTTGGTTTAAGTGTATACTTGCATGCAATGCAACAGGTATATTCTTATTCAAATTGTGGGATTTCGGAAAGTGAGGAGATATTATCATCGACGATCAGTTACCGTACGTCGTCTACTCTCTACTCTACCAAAAATCTTACAAAGAGAACGAACTTTTATTATTCGACAAGAAAAGTAAGTGTTATTTAATACTTATATTTATTATTATTTTTAGTTTTCTTAGTTATTATTTGTATTTTTTTCATTTTTTACTGAAATTTTTCAATGTACTAACAATCATTTTTCTTCCCCAAAATGCCTCTGTCAAAGGAAGAAGCCTTAGAAGTCGACGGTAATGGTGGGTGCGGTTGATTCATCAGCCGGTAAATTTAAATTTTTATAAATTAATTAAGGCCCTAAGACCCTCTAACAAGAAGGTTTTTATTATTTTTTATTACTGTTCGTAGCCAGAAAAAATAGATTCTTCTCGTCCTTGGTGTCTCTGCCACTACCATCGTCATTGGAGTGGTTGTTGGATTCAAGTGGCTGACAGGATGCATCACCGAGAATGCCAACAATCCTTGCGGATGGTCTGACTATGGCCCCATGGAAACCTTTACTTGAAAAATAATTCGTTAAACTAGAAGGTGGGGGTTATAAAGATCTACACGAAGGCTTCTTTTGTGATGCTATGGTCGACCTTACAGGAAGATTAAGCCAAAAATACGATGTGAAAAAATGACGAAATTATTTTCTCGTGGCCACGAACAAAAGCTTCTATGGCCTGGAACATTGATAGAGGCCGCGTTGGCAACAAGGATCTGAAAGAATTGTATCCAGGCCACGTAACTCCGTCACGAAAGTAGCTTCTATTACGGTTGATGGTCTCGCGTAAAGCTAGTTCACCTCTTCAATCTATGGGGACGTGAAGAATACACCTCTCACTGGAGTGACAGTTCCGATAAATGACATTTTCTTTCCTATGCCCAAAAAACAACAGTTGGGGCTTGCGCCAAGAAACGATGGCGAATTTTGGATTGAATTTAGTTATTTCTTTTTTGTTGGATCGAAATGGTGCATATGTTACTCGCGTCCCTCCTGGATTTACCACTGAGCCAAAGCGGATGGAAGCAGTCCAATTTCGATGGAATGTGGATTGCTAACGCTTCCGACGGTCAATTCCACCTCGATCGGTACTTTTCTAAAAAAAAATTAAATATGTGATCATATTGCGGTGCAAAAAGACATTTTTTATATTCTTCTGAAGAAGTAAAAAAATGATAAATGATAAATCTTACAATATAATCAATTGAATCAGTGACATCTAGTAAAGAAATAGTGAAATTCCTTTATTTGTATAATAAGCATGGTAAATTAAATTTTCAGCGGTTACAATGAAATTTTGTTATGATAATAATTACTTTAAAACATTAATTTCAAACTTTGTTCGTATTGCTAACTGAAAGATTCATGATATTTGTATCCGTGTGTTAATGGTGCAATATGTTAAGGATATATAAAAAATAAATGTTAAATAAAAATGATATGTAAGAAATAAATAAATGAGGAATAATTCCCAAATGTTAGATACGTGTAGAAAAAAAAATTTAAAAAAAACATAAAGCTGCATCGCTTTCTGGATGATGTATTTAAGAACGATAAAAACAAATATGTAAAACGAAACTACTGGTTAACAGAATTGGTGCAATAAAAGGAAATAGTAAAGGCGAATTGTAATAAAAAAAAGGTAGTTTTACTACTGGTTTTAGTTGAAATAACGTATAGAGGCAGACACATGCAAAAAAGGAGTAGCTTTTCACTAAAAAAAGGTTATCATCATCATCAACTCAGTTTTTCGGAGAAAAATATCAGTGGGTTGAAGAGCACAGAGCTTGATAAAGGTTTCTCTAATGGTATGGGGTTTCTTGTTCCTAGCAATAAGATAAGCCACTTTGCTTATTTCCCGAGCAGAAATTTTCCGGGTAACCTGCGATTCGTTTTATAAAACCCGATTTATTCCAAAGAAAAGCAAATTTTTGTAGCGCACTTTAAAAATGCAATTGTCATGACTAGAACAGAATCAAATCTCCACATTATCCGCTTTTTATCCGTGATATTGAATCGGAAAAGAAAAGGCTCAGAATGGAGGAAGTAAATCTCATTGAACCTGGAGTTAAATCGCAAATGCGATGACTCTTTTATACTAAATTTCTTCAGGTATAAACTTCAAATATACCTGGATTCCTATCCGTGTAAAAAATAAAAATAAAATTTCAAGAATAAAAAAACTAATCTCATTTAAACCGCAAATAAATCGTAGATTCAGTGGCCGCTTTTAACGCTCTCAGTCTACAACGATGAAATACTTGGAATATATCGAAAAACTATCTGGATCTAATCTCATGACAAATAATGGTGGATAACCATTATAATTTGTAATCTTTGGCTTACTTCTTTTTATTCAAATGTGGTTATAAGGAAATAATGCAAAAACAACCGTGATTGCTGTTCTTGTTTTGGATTTTAAATCAAAGTATCACCTCACCGGCTCAGCATATGTAGTGCTGCAGCCAGCTGGTATATGGTTTCGGATATGATTTTGTTATCACAAATTAATCTCTTGACTGTTGCTACTATCAATATACAATACAAAAAATTAGAATGGTAAAAACAATCTATAAGTTTGTGTGAAGTGTATATGATGTTCTGTATGCTTATGCTTATGTGGTTATATGGTCGCTTTTTCTAATTGCATACATTTCCTCTATGGCTCAGTGGTTAGCGTCACCAACTTCAAATTCAAGTTCCAGCGATCGATTCCAGGCAAAGAACAAAATATCATATAGATGTAATTCAGATATACATTCATTCAATGCACAGGTACAACAATGAGGTGCCAAGAGGGAATAGGATGAGACCGTACGGAATTAACTTTTTTTTCAACAAGAACGCGATTTCAAAACCAGGTTAAAGCCTCGAATAAAATCGCAATTCATACACATTTATTTTAACATTCAAGTAAAATCCAATTGCGATAAAAAATGCGATCGAAATCGGACATATCTCCGATATGTGCCTCAAACAAGGGCGATTTATTCCGGAATTAAAATCGGGGTTTTATCGCTAAAAGCGACAAATTATCTAGAGTATTCCGTGTTTCCAACCGCAAAATTTCTGCTCGGGTTTCAAATACCTTTTTTTTAATCAAATTTTTTTTGAAGGACTCCCTTCTCACCGAGACTCCCCTGTCATGTCCGCTCCTCCCCTGGGGAGCAATGCCCCACCGGTTAAGAACCACTGGTTTAAAAGGACACATCTTTAGAAGGGAACAGAACAGGTAGGAATACACAGGGTCATATAAACGTCTTTTTAATACCAAATTATAAACATTGATAAATTAACCAATAAAATTGCAATTGTATCATATCTTTCCTTACGCACTTTATTCAAAACAAGTGTTGAAGTCTGTGAAACTTATTCGACTTGGTATCCACACATTCTATACAGTAATTTTGGCTTATGTCCTAAATATTTTAGGTAAAAATCGATACATATTTTGTGATATTAGCATGAATCTTGTTAAAAGTTTTCCTTTTTCTCCATTCTTCTACAAATTCAGCCATTTTATTGGTATCAGTGAAAAATCCGACTTTACTAACTTTCTTCTTAAAGTTAAATTAAACAGATTTTTTTTTTATTTTACAAAAAAAAAATAATTAATACATGGTTAAGGTTACTTCACAATATATTTGAATTCCTTTAAAATTTTTAGGAAGCCCAAGCAAATGGGCCCAGGCAGGAAGTTTTTCCATCCGGAACATTTGTTAGCATCTCCACTCATATCTTTAATTTGTCGATTTCTTCTAGTTTTTTATTTCGTGATAACGTACAATAGGGTACCAAGAAATGGATGCGTATTGGTCTTTGTTTCTTTCATTGTTACCATCGCAGTATGGTATGTTTTATACTACATTATTTACACATGATTATGATAAATATATTATTTTCTCTTGTAACTATGTCCGCCGTTATTAAAATACAAATAAGCTACCCCTGGGTGATTTTCCGAGTCAATTTTAGAGAAATTTTTACTTAAATTTACGTGTAAAACTTATGTACTACAACTATATGTAAAAAAATCATTTTGAACGACTATAAAAAAGATATGAAATATATTCTTTTAAAAAATGAACAAAAACTACATATTATAGAATTAACTTAACCTTAATTGTGCTACATTTGATCAAAAACTAACGTAAATAAATGGTTTAAAAACAAGTTTTGGGAAACATTTATAAATACACACATAAAAAAACCTTCAAGTAGTTGAATATGGAATGATCTTTTTTCACATGTTCTTCTTTTCATTTGTTTGTGCATAGGTAAATATCGAGAAAACGCAATCAATTTGAACCGGATTGAATTTATTTACTATCATATTCACTATTCTCCATTCTCCTGTCTTTCTGGTATCAACCAGTTCCACAAAATAAAAAAGGGCTTTTTAAATTTGTTTCTCCAGAACAATAGTGCCCTCTGTAAACGTATATGCCGGCTTAATAAGATACAAAGGTTTTTCTTTGGATTTTATTTACTTAAAATATCATTCTAGCTATATAAAGGAAGGCATGTGTTTTAAGGACTATACGGATGAAATGCGATAGCTGGTTCAACATTAGAACTCTAAGAAAATAATAAGCAATCAAGAATTGAAACATTTAAAAGCGGAAGCATTTAAAAACATTCTTTCGATTGCCCGATTTATAAAGGAAAAAACAGTGAAGACCAGCACGGGACCAACAAATGTAATCTATTAAATTCATTTGACACACCGTCAGTTGAAAGAACGTAATAATGTTGAAACATAACATTTTTAGTGCTACTGCTAAGGATAACTAACTTAAGTTGCAGAATCTGCTTGATGTTTGCTGGGAAGATTAAGTTTAAAAATTAATAAATAAATAACAAAAATTAATAAACTTTGATTGTACAGTTTACTAGAATTACGCATGAGAGCGGACTGTTCTGGGTTGAATCGATCGGCCAGGAGTCGTAATTATTTGTTTTTCGCATGAAATTAGACGTGAAGTCAAGGAGATTATTAGATATAAATATTTTCTATCCCACATCGTATCGCATTTCAGGGACTATTTTATTTAATCAATCTCAGGTGATGATTAAGAAGTCGGTTGACGTGCAGAAGGAAAGTGGAACTTTAACGAACTCTCATAAAATGCCCAATAAATCCCTGCCCCAAGTAGATGCTATTAAATTACGAATTATTAAGAGGCATTGGGGAGCCCAGCAATATGATTTCATAAAAAAACATGTTATTTTTCAACGTATTTTACAAGACATAAGAGAACCTCATTGAAAAATTCCAAATTAAGGCATGAATGGAACACCATAGCATGCCAGTGCACGTCGGTCAGACGGTGTATGGCTTATTTATAGAATAATTGGCATCCGATAATTGCCGACGACGAAATATTCCATACACGTATCAGCCACAAACACACTAGTGAGTCCTGTTTTAAAACCCTGTTGTGCCAGTCCAACTTTTTTCCGTTAACGGATAAAATGAAAGACAATTGCAAGTGTGAAAGCTCATTTATCGTCACCTCTACTAGCAAACTGAGGCTATTTAAACATTAAGGAATAGAAAAAAAGCGTCTTTTAATTGAATTATTTGAATTTATACTGCCTGGAAGAGGTATCAAATAACAGATGACAAATATACAGATGAAATAAAAAGTGTTTGGCTATATTCAATGATGAAATTAATTTCTAAAAATTAAAAAAAGAATAGACACCTGGATGAAATGAAAACAATCCACCAGCTGTTCTACTAGATGTGACAACAACATCATCGAACAAGTACGACTCCCAACCATTATCATGTGCAAGATCAGCATGGTCATCATGACAGAAACCCTCCTCCTGCATTCAACGGCCTCAACCGGGGCCGAAACATACATATCAGCGTGATTCCCTTTGAAGTTCAGATCATCTAATCTCACCACGAGCGAAATGAAAACGGAGCTCGGCCCTTAGCTGGAAATCGAGGAAATGATAATCACAAAATAACCGTGAATAAATGAAACCTCAGATCATTAGCATTAAAGAAATGGCCCAATGTGTATTTGAAACCAAAAGGAACATTAAAGGAAGTCTTTCACTCGAAACTATTTTCTTTATTGAAAAGCGCTTCGCACTTTAATCATTGCACCAGAATATTAACTTATATGATACTAATTAAATACACACAACGTCCGGTTTATCCGAGTCAAGAAGACGGAGAGGTAATAATAATAGGATATAAGAATAAATGCGAATAAGCTAAGGATTCAATAAAACCCATTATCACCCGTTGTGAGACCAATATCCGTTAGGAGAAAAATGTCTGCCCTTTCTAACCTGATGGATCTAACTGTCGGAAATTGAGGTTTGAATGTATACAGGATCCAGTTCACTAGCAGAGTTAAGGTTTTCCTATCATCAGATTTTTGTTGTCTACGCCTTAAAAACTTAAAAGGAGATAAAAGTTATCTAAAGGTTGTTTTGGAAGATCTAAGTGATAAGATTTTGTGATTTTGAAAGATTTCCGATTTTCCTCAAAATTGTGGCCTACACATTTCTTAAAGCTATGTTCGTGGTAATATTTTAATGGCAATTAAATTCTCTCCCCCTTTTTTCTATTTAATTAAATCATTGTTTCTCAAAGTGTTAATTGTGTCATCCAAAAATAAATCGAACGAAATTTAACGCTTTTAAAGATCGAACTCTTGAATAAAAGATGTCCATGTGATCAATTGTTTCCCTTTGAGAAATTTCCAAAGCTTTACACAAAATACAGGCGGAAAGGGATAATAATAAGTTATCGAAAATGTTTCTGAAATGTGTTAAAAGCTGATCCAATTTAATAAATAATTAGCATTTAACTCCATAAAGTGACAAGGCAGATCACAATAATAAATAAAAATGATATAGACAATTCCTAGCAAAGAAATTGATTTTTTTATATTTTTGCTGGATATTTGTGACAATTACAATACAAGTTTTTTCTCTAGGTCTTTTTTTCTGAACCAAGTGAACCCATCATGTTTCAAAGTTCATATTCTGTAAAATTACACGGTTAATTTCAGCGATGTGTTTTGCACATCAAAGAATGCTGGTTCTTTCGTTTCTACGATGGGAAAATGTATTTTCTCCACTGTGTTGTTCTACTGGAATCGCTTTAACTAAACTAAGACCTGCAATGGTCTCGTTCGTCCATCACCAGGAACATCAAATTAAGACATCTCTGATGATATGTCTGACCTCCCCCAACCCCTCCTTCCATGCAGTGGCTGAGAGAAAGTGGGCTGCAGGTTTGTAGTGTAGGCCAGGGACACGGCGTAGAAGTGTCCCAGATTTCTAATGGCCAACTACTGCATTAAATATTCGCTCATACGGTGTCACTCGATTAAGTCGCGAGTATAGACCTTATGCCTACCCCCAATGTCTAAAGGCGGCCATCTCAATGGCGCCAAAAACACACGAATTTCTAGCGTTGACCCGCTAAAAAAATCAAATGGAAATGGTGTGCACATGTATCATTTTTTCCTCAGACTCGTTAATTTTGAATCGATTGATTGCCTTTACTATGAAATGTACTCTTACTTAGTTGAGATCAAGTGTAGTTGAAATGTTCTCAATATGAAAAAAACTTAACATATTGTAACGAGAGATTTAGTATAAATGTTTATTTTTTTACATATTTTTTTCTGAATGTGATAATAAATCATTACATTACTAAATCATCACATCTAAATCTTGAAGTCTTATTAATTCTCAGCAGAGAAGAAATCTGTCCAAACTGAACTCAACAGCGCCAAGACAGCTTCTTGTCAGACTTACCAGGTCCAGTCTGCTATATACAGGCTGCCACTGCTCTTCTCACGATCTCACGAATGACTTCAACAAGCCTACTTCTCCAACCGTACCCTTTTTAGCAGAGACATAATTTCTACAGAAAGAGGATTCAAGACTGTGTTTTCATATCCCATCAATTGAAATAATGATCGGATCATTATATCAATTCATACATTTTCTTTCTATTTCAATTTTCTCGTCTTATTCCACTCTTACGTCTCCGTGTTTTCTGCTCTCAATCTCGCCATCGTTTACTTAAATTGCCATCTTTGTACACAGAAACGATAAAAATGTATATTTTACTGTGTGAACCGTGTGAACCTTATCTATGACTTGTCATCTCTTTAAAAAAAAACAGACTAATATGAGTGAAAGAGGCTTAACGCACTGTTGTCCTGTGATGTGAAAGGAATACGGGCTACATTTCAGTCTCACGTTGCCAAAAATAAACAAAAATGTCTCCGTTCTCTCTTACACCCTTCATCGAAAATTTATTTTAAAACTTGGGTTATAAACGATTACATTATGGGTAACGTTGAGCTCATAAACGATTTAAATCTGTTACAAGTTATATGGTTAAAAATAATTTCGTTAAATCCAAAATATTCCTTTTACTTTAAAAACAGTCAAATGGCAAGCAGTAAAATATCAAAATAACCTGTTTCTCGTTTGTTTACATCTTATTTTACTTGAAAACCATTATGCACAGTTGTTCAAAGCCATAACAATGAACAGCAGTTCAATAGCCTTAATGACAACGCTGCTCAAAGTGGAAACCAACCAATAGCATTGATTAAGAAAAGAATAATTTTTTAAATTTAAGACAAGGTATGAAACCCACGATCGACCCGCGTCAGTGTTTGTTAAACCATAACAGAGGCGGAGCTCCATCGAGTCACCACATCCAGGAAAGTCATTGGATTGAGAAGCTCTTTCATTTCTTTTTCGCATTTCTTCAAAAATGCAACAAAGGCGTCAACTAGTAACTTTTCTAGTAAATGAAAACAAATATTTTATACACTACTTGGGTGGTAAATCAATTAAAAAACAATATTTTTATTGTATCGCATTATTGTTTGCTGCGCAAATATTACCACATATTAATAAAATGGTAAAATGTCTCTCCACATCCAAGATTTCTTCTAAAGAAAGAAGGGCACTATTTTAGGCGAAGTTTAATGTGGGAAAAATAGCAAATTTGGTTTCTAAAATCGAAATCAGTTAGATCGACTTAAATCACCAAAAGAGATGAATGTTGTATTGGAACTTGCATTGTTTGTGGCTATTGCTAGGATCTAAAAAAAATAGATTAATGAATGTGGAATTTCAAAGTTTATTCTTAAAATTAATTTAGTTACTTAATTTGTTTCAATTCTGTATGCTGTATCATTGGAGAAACTTTATGAAGAAGCTTGGCAATATTTACAACGGAATGTTTTCTGAGAACTCGGCGATGTGCCAAACCAACTTGGTGCTCCTCAAAAGTTCCATCAAGAAAGGCTAGAAGTGACAAGACATCATCGAGTATTTATTGCCTGATGTCAAAAAGTCAGTAGTTGCCGACAGTCAACCTATTCCAGAACAACGAAACATTTTTCTAAGGTAATGCTAATTGGTTAAATACCTGCTGTCCTGCTCACAAATTGCATTCTCACAGTGGTCTACTCTGGTCTCGATAACTTATGATACAGTAATATTTTTTTACTTTCAGTTTATTGAAATGTAGGCTATTAAAAGAATAATCGAAATATTTGTTCCAACACAGTGGTTCATCTCCTTGACAATTATATGGTGGATTGGTGTCACTGGAGCGCAAATCATAAATCAACACTAGCAATTAGCATGCTTAATGGTCATTGTAAGGGAAAAAATTTAAACACATAATTATAAATGTTTGAAATTTACGAATTCGGGATCGAACTTAAAGATTTCCAGCAAGATTTGTAAGAACTATTCAGAAAATTTATAATTGAGCCAGAGATGGGATGATATACTATACGGTATTGGAATAAAAAATATTTAGTGACAGCAAAGCTATTGATGTGGATACTTAAAGTGACCCGATAATAATTTAGCCAACTTAAACTATACTCAAACAGACGAGAATATACAGTTATTTTTAAATGGACCTTTTTTCGGATTCCATTAATCACCAAGATGGAGGGAGGGCCGTTTTGCGTACTGTGCGTTACACACCGAAGTTTCCGTCGATTCCTAGCCAACAGAAAGGTATTTGATACACAATATGATTGCCAATCCTGTTCAGTTTTTCACGCTGAACACGATGATATGCTTTTTAGCAACCTTTTATTTTTATAAGCTTTCCCTATTTCTAAGAAGCGACACAGATTTAGAGCGTTTATTCTTCTTAGATTCCAAGTTGATTGACAAAATGATTTAGGAATGGAAATTAAAACTGTACACTTAAGTAGGTACTACATATAGTGCTTTTTAATATTTGTTCTGATAACTGCGCCATTTCAATTTTTCTGTAAATAAATATTAGAAATAGTTATTAATATTTTTTTAATCTTTCGAGAAAAAGATTCTTACTGAAAGGGGCAATTGTGACATCTTCATCATTACTTGTCAGATTCTATCCTTTTAACACTGCTATCTATCCCAGGATGATCCGGTTAGTTCACGACTCAGTGGTGCCATTTTCCTCTCTACACAATTAAACACATTCCTGCCGGGCGCATTGGTCGCAATGTATACCACTATGGTAAACAATATATTTAAAATTTTTATTTTTCCTCTTTCTGTTAGACAAAGGTTCGTCAATGTTTCCTACTCAATACACTCGTTGAACCTCAAATCCTCGGAAAAAGATACGTTCCGCTCCTACTATCCGAAACACATCAACGACCTTAGCCAGTTTAAGATTGGTAAGGGGTTTTCCTGCTAGGACGACGTGCAGCTATATATACTATGAAAAAGATAGCGCTATTTATATTGAACGATTTTGATGTGGAAGATGAATTCTTTCATTTACTATTAAGCTATTGACGATATGAAATTTAATTCAATTAAGATTGTAAACTTAAAAAATGAAAAAAAATTAACATTAAAGAAAGAATTTTTCTGTTCTGTTATACAATAAACCATTCCATTTTTATAAATGATAAAAAAATATTTTTGTTTTTATTTTTTAGTCCATATTTCTAATTAAAAGTTTTTAAAATGCTATTAATATAATTGATATATGCTAATGCTATTAATATATTAATATAAATCATGAACAAAAAAAATTACGCATTTATAAAACAATAGGTTGTGAAAGCACTTAAATAGTTTTTTTTCTAAAATATGTTTTGACACGGTTAATTAAGTTTTTATACCTTTTCATATACTCCATTGTTGGTGCATTCATTTCCAATAATAAAATACCGGAATTTAGAAGCCCAGTCTAAATCTTTCCATCATCCAAAATATTGGTGATAATGGCTTAATAGCCTTATACATCTAACGAGAAAAAAATTAAGGAAAATACTGGATTTAGTTTTATTTTGATAGGGAACATTGTATAAGTGATATTTGAAACAGTAGTTGTAGTGCTACGAAATCAAATACGGCTAAAATTCCAGGTTCGGAATACCGGGCACGATCTCAGTAGCTTGTGAATAAATTTATAAAATATTTTACACTTTTTTCTAGTACAATATTTAAATGTAGAATTCTCACCATTGAGCGATAATTGAAAGCAAGTTGTTTGCCGTCAGATTTTTACTTAAAAGGCATTTTAACACCAGTAAATTTAATACAATTTATGTGGTTTCTTCCATTTAGTTAAAATACATAGCATTCTGTCATATTGTTGATATTCACCTGTAATATTTTCTTTCATGGCTAAGCAAGGGCCGAGTTTATTTTACAGCTAGGCATTTTTCTTGGAAGCTGTCGATTTCTTTGCACTAATGGTACAATGTTCATTACTAAACACCACGTAATTTGTCCCAAATGCAAACAGCACATGGAAATAGGTAGAAGAGCAAAAGAACCAGAAGGGCTAGAATGGGCATGCAAAAAACAACGTCCCATACCGGGCGAATACAACAGCTTTTACTCCCCATGAAACACAAAAAGAATAGTTAGATCCAACACCTGGTTCCACAACTCAAAGCTATCTCTGCTCGGAATCTTATTCATAACTAAAATACCTTTACGTAACATAAAATAAATCTACAGAAGTCAATTTGCGACGAATATGGATTTACTGGCCGAATTGTCTGTGACTAGGCATCATACTGTATGGAAGTAACCATAGATATTGTGATGAAGAATCAAAAAAAAATGACGGCCCAGGGAAAACCGTTGAAATCGACGAATCCAAATTCGGGAAAATGAATCTTAATCATCATTACGTGATTTTTTCTTTTGAACACCTTTAATTGTCTGTGGAAATATCACGGATGGAAGAGAATGGAGATACAATGGGTATTTGGTGGAATTGAAAGAGATTCCGGGTGCCGTTTTCTGGTCCCTGTTCCAGACCGCTCAGAAAAGACTTTAGGCTTGGCTTTAATCTAAAAGGCTGGCGTGGCTTTATCGTAAAATGGATCGAAAAGGACATCATGATCATCATAAGCGACTACTGGAAAGCTAAACAAATAAACTTATCAACTTAATGAACTTTTTAAAACCAAATATCACCATTTCATTTTCTTCAATGTTTTGAATCCAGCAAAAATGGATTCAAACACCTAAAAGTGAACCATTCTATTACTCTTAAAAATGCCTAAATGGGAGCTTACACGAATACGGTGAAAGGTATGTATATGCACGCAAAAATGTCTTGCCTAGCGTTCAACCGAAAAAAGACCACCTTTTGAGATATCACACCACATTCATAATGCAGCAACAATTCAGTAACGATCCTAATCCATTTGCATCCTTCATAAAGCAGCAGCTTATCTCTACAAAAATGGTGATCCAATTCCGAAACCGGAAGAAGATAACACACCAGACTCAGATTCATCCGATTACAGTACGTATGACTCAGAGCCAATAGTTCATACTCCGCAGCTTTCAGACACAAGCGATGATCATGAAGAATGTCAACACCTCACCAGCCAACGACCCAATCTTCTAAAAGAAGATGGTAACTTAAATAATAACAACAAAAATATAAACCATTAAATCTAAACAATATTCACGCTGACAGAACAGATAACTCTATTCTAAATTCTGGTTCTGGAGCTGTAAATTTGGACACATCATCAACACCATCCAATAGCCCCCAGTGTAGTTTAAATCGGCATAGCAACCGAATAAACAAAGTTAATCAGCTACCGCCTTCAACATCAGGAGCTACTAACTTCAAAAGCGAAATGGAAGATTAACTCAAAAAAACTAAACTAAGATTAAAATTTAGTTTTGTTATTTCCTTCAACAAATTAAATAAAAATCTAGATAGATCCTTATTTCAACGTTTTGTTTTGGTCATCGTATGACTTATCTCTGATGACCACAAAATTCCTCGTAGCTAGAGATTGTTTTTGCTGTCCGATAGCAAGCAAGTAGACCGAGGGATGTAGGGTCGTGCCTCTACTGCACGCCCAGAGATAAGGTAGAGGTACGAGGCAGATAGGGAAAATGTAGTCTGCTCAGGAGACCAGATACAGAGCCACCACAAGTTGTCCAGGAAGAACTTTTAATTGCCAGTTTCACAAATATTCATATTTTGCACGAATGACATGTTTACGTTTACTTTTTGAAACAATATTAAATAAATATGAATTATGAAACTTGAATCAAGTGGTTTAAAATCATAAAAAATAAACGCAGGTGACGGCAGCACTGCATGGAATCGCTCTGCAGCACCCAGAAATTTAAAATATGATATAAATATATCCAAAAGTAGTCATGTCAGCGGACTTCATAGCTGAGTGGTTATAGTTCTGGCTTCTCATGGTGAAGAATGACGGTTCGAGTCTTAAATATCGTTCAATTTCAAATATATTTTTTTCATCTCAGAAAAACAATCACTGAAGAAGCTGTGTTTATGTTTTTGTTTTCCCCGGGCCGGCGCCCCGGCGGCGACAAGTCAGGGATGGCACCACTGTTTTTTTTGTAGATTTTTAATATTTTGCTCAATTCAATTTTTAATTGTATAAAACGCGTGGAAATATTATTATTTATTTTAATCTATGATATACACTGAAGTGTATTAATGTTTCAACGAAAAAATACTATGACAACATTGCATTAGTTCCCCTGGACAACTTTTGGTGGCTCTGAAACACGTCCCTCCACAAGCCGAAGGGGAGTGGAACTTGTGGAACACGGCGGCCTCGTATCTCTACTTTATCTCTGTGCACGCCTCTAATGCAGTGTTAACGTACAGGCCCTGCCCCATACACATACACGCAACGCGTCTATCGGAAAATCTTACAAACAACTGACACTTTTAATTTACCGAATTCTGTATTTCCCACACAATTAAAAACATGAAGAACAACGGCAAAATTCAAAACATTGAAAAAAATTACAAAGTACCCATGAAACGAAGGCAGACGGGGTGACCCGGCAGAGTATGGTAAGGCTCGTGAAGGTGAAGGCAGAAAAAACTCAAAACATTGGCAAAAATTACAAAAATACCCATGAAACTAAGGCTTAACGAAGAATATTCATTTAAAGAGAAATTTTAGAGAAGAAAGGCTCGTGGAACATGAGCCGAGAGAGAACGTGAGAGGATATCAAGGAATCGCTTATCCGACAATTCAACAGAACAGTTCAAGTTCAAAATAAAGGCACACGCCTATCCGACGATTTTCTCAATTGTATAAAGACATTAATATATGACAGCCTTACTCTGTTTACTCTGTACTGAAGAAACAATTTTCAAGAACGCAGAGGCACAACAGAATGATTTTTCACACTCCACCAGACCCTTTAAAAACCAAGTGGCACACAAGAAAAACCAGAAAGAGATCCTCTTTAATATACACCATTGACTGAGAGGAGAAAAAACATTTAAATTGTGGCACACGAGAAATGACAAAGAATGAACAATGGGAACCTTGAGCTGAGTAAACAGGTAGATCAATTAACTCTCCTGTAACATAACAAAACATTTAGTAAATAAAAATAAACTAAACAAATAATTCTGGTAGTATACTTAGTGATGGTGGCGAGGTCTGGAGCCGTTCTTCCCAGCAAGGTAGTCAGCCGGTGATGGGCTTCTTCGCTTTGTGCCACTCAAAGCCACTTGTAACTCATTGTTACCAGTTACAGGTTCCTTCATAAGATCCTTTTCCAGGTTTTCTAGAATAGTTGAAAAGCCACATCTCGTGATGGCAGGAATGGGAAGGTAAGTTTAGGCGCCGAGTTGCCGATCCACTTGGTCCATTGAGGATTTTCAATTGCAAATTGGTCAAAACCTACGGTCCACTCAGCCTCGACGACCAAATTCTCTCAGAAACCGTCCACTTCAGCAGTTTTCAATCTCTTTGACCAGTTTTCACGCCGTACTCTCTTCCCTCTCCCACATCACCCGAAAGCTAATAATAACTGATTTCCCCTTCATTTCACCCCAAAATAAGTCCGAAAACATGCTGCTTGACTTAAGTCTCGAAAGAACGTTACTGAATACTGTTGCTACTCAGTTCGATTTGCTGCGCATTCGTTATAGATGAAAATACCAAGTCACATGAACAGTGCGACGCTATTGTTTTAGATAGAATTCCAAACGCTTTTATCCAATGTACATATATGGCGCTCATATTTTGGGTATTTGGTTAAGCTCGCCATATTTTTAGTTCACTGACTAAGAGTTTGGGAGACACCTTACCCGTTGCTTCCAATCCCTCAAATTATTATTGAAATTACATTTTTTTAAGATTCAGATTATCCATATACTTTCAAATGTGTCAAAAATGAGCAAAAATATTGACCAAATCGGTCAATATTTTCGCTCACTATTGTAATTGTAATGAAAGAGTTAAATGAACTAAAAAACAAAAAGTTCTCTTAAGGACGCACATCAATAATTTATTTTATTTCAAAAATAATTGTTTATTTAATTGAAAAACAATCAGTACGTAAAATATTTTTATTTTGAAATGTTATACATACATATTTTAGTTTACTTCAGGTGACAGGTTCTCGGCCTTTTTGTTATTGTTATGTTGATATTCTCACTACCAATAAAAACTATTAAATAAAAAAAAATAAAACGAATCCAACATTTTTAAAAACACATTGCTTCCAAAAAGGAATACTTTGCAATATGGTGAGCAAAAGAATCTCAAGCTCAAAAATTCAGTCATGATGATTGGGAGCACGACGAATCTAGTTGTAATAAGGGAATATTTTATTAATATTGATCAAGTCTTTATGTACTCAAAACTATACGCATACCGTTTATCTTTAATACAGATAATCGAATGGAACCCTGGAAACAAAGATTTCTTTGGTTATTCCTTTTCTTTTTTGCGCTTCTATACTGAAAACTTAACACTTATGTAAGATCGTCCTCAATGAACCAATGAGCCAAAATATATAAAAAATATCTCATTTCCGTAAAGTGAGCAGCCTCGAAGGGTCACAGTTTCATATCTCCGTAATCACAATGCCTATTACTCCTCGTTGAAGTTTCAACACCTCTTGTTACTTGTTTAGATGATGATGACTGTTACGAAGTAATCATCATTCAAGGATGTAATGAGTTACAGCAAATCATCGAAAAGTTAAAAGAAAGAAATATCACAATACGCGATAAATTGTCATCTTCCGAGTGTGTGTTTAAATGTGAAAGTGATGTGGTACCTGGCCGTTATGTTGTTATTATTGCCATTAAAAACATGGATCAACCCTCAAATGTGTGGTTAGGCCAAAGAATCTCAATAGCATTTTCATTGAAGGTTTGTTTTGATATCTGATTCAAATATAGCCAACTTTATATTATTGTAGATTGCTTTCAATATTAATGAAATGCGCATAAATTAAGAATGTTACTATATCCTTTTATCATAATGGGCATATGTACCTGACATAAAAATATAATCACCATCAAGCGTATGTAAAACTTATGCATCGTTATGATAACAACTTTTAACGTGTTTTATCCGCAATTTGTTAAATAATGTTTTCAAAGGCAAAAGGATAAATCAGCCGAGAAGCTTCCCACTCGTTTCGGGGAAGCAGTAGATTTGAAATTGTTAAACAGAAAGGAAGTATTCAATGCGACTGAAGTGTCTGCCATTCTTCGAGAAGTGGCAAAGTCGGCCATTGTTTACACGTACAGGCCTGAAACCGATCAGTTGATAATAATCATTCAGAAAATGCTGTCAATGTATCCACACTTTGCTTTAAAGGGCACCCCGAATCGCGATCTCGCACAGGTAAGCTTAAATATATTGATACATATCTTTAATTTAATTTATATATCCATATATATTTCATTCGGAAATCTTTGGTTCGAAAACTTCGTCGAATATTTGATCGATGGCGAGGGCGCGAGGCAAGTCAAATTTGTCGGCGGCTGATTAATTGGGAGGCACTGAAAGGAATAAGGGCGGGCGTCTAAACAATCAGCAAATGGAACTCAAGTCACCTGGAAACGTTCGTCGTATTGTGGAGGGTATTATGTTCATATTACATTTAATATCTAAATATCTTTTAATTATTAAATTTTGATTTATTACCTATATATTTGCTCTTTCGTTATTTAAAATTTAGATTTTAATAAAATCTCATATGAGGCCAACGTTAAACAATTGGTAATCCTCTTCAATAATCAACACACTGCCAGCAGTGATGAAATTGAGCTTTTGATGACAATGACTTTCGCTGGAAGAAAACAAGAACTTCATCCCGTACTCCTCATCTGGAGATGAGGAGTACGATACGCTGAAAGAATTTTTATCTGAACGATGCCCTTTTCTGATGCAGCCAATTTATGTAATTATATATTTTTAGTTAAGTATATAGTTTTAGCCATAAAATATTCATTTTGGACTCGAGCATTTTGAAACCAATCTAGCCTTAGCCCCCTTGCCTCTTACGATCCACATATTCATGTAAAGTTAATTATACTTAATTTGGAAGTTTTACTTAATCTTTTTTTAAATGCAGATGCTTATGGAATTTGACCGCCTCATGGATATAGGAACTTGCAAAAAGTTTGGAGAAAAATGGATGGAATTGGTATCATTTATTATTAGTGCTGCTAAAAATACGGGACAGAAGAATGTCAAGGAACTTCTTAAAAGTCCTCGATTTGCCCTAATGGCTTCAGACTTTGGTATATGTTACACTTTATCTTTGTTTCAGTATGGATCTGATTTGAGCATTAATTTAAATCAATTTTAGAACTTCGCTCCAGGGCAGCTATGGAACTACTTCCACTTGTACTAGTGGGGGAAAAAAAGCATCACAGCCCGCCGACATTTCGTAGATCATCGAGAGGTATCATTTTTACTATTTATCTGTTTGATCTGCCTTTGATAATTTTTTTAAGTGGTTTGTTGGAATTTATTTTTTTTAAAGGAGTTGGCTCATCGTGAATCTGCAATAAAAGAGATAAAAAATAGACAATCCCCTTTCATTCTATCGATGGGATTGGAAGAAATGCGTCTGGTTATTAATGGAATGCACTACGCCAGGGTGGATTCAAGGAGCTCGGATGCCCTTCTTATCTTGATGGCGAGTTATTATATTTTCGACATGGCATACAGCACTGAAAAAACCAAGCCTCCTCTTCCTTCAGGCTTATTGTTTGATGCTACCTGACCAACAAATTGAAAAATGTGATTGTATTTTAATGTTTATGAATTAATTTGAGCATGAAAAATCGGCAAACATTATTGAATCGTCCTCTGAATAGTTTGGTCAATAGCGTGAACTATATATGCAACATTGAATCGTCCTCTTTTTTTTTATATTGTGCACTGAAGGATAAAAATAAACAAAACTTTTTTCATTCATAAATTTTATTTAAAAACGAAATAAGAATGTATATTAAAAATATATTAATTATAAGAGAGTACCATATAATGGGATTGGTTTTTACCAATTACAGCGAAACTTTTAAAAAAAAAGCGGTAGTAATAATCTGCTCTTCTTAGGCATAAGATCTCTTTTTTCCATTGCGCTAATTTTAATCTACCTTTCTGGCGTAATTACCGACTTTCGTTAGTTATTTACCCCTCTTATGAGCCATCATTTTAAACTGTGCATTTAGGAGTTTAAGACCATTAAAAAAATCTTCATAAAAGGTGGCACGGCCGTCAAGGCCAGTCAGTCAGTCAGAATATAGAATTTACTAAATTTTAAATTCTCAGCGAATTTACGCCAGTTTTACATGCGACTAAAAAGCGAAATGGAATTCGCTTAATGATGTATTACTTCTCTCAATTATATACATGCGTAAACCAATAATAATAATATATTATATATGTTCGACTGCAGGCACGAAGGTTAAACTAATAGAAGAGATAATATTTACTGATACTATTCAATACAATCTCAATAAGGGGATCGACTTGCGATGAATAAATCGGGGAAATCCAATCGCAGGAGATTAAGATTTGTTAATAGCTCGTCGATGGCACCAGCGAGAAAGCAGTGGGGAAAATAATCAGTATGATCTAATCGGCCAACCTCTGAGTGCCGTATATCTATAAACTATAATTGCATTAACTAACATACCTATATAGATTAAGCTCTATTCAAACGATGGTGTGGTATTAAATTTAATTGATTCTTCATATTATACAAAAATAGTAATTTGATAATGTGAAGGGAAAACCATTGGCTTATTATCTGCTAATCCCGATACTGAAACCCGTTACTATTGGTCTTACGTCTCAAATCAGCATGAAAATTTGGGTGCAGTAAGTTATCGCTGTCATGAACAACCATTTTTTTCTGTTCTATCAATGAATAACAGCAGATTTCATCGTCTTTACAACTATAATAATGCCAATATAATAACTTTTATCAACGTTAATCAAACTATATTATTAAACAAAAATAATTGGTCGAGAACAATATAGTAAATCTAATTTTATCAACGAAATAAAGATTTTGAATGTGCATTAAAAACCATCGCTTTCTTATGTTTTGACTCTCTCTTTATGAGAATTAAAACACTCTTCACAACAAAAACTGGTTTTGGCTCCCGTTTTTCGAGAGGTTTTGCCCTCGTTTAGAGAAAGTAATTCAAACTATACTAGTGCAATATAAACATGAATTAAAAGTAGCAATATTTTAAAATACAAAATTTTAATGAGATATTTTGAAAATCAATTGCTACTTTGAATAAAATTCAACAATATATATTGGCCAAATATTCCAAAATTTAATAAAAATTAACTTATCAATATTCAATATAGCTCGATCCAACATATTTAAATATGATATAGAGAATACTTAATGTATTCTTAACTGCTGTAGTCTCTTTTTCCTGTTTATTTACATATAAACCGTTAAAACTACGGAATGTATAAAAGCAAATTTTAAAAACATTTGTTTAATAAATAGGACTTTATAGGACTACGATATCGCATGCGAATGCAGGTAGCTCCATGACATTTTACTACTTTATAGTCTATTTAATGAAACTATGAAAATTCCAAAATGCGTGTGCTCAAATTAAAAGTATAGACAGAAAAAATTACCATTAATTCATTAAATTACATATTGCTTATACGTATAAATAAATGAGAAGGTTACATAAATCATAAAACTGCGACCGTGAACTTGACAACTTGTCATAGACCATCTCAGAAACAATAAATGAAAACCCGACGAATACGTGAACTTAAAGGAATACAGAATGAAAATAAATTTTAAAAACCATCTCACGCACCCCAATAATAATAATAATGTAATAGCACTGCCGCTTTCTAATACATGTATAATAGATTTGCCCAAAATATATCATTATAAAATCATCATTCCTAATAAAAGCATTTATACAGAATTCATTAATG
The DNA here is from genome assembly GCA_030141595.1 of Chydorus sphaericus. NCBI lineage: Eukaryota > Metazoa > Arthropoda > Branchiopoda > Diplostraca > Chydoridae > Chydorus > Chydorus sphaericus. The sequence continues at coordinate 704,072 of CM057926.1, read as the reverse complement.
ACTCAAGATGATTATTCAAGACCGAGAGAGGACGAACGATTTATTCAAGAGTTTCCAACTCATCGATTAATTTTTTTAAATATTCATCAAATGATTCACTGTCAACTGTTCATATTTTGTTAGACCTCATTTGATATTCAAACTCTTTTATATACATTTAAAATCCACCCATGTTTGGAAACGTAAATGATGGGCACGCATATTATAATGCGCATAACTAATATTTTACTGTTTTTAAGCACGGCTATATAAATAAGAAATGAAGCTTTGTTAAACAGATCATTCTATTCGAAGATTTTGAAAGAATCTTTACAGAAAAAAATGGTTCGTTACCTATTTATATTCTTCTTAAATTAAGCCATTGACGTATATAGTAATATTATTTTATTTTTCAGATACTTTTCACTATTTTCTGCTTGGCGATTATTTCGTCAAATGTTGATCCGTTGGCGGCTAAATAAACAGCTGATGATCCAGGTAAGAATGAATTGTATAAGATTGGAAAGCTTTATGGTACCGATAAGATCACCTTCCATGGATACCATCGAATATATCCACGTTTCATTGATCAATACCACTCAATGGCCGAGGGAGCTGCTGTACTAGAAATTGGAGTTTTACAGAAAGCCTCTTTAAGAGTCTGGTCAGAGTATTTCCCAAATCATCACATTTATGGACTGGATATCGAAGAGATTAAGGCAGATGATCATCCTCGACAAACTATATTTAAAGCGAATCAGGTTAGTATCTAAAAAAAATGGGCAAGCTCTTCGTTTATTTATTTTTTCAAATGTATTAGTGCAATCCAAAGGATCTGAAAGATGTTGTGTCAAAGATAAACCATACAGTCTGCTTCATAAATGACGATGGTTCCCACGTTCCAGAGCATCAACTTTTTAGTTTCGATTATCTTTTTCAAGAGTTGCTTATGCCAGGAGGAACCTACATAATCGAAGATGTTGAAACGAGCTATTGGTATTATATTAGCTTTTCTCAATTAAAGATAACTGCTGAAAAATTATCTCTTAACAGGGCGAAAGGACCCTATTATTCGGGACACAAATTTTACTACGGATATAAGCATCCAAACAATGTGGTTGAGATTTTCAAAGATGTTGCCGATGAGGTGAATAGCCAATTTCTCAACCCAGCTTCACAAGGAATGGTAAATGATCGACTGGGCAACAAGTTATCTACAGCCACTCGCCAGAATATTGCCTCCGTTACATTTGCTTACAACAGTATCATCATTGTCAAGAAGACTGAAGAGGACAAACTCTACGGCAACGACCAATACCGATTCTATGAAATGCTGTAATGTTTCTCTTGATAAATATCAGTAGCAAAACATATTTAACTAGGGTTGATCATTTTCAAAGTGTTTTGAATTTTATTTTTTTGCATTTGATGATATTATTTATATACAACTTTTAAAAGGTGCCAACGGGATCAAGACAAAGTTATAGGATAAGCTTTGAAAATTAAAATATATTATTTATTAAGCATCTGCTTTAATACCATCAACATTTGTATTCGATACCGGTGTACTGTATATTAAGCAGTCGGTAATATAAAACAGATCTATTGTATATGTGATGTATACAATATATTGATAATTATATCAAATCACGTGGCTACCAATAAATAATAATAAATAATAAATCAATAAAGTCAACTGACTTTCGACATTAAAATTTACAATGCTAATCTATAATTTAAAGAATAAATTACTTAAGTTTTATAGAATAATTTTTCGCTGATGACTGAAGATGATTATTCAAGACCTCGGACGTTCGCAATGACTGATCTTTTATAAGAAATGCAGGAAATGATTTGTCAACTGTTCATATTTTGTTGCACCTCATTTGGTATTCAAACTCGTTATAATATTAAAATTCACCCATGTTTGGAAACTCTTTGATGAGCGCGTATATTATAATGCGCATAACTTGCATAAACGTAGCAGCAGGCCATTTGCCGCTCTTTATACAGGCGATGGTCTGGTGGCAAGTCCTCCAACTACTTATATACACGGCTATATATGGAAAAGGAAGCTGATCATTCAGAGATCATTCTATTAAGATATTTTAGAAGAAAGTAATCTTAATAGAGAATGGCTTTTATTTCATTAAGGTTAGACCAATCTAATTTTCCTCCTTCAATAAACAGCAGAACTCTTCTTTACTTCTACGACAGTAGCGCTCGTGAAATCGATGAAGATTACTATAACGATCAGGAAATTTCACGTATTTTTATACATCTCCAAAGTTCAAAAAGTTCAAGTATAAATTATGTACTATTACACAGTCATCAATGGCGATGATGACAACGCAACCATCTCCTCTAAGCTCTGGTCTCCCAGCTTGAGCATTTTTTGAATAATAATAATATAAAGGCTGAATAAGATGACCGCTCTTCTTACTATAATCGCTTCTTCAGCCTCAGCACCGTCTAATTGTAACATGTTGACGAGTATTAGTGTTGGTTATGGGTATTGGTTTTATCTATTCATATTTATTTGACAATGATTGGAATACATTATATTAGCTGTGTTCATAAGTTTTGTTCAAAAGCGTCTTAATTTTATTTTCTCTCGAACATATAAATAAATTAATTATTGTATATGGTTTTATCCAATAATGAATAACGTAGGTTTTGAAAATAATCAGTTTTTCAAAAGATTGATTCACTTCAATTTTTTTTTGTATTGTAAGTGCAAGTAAAAAATGGAAAACTACTTTTACTAATTTATATTTCCAATTTTCCAATCCTAATTCTGGTAAGTCGGTTCCTAAAAACGCCTTATCTTTGAGTCAAGTAAGTAATTGAGAATTAAACAAAATTATACACTGTTTATAAAAATTAACTGTTCGATTTTAAATATTACTTTTCAACATGTTCTTAAGGAATAAAACTGCAGGGAGTGCAGGGGTGTAAATAACTATAAAAACCTTTACAATAAAGTTCAGGGTCTGAATTTCAGAACCTCATTCATATTTTATATGTTATTGTTATTTCAAAGGATTTTATTAAAAATTTTGTATTTAAAATACAATAGAAAATCCTAGTTCCTAGTAGTAATCCAGCAGTAATTTATGTAAAAGCCTCTTACGCTGTAGAAAAAAAAACTATTAGAAAGTGTTAGCTGTGGGTGGGCACAAGGAAGGTGGCCTAAAACGAAAACCTTTGTTGTACAATTTAAGTAACAAATTATTAGGTACAATATTATATTAATTAAATCATATTCTATGTTTTTAACACTGAATGACTGAAGCTTAGGTTTATTATCTAGGGGTACAAGTAAGTTTTTATAATTTATTACATCATATTATAAGAATGTGTAAAAAGTTCATTTGGGACGACTCTAAGTCACTCAATTCAATTTGTTTGACTGTTTAACAGAAATTAAGTTATTTCAATGAATTAAGGTTAATTAAGTATATCCTACACAAATAAAACTTACGTGGTTTTCAATAAAATAATTAAGAGATTTCGGTGATTTCGATAACGTAAATTAATTACAAATTAAAGTAAATTGACGAAAAAGCGTAGTCAGTAGTCCCCTTCTATACTGTATAGTTTCATCTTTGCGATGTATAGTTTAGCATAAGAATGTATTTTATTCCATTTAAACCACCTATCCGGCTTAAACACATTAAATTTAAAATATTTGCAGACTTTTGACTCATAGGCAACAATACCCTTAGCAACCGTTGGAACACTGCTTATTCGTCTTATGTACACTGTACATAAGATATGTATAGATCAAATCACGATCTATTTAAAACTTAATCATGCTTTAGAAGCACCGGTAGACCCTTAAGCTGTACAATATCTATAAGACTGATAATGTGATATTAAGATTTTAAAATCTGTGCTTATCTTACCGGGCTGCTTTATCATGACGATCTGTTGGAAATCACCATTTCCTTATAAATCATGGAGGGTCATTAATCCTGTAACTGGACGAAGATGATACACAAGGAATAATTCTAGGGGCAAAAGCTTCCCTTACGGCTCCAATCTCAAATGACGAAGAGTTAAACACAAAATCCATCGAATCTTAAGCGTTGTATAAAGGGATACTCCGGGTTTCGGCAAGTTGATTTCGGCAGGTTTATGTCGGCAAGTGCCGAACTCAAATATGCCGAAATAAAATAATTGCTTTTCAAAAAGTATACTTCGGCAAACCTCTAATTTATGCCAAAAGCGAGATATTCTATGCCGAAACAGTTAAATGTTTTTTATGATTCGGCAACTGATAGTTAACATGTTACCGGATTCGGCAACCAAAAAAGTGACTAAAACAAATTCACGTGCCCTCGTTAAAATAAATATTGTATTACATGATAGATATTTGTACACAGCATTCACATAAGTTTATCAGTCAATATATCGAAAAATCATCACAATAAATGCACACTAGTTTTCGTCTTCAGCGTCAGTATCTGGTTCGTCCCTTCGATCATCATCAGCGTTCTTACCATATTTCAAATTATTCAAATCAGTGTAAATTCTCGCACATTCTTTTACTAAACAATACGGCGTTTTGATTGTACCATTATTATAATCCCCCCAAGCGGCCAAGAGATCGTTATGAATGCACTTGGTAGCCGCCCGCCGCTCACGTAACACTTGGTTTTGGCATAGCATTGCAATTTGAAGAGGAACAAGGGAAACTTCACCGTAAAGAAGCTGTACAAGACAATAGAAATTCATACCAGTAGAGGTACCTCTAAGGCGGCCAAGTTTGGCATGCCAGCCTTCCACGTCATTATTTGTACGAAGCATTTGCATGAATTGTGACCAAGCAGATTTGATTTCCTCCCCCCTTCGTATGAAAATGTGAATGGAAAAAAGTTGCTGGAATGGTTTCTTCACTAAACGAAATGTACCGTCGCAACACCAACGCTTTGCATTTCTAAGGAGTTCTAAAAGAATGGGGCTGGAAAAAATCAGATGCCTGTGCTTTTCGGTTTTTCCTACTGGGACGGGTGTGACTGTAAACTCTTTGGGTAGATGTTCATGTTGAATATCGAACAAGAGATCGTTTTTTCGGGGGTTTTAGGTCGCTTGGTCGCTCTGTGATGGTTAAGAGAGTCAGTCACATTCTTCACCTTAGGGAGGGGTGCCTGGGGATCTTCAGCATGGATTTTCTTCAACACCTGCAGGGCCAAGTCTTTACCAGACGCGAATAGATTTTCATCCCCAATCTTCTTAGCATCAGCGTAAGCTCGCTTGTAGGTTGCGATGAAAGGATTTGGCGGGCAGGTGTGAGGATGCTTAGTTCCAGGAATGAAGGCGTTCCCCTTGTGGGCTATGGTGGCTGCGCACACTCATTGCCCTTGGGTCGGACGTTGCAGCGGTAGACGGTACCGCCTTTAACTGGATACCATTTACCATAGGAATAGCCCTCCTCTCGATCGATGACATGAGGCTTCATCCTACATTATAAAATAATAATAGGTAAAAAAAAATTAAAAGCATCTATTAAGATGGTATTACTTTGTTCCAGCATCCCACTGAATGTAATATCTTGGCAGATTTGCAGGTCCAGTGGTCATGTCAAATTTCTGGCTCTTCTACGACAAGTCGCAGTTCAGGGCGAATACTTAAATCTTCTTCTGCAGGTTCTTCAGATAGAAAGGATCTTTGTGAGTCTTGTAGGCTACCCTCGGGCGCACGACAGGGATCCATTGCGGATGACGACACCGGTGCTCTATCTTGCTGACTAATGGTGATGGTTTGCTTTTGATTTTCTGCGTTGAAGAGACTCGCGATCTCCACTTCAGTCCGTGGGGGTGGAGTGATTAAAATATTAATCATCATGTCGGCGTTTGTGGAGCTGTTCAAAAGCTGAATATATGAATTAATAATGATAAATATTTAAAAATTATAATGCAATGCAATTACCGGTTGAAAAACGCGCCGTTGTGCTGGTGCAGTCGGTGGTGGAGCAGTCGGTGGTGGCGCAGTCGGTGGTGGAGTCAGCTGTTCCACAGCCCATCGGCTTGAATTGTGTGAACTGGATGCAGCTCTCTTAAACCGCCCTCTTGTACCTTGTGGTCTTCTTTGGGACAAGGCTCGTAGTCTCGTACGTTGGCGATCGCGTGCCTCTTGAGAGGACACAAGAGAGACCTTTGCAGTGTTTGGCACTGGGCGAGCTGCCGGAGCGGCATTGTTTTTCATTACAGGGGGGACATTTTCATCTGTTATAAATATGAAAAAATAATTTGTTATTCTGTACAAATAGTTTAAAATCAATATCAATTTACCGTAGATGGGAACGCAGTCATCGCGGGTGTACTTGAATCCCTTGTGGGACTTGAGAAGCAGCACATACTCTTGACTTGACATTGGTTTCCCAACTTTAATCAAGCATTCGCGATGGATAAATCTATCGCTCAAATCTATTGATAAAATAAATTCTTATAACTATCTTCACAGTTTAAGTGGGATAATCTTTAACTAAGCCCAAATTAACCTCATGGTTGTAAGGCTTAAACCATTTCTTAGAAACTTAAACCCTGATTTATTTTCTGTTTCAATATTCTAAATGAAAGGAAATTATTGTAAATTTGAAATAAATTTAAAATTTTTAGAAATTATATCATCATTGGTTTACTCGATGTACACTCGATATCGAAAAAATGGTAACAAAATTGAAACAATAGAAAAGGATAGTGACGATTTAGGTAGTCGAAAACTTGACAAAATGTATAGTAAGAAATTTTTCGGAGATCTGGCGGGAAAACGACAACAGCTATTTTCAGGAAATGTCCCTAAAGAATTTAATAAGCACAATGTTTTCCCATTGCAAGTTTCGTTTGAGGTTTACAAAAGGGCTAATCCCACCCTAACCTAACCCCCAGATTGATTGGAAAATAAAGGTTGAGCTATTTAAAGTAAACTTATCAGGGTGCATGTGGACATCGAGGCCCCCAAAACTCTATATGGGATGAGAATTAGGATTTTTTCTAACTTTAAAATTTTACATAAAAAAGACTGGATATTGTCAAAAATAAGTTTGGAGGACATCGATTGTACGGTAAATCAGCATACTCCCATTGATTGGCCGGACGAACGAGACCATTTCTTTTACCATTAAAAAAAGGATAATGGAAATTGGAAATAAAACATTTTACACATTATTTACCTTTTCTGTAGGATTGCAACAGGCATACTAGTTTTTTTTTCTGGACCAAATGACATCTTGGAGCGGGAGCACGCCACGACATGTAAACCCCTATTGGACTTTTCCAGTGTGCCAGTCGTTCCAGATGATAACTCCTCCTTAGTTTCAGCTGCATTTTGCGATTAATTTTCATTTTCGAGATCGGTGAACCATTTGACCACATAATAATAAGGCTCTACCACGTCCTGACCTAGGAATTGGAAAATTAAGAATTACTGATAAAAAAAAAAACAATTTTCTACCAATCTTCATATCTAAAGCCATGGGCTAGCACGTACACGAAACAAGCATCTGACCCATGACTGATGTGTTTGTTATAAATCACTATGCTAGTTCTACTTGTCAATAAATGAGTGGACTTTGACGTAACAAGAGAAGCCTTGTAATTTATAAGTTTCTACGAGTTTACTACAGTTACACAAATAGGGATTTAATATTACCAGGGAAAGATGAGGTTTAACACGACACACAAGGGATTCGACGGTCTCCGACGAATATCACACAACACGATAATTGGAAACCACTTGACACTTAGAGAGAGCGAGAGAGAGTCTATGAACTTGTTATTGTCTTCCCTCCAGTTTGTGTCGGTACACTATTGCCGGCGCGCAATTAACACTCTTGAATCAGCCGACGGGTGGGATTACGAGGTCGTCTGCTTTGACGTTGTTGTGGATTCACAACAGTGTTTCTTGGCCTATATGAGACATCCATTTCCCACCACATTTGATGAAAAATTTGACTTCGTACAAGTATTTTACTCCGTAGTTGACTTTGAAACTTAAACAATGCTTAAATGGCAGTTTAAGTTGTCACCATCAGCCATTACCTTAATCCATATATTGGCGGTTAAAAAGACGAAACAATTGCATTAAACTATTTTTTAAAATCATTTCTTTGGGCCGAAGATGGTCAAGGTAACCTGTAGGCAAACAAGAAGGCAGTAAAGAATACCTTTATGGCAGCTAAATTGTGTTTCAAAGTATGCGGTGTCTCTGATTTCTGTAGCAATGTGCATGCCTACGTATTCGTTGTTGATTCATTCCTAGCTGAATTTTTCTAAAATTACAAATAGTTTCATTGCTCAATCTTCACATACAAGCTTATAAGAGAATACAATCAAACACAATCTGAGCTTAAATATACTTGTGTATGCATAGGGGAAATATCCGATAGAAACTTTTACACGAAATAACTTAAAATGAAATGAAATGCATTAACTTTACATTGACATACGCACAGCAAATGAAGGCAAATTGAAAAAGAAAACTTTATGTAAACGACTTACTTACTTTAAACTCCCGAAAATTGATTTGGTGATTACCTAATCATCATCTTACACTCCAATGGAATCCTCTTCTATTTTTATTGACCTGTTAAAGATAACTCTGAAGGCTAAGCCGTCTTTCCAGAATCTACTTCTATTTGAACAATAAATTATAGATTTATACTGTGATACAGAGATGCATCGTAACAGGTATTTCATTTTTCGGAAAAAAAAACTTTAATCAAAGGTCTACCCTAGAATTAGAATTTTAAGTAATATAAATTGAAAAAAAGATGGGTGGTCCCATAACACCTGATGTGTAAAAAAACTATAAAAAATCTTCTATGGAAAGTTTCTAAAATGATATAACTATGTCATTTTCTATGCAATGGAATAGATAGCAAGACCAGAAATCCCTTATGCTTCTAGCTTACATTGCTTACAAGTATCACGTTGATACAACGTGAGATAACGAGGACGGTTGAGGCTTTCCGTAACGTCATTTTCACTAATTCTGAAAATATTCAGTTGAAAAAAGAAGATTTCATAAGGTAGGGGTTTTTTCATAGGTATGCTGGCTTACTATTTTTGGTGTGATTATGTTGAGTAAAAAATTAATTACTACATGGTAAGTGGTGATTAAACAAGAACACAAGATTATGGTACACCAACCTACAAAAAATGATTAATTTCTCATTCATTTAATTAAAAAATATGAATGAATCATAAAAGACCGATGAAGAAGTCTATAGGAAGGCAAAACAGTAGACCAAAAAACAGGCAAATTCGACTGATTTAGCATTTAATTTCAAGAGCTGTAAGTATATCAATTTGTATGTATGCAAAAATAATTTAATGGATGTACAAGTATTATTGTGTTTTTGTAATTATATTTATTAATAGTTTATATGTTATTGAAGAAACCGGACGGTTCAGATTTGAACGAGGAAAAAATGATTTCTTTAAATGATGTAAAATGAAAATGCATGAGCAGTTTTTTGAGAGTTTTGCTGAAGAATTTCTCTAAAATGGTCTTTCTCTGTCTTTTTGATTAAGGTATAGTTATCACAACTTTCCGATGTTGACTTGAAATACAATTTAATAAAGCACACCACACGCCAATACATATTCGGAAATAAAATCAGACAAGATTGTTGAGATAAGCTTACTTACTCATCTTATCATATCAAGGCAAACCGACTATGAAGTGATCTGTAATCCGTCGCATATTGGACGTTGGAACCGTCATGATATTCCTGCTATCGATTTAAATTAATTTCCTCTGTGATCCTTCAACAAAGGCTTCACTGGGGTTCTTGCAGAAGCATCGCTACCAATCCCTCCCATCGATGATCCTCCAAACGAGCGAGGCACCTTACAATAATGTATAAGCCAATGAATAAGATAATTTTTTTTTATCTCAAGTAATGATTGCCAAAAAAATCACCAACTCTCTCCTTGATTTCAAAGGACCGTGAGTAAGAAAAGATATTTTCTCCTTCAATCTAGTTGAACCTTCCCACATTTGCTTCGTCAATCCAGGATAATAGACTTGCTTAAAAAGAAGATTAAAGAAAAGCAAGTCGAGTGCGAGGAAATCGAATCAAAATTAAGTGTGGTCGATGTGAAAATCATGGATGAGATGATTCAATATCCAGCTGTGATAGGAGCTACCACTCTGAAAGCTTTAAAGTACAAGGCTCCTCTGCAAATCTTAAATGAAAAAAATTAAATATCTCTTTAATTTTAGAATTATCGATTATTTTTCAAGAACTTTATTTTAAAGACTAAATAATCAATTCCTCAAAGAGGAGTCTGTCAACCAGCTAAATAGTTGCGCAATCTCGTAACGAGTTTCGTGCCTAGACTGGGCACGTTCGCCTACACATTATATACCTATTGGATTGCCTAAAGCACGCTAATGCTAGTAATTAAATCTTTTAGTTCGTTTTTAATAGCGTATAATGAGACCTCCCGAAAACTGGAGGAGGAGCATCTTGCCTCTACAGAGCGCGGCACTCAATTATACTTGGCCCCGGAAGTAATGTTGTCATTGATGAGACAGAAGGGGTATAATCAAAGATTTGATCTCTTCAGCGTAGGGATGGTCATCTACGAATGCCTCGAATGCGGTTTCCCCCTTTAATCTTGGTAAAACTGAATTAACATTCTAAAGTTTCTATTGTAAATGGTTAGTACTTCAGAACATATTTTGAGCAACTAATTTCACGAACCATATTTTGCTTATTTTATGAATCAATGGATAAAGACATATGATTGTATTCAATTTTTTAATGATAGTGGGAAATCTACTATGGCTATTGCTTTACCGTTTTAAAATAGAAGAACAAATAGAAAACAATGAGTGTATATCTCTTAAGAAAAATAATATAAAAATACCTTTCACTTTTAGTTTATCCTTTGTTTGGTTTTATAGAAATAAACATATTTTTATAGACGCCCATTTTTTCCTGCAAAAACATGATTGAGAGCGTAAAGATCCTGTGGTAATATATAATAGTAAAATATGCATATCTAGGTCGTATTTAAATGGCTAAATAGAATATTTAATGAATCCGGGGGTCGGCGTTGCCCTCGAAAACCAGAAGCATCCCTCTGGACACAACCGGATCCTTTTCAACCGATTTGTACGCTTTTGTGAAAACCTTAAGGAGCTGGTTGCCCTGTTTGGTGTTCTCAATGTTCATTCTGAGAGTGATGTCTACAACTAAGTCAACGGTCAGCTCCACAACATATTTGAAGAGCAGCGCCAAGCGTTCTGTATCAATATAGAACAGAAGAAACTTAAGCATACTCGTCTCATTTCTGCTTATCGTACCTCTTTTCCTTGCATACATCGTGAACTCCTATCTCAAATTAAAAATAGAGTTTATTTATTTTTAGATGCATATTTTTTGTCAGATGCTTGTCCAAAATAGCTACTGTTACCGTCCTCTGGTGCATTTATTCTCTCAGCCTTTGAATTTGCTCCGCCTTCTTTAAGATAGGCTCTAAACAGTTGCAAAGTTTCCCCTGGCGGCTTTCAGGAAGCCTTATAATATAAAAAGAATAACATGATTAATGTTATGAAAATGGGGTACGTTACTATATAAAAATATACAAAAAGTTTTGATACGGTATTAAATTATGGCGTTTTCCAATGGCAAGATTTTTCAGGGATTTCGGTCTAAAAATCCACTCCAGATATATTTTGAAATATCTTGCCAAAGATCCAGAGCAGATTTTTCGAATTTCTCATTTTTCCATTGGAACAACTTTTCCAATACCCCGTACATCCGGTGTTACCTTTGATGTCTCCTTGGCAGATCTGAAAAAAAAATCTGTCGCCCATTGGAACAACACTGTTTTCCCATTGGAACAATTTTTAAAAATCTACTCTGGATGTGCAAAATCTCTTGAAAATCTCGCCATTGGAAAACGCTATTATACAAAAATTTGCTTCGTAGTTTGATATTGTAAAAATCACGGAAAATATAACACTTCGTTTTTCTACCTTATTCTCCATATTGACATTTCCTTAATTTGTAAATCTTTAATTACTTAATTTCTTTCATGAAATTTATAAATAATTCACTGTAGTAATTTTTACGAATCGTCATAATAAAAAGACTTTCATTTGCTAGAGCAGCTTCTATTTTTTGTGCACGGCGTTATAAGAAAATCGTTAAAATCAATATGGAATATTAATATTAACATTTAAAATATACCAATAGGCTGTTCCTGAATATTTTTACGATTTCATCATCTTTTTATAATATAGATTTGAATTAGAATGATATTACAAAGGCATATAAACTATATTGAAGCACACTAACTAGCTACTATCGTTTCGTTCTATGGATTGTTAGTCTAGTGGTATGGTTCTCGCTTCGAGGATGAGAGGTCCCCGGTTCGCCAGCTAATTTCAACAAGGCTCTTACTTGTCCATCCAGCTTGAGCCAATTATTCTTTTTTACTTTTAAGATACAATATCCCGTTTCGGTTTGGCGTTTTACCTTGGCAGTTTTCATTAAAACAATTAATTCAAGCCCAAAACTAACCCCTAGGACTATCATCAAAGAGCTAGCCATTTAAATCATATTTATAATTGCTGCTGCATGTTGCTGGGGACGGCCTTAAAATACTGTGATTGAAATGCCGGAATAGTATCTTTAAATGCACACCTCATCGATCACTCTAAAAGAAATAAAAAAACTTGAACTGGAGCTAAAATTTACTGGAATTGCAACGGAACGAAGGTCTACTCCTTTAAGATGAAAAATATTTTAACTTGGCCAGTAAAGAATAAAATAATAAATAACCGCAAAATCTGAAAGTAGCCTATTTTCCCTCCAAGCCAGTAGGTTAATTTACAGTAGCTGTTGACTTTAAGGGCTTTAAGGATCTCAGGGACTTTTAAAATTTAATTTTATATCTAGGGAACCCTCTAATTATAAATAAAAGTTATAAATATAAATTTATAGTTAGTTTTTTTAGGAAATTATTGCATGTCATTGACCATAAATACAAGCTCTTGACTCAAAGACACTTTGATAAAACAAGATAAAATGTGCTTTCATAAAACAAAATAAAAGTTTTATATCTATATTTTTATAAGTTCTCAATACTTAACATGCGGTTTCTCTGAAGACTAAAAAATATGTTAAAACTATTGGATCAAGTGGCGAATTAATGCATTAAAAAATAACTGCAATAAGTTTTTAAATACTGCTGTTATGATTGTATGCTAACTTACTTTTTTTAATTATCATCTTCGAATTGAAAATATATTTTGTAATTAGGGGCAGCAGTAAAAAATTTGATCGGGATAGACCACATCAAAAGCTTATAAAAAATATTAAAAACTTTCTGGCAGAGAAACAGTTAAGGAGATGATTTGATTTTGAAATCTAGACGTTGTAATTTCCAATCTTCATTGAAATGTACACTTGACATTTTTACACTTTTCCTTTGTACAATGGGTAGTAATATTGTAAAGTGAAGTTCACTAGCACAAATATTTATTTAAATACCTTTATAATCATAATACTTACTCTATGCTTAAGATCAATACATTCTCTCTCTAAAGAGAAATAATTTAGAAACAAAATAAATTGGAAAGTTTATCAGTTGTTAACTGGTATTTCCGTTTTCAAAACATAACAAACATATCTATAGCATTATATTCAATTGCCATCCTAAAGGTTTCTTTTCTTTTGATGATACTAACAAATTAAGCTTGAATTTAAAACAAAAAAGACGAAAAGAATTTTAAAGTTTAAATTAAAACAGAATTAAATTTGAAAACTGAGACATAAAAAGGCATTTATAGTTTATGAAAGATAAAACCCTGAAATGGACTAATGAACCTAAAATAAATTTCATTCAATTTTTTTTAAATTGAAGCCTGACGGGCTCAATTTTGTATTTATTTTATTTAACCTATTGTGGTATTTTTTTCTAATGGCACTGCTCAAGTGCTGATGGATGACACTAAACCACGAATTAAATGTGCAAAAAACAAATAATGAGGTTCTTAAATTGATTTATATTTACTTTTTAGATGGAATAAATACTATACAATTTTGGATATGTAAACGGTAAAATGATTTTTAAATATATATTTTTATTAAAATTATATTTTAATATTTTTAATAAATGAAACCGTTTTGAAAACACACTGTGACCAAACTATAAGGTTTTTTCATTTATTTTTTATGTTTTCAGTTAATACTGTAAAAATAAGTTATTTGTTACTTTTATATTTTTATATTTTTTTTGTTGTTGTTATCTCTGGGTTTCAAGTTAAATTTAAAAGGAATAACTAGGCCCCGAGTTTCGAAAAATCGGGGTTTACCATTTAATCTAGAATTTAGTTGTTTCATGTAGTAGAGAGATCATGTTTTTTTTCTCTAAAAATCTGTGGCATTTTCCAAAAACCGTTAGCGATAAAGGTGACGTAGAGATTCCAGAATTAACAGAACTATTTCAAATTAATAAAATCTCTAAACAATAAGAATGTCAATAAATAACAAAAGTCCTACATTTTACATATTCAATATAAATTAAAAATCGGCGCATTACAGTAAAAAAAAACTTGCATCACTGGACCCCTCTCAATTGATGTCTGCTCTCCTGCGTTGCCTTATTTTCATAGGATTTGCAACATAGTCTGCTGCCAAGGAAAGAAAAACATTGTCACGATACACTGAAAGAATAAGCAATCCAATTGAGTAGAAGTACGCGATATCGGGGGCTTGCCCCACCACAGACTTCTTTGAACAACGATTTCTAAGAGGAAGGAATGGATCAATTATAGCCACACAAGAAGCGGCAAAAAGTTCTGATGGGAAAAGTGACATATAATAAACTGTTTCCCTACCTGGCGGTTGATGCTTCGTGATGTAGCAAACGGTGGGATCCGGAACGCCGGCCGCAGCTCCTCACATCCCGACTTTGGTAGTGGTTCTATCACATCCAAAACACCGCCCAGCCGGTAGTATCTGTAGTGGACATTAAAATCTGCGTACGTAATGGTAGGCTCATGACTGTCCAGATCTCTGTTGTGATAGGGGCATCTCTGCTTGATCGCATCCAAGAACTTCTTTTCGACCTTAATGTAGCGTGACTTGACCAGAGGATTGAAGTTGAACTGCTCATAATAAAGCTCCTCGAACAAACGGAGTATTGGTGCCGTCATGCGCTCCCTCGTAAAGCGCACGAATTACGTATGGCAAACTTGAAGCAGCGCTCAAGAAGAGCGTCGTTTGGTCCCACAAGTTTTCCCATTTTTCATATTTTTCCTTTCGTCTGTTATTTCACAAAAATAACCACTCATCTCTATTCCATGATCGTTCATAATGGTCACCTATTAAAAACATTTAAAATTTCAAGGGGAAAAGGTACAATTTGTAATATAAATCAATAAATATACCGAAAAAGTTTTAGCAGGGATCAAACACCTTCCAAAAGGCCCCTTTCAGGTTGTTTGATCATATCCTCACCATTCACTCCAAGTGAAAGATAAAAAAATCCCCACCAGGTCGATCTTGCATCCTAGTGGAAAAAATCCATGCTCAATGAAATATTTAAAAATATACTGAATGCCAGCGCTCACGTTAGCAGTCTCATAAGTAAGCTACTCTCCCAATTGCCACCGGAGCTAAAAATAAGGTAAATTAGTTAAAAATTGCCATGAAAAAAATTTCAAGTCCCATCTTGAATTTGCTCTGATGGAAAGAAAGCATGGGTAATTAGCATTTGGTTCACCTTCTGTCTGGCTGGCCTCTTTTCATAAGGAACATTGAACCCTTCCTTGCATGCGTTTCTTTATATAGCTTTAAAAATTATTATAATTTTCAAGTAAAATGGAAAATAATATGCATGACCTGGCATTCACGCTTTCCCACGACTTATCAGATTCCAATTTTTGGATCGCAAAAAAATCAGCAGTTTAAGAACAATCCAAAAATGAAAATCAATATTTCAAAACATAAACACATTTTTGAATTAATGTATTTAAAATGTATTTGAAAACTAGATTTTTTATAATTAAAAAAGGATATTTGCAATTAGATAATTCAAAAAAAATTAATAATACGATTCAAGTGTTGAAATATATTCTTGATTCTGAAAATGGTTCTTTCGTTTTATTTTTTATTATCAAGAATCGCAAGCCAGAAGAGTAAAAGCTGAAGTCGCCTTTAAGCGTTGATAAAAATGCCTTGCTATTTAGGTTTGGGTTTGCTTACTTTACCTTCTCTTGTATGCGAAACAACCACCCCAATGCGCGAAATATTCTTTTATATGCAACTTTACCTTAACTCGTTTGCGATTATGCCTCTTTGAAATAACTTTGGCAAAAAATCAATGGAATCAGTGTATACAAAACGAAAAAACTGTCATCATAAATAAAATATGAACATACATTATAGATATCTTATAATACTATGTTTTGCTACGTATATTTAGCGCCAAATTTAAGTTACAGTAGTTCAACGGAAATTACATAGTCGAGTTCCGCATAGTCGTATTCCTTCGAATACTTGCTTGAGTGGTTGGACCCTTTCAGCTGCTCACTTTGCACTCGTCGTATTGGTTCCCAATTCATGTATCTTTGAATTATTTTGAGGAATGAAAAATATTTTGAGTTATCACTTTGAGTAGCGTGTTGCCATGGCAACGTCCTGAACACGAAAAAATGTGTTTACTTTTGGGGGCTGACAGTAAGAATCAAGTGAAATACCTGCGGCCTACTTGCCCACCCCAACACTATGGGGCAACCGCCGTTGCTACTCTTCCACATTTTACCCGATCCATCTGGAATAAAGTCTATAAAGCATTTCAAACCAGAAAAGTAAAATTTCATTTTTCTTGTTATGGCCTATGGTTGAGCTTTGCGAGGCTCTTAACTAAAATTGCCAAACAAATCTGTATTTTCATAAATTTTTTAGACACATTTATTAAAATTACTTGAGAGATTTCTACCATTATGGAAAATTGAAGCCTTACTATTATATCGTCTTCACGTTTTCCCTGAAATTTGTGTTATTCGAGCTTTAAAAAGTATTCACCAATTTCTCAAGTCTTAACCACATCACATGAGGCTGATGCAGGTTTTTCTGGCTCTCCATAATTTTTACCTATAAATTTATTTTAGATTAGAAACGGTCAATAAATTCCTTCCTTTATAAGCTTTTAATAAATGAAGTTCTAGTCACGTGACTTTTGACGTAAATACAAATATTTATCGTGGAATTATGAATTGATTATTTACTGCTAAATTATTCATTCAATAAGTTCAACTTGAATTTGAGATTGTGTTCGTCCAGCACTGCATATTTAAAAGTAATAATTATATACTTTCGGTTATTTTTAAAAATCAATGAGATACCTACGGGTCTCGTTTTTTTAATAATTTTTAAAAGTGATATTTATTTTTGCCTTTCACATCATAAATACAAGCGCCATAAAAAACGGAAAATAAGTCGAAAAATGGGACACCCTCACCTACGATGTAAAGGATTCGAATTTGAAAAGAGTGCATTGTATGTCAATTAAAATGTTGTAAAATTTGTCTACGTCTTATGGGGCTGCATTGTTAACTTCTTTACATGCATAACTTCTTTACCTACAAACTTCCCTATAAATACCGATATACCCGACCAGTTTTCCAGGAAACTTAAAGGTACGTTGACCAGTCTATTTATTATCCAATTTGCTTCCAACTTTACCGACCAACTTGCCGACCGTTTACCATAAGTTTGGGTTGTTAAAAGCAAAATCATTGAAACTGAATGACACATATAATCCCGGTGAGCTTCAAAGCTCGCTTTGCTATCTTATAAAGTATGCTTTTATGTAAACCAAAAATAATTGCATATTTATTGTAAGCTTAATTGCCATACATATTTAGAAACTTTGTAGTATCAAAATACCTTTGGGTAATTTTTCCTTCATTATCTCTAAATATTTAATTTCTAAAGAAGATACAGTCAAATCAGTTCGATTAAAAATTACAAACTAAAATTTTAGCACTTTCTGAGATGACGAAATTCATCAACGTTCGTCTACTGACGACAAGAAGTCGTGATATTCTTAAATAAAAATCCAAGAATGCAAATTTATCTTTTGCCAAAACGTTGGTATTGAGTGTAGTAGGTTTACTGCAGTACTGCATGACAATGGTAATAATGTGATGAACAAACACATATGGTTAGTAATAGCGATGATTTTTTTTCAGTGCTTGTATTGCATTAAAATATAAGCTTTGCACTTGCACAGGTTTCTTAAACACCATGAAATATCACTTAGCCCGACTTTAACTTGTATACTTTAATAACCCGATTATAGAACTCACAGCCAAAACATAGATTCGTGCGATTGATTGCGCCTGTATATTCTCATTATTTCTGAGACAAAAATTAGTTTCCTATTCCCCAGCTTTACAATCTATATAAGAAATGTCTATAATAACCTGTAAATAATCTAGATAAAATTTTTTAATGTTTCATCCTAAATTTATGTCAGGTAATCCTATTTACTTAACCTTTTCTCCTTTGTTGTGCAGGTTAACGTGTTTGCCTCCCTGATCTTTTTTAGTACTTTCCATGTTGGGCTTGAGTGACAGTTTGGATTCAATAATAAACTAGCACACAGCTTGGAATGAGAGGAAAGAGACAGCGTCTAACAGCCCTGAGCAGCGATCTCCCAACTTCTCAATCAAATTGTGCCTCGCGATGATTCGGCTCTGGACCGAATCTTGCTTTTTATTCCTTTTTTTCATTTTTATACTGTGCTTGTGCTAAGCTTAACTAGGGCTCCTATTCGAATGAAAAATATTCGTTTCCATTTGAATAATTCAAATATTATTCATATTTTTATTCATTTTCGCGTCGGCTCATTCATTTTTATTTATTTGATACTGTAGCCTATTCATTTGAATGAACAGGAACCATTCATGAATATTTTCGAATAACAACTTTCTTTTTTTGAAATTATAAACTCAATAGATATTGACCATTTCGGTTAGAATCTAGCCGCGAAAGGCGCTTCAGTCATGCAAAAGCTTATCTGAACTCAATTTAGTCTGATTTTTGTGTTGGGAAAGCTGAAAGGCTGGCCACAGCTATGCATAATGGCCAGAGATTACATGGCTATTATGGCCACCAGGGACTAGTGCTTCAAGTGAGAGATGTTTTTTTCAGTGGAATAGATCTTTTAGGAGTAGCACGGCACAGCAGGTTGCCAAGTACGATGCAGTATTTCATTTTACTCCGTTCGTGGTATCGAGCTAGTATTATTTCCGATGATCCCAATGCTATTTCCCTTCAAATTGCTGGCCCATCTTATTTACCAGGCCAACGTGAGTTTGATCCCGTCATGGTTCCTCATTTTACCCATTTTACTATAGCAAATATTTTGAACAGTGATTCTAAATTAGATAATTGGTCAAAGCCCCTCCAAAAAATGTGTAAAGACCCTCTAAAACAATATATAAAAGATAAATATAATACAGCAGCAAATTTTCTAAAAAAAATTGTCTTCATTCAAGAATAATTTGAATATATTCAATTCAATTCATCATTTATTCAAGTATGACGTTTGAATACGAATATTCATTCACTAATTTTTTTTGAATAATATATTCATTTGAATGGCCAAAAAACCGATGAATTGAATTGAATAGGAGCCCTAAGCTTAACTGCTTAAGGTCTTGATCTTCCTGATGTGTGATTTGTTTCTCTGTGCATTGAGGTCACGGCGGTGGCTATCTTCTCTGCACTTAAGATCACTATATAAAGAATGGTGAATATTTAAGGTTTTAGTTAAAATAAATGTAATAAAATATAGATCAAAATATCAGGAACCAAATATTCGTTTTCATTTTATATTTTCCTACGTTCAGACATCGATGAAAACCTTTTACATCGTAATTAGTTCTTCGTGCATCAACATACGCTGAACGTTTTTCTGGGTTGACTGTAGTAAACAAATATCCCGTTTCATTGAGAGTCGTTCTTTATAGCCAGGTAAACATTATATTTATCACACTACTTTTAACCCAATATCAACAGCGTTTCTATATTTCATTAAATAAGTAGTGTTTTAGATCACGTGAAACTTATCCGGGACATCGGGGAAATACTTCTGCATGTTACTTAATATTGTAACGATATAGAATTGATTTTAATGTATGTTAGTTTCCCTCACTCCCTCACGCTGGACCCCCACCGGTTTACAAGTGGAGCGGATCCTTCCGGGAGGCTCAAGTAACCACGGTAACGACAAGTCTTGGAGGAGATGCATCCATTCAGCTGCTCTTCCAGGAACCCCGATTCAAGACCTCACGTCACACCCATAAGAATATTCTAGAAGATTCTGCATTTAGTCTCTCTACTAATAAATGCTCGTCGTGGTCGTGGTCGGTAACCTTGAAATACACTTTTTCATTTACGTTACAATATCACATATTCATATTAAAAATCCGAAGCAGAAATTAAGTTTTTCCTGAAGCAGTTTGTCTAATATAATTCAATAAGTCATATAATAGTAATTTAAAGAGCGTTGACGATTTGTTACGGTTTTTAGACCCTTCAATGAATATGAAAACATTTTTCACTATTGGTTGGGTACAACTCCAACTTTAATCGAAATACCTAGGGGTATTTCACAGACTCAAATCTTTTTTGGCAGCACATCTCTGAATTAATAATAAATACTTTATTTTTTAAAGCTATTCTTTCATATTAAATTCTATTTTTTATCTCTTAAACTGTTGTTAAATTATTTATTGAAAAATTGAGATAGTTAGAGGAAACGTTTATTAAATAGCTTACCAGTTAGCCAATATTTCTTTTTATCAAATCCTTTCCTTCATTTAAGACCATACTTATAAATGACCCAAATATAAGGGTTAGTTGCTACACATACTGCTACACTGGTTAGAAAATATTAAAACATTATTTTTCCTTTAAACTTATTTTGGGCTCCACGGAAGAGGTTGAATTTATGAATGATTCGGCTGAAACTCTGGCTTCCAAAATTCAACAATCATTTTTCGATGGCTCTTGTAAAAAAAATAAGTTGATTTAGAAACTAACACCTCCAATTTCCTTTGACACAAATTAAAGGATAAACTTAAAACAAAATCTCTCAAATTTTTTTTCTCTGAAGTACCACCAAGCTACAAATTGATTCACGCATTGTCTATAAAAACAATGAATAAATTCAGTACAGAGAAGATGACATTGGCTGGCTACAGTTAAAAGAAAAAATATTACAATTCTGCTATTAATATGTTTTCGATTGATCTAAAAGGGCCTCGAAAATTCATTTGATTACCTTAAAAATGAAAATTTCAACAGATATGCGTTCTGTTAATAAATGTGTTTTTTTTTATCCGATATAATGGAGGCTTTACATATACATGACATATACTTAGCTGAAATATTTAACACTGTGGCAGTAAAACAAAAAAAAAAAGGTTAAGACTTGTATTGAAAAACATTGTATGATTTAATAATAATATACATTTTACTAAAACATGGGGGTTGCCTTACTGACACAAACGTGGCGATAAAGGTATATATTGAACCAAAGTTTTCAAATGCACCTTTCTACCAATTGAGGGCTTGGCTTGTATGGGAGCTACTTTTGAAGGTATGGAAGCCGCGTATGGACTCCAATCAGAATCGCAGACCGATTTGTACATATCCATAACCAGGTTGATACGATCATTAATATTCAGCCCCTTTTTTTACTCTCAAAATCCGACTTCAGATTGAACAGAAGTAGAAGAAGCGCTGGAAAACAAATCAGTTCTGGTAGCCGACTCGTACTCGGCCAAAAATATTTCAAAGCGTAATCCATTTCTTCAACGTGATTTTTTAAAAACTAGATGATCATTTCTAGTAAAGCAGCTTAACGTATTTCTTTAAAATAAAATATAATTATTTAAAATAAGGCACCTAAACATAGTACTTTTGCAGAAAAATGCGCAATGCTAGTGATTTTATCTCTGACACCGAATAAAACTTTACTTTATCTTTAATAGAGGTACATACTGTGTTTTTTTTCTACATTAATGGATCAATATAACACCCTTATTTGAGACTTTATACCAAAATCAAAAGTAACTAATAGAGACTAGAAAATAGTACCATTGCTATGCGATGTATCGGAGAAGTTTATACAAATCTGAATCTGAGAACCTTTCTTTGGAAAAATTTTAATTTTACATTTGTAATTGATGAAATATAGAAAATTGAATGAGTGGTTAAGAAATATTTGAGTTTTTCTTCAGTAGGGGAGCTTGCACGCTGACTTGCAGAGGATGTTTTGTTTTAAAAAGGCTAATTGCTATACATGACTGTAAGTGGGATTTTAATTAACATTTCAATTAAGTTAAATGTTAGTTAAATGTGCGCAACAGAAACTTATAGGGGATATTTTTATTTTCACGCAGGTTTTTATTTTTGACTTGTGAGTGGTGACCGTGAGATATAATCTGACAGAAAGAAAACGACGTGAGAATCCTCTGCACAAATAACAGCGTTACCATTTCTAATTTAATATTTATATATCTAAAAAAAATTGTTAAAATATTATTTAATTGATTTTACTTCGTATATTTTTCATTTAATTATTTATTAAATAGTAAGGCATGTATTGATGAATTTAATTTATAATTTTGTTGCTTGAAATGCAACGTTGCCATCAATTCTATGACAGAAATAGTGTCCCTGTAAATTTCTTTCTTTGATTCTACTGATACATAACAATAAAGAATTTACGTTAATTCTAATTAAGTAAAATTTCATAAACTTTTAAAATAAAAAAGAAAGGAATTTGATGTGAGTATGCGACAAAAACATCTGTGATCGAAATAATCATCTGGTATGTATTGTTCTTATTTTCAAACTCCAAACAGAAGTATATTTTTCAAAATCCAAAAATAAAAATTGGCAAATTTCCTCCCAGTTGCTTCTACGGTACACAACAGTAAAAATACAGGTTTTTTTTGTTTAAAAATGAGAGAAAAAATAATACCTTTTGAATACCGAAGAGATAGAAGAATACCGAGAGATAGAGTGATTCATTTTTTGGTATGCCTGGAGGCGGAGCTGGATTCTGTGGAGAGTCTCCTCATTCTTGAGGTGACAGAGAGTGATTAGGCTTTAAGGTCCTTAACTGCGCGCTTTCCCTCATCTACTAGACGGCGTCTTTGCTCCTGCTTAGGATCTGTTGGTATAAAGAGTTGTAACCTTAGATTTTGGTTCATGAAGCACTCTCCCTGGAGATTCACCATTGCAAACACTGCATCGTCATAATCCTCGAAGTTGATGTTGGCGTAAGTGTCATCATCTTTCTTTTCAACACCAGTGATGCATCCATATGGATTGAACGTGATCCTGGTAATAGTGGTAATACCTTCTCGTGAGCGACGTAGTTACCATTGGAAATTCCGTGCGAGTTGTGGTGCTGACAATGTCCTCTAGAGGTGTAGCAAAACGAATAATCTTTCGTCGGTACCTTAGAGAAAGAAGAAAACAATTTAAACAATTTATAACAAGGGAAATTATAAAAAAAATATATCCGTACTCTCTGATTATGTTTTTCATCTGGGCGTGTTTATAGAATCCAGGTTGGAGAGGGTATCTCCTCATCCTTTTAAGGCGGAGAAAGCGGCATTTCCGGTGAGCTCAGTACAGAGAGCCTTCATCGCTCCACAGGTTATAAGTTTTATTTGTGTGTACTTTATTACTAATGTGTACTTTTGTCTCAACTCATGGAGCACTCTCTTGTCTACGTTCTCATATTTCACCAGGTACGAATAATCACATTTCTTGGCACGCAGCTCGGACACAGAAGCACGGCTGGAGGCGGCTAAGAATGAGACACCCTCAACAAAAGCTTTAGATTCCAGTTGGACTTTACCTCCGAGATTGTGCTCCATCAGCAGTCAAAATAAAATTACAAAAGAGGGGCTGACGATATCCGTCAAAGTCGGATCAAGGTGAAAAATATACTTTAAAAAATAAATAGTTAAATTCAAGGTTCAAAAATTATGAGAATTTTACGATGATGCCTAAACGGCGGAATCACTGCAGATTTTTCAACTTTAGTCGAAGCTTTCTTCATACCTATAAGTCCTAAAGCTTCAGCTTTTTCCCTTCACCCTAGCGTGCCGTGCGCACTGTAGATCAGCATATAGCCAACCAGGAGAGGAGAGTACGCAGAAGAGACGGATAGACGGTCTAGTTCTTCCTCGATCTTCTCGGAGAAAGGAGAGTCAACCAAGAGGGTATCTAGTGTTTTGTCGAGGCTTCGAACTACCAACCGGTGAGAAGAAGGGGGAAAAAAAGTGGAGGGAGTAAAGGATCTCCCCTCGATCATAGCTAAACAAGGATCTCCTCAGGCTAAACTAATGCCTTCTTCCACAAAACAAATCAAATGCTACATACTGTAAAAAATAATAATAAGTCGATAAAAAAAAATTAACAATACTAACGAATAAAAATATTAATAGATATCTTTTTCGTGGAACTCTTTCCTTCCTAAACTACAATATTTTTAAATGGATCTTATAGATGTTATTTAACACGTTATGAGTTGTGTCGTGTTTTCAATGTGGAAGGCCAAACACATCACAGTTGAGTATTTTAATGATAGGCTCTGATATATTTTTGGCCATTCTCTGTTGAGACGAAAAACTAAACGTTTGAGGTCATCTTTCCATTCTGTTTCCAGGGATTAGATTCTCCCCAAAATTCAGCGCCGCCAAAAATGTGGGCTCTATTCCGTTTTTTGTCATTGATGTTGTCAACTAAAATTAACAAAACGAATGAGTACTGGCAATTATTTTTGCTCCTCCAAGAAATCGTCGATATAATTAATATTATAAATATTTTCATTTCTAACAATTTAAAAGGTACAAAGAAACTGTATCCCAATATTCCAGTAAAACCAAAAATGCACTTTCTGGTTCATCTCCGTCAAATTGTTTAGAAATGGACCTTTGCGGAATTTTTCAACCATGATTTTTGAGCGGCTTAACGACCAAGAGGCCGTCGCTTATTATGAAAAACTTCAGAAATCAACAATTGGTAAATATTTAAAAACAGAGCTATTAAGAAACATGTGCAACTTTAACCTATTTCAATCCGAATAATATATAAGAGATCTGAATAAGTGGCCTAGTTTAGGAAAAAAACTTTCCTTTTCTCTAATTTTTTTCCTACATTCTACCTAGTCCTTGAATTTAAAATATGCACACAAACCTCGAGGGCTTATAAAAAAAACAAAGTTTAGAAATATTTTTTTTTATTAAAAAAATTAAATGGTTTATGTACAATAAATTTTATTTTAACTAAAAGGCTCTAGCCTATCGCTACCAATGTCGCAGATTAAAAGAGTTTTTAGATAAACCAAATCAGGTAACATTGAGTGATAGCGACTTTGATGAACTGGATAATCTTGATGAAAACGTTTTGGCCTTGATAGCACCGAAGGTTAATCGGTGATGTGAGGCGTAGAAGTTTCTAAAGAGCTGAAGATAAATTGAACGGGATACCGAAAAGGGAGTTTTGTAGTACTCAATCTGGACTCTTTTGGAGAGGGATTTACTTTTGGAAAAATTGATTTTATATTATGTGCTGACCCTGAAATGCCCCTTCTTGTAATGGCCTGCTACAAAACTGTTGAATTTGATGAACTTCCGATATTCCGAAATTTCTCACATAGATGCAGTACTTAACTGATTTAGTTGATTTTTGTCAACTTGATGGTTTATTTATAGATGGTGATCAGATGAAATGGTGATTAGGGTAAAATATTTAGTAATGAATGGATGAAATAAATATGCGCGAATGAAATTGTACTTTTTCCCTTGAAATTCTGATGCTCTCCTTGTTTTTGTTTTTATTTAAATTTTGCTGCTAGATGTTCCACAGAGTTTCTCAGTTGAAAAAAATCCCTTCTTTTCCAAAACTTCTACCTACTTTTTCTTGTCAACAATCTTTTTATTGTGATGCCAGAGCGGGAAAAGTAATTTGAAAAAATCCAATTTTCATAGGATGTTTAATTGTTATAGAATATGGCTTTAGAAAAAATAATTTATAATTTGCAATTTCCAAGTTTACCGTTTATAAAATGCTATATAAAGAATACTACTTATATATATTATACTACTTATACTACTACATATTATACTAGTTTCTTTTTCTTTATTTAAGACAAATCATTTTGCCTCGAGAGTGTTTTTTTAAAACTATTTATTAGAAAGATAAATAAACCATTGGTTTTTTCTTTAGGGCCTGATAAATTCTCTAGGTTTTTAAAATTATTTTAAAGTACTAAGAAATCGAACTAAAGATATTATGTGGGTAAGGCTTGTCCACTGCTTCCTCCTTTATCCGTCTCCTGGGCAACTTCGCAATCTTTCATGTTGCTACGATCTTTGCTATCTTTTCTTTCTCTGCTTTGTTAATAGCTTGCTTGATGCGCTTATTTTCTATGTGTGTATAATTTATAATTTGCAATTTCCAAGTTTACCGTTTATAAAATGCTATATAAAGAATACTACTTATATATATTATACTACTTATACTACTACATATTATACTAGTTTCTTTTTCTTTATTTAAGACAAATCATTTTGCCTCGAGAGTGTTTTTTTAAAACTATTTATTAGAAAGATAAATAAACCATTGGTTTTTTCTTTAGGGCCTGATAAATTATCTAGGTTTTTAAAATTATTTTAAAGTACTAAGAAATCGAACTAAAGATATTATGTGGGTAAGGCTTGTCCACTGCTTCCTCCTTTATCCGTCTCCTGGGCAACTTCGCAATCTTTCATGTTGCTACGATCTTTGCTATCTTTTCTTTCTCTGCTTTGTTAATAGCTTGCTTGATGCGCTTATTTTCTATGTGTGCTGGAGAACGTTCGCTTGAAGATCGTGAGGTTTATGTTGATATCGGGAATCATGAAATTCGGGTGATGGAAATGGATTGAAGTTGGATGGTGAAGGTTTCATCATTTGATCTTGCACCTGCCCGGGATAAGAGGGACATCCAAAGAATTCTGGTACAGGTTGCATCTGCTCACGAAAAGGGGGACACCCAAAGAATCCCGGTGCAGGTTGCATCTGCCCGCGAAAAGTGGGACACCCAAATAATTCTGGTCCGGGTGGGATCCACGTCGCTGGGAACCGATCGAGTGGTTGATTATGGCGAATCATATTGAAGGTGGTAGGTGAACGTGACCACATTTGATGTTGTGGGACACTTTGCTCTGGGTGGTAGAACTGATTTTGGCCAAGTGGATGATGTGTCCACCTTTGTTGTTGAGGGAAGCCTTGGTCGGAATAGTTGGGCTGGTTGTAGCGCATACCGTGGAAGCTTTGAGCACTATTGGAATCAGCAAAGTTAGATCTTTGATTGTTGTTGAAATGTTGACCACGGCCATGGCACTGTAGCTGATGAGAAAGAGAAGAAGAGAAATGTCCAGGGCGTACTTCTGGCCGTAGGGGACGAACACTAGGAAAGTGTTTCTGAAAGGTACATTGGGCTGAACGCGATTACGTTTTCCTGTCACCTCAAACGGCTAGTGAGGGAAAACAGTTTTTTTCTTTATTACCAGTTGATGTAAAAGATTTCTTTTATTTGTGACCTTAGAGTAGGCAGTAGCATTAGATCCATTTGCCTCAGGATTTCTAAGCGAATGATGAATCTTAGGTTATATGTGTTTTCTTTATATTCTTGTTTTCTACTTAAGAGAGAGCTCCTATTTCAAATTGGGCTTATTTTCATTCTTATGTAGGATAAGGCCAGGGTGGAAAAGCTGGTGGCGAATGAAAAAGAAGAAATAAAAGAATTAGAGAAGGAGAAAAGAACGCTGGAAAACCAGGTTGAGTCGTTACCCCATCTGAAGGAAGAAGTAGCAAGACTCATTTCCCTCTCTCTTCAACTCGGTGGCATCTTCCGAGACCTGCTGATTATGAGTTTGAAAGTTGATACCGCGAGCAAGACCTTAGATCTAGATGATGTCATGAACCGCTCTCTGATGGCGATGTCCCAGTTTGGGGTCAACTTTCTCTTAGCTTCTCCGAAGGGAATGCTTTCCAGAACACCTGAGGTTTCCCGATCGATCACGGGCGCTAGATCGTTCATGGGCTGTGGATCGCTCACGGGAAGCACTCCATCAAGAGCTTACCCACTTCTGAGAGATGTGTCTCTGCCGGACTGTGGAATTATGCGCTAGTTTAGCTCTCCCGTCCCAGTTAAAATTACTAGGCTAAGCAATAATCTTAAAAAGATTTGTTATATTTCGTGGAACGCGTTGTTATAATCCTGTATCAAATAAAAAAAAACCTATAATGCAAATAGTAAGATTTTGTTCGGAGCAACTTATTTCAATAAAAATATTTAAAATTCAAGGGTTATTTAAATTTAAATATATACTTCCTTAGGCAATTTAATTAAAATGATTTTTTTATTCCAATTAATTAATTTTAGTTTTTGAATACTTAACAATAGGGAAAGACAACAAAAACATTAACAAAAAAATCAAAAGTTTTATATAGCATATCATCGTATTCATCGTAAAAAAAACTGAACAACATTGTGTATCATATTGTGTATTAAATAAATTTATCTTGGCTGTAAATCGACGCCAACGCCGGTGTGTAACGCACCGTACGAAAAAACGTCCTTTCAGCCATCTTGTCGATTAAGAAAATTTCAATTTCAATGTTTAATCCAAGAATAAATTTTAAAAACTATTTTTTTCTCTCCCCTCATATTTTTTCTTGAAGTTACGTTAATTTGAAGAAAAGTTATATTAAGAGAAAAAAAATGTGAAATTTTAGAAAACTAAAATTATTCCACAGATATAAAAAATGTATTATTGAAATAAAATGAAATTAATTATGCCGCTTCGGAATTATGTTTTTTAAAATCAAATCAATAATTTCTTTGTTTCTCATGTTTTAATGCGTGTGCGTTTCACATATTCAAATGTCATCATCAAATGGCGATGTAAGGCAAATGCAAGGCCACGCGATACTCGTTATATACATCTAATAAGTATTTTAAATTTTTTATACTGGCCGTTGAGGAGTTCCTTCTGATTCGCTCCTTTATTTATTGAATTTTTTTTTATAAAATGGCAACTGCAATTTGTATTTATTTACCTAATATTGCGGATTTTTTTTATTGGAACCAATTGTAGGTCACTGTAACCACCAAATATATTTTTGAAAAAGCGATTTCCTTGCATTTTTGTAGGGATCGGGTTTAATTACAGTAAATTTTTCTAAAACTCTTCATAGTTTAAAAGAAAACGGCTGCTTTATCAAGGCAGTTAAGGTAGGGTAGAACAAATTCGTATTATAAAAACCTATCTCGAATGATGGGATATGTAGACAGAGTAGGTGCGGTCTATTTTCGCTAGATGCGGTTTCTTCAGTGCCACCTTATCGTACAAATAACAAATTCGTGTTGCTCACTGATGAAACAAACGTTAAACGTCAAGCGTTAGTGTGCCGCTAATATATTTTGTGATGACGTTAAATATTTATAAATAAAAATATTTTTTACTTTGGTTAAGAAGACTTGTTTTAGCGATGGTTGTTACACAGGGAGTGACCAACAGAATGGCCCTGCTAAGTTCTTTTATTCGCCCAAGACGCACTAAGAAAAGTGGCAAAATAAAATTCCAAAGATAGGTTCCCCACGAACATCTCGTTCGTGTTGGCGTCATTTCGTCGAAACAGACAAAATGGAGAGAAAAATAATCGGGGAAATATTAAATTCTCAGGAAAAGTGGCGATTGAAAGATGGAGAATGCCTAAATATTTGCTTTGTAATTAATGCACTAAAGTATCTTTTACGGGCCTATTATTGCACTGTTTTATTCACCATATACAGGAATTTCTAAAACCAGTAGTGAACGGCAAACATTTCCAGCTTCAAATAACAGCATTCAGTTACAAATAAAAAACTTCTTAAGCAAAGATGCAAACCGATCACGTCAATTTTGTCAGCAGCAGGAATAGAACGACACCGCCTCCATCAGCCATCCTAAAAAATTCGTAACATTCCACCCCCTAATTAATGTAATTATCATTCCTGTAACCCCTTTGTAATCAGGTGCCATCACTTCTAGTGTTCTGGAGTCTTGATCGAACCCATTATTCAATGCCCTACACATTTTCCCTCTCAAGTGGCTCCAAACATTTTGGGCCAAGAAATCACCAAACTAGGTCCAAACTGGTAGTATAATCTGGTAGTATAAGCTTCGTGCCAATTTGGATGTATTGGCAGGCACGAGACGGAAGCTAAATGAAGCTACGAAAAATGTGTTTGCTGTTACATCTTTCCAAGTGCTATATCACTTGGTAAACTACGGATCGCGAAAATATCGTTTTCCTTAGTTAAGTATCTCCCCACCAAGAAGCCCATGTTTGTCTTTACGATCTGTCCCTATAATCGAGTTTTTATTATATTTATTCAGTTGATTAAGTAAAGTTCAGTTGAATTAAAAGAACGAACCCAAGGTACAGTTTTACCATATTTTTCTGAATATAAAACTAACAAATAAAAACGACGAAAATGATTTATTATTTACGAGCAAAAGTAAAATTACTCATTTATATTCCATAGATAGGGGCGCTCTCATGCCTTTGGCCGTCTATATCGACGCAAAGGACTCCTGCTAGAGGATTAAAACGCAGCTGAACCGCTCAATCCGGCTTCTCTTTTGACTATAACTACAGCTATAGAAGCCCACAATCTGTGCGTGGACGCGCTGCTGCTGCTGCCTATCAGGTTGCATTATCCGGTATGCTCATTTATTTAAAAGAAAAGATAATAATTTTCTTGTATTTTTCGTATTTAAGAAAAAATCCACCGGACTACAGCGTTCTCTGTGCATAGTTTTTTAACTTCCTGTAATGGAAAATTTTAATGTTTTTAATACTTTATTTTGCGATATCTACCAGTAAAAAAGCAACTAGATATTCCGTAGGCAGTTGACAGTTCTTTAAAAACTGGATTACTTTTATCCCAGATTGTTGACATTTTAAACGAGAAGAGATTTCTCTTTCTACCACGTAACTATTCCAAATCAAGTTATAATCTGATTTATTATCTGCTTTGAGATAATACATACATTTTTCAAACGATAACGAATAAACAATAGAATTAGCGAGCTCTCGAGTCATCTAATGTCAGTGACTTGTGTTACTCAACTACTTGTTCTATACCTTTATTTATTTCAAAACTGATGTGTTGCAATATGACTTCTCGTATATATTTTAAGTAAAAGTAGGGAAATGGTATGCGAATTGAAGCACCAAAGCTCAGATGGAATAAAGAAAATTATCTTATTTGGTAATGTATTGAAAACAGCTAGCAGTGTACCTCTCCAATCAATCACCAAAACGGGGATAAAAACATGTTGGCTCTGATGTGGCTAAAAACTACACCCTGAGAGGCCATGAAAAATCAAACAAAATTCCAAGGTTATTTACCGGTAAATCAGTTTCGTTTAAATTGCCTAACATTAAAGTGTCGAAAAAAATTATCATTGTGATTCATTTTATGTAACCTCCGTCTTTGGTATTTTAACCTTATATATATCTAAAACCAACTAGATCTTCAAGTTGTAGTATGGTCTCAATCTGCCGAATAAAACTCTAAGCAAAGGAAAATTGCCAAACTTTAAATGCACGCTTACCTTTGGAAGCCCAGACTAGCCCGGATATATATTAAAGAAATTGTTCTTAGCAAATATCGATCCGACTGTAGCGCCCTCACATTCGATTTTCGTTTTGTTATAATGCGACCACCTCGATACCCGCCCATTTACTTTCCTTTTTTTAATTACTTTATTTTCTTTGTAGATGATTCATCATTTTACAATACCGATGAACTGCCATTTCGTTACCGTCTAGACACCGTTTAAAAAAGTCTACCCTTACTTACCTTAATTAGTATAATTTCTGTGTCACTATCGTGCTATTAAATTGATTAACAAGTTTAACATACATCCCATTTATAAAAGATAACGTAAATAATGAATAAGTAGACTAATGAATTCAAAAGTAAATGCAGTCACAATAGAACATTAATGAAAAAACGTAGGGTTTTTTTACTAAATGAGTTTATTGAATCAATTCGCTGATTAATTTAAATTCCCGACTTAGTCTTGCGTAATTTTTTAAGTTGGAAAAGTTTTCTCCAAGGAACTTCATTGATTTCTTTCATGTAGTTTATGAATTACCTGGTGACTTGGGTACATGCTACTAGAAGGAGACCTTTGTGGCGATTTCATTAAGATTTTTAACCAAGGAGATCAAGTAATTACTTATTCAGTCATTCAAATGCTAGCTTAACTTCCAATCCTATTTTCATGTTGTTTCAGGAAGTAGATTACATTGATTGAAGCATCATTCAATGGGAACCAAACCCGTATGTACAAATAAACGAGTTCAGGTTCCGCGCAAGCCGCTTGGAACAGCTTCGTGTTCGTCAAATGCTGGCACCTTCAAAAAGCGTGACTATTTGGTCTTGCGACTTCAGTGGGGCTATTAGTAAGGTCAATCTGTGAATTTTTGTCATGAAACTTTGAATTAAATCCCACACAAAATGTGAAAAATGAACATTATATAGATTGATAATGATATTTTGTAGAAAAATGCTCCGTCCGTAGCTGTAGAGGAAAATTTTTTAAAGGCAAATTTAGTTGCATATTAATTCATAAAATGTAAATTAAAGACTGAGTTGACTGAAGTAATCTCCTGAATAATTTACCAAATATTTAATATAGAAAACACACTATTGTTACAAAATATAAGATCAAAGAATATGACAACACTGGAAAAACACTCTAGAATATTGCAGTAACGTATATTAAATTTAGATTTTATAAATCTAATCGTCGCACGTGGTTTCCCTAGCAGCTTACAACAAAAAGCACTCTATATTTGTCAAAACTTATATAAATCACGTTTTTGTGTAGAAAAACTTGAACATGAATTTATCTCCGCAAATAGCGCAGTTAAATGAGTCGTCTTACAACAAACACGGGTTTTTCGCAAAACCTGGTCGGGTCTGTCTGGTCTGGTTGGGATTGAAAAACGAAGGGAACAGCTCGCTTACACTGTTTCGCGTGAAGATCCATGTTGCGTTCTATTTTTTTCTTATTTGAAATCTATTTTTTCAATAAAATATTGTACTCCTAATTTAAAGTTTTTTAAAATACTTACATGGTAACAAACACACTTGCCAAGCCTATGGTCCTCAAGCACGATTGTTGTTTTCTGAGTAATGCCGCAGGAGGCTAAAGTGTTGCCTTTATGATTGAGAATTCCCTTTTTCGCGTTTAAATGTTGACAGGGAGGTTCCATCTCTTCCATCTGGTTGAAAATTGCCTTCAAAGCTCCAACGATGGCATTTGGCTTCATTTCTAAGCGCTTAAAAGTTGCCTTTGGAATATTTAGAAGCTTTAAAGAAGCTGTCAAAATTTTGAGTATTCTTAAAAGTAGAAAAATTAAAAGTAGTGTGTAGTGTGTAAAGAACAAGAGAAAGTTGTTTTTTTACGCCTGCAATGGTGATCTTTTCAAAGTACAAGAGTGACTTTTTTTAATTTTTCAAGGGATATCGAGGTTAATGTAGTGATAAGTTAAATCCCCATTGTCAGAGGCTAGTAGCGTAAGTCAACTCAAATCGAGAACCATCCGACGGGGGCTTGATTTTTACAAACACAAACTCTGCCAAAATACAGTTTTTTTTCTCTCAAAATGTGTTCTATACTTGGACAAGTCTTTTAAATCCTCCCATGTAGGTTTACACACCATGACATCCACTGCAGCTTACCGATTGACACGACCATGTAAAATTTTCTTGCACGACTACGCTGAATCTCTTGTAAAAGCTGTGTTTTTACGAAAGAACATTTCTTTTATCAAGAAACATTTTATTGGATTTCTTTTACTGCGATAGCTACATTAATTGCTGTGCCTAAAAAAATTATACGTTTTCTTAGGAATTTGTTATAGCTTGATCCTCCTGGATAAATTAGCCAGATTAGTTAAACTACGCCCTATTAAAAGAAAGAGGGAAAAGTTCAGTCTAACAAATCTGGCGTTTGTGGGATGGGTGTTGAAATACTGACTGACTGAAATAGAGCCTTATTCCGACAACAGGATACAGTATTATAACAAATTCAAATAGGGAAAATAATTAAAAACAATTAAAGCGAAAAGATCACTTTTAGAACTCAAACGGACTATAGTCTTGATCTGGCGGACTGGGATCTTCATTTGGCGCATCAAACGTATCGCATTCATTCAAATCAAGTTCAAACATCGACAGTAGAATTGGCACTAAAGATTGGGCGGCTGGTGGGGGTGCTTTATTCCGCTCTCTTTTTCTTCCAAGAAGGTCCAGCCGGTTGGTGGAACTTGTCCAGGATGAATTTTCTTCATGGGAGCTTGTAGATCCTTAAAAAATATATCCTTGTACTGACAGTTGAAGGCCAGCAAATCTATCTTTTCGCATTCCTTCTTATGGGCTCGAGCGTATAAAAAAATGAAATATTCATTACAAAATTTGCAGTACACCAAGGTGAACTCTTAGTTTAGCTTTTATGGTTGGTTGGTGGTTTTCATTTATTATAATAGATCATTCTAGTCAAAGTTTTATATTTATTTCGAAATTAATTTTACATTCAGAGTTGTTAACTCATAATTAGTTATTTAAATCATATTTTATTATATTTCACAAAAAAAACAAGTTTTATGCAGCATGTCATCGTGTTCAGCGTAAAAAACTGAACAAAATGGTGCATCATATTGTGTATGAAATAAATTTCTCTTGGCTGTAAATCGACGCCAACGCCGGTGTGTAACGCACCGTACGAAAAACGACCTTTCAGCCATCTTGACGATTAAGACAGACATTTTAAAGAAAGGGTCACCTCCTCATTTTGTAGAGAATTGCAATTTCCTATCTCCCGATGTATGAAGATTAGTTCTGTAGCAAGTGCGGATGTGATCCTTCCTTCAATATGTCTGTCTTAAATGCCAAGATGGCGGAAGGGCTGTTTTGCATCCCGTGCGCTACACACCGGCGTTGACGTCGATTTCTTGCCAATTAATACATATTTTATACACAGTATGATACACAAACATGTTCAGTTTTTTACGCTGAACACGATGGTGTGTTCTATGAAACTTTTCACATTTTTGTTCCTTTCCCTATTATTTCATATTTGGAAGTACTACTGTAAAATTTATCAAATAAAACCTGTTCATAATGAAATGGATAGCTTATACATTGTTTTGTATACTGGCCTTTTCAATTCATGATAAATTCTTTAAAAAAAGAGCCAGACTTCCTCATTAATTTGGGATTCTGCTATTCGACTTCTTTAATTAAAAAAATTAAATGGATTTGTATTAATATATTTTATTTTTAGCCATTGCTATATTTGTTGGAGAATAAAAAACTGGAGTAGACTGCGGAAATGATTTGTAAGCTCATTAATATGAAGGTCAAGGGAAAAAAATAATTTTAGTAACAGCAGAGGTTTTTGGTCGGAAAGATGGAAGAGCTGCAAGTACACCATTTTTAATTCTTACAGTTTTTCAAGTATTAACAGTAATTTAATTTCCTTGTTCTGGAATACGTTTTAAAATATTATTTTTCAAGTATTCGTAGGGATATAATGACCACATCAGATTAAAACAAGTTTTAAAGAGTTGATTTGTAAAACATAATACTGCCATGTTCTTATGTCATACGACGTTCTACATTCGTTCTCTATTCTGGTCTTTCTTCGTAGCTTCGTACACTTTCCTTTAAATTTTAAGTAAATTACAATATGCGTCCCAAGAAAAGTGAATTGCTCCCAAAAATCTACACTTATTAAACGTCAGTTCAAGATTTCTCAATGCAGTTTTTATAAAATAAAAAAAAATTAAATAATCTATTTTTTTCAATAATGCCCTTTAAATATCATGATTTTCCAAATATTTGTATACTGTATCTTTATATGCACACCTCATCGATCGCTTTAAAAGCAATAAAAAAGATATTAGATGGTACTGGAACTAGAAATAACATTTATTGATATTGGAACGGAACGAAGCTCTACTCCGTCGGGGAGAAAAACATTTTAGTTTTGTCAGTAAAGAATAAAATAATGAATAACCACAAAATATGAAAATCTGAGCAAAACATTTTAGTTTGTCAGTAAAGAATAAAATAATGAATAACCACAAAATATGAAAATTCCTTTCCCAACCGCCCCCCCCCATCCCAACATTAAGGGCTTAATTTCAGCATCTGAGTGATTAATCAAACCCTTGAACTTTAAAGAAAAAATAAATTTAATTTTTTTAGTGATCTTGACAAAAAATATAAATTTTGTTTACCCATAGATACTTTGAGATAAAACGAGGTAAAATGTGCGTTCAAAAAAAAAAAGTTGTTTATCGAGGTTATGCTCTTAATATTTATTATATATACGGTTTCTTTTAATTATAATAAATATGTTAAAATTATCTGAGCAAGTGGTAAATTTATAAATTTAAAAAAAAATTACTGAAAGAAGTTTATAAAATACTGCTTTTATGATTGTGTGCTAACTACAATCTTTTAAAATTTTTATCTTCCAAATGAAAAAAAAATGTCAAAATCTTGACATATTTTTTACAGTTTTTCTCGGTATTATACAATGGTGTGGTATTATTTTTTAGTGCCATTCATTTTCACTAATAATTATTTTGATTTCCTTGTAATCATATTACATAACCGTATGCATAAAGGTAATATCTTCTCTCTCCAAAGAAAAATAATTTAGAAATAAGATGAATTGGGAATTGGGATTCATTCCCTCATTTGGTAATTTTTGTTTGAGATATTATATAATAAATGGTGCAGAAATTGTAGCATATCTGTAGCATTTCTATCTTGCATTCTTGTTGTATCAAACGCAATTCTAAAATTAAGGTATGTCGAAGAGTGGTTTTTTTAATGATACTTATGGTTCAACAATTGAAGAAAGTGGTTTTATTCAACAAGCTTTAACAAGATTTGTTTAAAATCATACTTAATTAACGAATATTACCACAAATTGAAATGGATGCAAGATTTGTTGATAATGAACTTGAAATGAGAGATTCTAAAATTCGTTGAAACTGGAAAAGTAAAATTACATTGATACAAATTCGTTTAAGAATGAAATCAAAGTATACAACATAAAAATACTTCACATGAGATTGTCCGTTTTCGGTAAAAAAACATTCAAAGGGTTTCTCTACCTGATCGGTTGTGGTATCAATATACCCTTTATTGTATTCTTGGTCGAATTAACAGTTGAAATATAAAGAATATTTTTTACCTGATGCAGTATTCTGGCCAAAGGGCTTATACGACCAACTGCACCATAACTACTGCAGCGCCTTTCCAAAAAAATGAAACACATTTTCAAATTTGATCGATTAAAAAAAAATCTTTTAAAATGAGAAATACTCCAGAAAAGGGCTTACAATTTTTTAAAATTCCAATTATCCCTCAAATTTGCCCTCAAATTTCCATGTGATGTAGATTCTCATAAGAGATAGTCATCATCATAAATTATAAATATTCCATTTATCTTTTTACTGATAACTGGTATATGGCTTGAAGTAGAATAGTAGAGTATAACAATTCTCTATTTAACATAAATATCATGTATTTAAAATAGCCTGATGAAGTCCTGGCGTAGTCATATTTTTCAAGAAAAATTCAGTGTAATCCGGAATTAGATATATTTTATGAATAGAAAAAGGAAAAAAAATCATAGTTCGTTTGAAAATCCTTATTTTACTGTAATTGAATATGAATTATTAAAAAATAGTTCAATTTAAACTTAAATATGAGTTTAGTATTTAAATTTATTAGAATACATGAAAAAGAAATTTTTTTGCGTCAGAGCCCTTTTCCCATGATATACATTCGATTTTTTTTTTAAATCCGAAATAGTATTATTCGAATGTTTCATATTTGTAACGTTGTAAATATATGTTTACTTCTTACTTCACTGGCTTTTGTAATAAGATTTAATTTTCCGCAATTTTATGGGATCTTGTAACTATAACGATGTTTTAATGTATAATCTAAATTATAAAGTTTATTTTCAAATCACAAATAAACGGAATAATAATTTTCATCAGTAGGTATATGGGGGACATACGGGTTCTATGGAATGGACCTGACGTCCTTGTTTTTATAAAGGGTTATAAAAACATGGGGTTTAAAGGGTTATGAATTATACCCAAACAATTTTATTAAATGGTAAATGTTTAATTTATGTGTCTTTTTCCAACAGGGTTTCTCAATAAACTGGTGGGCGTAATAGCGTCCAGTTACGAGAACCTGAATTGGCGAAATTTAGTATAGTGGCCCTTACGTTAACAGCTTTGACCCCAAAGAAACTCATGGTTAAAGCTTTTTGGATTTGAAATAGAAATTGTCATTACCCATCGTAGTGACTGAAGTTATCGACGCCATCGGAGTGGTGTCGCCCAACAACTGGCTACTTCAGCTGCTTAATCGGAGCTTCTCTCGTTCCTGTCATTGCTATCAAAACGGGAGTCAAGAACCCTCTAAAAGAGGTCTCGTAATAATCTTCTACGAGTTGTTTCTTCCTCACGTCTAGATTATGTAACAAGAGGTATTATAAGATTTTGTATTTAATATTAAGGATAATATTATGAGCCTTTCGTATATTAATTTTTTGTTATCGATTAAATCGGAGAACGGTAAATTTTTGTATATTTTCTATATAATTAAATAATATGAATGGACTACTAACAAATAAAGAAAGTTCACTAATTTCCTACCCAATATAATCCTTATATAGCTTTTTAAATTATGTAATCTATAGGTACATTTTCTAGTGACATGGCATGCCATAAGCAGATATACTAGAGATAGACAAATAGGTAGTTGGGGTAGTTGGTAGGTGTGACAAATTTTTTTTTACCAAGCAAGGATAAGTTTGACCCAAATCGACATAAAAAATGAGTACAGAGTAATAAGTATTTAAGGAGTTATAGAGACAAATCTGACCAACTGTTTTTTTTTCCTGAAAATGAAGTGTTTTTTTCTTTAATAAAAAATCTTCAACATAAAAAAAAGGAAAATTTATTCGGAAAGTCTAATTGTATTAACAAGAAATATGTAGGCAACTCGAGTGGGGTTACTTGGGACAAAATCGAGATTCCTCGTGGTTAGTGTCTGAAATTCAAAAACAATTCATTATTGATACCTTATATATTAGGTTGCTTTATCTATTGAGTTCTTTAATCTTTGAAGCTGTATACACTTGAAAACAGCAAACTCCAATTTAAAAAGGTTATTTTAAAGAAAAAAGGATTTACACCTATTTTGATATTTTACAAAGTCATTTGTCATGCTACATATACACCGTTAAAAAGGAAATTTGATTAAATTTGGTTGGCTATATCAGCTTTTGATGAGTAAAAAATAAAAATAAATATTATCTTTTTAAGTAAAGAGATTAAGCCCATCCAAACCTTCGTTTTTTTGGTGTTTGAGAAAAAGGTAATTTTTTTAATTTTTTTTAGTAATTTGTGAAACTCTAAAAAAAATTAAAAATATGGTTTAGAAAGATTAAACTATGCTTTTTAACATGCACACGGATACTTTGAGAAAAAAAATTTTGTTTTGAACAGCCAAACTGAATCCAACCGTTTTTATGGTTCCTCCGTTAAGATTCTCGTATTACTAAATATGGTTATTTTAAAAGAATTTATCTAAACAACATATAAATAATTTACTGTTAGTTTCAATATATATATATTAATGGAATAATAAAAATATTTTCATCTGACACGAATATAGAAATTCGTTGCAACCAAGCTGGTAAACTATACTACCGGGTAACTCCTGGCGCACGTTTACAAGCTGCCGTGTCAAACCATAGGTTGCCACCGTCTGAAGTCGTTGAAAATACCTATGGGGACGTCCAGCTAAATATCATTTCATCCGCTTCGCTCACTGATTGAAAATGCTAATTATAGACCTACTTTTTTTGCAGGCGTGACCTTCAAATGTACAATTTGTGAATAATCTTTAATTGATCGAATTGCAATATTTAAGCACACATAAAAAATGACAAAAAACCAACAAAAGTTAAGGTTAATACGTTTGTTAAATTGGCTCACGATGAAAACAAGACAAGACGCCAAAAATTATTTTCAATTTATTCCCATGAGATTATTTTTTACCACTGCACAAAAGCGTTTATGCATGGATAATGAAAGATTGAGCTAAGAAAAAATCAATCATATCACATACGAGAGAAAGATTACGTTTCACACTGTAAAAATGTTTGTGAAGAATACAAGAATCAAGAATGAATTCACAATATTAAAATAATAAGAAGAAAAAAAACAGAAAGAACAAGAATATCTGAATATTTCAGTAGCATAAAATTTTAAATTTCAACTTCTAACTGGCTGTTACTTCCGCACATATGCAAAAAAAAAGGAAAGCCCGATGACAAATAAGAAAGAAGAACTTCACATGGATTATTTTTTATTTGACTGGCTAGGACTTCTACACAGATACATGTTTGTTTAACACTAGAATAGCAGGAGTGATGATGTCTGACGTGAGTGATTTATTCCAAATTGGAAAGTCCGTCTAGGCTAATGGAATCGTAGCCTATATCATCTATAGTTCTATACAGTGATTTCACTTGATAGTGATGGTGTTTTCAAACTGGATTAAAGCTGGATAAAAGTGCGGAAGGACTGTTGATTGACTAGGATACTCAAGTGACCTTTGTCTATAATCTTATGTAATTTTAAATACGATCCTTCCATTTTAGGGGAAGCAGACGAAAGCATCGCACTTGACGTAAGTTTGTAGTCATTCATAACGATCGCTCTGCTCAATACCCATAGATCGTCTCCAATACCATCAGGCCTCCTGGTAGAGATTGAAATTTTCCAGAGACACATTTCTACTACATATCGGCAGCTATGAGGATTTGAGTATTATTGTCTGTTTCTTACGTTCCATTTCCAAATTTATGCCAGTCTCTCGGCTCTTTAGCCATCGTTTGAAAATTTAAAATTTCGCTCAGACATGAGACGGCTTCGTTTAAATGACCGTCCATTGATTTGTCGTCCCCTTTCACTAATCTATATCTATAAAACAGAAAATTGTCGGTCGGTGTCAAGAAATTCCCTGATTGGTCCAATTTTTTTAGGAGGAGGGGCTTAGCTAAAGCAGTTGAACTTTCAACTAGCAAATGTAGATTTAAGTATATGAGGAATAAATGGGAGAGCTTATTAACGATAATGCTTGAAACGCTAACAGTAAACCACGGTGATTAACTTGCATATATGTCTTTCAGAGACAAAACTTCACTTTCAACTATTTTCATAAGTTAAGGAGAAACCTGTTTTAAGCCCTGGAACGAAGGTGGCCGTATAGGCCGCCTGAGAATACCAAATTGGCCATAACACTACGATCAATATGGGCCAAGTGAATATATGTGATGCAGTAGTTTAAATTGGTCATTTGTATTTGAATGGTGGATTTAAGAATAAATGAAAGAAAAACTAATCAATTCAAATTTGTTCTTTGAATCAAGTGTTCTTTTGACAAATTCAAAAAATTAAATCGATTCAATTTCACTTCAATTTCTGATGTTACTTTAAATTGTGCAATTAGGATTCTTGAATTAGAATTTTCAGACAAAATTCAAGTATTCTAAGTAATATCATATTACTACGCAAATGTTCATTTATCTGTTTATTCATTACACCTTCTTTTCTGACTTACTTCGGTAAATTGGTTAGTAATAGACAACGGTAAGTAACGTAAAAAGAATTTAACTGAGTTTGCCCCGTTTATTCAAATTCTCCAAAGCTGGAGAAAAATATTGGTCGTTATTTCTTGGTCAGATAGTCATGCAAAGAAAATGAAATTACTTCTTTCCACAATTTCAATTTACAATTTCTCATTATTTTAAAATAAAAACAAGTTTGTTGATTTAAAAATAAAATATCTTTGAAATCAGGACGTCATTTTGTAATAATCAAGCCCAAAATAGTATTTTGAAAGCTCCATTTTGGTGAACTTATATCCTCCATTTACTTCGACTTCTGCTGAGCACTTTGGAACCTTGACGAACAAGACTTGGTCTTGAGTGGCTGATTTGATAAATGCATCTTCATTATCTCATTTATGCCACGCCTTCCGTTTTGACTTTTGACTCAAGCTACGAGATAGAATTAGTTTAAAATTATGTGGAAAAAAATAAATTTAAAAAAATAAGAACTCAAAGTAATATTGACATATTGACAAAGTAATACCGACGGGGAAAATAGTAATATAATTAATTATATGCAAAATACTGCTATAGTTTAATTTCATATGGTAAATGTCTATGAAATAACCAGGTGTCGGAAATATATCTTATCATGTATACCTGCTTGTTGGTTCGAAGAACTTATCTGATTACAGGCTATAAGATGGATTGACTAGGCGACGATTATAAAGATCCTGCAGTCATAGGCATATAACATTATGACATCTTCCACTTCAAGTTAAAAAATTGCCCAGTCTCCAGAAGAACTTAATTTTAATATGAAAAGATTTTTAAATATTAAGAAAAGGTTTCTGATACCGTAACTTAGTTAGTAGGCTTTCGTAAATGTTAGTTAGCTTTTTTTAACGGGTTTTAAATACCTAAGAAACTACAGCTGGTTATTTATTTTATTTTTTGAAAATAAAATATTTACTAATAAATTTAGCAGCCTGTGAGTGATCGGTAAAAAATCATAATGTCTAACAAAACGAAATTCTTTTAGTTTTTAAATGGTAGGCTTTACCATTAAAAAACAAAATCGCGCAAATTATACTAAAACAATTACAGTCTATTGCATAATCAGAGAAATTGAGTTACTAAAATGAAAAAGAGATGATTTTTTTTCTCTGGTAAGAAAACCGATTCTTGTATTCTTCAAATCATTGTACATCAATTATAATTTTTCAGATGCTCTCGATAATCGTTATGACGGAACCACAAAAAATTATTTAGACGCTAAGGTGTTAGACGGCATTTAACCATATTTGAACAGTTGTTTACCGAATTTTGCAAAGACAAGTCTGCGTTATCAATAGTAGCAATAATAAAAAAATAAAATTTAAATTAAAAAACGAGGATCCATCAAACTTGAACTCACAGTTACTGTGAAGCTAAAACCACAATTTTAATGGTTCTACCTCGAAATATGTTTTTATATCTGTATACTATATAAAAAATAATTTTTGAGATGTTTTTCTTTATTTCATTAATTGAAAGTTTTGCAACAGTGTATAAGCAGACGACACTCTTTAAAACAGTTTCAATGACAGTCTACTGAGTACTAGCTGAATTGTTTAGTATTGTGAAGGCAGTACTTCAATATCTTAGCAGGAGT
Organism: Chydorus sphaericus; assembly: GCA_030141595.1. Classification (NCBI taxonomy): domain Eukaryota; kingdom Metazoa; phylum Arthropoda; class Branchiopoda; order Diplostraca; family Chydoridae; genus Chydorus; species Chydorus sphaericus. The sequence continues at coordinate 660,598 of CM057926.1, read as the reverse complement.
TTCATTTCTATCTTTGAAAACATTTCTTTACATCAAAATAACTGCTGTGGAGTATTTAAATAAAATAGTTTAGTTAAAAAGAAATTAGTTAAGATAGTTATTTGTCCAACTGGCCGACTTCGAGGCAGCCAACAAATATTATGAATAATAATACATGTATGTGTATACATTTATACATAAAGATGAACTCCAGTATAATATCTCTATTTTCATCGACCAGTAGGTTTTCGTTGTCAATGAGTGGTATCGCAACTTTGTTGGCAATATCTTGTGCTGTCTGAATGACAGGAGTTGGTGTTATGCTCAGATGGAATCGGAGGCTCAAGTTGTGTGTCAAGTTGACAGGAGGAGTAGGTTTTGGATAGCCTTCTGGAATCTTGAACAGCGCCTCTACTTCTTCTTCAAAAAGGCGCATGTGTGACAATTGCAGGTGGTGATATTCACACGCGCTTGCATGAGTAACGAATGAATCGTTAATTGTCAAAATAAAAACTAATGATACGAGAGCATTCTATGGCAACTTCAATCACCAATTTCATGCGTCAAATTAACGTAAATTTGATTGAAACATCCTGCTTTTGTGACCGCGACTGTTGTTGCTGACCTTGGCCGATGTTAAATTAAAAATATATAAGTAAAACTGGAATTTATAATTTAAAATTAAATTAGCATTATTGGTTCTTGAATGGAATTATTAACCAACGGGTTCAAATGTTCTTGAACGACTTGTTAACAATGTCATGCATGGTTGTTCTTGCCTGCAGCTACGATTCCCAACATCCGTTCCGCTTTGCTTTTTCTCATTTATTACTGCTCTTATCTTTGATGCTTCTCTCCATCCTGGCCATCGCATTCCTCTTGTATATTCACTTGAGTGCTTAGATATTTTCATATACTTAATTTTTTGATAATATGATTTGAAGATCTTTGATGGATTTGTCAACGATGCTGGCTAATGTTCTTTAACAGACTTATCAACGATGCCAGGAAGATGATTTGCACACATTATTTCATGTTTCTCGTGTACTCTGCCACGTATTTACTGATGAATTGGCTATATTGTGAACCAGTATTTTACATTTTTCTAAATACTGCTTATGGTAACATGGACAATGTGCTTGATGAACAGTTGTTACAGAATGTCAGCGTCAAACGACCAACATCACATTCCCCACCTTCCATGTCCGTCCATGTCACGCTTTCCGTATTCTACACCGACCTGGTTAACAATAAGCTATCGTAATGTATTTTAGCTCGTAATCGTGATAGGACTAACGAAAATAAAACAGACATTCATTTTTTTACAAGTTGGCTTATGCTTTTTTTGAAAATTTTCATCATCCTTATTTATCTTCTCCCAATCCGGCAACAGCCCCACTCCACAAGGGTGTACATGTATTACCACTATTAATACACCGAACCCATCCATATGTTCATACACTATCATACAAGAATTCCTCTATAATACTTGCCGCTTTATAACTAGTTCCAAAATTTATGATTGTACACCAAAGATATACTTCCAACGACTCCCAACGAAAGAGCTACCGACCTGCAGCACATGCAACGCAGCATGACTATTGCTCCCACCACCTTTTCCATACCTAGGCATAAAGATGGTTTCACAATTAACAAAATAAAGACAAACAAGAAACATTTATTTTGTATTATGTTTCTTAAATTCGTTATAAATTTTTATTCCAACACGCCCATTAAAATTTCATCTTTCAACTGTGGGTTCCGGCACCATGTAATAAATTTTAATTTTTAGTTTGATTATTTTATTCCAGCGTAAGAAAGAGCAGAGATATTCACAACAATTCCACGGTTCGATTTCTCCGAAAACGTGTCATTCTGATCACGCTGCTGTCTCATGCTAACTCGTTCGCCTTCCTCACCATTTGCCACTCTCTTCACTTCTGGTGCGAGAGCACCACAATTATGATGACTTTTATTTTCAAAATCAATAAAACGTATGATTTTCTCACCCGTTCAAAATGTTTGGGGGAGACAAGTATGGGAAGACGGTTATTAATATAAATATCTATCATTAGTGCTATGAAATCTCTCTCAGATGTATATTCTAAAAAAACAAATCTAGCTTATATCCATGAATTGTAATAAACTGGGGATCATTCATTCAAACAACAAAATACAACCTCTAGATAAGACCACTTTTTTAAAAGATGAAATTTACAAGTACGATAAGGTATCTACTCAGAAAAAACTGAAAGTGAAAAATTTATAAGACAAGAGGACGGTTTTCAATTACCCTTTAATTGTTGATACACATCTAAACCAGAAGATAGAAAATAAGAAAAAAGAAAGACTACTTTTTAAAGCACAATCATAGCTGACTCTTGTTTTCTGAAACTCTAATAATGCTCGGATGCTCTATTCCGTCTTTCCTCTTCTCGGTATTATTTACTTTCTGCCAATACACAAAAAAACTTACCTTATTTATTTAAGGTCCCATAAAACTCCCAAATCTGATCACTCGGTAGCAATAAGCCGCGTAAGGAGTCCATTATAAAATTCCAAAATAATTATATTAATTATTGTTTTCATTTAGGATAACAATTTGTACACTTCATACACGATATGAAAAGTGTATATAAATTTCAATCATAAAGAAAACTTTGAAACAGGCTGTTCTGGATGAAATTTGCAACATCATTCCGAATGTTTATTCATATATTTTTAATTATTATAATACTTATGAATATTGTAAATACTTATATTGTACATTGCTTTTAGATTTTAAAAATATAACTACTGAAATACAATTATTGGTGTGTGAGATGTGGAGGTTGAAGAAGACGCAGAAGGAGGAGAGAATATGGATGCCTGCGATTCAATCGGGATACCTAACCTAACCTAAAAGAACTTCTTGATTTTGAATAAATCACTCTTGTTAGACATCATCACTTTTGCTATTCAAGTGTCAAAGAAACTTCTTGCTATCAGAATTTTCTTCACAGCCAGTCAGAAGTATTATAATTTAAAATTTTAATGCTTCTGGATAATTCAAAAAGTATAGTGTTTCTTTCGTTCTTTTGTTTTCCTACTTGTTAAAAATATTGTGAAATTCGTTCCTGTTTTTCTTTTCTTAATTTACATTTTCTGGGAAATATGAAACATAATCTTTCTCTCCTGTATGATATTATTTCCCTATTCCTAAACACGATCCTCCTTAGTGAAAAAAAATAATTAAAAATTCAAGGAAAACCGATACAGAGAGTGCTGAAAATTATGGAGTCTCCGATTCAATGAATTAGCTTCACAACTTTAACATGAGTTCAGGTTTATAAAACATGTATTGGAATTATATAGATGTTGGCAAAATATTATAGCTCTTAGAGAAAACTAGAGGGTGCTACAATACCGTTTTTTATAAAATCTTACCACGAAAGTGGAAAGCAGGAAATAAACAAAAATATTTCAGTTGAAGTAATTGCTTTTCATTTCAATCTTTTCTCTTGCAGTCCTACTTTTCAGTATGCCTCTTTTACATTTGAACTTTACTATTTTCAAAAAAACTTATTGTGTTTATTTGTTGTTGTTTTTTTCCGGAGAAAATTAGAAGAATGCCTCCATATTTCGTTTAAACATTCTATTTCTCTTTCACAAGCTAATACGACGATAGTAACAATAGATATTATGTTAGGCACATTTTATCATATATACGGTATTATTTTTTTTAAAGCGCAGATGTCACTACAAGGGTACTTAATATTTCAAAGTTTGGACAAACCCCTGAGACACACAATATGGAAAGCGATACATTCTTCAAAACAAGTTGAATCAGTTTTGGGGCTCCCATTCCAGGAAGGATAATGAACAAGCTTATTTAAAAGATTAAATTAACCAGCTTTTACAGCAAAATATGTAAATGTTGGGTAAAATATGATGGTATAGAATGGTTTGCTAATTGGCACATCTTTTATTCCTCAACAGAAGAAATTATTTTAACAAAAAAATTTATCCAAAACGACCAGAAAATAGTTATATAAGAAAGGCCAATTACTGTTTTAAATGGATTGCTCGAATTAGAAATAAAAAAGTAAATATGTGCTTACCAATGTTTTTCAATAACATAACTTTATGGATAATTATTTGTGATAGATAACGCTACATTGAAAATTTTGGAAATCTTTAATTGGAAATCTTTAATAAAATTATAAGAAACTGACGAATATAGAACTCACCTCATTGACTCGCTGCAGATCAGTTGGGTCACCAAATGTGATGTACCCATATCCCATCGACAATTTTTGCTGGAGGCTGGGATTGAGCGGGATTCGTACGGAGATTGGATGATATTTGCCAAAATGAGTTTCCAGCTCGGCAGTTGGAAACTGGTTTAGAAAATTTCACACTATGGTGGTCAGCTCAGCCTCACAGACAGCACGAGATACTCCCTTCTCAGGAAATTTGTCTTGAATGATGTTCACTGAATGAGTTTCATTTGATACAGGGGGGCACTCTTTCAGATGGGGAAGAGTTCACTCGAAGAACTAAATTGTAGATTAAAATAGATGAGAAGGGATTTTAGCTATGTAAATGAGAAGGGAATACCTGCTTCTGCTCCTGCGCCTGATCTCAACTAATCAACCTGGCGAATCCCAACTAAAACAGGTTGTTTTTAAGGAAGTAATTTTTCATGCTACATATACACCATTCAAAAGTAAATTTAAGTTTGATTTGATTGACTTTTTTAGCAAGCAATAAATTTGAGTAAAGAGCCCCAGTGATTATTTTGTTAATATAGTTATTTTGGCAAAAAAATTAAAAATATGTTTAAGAACCAAGAAACAGTGTGCTTTAGCTTGCACACGGATACTTTAAAAATAAAATTAAATGTTTTTTTGATAGTCAAATTCATTCCAACCGGATTTTCAGATCCTTCACTCTTTCTTCTAGCTGCATGCATGAAACAATGGTTCTTATAATCTTTATTACGATGTTGCGATATCGGTTTATTGCGACGTTGGAACGGACACTTTTAGTGATGGCATACACCTGCAGGTTCAATGAAACAAAATTAGTTCTCAGCCCACTGGTTAAGCCGGTATAGCGGCAGAATTTGATGGTATCTTCTTGACGGACAAGCTATAAAATTATCTAGACTATTTAACCTTAGTCGTCTTAATATTTAGTGTATGAACTCTCTATAATATCCCAGTTCTGTGTTGCACTTCTCTAACTAAACATTTGAAAACTGGAAGACATTCGGTACATTTCTCAAGTACCGAAAAAAGGTTATTGGGGAAGGTACAGTATTCACTTGAGATTTATTTCGCTTTTGAGAGGCTTAAATAGTTACGGATTTTGTGAAAACTTATAATTTGTCAAAAAATGTTGCTACCTTGGCTGGACGAGCAAACGAGCATATGGGAAAACACATTACTAATTGGGAAGATCATGCCGCACCCTTTCGGTTTTGTCAAAAGGTAAGATAGATAAACAAATTAAGAAACATTAAGGGGTTCCTTCCTAAACTGTTTCAAAACTTTAAAATGTAATATTAAGATTTAACAATTATTATTTTAAAGATTTTATTAGGTACTGACTTCTGAATGCAACATTACAATTTTAATACGTCACTCTACTTATATCTTAAATGTTAAAGTAAGAATTAAATAATAGAAATGTCTCCGATTGCTACCCCATACTATTGTGTCATCACAGAGGATTTTAACATCGTCTTGCTTCAAGGAAATTGCACAAAAAAACTTATATGAGCGAGCCAGAAGAAAATGGAAGTTGGCTGAAACGATAGTGTGTTTCATCATGTCATCGTGAAATTTCTGGACAATCTTAATAAATGTCCAACATCTTACCACTCTTGGATGATGGCGAGCAACAAGTTATCAAACCTCAAAGGGAAAAGTTGCCCGTTCAACAGAAACTTTTTAACACTGCTAGAGTCAGAACAAGACAAGGGAGTTTTTAAAAAGTCCGTCGACGAGATAATTTTAACCCATGTTTCTTTTACACAAACTTGCCTTAAGCTTACAAATATTTGAATTTTTTCTTTTCATTTAGTTCAACAAGAAAATGGGGCTTGCTTATAACGGTGTTGCAGTTGCTGTTGTCAAAAATCAACAGAACCGTTCTCAAAACAACCCATCTTTTCAGGGTGTTAAACATATTTAGTGGTCTACGTCAAATTATCTCACAAGAATAATTATTTGTCCTTATTCTTTAGATTTTTTTGTAGAATTATTTGCACTTACCCAGCCACTGTTGCAGCGTTTAAATTATGAATGGAGCCCACAAGACAAGAAAATCCTTTAAAAAAATTAGCTTATTTTTGTATTTACGTGGAGGGTATAAGATTCAATCTCTTCATTGTTAAGCGATTGATATTTGCACTATTTTAGTGTAATAATAATGTGCACTAATGATTGTGTTATCGACAATTATTCTCCAGTTCCGTTGGAGGGGAAAGACATATAAGTTTATCTGCCTTCCTTTTGGATTGTCTTCTGCACCTTGGGCTTTTACTAAAGTTTTGCGAGTTGTAGTAGCTTTTTTGCGACGCAACGGCGTTCGAGTAGTCATTTATCTTGATGATGTTTTGATAATTGGTTCCACGCGAGAAGAAGCCTCCTCTGCTGTCAAGCAGGTCAAGGATTTGCTGGAGGTTCTTGGTTTCATCATCAGCACAGCTAATTCCGTACAAGTTCCATCACAGTCTCTCGAGTACCTGGGCTTAGCGAAAGACAAAACAAGATCCATAATTTCAATTTTGCTAAATTGATGTTTTACCTTTTTTATAAATTATTTTTATACATATAACTCTTTACTTGATTTTCCATGAGAAAGCTACAAGAGTTATAACTCTTGCGATGATAACCCCCACACGACTCTCGAATTGAAAACGATCAATAAAAAAATAATCAAACCTCAAGCGTGTTTCATTCTGGAGCATTGAGGTGCAAAGGGATTTAATTTTGGAAAATTGTTGATTAAAGATAAGATTGTAGACTTGTGCACTTTTGGAATTTACCAATTATCTCAATGACAAATATTTACATTATAATTTTATTGCTTCTCGTGGAGAATTCAAACAATATACTCCTAGACTTTAAAGATGGATCAGTTCATAAAAGAATACGAGCAATCAATAGATCCGAGCTCATTTTTTTTTCTTTGGATTCCTAGTCTATCTGAAAATAAATCATCATTTATAAACTTACAAGTTCAATTTTCTCTGTAAGTAAATCGTCAACCATACCAATATAATATTATTTCGGCTCGGAATATCATATTTTATGCTTAAACAATCGAGTTTCTATTTTACGAAGCGAGGTTGAGGAATTTTATTTTTGAGTCACATGGAGGAAAATAGGTTTTTATTTTATTTGGGAATATCTCAGGTTACAGTGGAGACGCAAAGGACTATTACTAACTCTCTTAAGATTTTTTCTTTTTCTTTTTGTAAGATGACCACCCTTGGATAATCAACCGTTCCTTTTTACAAACTAGGTAAATGTTACATGTTTTCTCCCCCCCCCCCCCAAAAAAAAAATCATTTCGTGAATTATTGTCGAATTTTTAGAAATTATTTTAAAAATTTTACTTTTTATTATTAGGATTAGTTATGGTAGGAAGGAACCGAGATAATGATACACTCAAACTATTTTGACTTATCTAAATAAAAATATATTGATGTATTTTAGAGCACCATAGGCATGAATATTTGAATTCAACTTCAAAATAAAAAAGTTCAACTTCAAAAATTAATGAGTGTTTTACAACACACTAAATTTATACTGCCGTGATAACATCACGGAAATATATATTAAGCTTATTTTAAAACACTTAAACGTTATTTTTCATGATAGTAAGTTGGTGGTAATTTACTTTCATTTAAAAAAATAGACAGTTAAAAAACAGGAGATCTAGTTTGGTACATTTACAATTTATTGGCGATTTTATTCAGTTTTATGCCCGTTTTATTTGGCCATTCTATTTGCCCATAGCAATCGGATTTTATGTCTTATAATATTTAACACCCATAATTTCGCATAAGACGTTGAAAACTAATTGGTAAAATATTCTTTGTTGGCCATTGAAAATAATCCACAGATGCTCCCGTTTAATTTTTGTTAAAAAATATTGAGCTTAAATCATATAAAATTTAATATGAAAAGTGAAGTTAGCAATAAAATTTACAAACTAGGGCTCAAAATTTGGGGAGTTTTTTCCCCCTTACGTTCTTAACTTCCGTCTGTAGTTGGCAATAAAACATTAAGTTCAACTTTATCAAATATGTCAAATGTAATTAAAATAGTGGTGGTGCTCTTGTAAATATGGTTTGGTTAGAAGAAAAGATTTGGGTGAAATATCTGTCATCTATCGAATCAGTTTTCTGGCTCTTTTACCAACTATTTTTCTGCCCACTCGCCCAATTGAACAGACCAGTTTCCGGACGTGTTTACCGGCTGATTTCAGTCCGAAGTTGCCACCCAATTTTCCTTAATTTGAATTTGTTTTGAAGCTATTTTAGTGGATTTAAATTACTCATATTCTTGCGCTATTTCTATATAAGGTGAAATGGGGGATGGTGTTTTGCTCTATGACACGATTGCTATGCAAACAACCAAAAGGACTATAGAGTATGGTAAGTTAAATTCATCAAAACGAATTACTCATATTCTCGGAGAGAAAAAAATCATACTTCAATATGCTTTTAGAATTGTGTGTTCTTAAAAATTTTTATCGATTTCAAGTTCAAATTTAATTTTTTACTTTGCATTTTGTAATTCATTTTCATAAATCTGAATTTTTTAAAAATTCAGATTAAACAAAAAAATAATATTTTTGACCTATGGTTTTATTTAATTTTTATGATAATGCCAAAAATTGACTTATTGATTTGGTAAATATGGTAATATTAAATCTCTGGCGCTTATTTAAAAAAATTTAGTGACATTTGGACTCTTTTTGACCGAAAAGTTACAAAAATATGATGTAAGAGTCATTTTCAATAATATGATACTTAATCTGGGAAAAATTGAATTTATTTTAAAAATTCCAGTTCTCCTTTTTACATTAGTGATTGGTTAGATTAAGATAATAATACTGCTAATAATAATATATATAATTCATTTTTAGAAGCTACTTTTGATCAAGTGAGCATACAACAAATTCAACTTTCGCCTTCTACTAAAAAAAACATTTTTTTTTAAAGTTAATTAAATTTTTTAATTTGCATTTTCAAGAGCCCTCATCACCAAATAAACCAGAAGGCGTAAGAATTTTGTTTAAAATTTATGCATCTCCATTCTTTTTTATTCTAATACATTGGTTAGATGAGTACGAATGATTAGGGTGTTCCGGGCGATTGCGGTGCACCAGGAGATGGTGGCGCATCGTTTGGTGGTGGTAGAGGACCTCGTTACAGTGGCCGCGGACTTCGTGACGATTGGTGCGAACCTCGCGACGATGGATAAATGAATAACGATGAAGAACCAGAAGGCGTAAAATAATGTTGTTACATACTATTTTATTTTTATTATTATTTATTGTATTACATTGATTAGATGAGTACGGAAGATGGTGGCGCACGGGTGGTGGTGGTGGCGGATCTCGCGATGGTGGCCATGGACCTCGCGTTGGTGGGCATGGACCTCACGATGATGGAGAACCGATAACGGTGAAGAACCAGAAGACGGAAAAATAATTTTACATCGAGGAGACAAGGAGACCACATACATCGAGAACCGGCTTCGATCGAGACAACCACGTCGATCAAGGAACCCACTTTGACCGAACCCCCTGCTTCAACCAAGGCACCAAGGGCTGAAGATGAACAACATGGATCGGTTAATCGTGATAAAGATTTTTCGTCAGATTAGTCAAAATCAAGAAATCTGTTTCAAATTTAAAGAGAAACTATATATAAACGAAGAGCATACGGTACTTATTTGCAAATGAATACCCCATTTCTTGAAAAAAGACTGACAGTCTCTTGCACGATTGGGAAAAGATATTGTCTCTCCCAAAGAGATACTTGATAATTTTTAGAAGCAGTTTATCAGGTAGGCAAAGAATCTTAAAAAATCAAGCAACTTCAACAATTTATTTGGGTGATTCCGTTTCCATTTTTCACAAAAATCTTACAAAAAATCTCATTTTAAAGTGAAAAGGCGATTAAAAGTTCTCAGAACTGTGCGCAGTTAGTCCTTCCTTACGAGGATTAAAACTGCCGACAGTGTTGTCATATTCCCCCTTTTTACTAAATAAATCAGAATCAGACAATAAGTAATAAACATTTCGTGTTTATTTAAATTTAATATCGAAGAAATTTCTATTTAGGATACAAAATAAGACAATCGTATTTAATTCTAACATCATATGCAACTAGCAATATCCATTAACAGGGTATCAAAACTATTTATCGCAGGGTGCAATTTGTTACACAAATCAATATATTTCCGACAGCGGGAACAACCATAGGCGGCATTCACTCCAAGCATAGGTTTACTATTATATTATTTTACCCAGTCTCTCACCAGCTACAAAATTTACGTATAGATTTCTTAGCAGATGTTAAAAATTAACTCGGTGAATTAAGTATGCTACCTCATTTTTTTTAATAAATCTGCAATACATACACCTAGAAATTGTAATTTTCCAAAAAAGAGAATCCAAACAGGAATTATTTGTTTCATAAAAGAATAACCTGCGCGCGACTCTTTTTCTTATTTTTGGTCTAAGTATCCTTTAATCCATAATAGTCTACACAATCGGTTCAGCAACTTATTCAAGCACAAAGTAAACCGGTATTTAAATACTCCTACTGTTGATACTCGATGCTGAATCCCTACTACTCCTCTTATGAGTTTACAAGGTGAAATTTTCAGAAACTAGAACATTACATGGGCTGCTTTTACATTCTGTATTTTTTTATATATATGGTTTTTACGGTATCTAAGTAATAAGAAGGTTAATTTGTCCGCCATAGATGGCGCTAAATGATCGGAAAAAAATCCCGCTCGATTAAAAGTAATCGGGTTGGAAGATCATGGATTTACGACGGGGGAAATGTTGACAAGCCTTGTGCTCTTTAGGGTACCACTTTTTTTCAAGCGTATAAGTTTGGATATGAAAAGGGAGGAGAAGTACTTAATCAAGAAATTACAATATAATATAATAATAAACCACTTACATGTACCACAATTGGGGAGCGCCATAATGCAAATAATTGACACTAATATAAAGATCAACATTTTCAGTATGTCCACCGAATGTAGTTCTTCAGGTGCTGAAGTAAGCGCCGTAAACAAGATGAAATGGATTCGTCTCATCCATAAGAGAATTCAAGTTTAGCTAGCTCTTTGTATTTGTCCCAGTTGGGAGCTTCATCGAAGGTTTTAGTGATTTTCCTGTCATAATCAGGCTGTTCTGATCCGCACTGTCTGGAAAAAACTCACCAATAGTAATACTAAAAAAAAGAAATATTTTATTTTGATTTGAATTACAAAATATTAAAAATACCTTTTATCCAATGTTTCATCAAGTGATTCTTTCAAAGGATTTCTCCAAAGATTCCTCCATTTATTTATCCAATGATCCAATCAGAAATCTCCCTTCTCTTGCCTCAACTACGTTACAGTCTTCAACATCCTAAATAGTATAAAAAGAAAGATTTTATTTCCAAAATCATGTGTTCAACTTTGTTGATAAGTCAGCTTTGTTGCGAAAAATGACTTCATTGCAAAAATCAACTGTTCAACAGTGTTGATAAGACAAAATTCTCGCGGAATATGTATTATTTTTTACAACAAGAAGCATGCCGAAATTGTTGATAAGAAAGCCTTCTTAGAAAAGATCAAATATTTTCCAAAGCAAACAATCTTGAAGTTTTAGTAGGACTTAGAATGGAACCAAAGTCGTCAAGAAAGATGATTTAGCCACATGTGGCTAGCTTGTCAAAATATGGAAACCAAGGTTTGGCTGTGTTGCCTAACTGTAATAACAAACGAAGAGTGATTTTGCAACCTTGATTCTTGATCAAACCGATACCGGCGATACCCTCCAGATATATTTATCCCGTAGAATGATTACGAAATCAATGTTACGTCGTTACGACTAATATAAGGTACATTACACATGAGAAATCGGGAGAAAGTCAATATATTTCTTACTGAAATGATTTAAGATTTTGTTTTTAGAAAGGAGATTTTTTTTTTATTTGGTCCACCGGACCACCGTTTCATTTAAGTTTAACGGCACCCGCTGCCTTTTTCTAGAACGTCCCTTCAATCCTAAACGGCCCAAGCCGGGTTCGGGGATATGATCGCGATGACGTTGCTCCCGCTCAGCATCGACCGTCCTCGGCTTGGCATGCTGGGCGAGATGGTTGTCCACGAGATTGTGGCTGCAATCTGCATCCATGTGCTCCATCGCATTGAGTTTGTCCACCAAAGAATTGTTGCACTAAAAATAAAGAAAAATCGATTGAGAGACTGGCTGACTTTTAAAGTTGAGCTTGTATGTATTTGAAGTTACAATGTATGCAGCAAGACCGAAGAATAGTAAGCAAACTTGGCCGACGGTTTCACCTTCCGATGACTGTTTCCGGAGGGAGAGCGGGACTTTTCAGTCATCTCGTTTCCAAGTTTATGGTCTCTTATGTGCCGGCCATTCTGTAGTCTGACAGTGAATGTCAAACAAAGTTGAAGGAATGAAATTGATAACTCAACCACACCTTTTAAAATCAATTTATTTAGAAAATATGAATGATAAAGTAATATTATAGCTTCTGAAAGCGAAGAAATTCAAAACAGCAGGACGAATTGCAACTGGCCAGAAACCGGTGATAGCAAGAGCTTATATAGAGACACGAATTAAAGAACGACCACTCTTCTAAATAAAAAAAGTTAATTCATTTTAACGGGTTCTGATGAAACAATTATTAATACGCAATCCAAAAAAACGATGACTCAGAAGGACATTGTGAATGGCCAATCAATTTTTAGGAAGCGCAATTCTTCAAGTATGAAAGGAATTCCCATAGCAATTCAAACCTACTTTCCCTTTTTACGTGAAATGATCGTTCTAATGAATCCATCAGATGACACAATACGCATGATGGATTTTTCACCAAACAAATCTTATTTAAGAATAAAAAATTTACAGTTTCTAAAGAAGATAATTTTAAAGTTAAGTACAGTACTTTTAAAGCTTAATGTATTTGTGAGAAAATGAATATTAATCAAGAATCCAAGTCTTTCTTTGAGATAATTTTAAAAAATCTCTGAGCAAAATCTCCCAATCAGCCTTAAATTGTAATCGAAAGAATTAAAAACTCTTTAACAGGCTTGTCTACACACACACACACTCACACATGTATATGTTAATGAATGAATTAGCATAAAATCTATTTTCTTATAGTTATACACAACCATAAGAAAATAGATTTTATTGCTTAAGGAGGTATAAACTTATCATAGATATTCACTGTTATATTTCTTATACGTAGTTAACTGGTAGTCTCATCTATTTTTTAAAACGAGGAATTATAAATGGATTACCTTAAGTCTTCTGAATATATTTTGGTCGCATACACTTAAAGAATCAACTCCTGAAACCTTAATTAAGGTTGATGGTGGATGCGGCTACATTAAAGAACCAAATTCTGGTTGTGATCCAAGCTCCATCCTTTTGGTAGCCTTTAGGCGTCTGATCCCACACTCTCTTTATTGTTCCTCACTACCTTTGATAAGGCAGGCACTCAAATACGTAATACCAAGGGCTTTTCTGATCGTTGAGCTCATAACCCGAATAAAATCAGATTTTTTGTGTTTTAAATACTGAAATGTAAAACACAAAAATTAAAACAAATGAAATGCGTGTTTTGCCATTATAAATTATCAAAACATAAAAAGAAAACCGTGAAACAATTCAAGATAAAAAAAAACTTTATTCTTATTTTTAAAAGAAAACATTTTTTTTAAGAATTGATAAATGTTAGTAATTTTATCAATAATTTTTTTTCAAATTACAAATTGAAGCTAATAGGTGTTCAAAAAAATATTATTTGAAGGACAGCCCTTGAGACTATCAAGATGATGGGTTCGTAATCTTTGGTGTCAATGACATAATCGATTGTATTTTTCTTTCAAATTAAGTAATTCATAAAAATAAAGTTTCAAAGCATGGGTTAAAAAATTACATACTTCACAATACAATTAAACAACTTTTGGACGTACTGATTAACTGATGGACTTCGTGGCCTCTTCCTTGCCGGCGGTCATCGGGAGACGAAGACGAACTGTGCGCATGGAAATGATCTCGAAAAACTCTCGCAGAGCACATACAACTTGATAAAGTAAACAAAAATTGGGGTCATTTTATTCAAATCCCTTAGGTGCACTCTCAGTGTCACCATAATCTATTATTGATATTAATTGACCTTAGGCCAATATTAACTTAATAAAAAACCACCATTTTAAAATCATTTTCCTACGGCGTTTAAATTTTCAAGAAGTCATACCACAATCTTTTATTTTCACACTTCGCATGTATTAGTTGTGTGCTCTAAAATGGTGTCAGTCAAGTAAGCTTCCAAATGCATACAGCTAGCTGCTAGCATCCTATACTGATGAGAAATCATTTTTCTTTCTTACTTGGTTGCTAGAATGAATACACTTGGTACTTGATTCAAAGAGGAGCATTAATATTTTCACGCGGACGACATATTGAAATATCATCAAATATTTTAACTTTACAGTATCACTTTAATTACAATATAAGGACTTCAAATCGACACAAAGTGGGGAATACCAGAAAAATGTTTAATACATGTAGTTACTACTAATTAAACGACGAGGATTAACAAGAAGCCCATAAAAGGCATTTTGGGAATGGCTTAAAACCCAACAAGGCTTGACCTACTAAACTAGACCCCTAAGAAGACGCAGCTAAGCTTGATATGGATAATCTTGTGCACGGAGAGGCAGCTGACCAAACTGGCACCTCTGCCACGGCCACCACTGCGTCCACAAGCAACCTAGGTCCGTCTCAGCCAACGCCGTCTACTTTATCGGCCGAAAAAACGGTAGCTTCTCAAAATACGGGCGCTATCCCGAAGAATAGGAGTAACTTGGTCACAACAGAATTCGACCACCTTTGAGCTAAAGGAACTCTGCCGAGACGAGTCTAGGAGTCTACGATTCGTCCAAATCCTCTACCGACCAAAAATTACGAACGTTTACGCGCTCTAAGCAGCTTCTGGTACCGTTAATCAGCCGCTCATCCTCAACCGATCCAGTAGGCAGTCTTCAACTAACGTGGAATCTGAACCCAGAGCAGTACAAGCAAACCAAGCTGTATTGTTAAGCCGGTCTACACTTCCAAGCTGCCATCCATCATTGCTACCGTCGTTGGCCCATCAAGCAAGAAGATTGGTATCCAGGTAGAGATATCCCAGCAGTTCACCAGCGGAATCCTGACGGGTCCCAACGATATCCGGAGATGACAACATTCGCCCGGTCGTCTCTTCTTCAATCGGTGATACAGTGCCGAGAAGTAGTTTAAGAAAGAGCGGCCAGTAGGGGGCGAATACTTAAAATCTTGATCCATTAAGAAAATACAATTCCACTTCTTCCAAATAGTCATCTGGGAATAACAGAGCGACAGATTCGTCTGTTTATTATGTTTACTACGGTTTCATACAGTTATTTCTATAAATATGGGTACAGGTCAGCAGCGTAAAGATGATGCGACGTTACAAATAGGAGTCATTGCAGAATTAGTTTCTGCGTGGGAGGAAGAACTCACAAAAGCCATTACGAACAATCAAAAGCCTTCAATGAGATAGGAAGTACAGGAAAACAAGGTGACAGCGGCCCAGGACGCGTCGACAGTGCTACATACACAAGAGCACCTCCGACTCACCAGCCGAATCCATCAATTGAAATGAAGAAATCTTTTTTTTTTGCAAGAGTTGAAATCGTAGAATCAGAAGAAGATGCAGACGCTGTGCTTCTCTCAACAGCAACAGCATTCATCAACACTCCAAAGAGTCAAGATGAAGCCTTCATTGTTTCCGAAAGTTACTGTCAAGGTAATTTCATCAGAAAAGAGTTTGCAGAACAATCCAGAGATAGCTACGAATAAAAATGAATTGCCCTCGACGAGGGAGGCTATCAGTTTCTTCGGGCATGAGCCAAGTGATCGTCCGTTACTGGGGATCAAACCCAAGACATCACCATGGAAAACATATGTTGGAAACCTTGTTTGAGCAAGATGTCTGCCAAATCGTACTTTTGCGCTGCTTTTCATTTTAAAAATTTTAGTGCATTTCAGTCTGCATCAGTGCAAATTTTTTTTTATGCCTAGATTGATTTTTTTAAATAATATCGGACCCGAAGTCGGTTTATAACAATAATTCTTAGCCATAAAATACTTAGCTGCAAAATTCTTTTCCTTAAGGTAAAAATTTCGCTGTGTTCGAATTGCTTAACGTCGATCTAGAAGTCGCCTAAGAGAAAAACTAATTCTGGCACAACTTAATTCGTTCTAAAGAAGATAAAGGATTCTCTCTTGTGTTAACTTCTTTCTACCTCTCGTTTATCGTGACTCATTCTCTGATTTTTTTTTTATTCCTTCGGAGCCATTTTTTTCTCAAACTGATCATTAAGACGGTTTGTCGTATTTAATACACGACATAATGTTAACTAAAACCCAGTTTTTGAACTTTTAAACTTGGAAATACCGTCAATACTTGATTTCAATTGCATAATGACGTTTTCAAAGTTGAATCCTATGTTCTTCTGCATGAAAATACTCTTTTCTAGGGCTTGTTCGATGTAACTAAATTTCTTGTCTTGAAATTTCTTGAAGTACCCGCATCCATCGAATGCATGCAAGCATTCGATGATGTATTTAAGTTGGTACACATCTTTTAATATTACAACATGCTATTCTTCTTAAGACTGGGTTCCACCATGGTGGGCTGAAATCACTGCTAGATAATCAATGTCGGACAATTGCCGGGCATCTGTAAATATTAAAATCGTCCGAAAAATTTCTAAAACGACTCGATATTTTTCGATTGCTTGAGATCATAACAACTTATGATCATGATGAAATCTAGAAGAAAGAGTGAAGGAGTGGGGTCTCCTGTAGAAAAGGGGTAACCCTTGTCCCGGGAGGTTGAAGTATCCTCTCCCTTCGAATTTCTACCTGCATACTAGCGAACCTGTGGGAAAGTTAAGAACTTTTCGTCCTGCGCAGGCGCATAAAAACGGGCGCGTCGCAGAAAAAGAAGATATTCTCAAGATTCCCATCAGGTTTGCTAGTTGGCAGGTAGATTTTTGAGCGGGCGATACCTTCAACCTCGCGGGATGGGTAAATGGTAAGATCCGGCTCCTTCACTCTTTCTTCTAGATGAAACTTAAAAAAATCTCAGTATCAGTGTTTGTCCGATTCAATGCCGAATCGATTCAAATATTTTAAATTTGAATTTTTTATTTTTTAAGTGACAAATGATTTTAATCTGAATCTGAATTAAATTAAATTTTTCCAAATTTAATCGACATTTTGATTTTTGACTGTTAGTTGAAAACGTTCAATGAGTGCCACTATTTTTAACGAGATGGAATTGGAAAGTTACTTGTAGGCAAATTTAATGACTAAAACTAATACCACACAACTATTTAGTGCACCTAAAGAGCGCCTATTTAGCCTCATTATGTTCATTTTCGCTTGCAAAAGTTCCCAATTGAGCGAGAAATTCTTAGAGCATATTGTTCTTCTTAAGATGTTGTAAAGTGTAATGATAATTATGTGCATTGTGGAGCGATTTTGCTGTTTTAACTTTCAGAAATACGAGTACCTATTCAAATAAATAAAATTTAAATCTGAATTTCAATTTATTTTTTACTGATTTAATTGATTTATTTAAGTTTGAATTTATTCCAAGATTGAATTTATTTGAATTTGAATTTTTAATCTAACTCAAAAATAAAATTAATCGGGCAAACTCTGCTCAGTACAAATTTACAATAGGTGACATGTAGTTGATTGACAGCGCCACAGAGGAAAAAACTTGGAATATATATTTAATATAACTTTGACATGACAATTATAATTCAGCTTTTGAGTGATTTTCTCGGAATTAATGTTAAACGTATTGGTTAAATTCTCTAAACATTAAATTTTTTTATTTTTTTTTTTAAAGTCTCTGCACTTAATTCATGTAGTATTTTTTTACCTATCTGAGGTATATAACTAACTCTGTGAAAAGTAATGTGAATACAGGTCGGTGATGCACTGGACATCTACATATATGATATATGTGTTAAAAGTAATCAATAGTTTTAAATTTTTGCTTTATATATTGAAATAATAAGCAGGTAATGTTGATTGAAGTTTTATAGGTTTTATTTGGTTGAAAGCATGCTCAATAATTTTTGCTAAGGAAAATTGAAAGTCTAGTGTGGTCTTGATTTTGCCTTGGTTATATACTATTGTGTAGATCGCGACCTTTAAACGTAATTTGCTCTATGCGGAATGGAGTTTATAAGTTTTTATTAAATTGACTATACATTATATTCCAAATAAACTTTGTAAGTTTTATAATTTTTTGGTGTTAAACAATTTAATTAGTAAAAATTCTAACACAATATCTCCCTTTCGTTGAGTCTTAAAAATTAATAATGGATAAGTAAAGCATCTTAAGTACTTGTTGCTAGATTATTTGCCTATTAACTAGACTTGAAATTGCGCTCTAGTTCACTTGATGCGTAGAAGTTTGTCCGCTTAATATTTCAACAGGTAAGACGACAAAATAATGTTACAAATTAAGTTTGTGCAAAGGTATAAAATGCAATGTTTCTCCCATTCATAAGAAATCTTCTTCTGCCTTTTCTCCCCAATAAACTGCTTCCTTATTGTTCTCCTTTCGTACTGATTGATTGCAATCGGATTTTCAAATGAGACGAATATCAGAAGCTTAAAAAATATACGACGAGGATTTTAGATAACGGAGAGTATACTTGCTTTCGTGTATTGATGAACCTCTAATGGAATGGGTATGTAAAACATCTGATTATAATAGCCGATACATTCTAGTCCTTTTTACCTGCATTTAATAATAGGAGACCTACATCTTTACATCAATTTATACACTCATGAACCACATGACTTTGATCACAACCATGTTTTTACATAGAAAGATTTTATCATCGATAAAGTTAAAATAATCTTTTTTATCATTACTGAAATATCTTAAATAAACTGGTATCAATTAGTTTGTGTAAAAAAAAATCTTGAGTGGCAAACTGGCTATTTCTTTTTAATAAATGAATTCACTGTTCCAAGAGGGGTATACCAACCTTGGAACAGGGTTATAATGATGATTTGCAATTACTTTTTCTCCCGATTACTTTTTTGTACCCATTAAAATTAATTTTTGAAGTGGTTGAGATACGGAGTATTTCAACGAAGACTAAAAATTTTAATTCAGACTCAAAATTTAATTTAGAGTCTAAAAGGTATAGATATCGTTAGATTTCTTGTATATGAAAGGATTGTGCGATAATCGGAAATAATCGCAAAAGTATCGATCCATACGGGTTTTTATAAAAAAAAAAAAAATTTTTTAATGTAATGTGTAGTATGTAACAGTACTAAATAGTTAAGGAGAACAATTATCAGAAAAATGATCATATTTTTTTATCGGTGTTACTCAAGTGATTTGAGTATGGATGTTTTCCAGATTAACTATTGTCTTTGTATTCTAGAGTTTAATTTTTCATACATGAACATGTTACATGAAAATGAGAAAGTTGATGGACACACAACATTAATCATCAAAGTCGAAGTTATTTTAAAAGGAAAAACCAAAGTAGCGTGAAATTAAAAAAATGCAAGGTAAAGATTAAACGAAAATATGAAACGACAATTAATAATCAGTATGTGGAGGAACGCATATTCTTAATGAAAGGGACCAATTATGTAAGCGGTGGAGATCGGTTAAGTGGCGATATGAGCTTTTCGTCTTTAAATGTGATCTAAATTTTAAAATAAAAACTGGCATAGGCATTAAAGCAGACATAATTACTTTCCAACAGGTCCAAAAAAATGTCTTGGGCTGGACCAATTTTGACAAGAGATCCATCGGCTATGGAAATGTGTAAATTAGTTTCCATAAATAATGTAAAAGATATGGGCTTAAATTACAACATTATTGGTCCTAAGAAAAAACTAGAGTAGGTGCTTCAGAATCAGAACTTTTAACGAATTAAGGCTTCTCTTCTTCATTTTATAAATGATTATTATATAATGTAACGAGTAAATAAGACTTTCGAAAGGGTCATTTGTTTTCTTTTGAACGAGTTAATTTTAATCCATTTACCAATGATTGTTATCCAATGAACATTTTCTGTCTAAATGGAAAAGATTGCGAAAAATGTGAATTTTTTATTTATTTTAGTGGACATTGATAAAACTTTGATACATTAACAATGTATATTTAAATTACAGGGAACAAGAGGAGCCTTAACTTTTTTAAATAAAATAAAATTTAAATTAATAGAAGTAAATAGAAGAGAAAAAATCAAGGTTGATTATATCTTGTGTGAGTGAAATGGTGCTTATTCGACTCCTGTCATTCATAAAATAAATAAATTATTGTTCATTTAAAATAGCAACCCATTTATCAATGGCAGTAAAAATACTAGTAATCTCGGCCAAATTTTAAAATAACAAATTTATTCTTCATAAAATCTTATTTAAGCTGCCATTACTAGAATTCCTGTAATATAGTATGCAACTAGGTTGATTATGCAATGGCCTAGTTCCAACAAGAAGGGACGAGAAAAAATGTTGGGCGTTACACAACCCGCATTAAATGCACAACCCCCAAAATCAAAGGCCATACCAGAACTGATTCCTAGCATTACAAAAAAGCAAATTCTTCAAATTGCAGTCCACGAGTCACATGTGTAGGACACGCTTTCACGATAAGAAAAATATATGTAGAAGTAACATATTTAGTTGGCTAGCCGCTAGCTGGACCACAATAGCTTCCTCAATTTACAAAATGTACCTAAATAAAATTAATTCAATGATAGACGTTTACACTAGAAACACAAATTTCCGACTTTCCGCAAATAAAATTAATAATAAAATAGAATGAAGTGATTTAATTTAGTTAATTTTACTAAAAACTCATTAATCAGGATTATTATAGGTTATTCCTCAAATTATTTCATATGAATTCGATGGATTTAATTCAATCAGATAGTCAATGTGATAAAAAGAATTAAAATTGCAAATTGTGAAAGAGAGCGCAGAGTAAAAGCATTTTATATCCGAAATTCATTAACCCATTAGTAAATTTTGAAGTTCCTTTTTAACTTTCAATGAAAATGGTAGTGAATTATTTAGTTCCAATGATAGATACCGAAAGCTCTTAATGTGGCTCTTAATAAAGACAATATAGAAATATACATTCCTTTGTCTTCATAAATATAAACTTTATCATGATACTTCAGGGTCCTCGATGTGCCCCCATTGATTTAGAAATATTTTTGACGTGAAATTAAACTCCAAATAAAGACTTTAGGTCAATGCAACAAAAAAACTTTTACAAAATTTCTTAAACTATTGTATATTGTTTGTTTAGGACATTGATATAATTTAAGATTTTACGGCAAATGATACTCTTTTAAATAGTTTGACCACCAAATAACATTTAAATCACCACCTTAAACATAAAAATAATAATAACAGTTAAATAGATAGGATAAGTAGATAGATAAGTATAGAGTTAAATAATCTGAGGTTTACATTTAAAAAATAAAGATTGCAGAATACATAAACGGAACATATAAAACATTATAAGAAATAAGATATCTATGTGTGGAATTGAAAGCATACCACGAGAGTGCGTTTATATAAATATAGGTTAACCTCTTTTTATAAAATAACATTCCAATTTGTTATTGTATAAAACCCTAAAATAATATAACCAGAAACAGCTTTTTACTACTATGCTAGGATCAGAAGGGATAAACTAAAATGTAAAATTAAATTTAATCATGTTGCAATTGATTTAATACAATTTTTCAATAATAGTAAAACAATTAACGTGAAAAGTACATTTTGCGCAGATGCCATGGGACAATAGTGTACAGTATGGTTCAAATAAACTTGAGGGGCACAAAGCACTAAACAGGTAAGGGCCCCTCAAGTTTATTTGAACCATACTGTACATAAAAACAGCCAAACATTTGATGAATACATTCAAATTTTTTTTTATTTAAAAAGCTGTATTTTTAAACTAGTAAGTATATTTTAAAAATGGTTCCACAACAAAAAGTCGGCTTAAATTGACTACAAAATGATCGAAAAAATTAAACTTTGCAAAAAACTAGGCAAATTATTTATGAATGTGAAAGTTTTATTATCTTTAATTTTACATGATATATTTTTATATTATATTGCGAATGTTAACTTTTGTTACAGTATAAACAAGTTACCATTTGCTTTCCTGAATCCTATACCTCCTCCTATGAAAAGTTCTAAGTTTATCCACACGTTCGCCAGTAGGCAGATAAAATTTCAAGAAGAGAGAGGGAGGAGGGTGAAATAAACCACCCGAGACCGAGGATTCCCCTTTCATACAGAGCCCTGTTTCTTTTGCGCTTATTCTTAGAAGTATTGGGTTTAATTCATTAGATAGTTAATATTTTTCAGATATTACTCTGAGTAGACTGTCTACAGTAGATAGATGTTCCATTAATATAGAAATCTTCATTTGTGTTATAATTAATCTTACATATTACCCTCCCTCGCAAATCAATTGATGCAGAATTTTTTCCTGCCTTTGGCTTCGTTTTTGTTGGGGAAAGGAATCCCTTTGTTTAAATCTACACAGATCTACAGTAAACTCTAATTTATATCTTCCAATATTTTTACTAACATTTACAGTCTATCTATTTGAGATATCAAGTCAGTCTTGGTTAGAACAATCCTTAATCAATCTTAAGTGAGTGATACTATCACCTTGAAAACTAGCAAGACATTACTAAGATCCTGATGTGTCGTCTCATTTAGAAATAATAAAGGGCACGGATTCTGAATAGTTTCCGAATGGTCCAATACCATTTTCTTCAACCACTCGGTCTTCACCTTCTGGAGAGAACTGGTGGCTCCTTTATCATTTTAGTTTCAGCAGGTTATAGAACTCTTGTTCGACGGTAGAAAACAGCGTTCACAAGTAAATCTAGTCGATCGACCACACCTTTAGTGGTTTTATCTAACGGGTGCATCCACACTCATGTCAGGTCAAACGGAGCTGCACGTAGAAAGCGCAGCAACGGATACAAGTTCACCTTTCCATTTTGAACGGGAACGTCTGTGACGGCCTAGTTATGAGTACCTCTGAGCTGGAAGGAGGCTAATAATTGATTAGATTTCGGATTTCTTATATTGTGGGCATGGTACAGAATAATTTGTGAATGGCGGCTCCTGGAAAATTTCGTTCAGTTTCCTGTTTATCTTTGGTTTAGCGTCAAAACCTCCTACTGCAGTACCTGGAATGGGTTCTCCTTTCGGAACTTTGATACTTTTACTTTTTAACTATTAAATATTGAAACTCAATATCAATATTAAATTTCCTTTACAATCAGTATTTAAATAGTTAAAATTATAAAAATAAAATAAAAGGTGTCACTTTTAAAAATTTAAGTTATAAAATTATAATATTTTACGATTAAGCCATACGTCCTCACTCCTCCCACAGTTTTTAGTCCTTGCACTGCAAAGAAACCTCTGAAATAGTTTTTTTACTAAAAAAATTAAATCATAATCGTAAAAAATAGAAAATCCGTTCATAACCCAACAAAAAAACTGTTATTGATTCCAAATGTTAAACATTGCAATATTTTCAAACTGTTGATTACAATCACTTACGACGAGACTTGGGAAATATAATTATACGTTCTTATGAATACACAGATGACACACAAAGCAAAATATATGTTAAAGCTTTCACGACGACATGAGCCAATTCTTATTCAGTTGTAATATAAAACGTCTGATATAAGATGATAAAAGTGAAAAATTCTTCAGAAGCTATTTGATGGAGCCCATATTTGACGCGTATGTTTATAAAATCCTCCACCACTAGACAATACCAGAAAACTCTTCTTATCCTACGATTACACTCACCTCATAAAGGGTATAACCGATAACTGGAGAAAGAGATTTTTTACGATTAATGGCTCTACAGTTACGTTTTCTACAGTAGTTCAGATCTATGATCTATAGAAAACTCCCGATGAACTAAAACGGGCCTACAAGCTTCACCGGAAAACGATTAATCCTAGTAACTTAGAGTGGATAAGGGTGAAGTATACTTTGCAAGTTTATCAGCCATAAGTTGTCGTGGCTATGAATAGGTATCATAAATTCAACCTGACTGGATTCGAATATAATAAGGTGATGGGTATCTTCATAGAAAACGTACACAAGTTTTGAAATCTGCATGATGTCTCTATCACAACTGAGCACATAAGGCAGAGGCTAGAGGGCAAGGCCAAATGCATTCTTCTAATCATGATCGCCTCGACTACATTGATATCGAACTAACAAATATATACAAGAATACAAAAATACAGAAGGGCCAAAAGGGTTCCTTTCTGATGAAACCTTCACTGAGTTAATATTATCAAGCAAATCAACAGCAACATGTGTAAGATATATTTTCCAACAAGGCTTCCAATTTGGGTTGACTAGAACATTCTCCACTAATGCCATCAAAAGACTTTGTGGAGCTGTTCTCAATGTGGGTGAAATGACTAACCTACTCCCACAATTGCGTTTACGTCCATCAACAGAATTCTTCGGACGATTATTAAATTCACGTTATTAAATGTGAACGTTCCAGTGAAAGATTCGAATAACGACCATCGAACAATCCTAATTGTGAGGGACCCTAAATAAAAATAAAGGCCCTACTTCCCTTTTTCTTTGCGTTTCTAAAATGACCGAGGAAAAGCTCGAAATTCTTGATGAATTCAATAACCCCACAGGTATTCAAACGTTTTTCAAATAATGGAACAAATGGTAATATTTTTTTTAAGTAACTAGATTTATAGGTCGAAAACACAGCATCTAATCAGGCCCCATCACACGTATTGGGATAATCGATAAAAGATCTTTACTGGGCTAATCGAAATGTATGCACTGTTGTACAGCTTTCGAGTCCATTGATCCCGTTTAAGAAATAAACGATTTCATCAAAGATTAAGGTACATAATTTAAACAAAGAAACCAACTATCAATATTATTTCTATTTTAAAAATATTGAACAGAAAATTGATGTGGATTGAGATACCCCAATATAATTTCATTCCTAGATTTCTCACGAAAAAAATCGTTTGGAATGTGATACTATGATTGAAGGATAGGAGTTGAATAGGAAACAGATTGGTATCCTTCTTGCTCCCTTACTTCCTTTCCTCTACAGATCTAACTTGTTTCCAAGAATTTACTTCCCGTGGACGATTCGGGATGAGCCACAGGACCAAAGTAATTAGGCTCATTGTGACAAACTTTTTCGGTACAATTGTTTCGAATCATTCCCAAAAATTTGAAGACGCACCTATTGTTAGCGGAACGACAGGCTATGATGTCCCTTAAGCCTTCGGGTTTGCTGGAACAGGGCAACTACAAATTCTAATGGCACGAGCAGCTTCGACTCAAGTTTTTAGTTGCAAGCTGCTGTATTTCTGCTCCTTGCATTGTTGTTGAGGATGTGCAGCCGTCGATCCCAAATAGTGTTTTTTGCCTCTTTCACCGTCTTCTTTCTTCTCTCTTCCGTGTTACATTTAATAGAAATCGCCAGAAAGAGGCACAGACTCTAACGCCTGCCATACTGTCCCTGGATAAAAATGGCGGAGAAGATGAAACCAATTTATTTCTCAGTATTTATCTGCCTGTTAAAAAGGATCAATACAGTTCTCCCGCGTTGCAATAGAAGGAGGAAAATGCCTCCTTGTTAGATTGACTAAACTAGAAGGAGAGGAAATAACCCTTTTTGACTTGAAGGATGCATCTTTCATTCTCGAAATCACTCAAAACACCCCATGCCGATTGGCCACGGTGAACCTACTTGAAATTGTGCTACCTTACGAAGTTGGCACGCTGCTTGAGGTGAGAAGTCAAGGGTTGAACACATTCATTTTCTGAAGTGGCTCCCTCCTTGCAACTCAACCAGACTGGTAATTGTCACACCGACCACAGTCTCTTCACCACTGGCTGGTGAAGGAAAAGTCAGAGCCGGAAAAGGCATTCGCAAGAGATCCAAGTCTACAAAGCGGACCGATCACGTACTATATTATTTATCCAACGGAATCATGGTGGGCTCTAGTTCAACTGTTCGACATTAAGGAAAGCAAATTGGACAAGAATTAAGTAAAAGTTTCACAGACAAGGAAACCTTTGAGTTCTTTTCAACTGAGAACGAGGAAGGAAAAAAATATCAAGAAACCATGCAACTGTACCATGCCAATTGTCAAACGAGTAAATCTTACAATGGGCACTTGCCGCTTTTGCAAGGATTAAAATGAAAGGGAACCTCGAAACATCTACTGTTCTCTGCTACAGTAAAACTATGATTGTTGCTTCTAAAATTCGAGGCTCTGTGGTGTGTTTTACGTAAATGGGAACCTCACCTAGGGACAATGCAGCATTCTTCGAAAAAATGATTCAATTTTCGTGTAATTTAGTAGACTATCCCATAGCCATGCAGGTGAACCATAATCTTGGAATCCTGTATGCTATGTCAAAGCACGGAGGATACGTCTACTCTTGTTTGACGTTGAAACAGGCGCCTCCATTTACAAGAATTTAATTTACCTTACTTATATTTTCACTTCTGCGCTTCTTAATGACCCACAGGGGATTATTGGGGTCGATTTTATCGGCCAGGTCTTATAAGTGACCTTCAATGAGAACAGTTTAGTTTCTTATACAAAGATGGAGCTAAAAACGTGAATCTGGCTTTAAGAATTTCTTAGCGTACGTAATTGGCTGGAGGTGTTGATTTATTAAAGCAAAAACTTCAGGAACTCTTGGAAAACGAGTAAGCGACAGCTGCCACACTTGCTGCAAAGGCACCGAAAAAATTGCGGCTTACGAAAGAGACACTCGAGGTGCAATCTTTTATACCAGAGTCAATGGAAAGCCTATGAGGCTATTGCATTTTGCAACTTGATTTTGATATAGGAAGGGATTGAACTTATTTAACAGTTGGATGCAAAAACGTTCAAAGTACCGAGGAACTTGGTGATATGTGAAGCCAGTGAATCCGCAACTTGCATTAGACTTCCAGACAATAGGCAGATGGCTGTTGGCAAAATTTATACAATTATAGTAATATAAGCAAGTCAAATATATAAAAAAATTATATCGCGAAACGGTGTCTCCCTCTGATATGCGGTCAGTTATCATGTAAAATTTCTACATCAGACAACAATTTTCATTGGACATTTTTTTATTGATTCTAGCACAAGATTCTTGCCACATTTGTTGTTGAAATTCCCCATCATTTATCCTCCATAGGCTCTATAAAAGAAAAACATGTACGCATAAGACTGCGACAATAATTAATATACATGTAAGAATAAACATGAGCGAGAAGAAAGAGTAAAGGAGCGGGATCTCCTGTAGAAAAGGGGTACCCATCATTCCGGGAGGTTGAAGTATCTTCCCACTTCGAAATTCTACCTGCCTACTAGCGAACCTGCGGGTAAACTTGGAACTTTTAGCTTTACGCAGGCGCAGAAAAACGCGCGCAGGCGCAGAAAAACTCGCGCAAGCGCAGAACAAAACCACGCAGGCGCAGAAAAACGCACGCATGCGCAGAAAAACGCGCGCGTCGCACACAAAGAAGAGATTTTCATGGTAATCAACAGGTTTGCTAGTTGGCAGGTAGATTTTTGAGTTGGCGGTACCTTCAACCTCCTGGGATGTTTAGAAAGTAAGACCCAGCTCCTTCACTTTTTCTTCTAGAAATGAGGATGAGACGAAATAGAATCAAAAAGAAAAAATATCATAAGAATGAGACAGCACATCAAATTTGAAAAATGTTCGAACAAACTAACCGTTTCGAATCTCTTATGGTTCCTGGAAGGGGTTATATTCCTCCACTTCCTCTACTTCTACTACCTCTTCCAGACGAAGGAGTGGGAGCGACTCCCCGTACTAGACCCGGCAGTGGTCTATTGATACACCGGCGTTTGCAGTTACGGGAGTTGAGCAGGCAACCCCGTCTCTTTGAAGCTACCACAATCTCTTCTGGGGCGAAGCAAGGAATTGCCGAGATGAGAACCAAATACTCTTGATGAAGCCAACAAACGCGAGTTCAATTGTATTCGAGGTTCAGAGTAGGCATAGACTTTCAAGTAGATGACTCTAATTAACATAAAATGTAGGCCCAATGGACGAATCATGAAAATAAAAGCGGTACTGCTTCTCTTCGGGTCGACGTAGTCTGCATTGTACCGATCGTCACAGACGAGGTCGAGGATGACGGTCTTCGTATCGCTCTCAACGATTTTCTCAAATTGACGTCGATTAAGTTACCTAATTCTTCAACAAGTACGCGGTACTCTCTCTCTTCTGTTTCTTCCAAGGGTAGAGCAAGAGGGTAAGAAACCTCAAAATTTGTGGTGGAGTTGGAATCGAGTGGATGTGGATTAGAGGATTAGAGATGGAGAGGTGGACGAGACACAGACGAACCGTTCAGGCGTTGACCGACCAAATAAGTCAAACGCTCTCTATTTCCTTGACTGTTGTGGTCCCTTTTCCGTTCGCTTCTTTTTCCCTGCTGCCCCTCTCCTTAGGTGGAGCTGGTGGTGGCGAAGGGGAAGCCTTCTTCTTGTGACTTTCTTTCTCTTGTCGTGGAGCTGAGGAATGTGGAGAAGTTGGAGAAACTGGTGCTCCAAAATGCATAAATATTTTTTTTTAAATTGGAATTTACATATTGTAATCTTAATATAGAGAAAATAGTGTTGGCAAAAAATCAGATTTAAAAAAATGATATTTAGACCTCGCGCATCGGCTTTGAAAATTAGAAATTTTTTGAATTTGTTTGGTTATGAAACCAGATTTTTGCTAAATCTTAAAATTTTCATATCGTTTTTTTGTTTAAAAATACTTCGGGCTCTTTTGAGGATACTAAATTTTTTTTATAAAAGGAAATGTTTTAGATCTCGCGCACTTTCCAATTATCCGCTTATTTTACGTCTTGCTGTTTCTCCTCCAATGCCTATCCACTTCAAGAGCTCCTCTGCTTTCCTTTACTCGAGCTGTACCCCCCTATTTTCAGCTCCTAGTCAGGCCTTTCTTTCTTAAGAAGTAAAAAAAGCCTTTCTTGTGTCCCTTCGCTTGTAGGTCAAGAAGCCGCCCTTGTTCTCTCCAAACGGTCAATGCTGCCGAAAAAGTCTGAAATCTCACGACAGTCCGAATTTTCGGCATAGCGTCTAAGCCTCCTTTGAGCATGCTCCCGATCAACTCGTCTCTCTCGTTCTTCTTTGGTCTCTGGGTACTTTGGTGAGGGTAGTATAACGGGTAGTGGCCGAAAGCCTTGGGTCACTAGAGTAGCGAATTGTCACCTTTTTCTTTTCGGTTAGAGGCAAGTACCTAGGGTGCCACTCTTCTTGGGGATCCTAATCGCGTCGTTCCAACCAGCCTTTGACTTCTTCAGACTGGGCGTCGTTCATCGTTACCGGAAGAAAAGTTGCGTTGATCAACTATACATATATGTTAATTTTACAAATAGGTTATAAAACAATATTGCAGATGTTGAACAAAATGTGGCGGTATTTTGGGCTAGAATTTGCAAACAACATTTCCATTGTTCTTTGGGTGACGCCTTTTTTGGCAATATCTGGATTTAGAACTTCACTTACCATCTTAAATATCTTATCTTGTAGTATATTTACACCTTTTTTGCATGTTTGGTGGTGCTTTTGCAATTACACGGTGAATCGTGGCTTTTTTCTTTGTTTACCCGATGCACAGGATTGAAGGCTAGCCTCTCGGAAATGGGTTCCAGTAGATATCAAAGAGTCAAAATAGGTTAACTTCAATTAAATTCAGACAAAATTTTTCTGTTTTTTCTAGATTAATATGATTCAAATAGAAAAAATGCATTTTTGATAGATTGGAGGTTTCGGTAGAATATTACCTTTCGACCTTGGTGTTTTGATTTACATATTTCATACCGAGGTATCGCTGCTGCTCAGATATCTTTCCACGTAGGATCCCTATGTCCCAACCTTTTAGTTCGCTTTTATTTATATTACCTAAGATCTATAAGGCAAAAAAGAGCAATCTGCACTCCCAGGCATTCTATTGAGTGAATTGTTCGTAATTAAAGACTTTTAATTCATTTTTCACTAAACAAATAACGTCTTATTTACATGTATATTTAATAATTATGGTGTGATATGTGTGTTACATTATTTAACAGTTAAAACACTCGTTTCTATTTTTTATGGTGATAATAGAGGAAGGCAAACATAACAGAGAAATTAATAAAGAAATTGGAGGAAGCTGATCAGCTATAGAGTTTTCTCAGAAAATCTTCTACTCGGAAGTAGCATAGTCTGACTTATGATCATCTCTGTTATTCCGCCGAGTATGTTAGCGTTGTCTAGTTTTGTTAGCTGTGATGCCGCACAAGAATTCTTCCTCATTTGTGTTGGATGCGAACAATCGGCGAATGGCCACATTTTCCACCATTTTATGGATCCAATTCAAGGCTTAGAGTTCCATATTTTAGTTTAGGTTCTAGGATTAAATTTTGGATCTAGCTTGTATGTCCTTAGCCCTCAATATCCTGTCATTTCAATGCAAGCATCGTAAAACTAGGTTTTAAAACAAATAAAATGACAATGACGTTAATTAGTAATTAACTTACACTTTGCAATTAGCGATAGCCAAAAAAGGTAAAGCTGATTGAGTTGGTGTTGCTGATAATACTGCATATCGCTGACACCCATGACAATTAATTTTCGTCGTAAGCAGCAAATGCTGTAAAAACGGGAAATAGGCAGTTTATTCAGATTTTCGATTTAACTGAATATTCAATTATTGTTTCTTCCAGTTTTTTTATCATTTTCTCGATTGTGTGACACAATCGAAAATGCATCCATGAAGAATGTGAGACCACATGGCCGAATGAATCCATTAATACAGGTTTGAACGAAACAGAAAATGCGAATTTGATTTCGGAGTAGTCGGGAAGATTGGTGATCTCATTTTCTTCAATTTATTACCTAGCTCCTAACTTGTTGCTTTACGGATTAAAGTCAAAATTATTCCTTTAATTCCGCGAGCCTGTCCATGCGCAACTTTTTATGGCTGCCCTCCCACAGTTAATTTAAATGTATTTTCAGTGCATTCTCCGTTCATTCAAATTTAATTTAATAAAACGAGACACGAGTATCCTTTTCATTATACGATTTCAATCGAAAATCTACCAGCCAAATAGAAAACCTGCTGGGGAACTTTACAAGCTCTTCTTTTTGTATGATATCTTCTATGTCTGCGCAGAACGACAAGTTCCAAATTTTTCCACAGTTTTGCTTTTAGGTATAAATTTGAGGGGAGTGTGCCCCTGGGTCCAGGGGTGCTCCTTTCATATACAAATCCCGGCTCCTTTACTCTTTCTTCTAGATCATTACAATTAAGACAAACATATTTATGACATTTTGACAACCACAATGTCAAAAGCATCAAGATATACATAACACAGCAGGCATGAGTACGATTTGTTTTAAAAAATCTTACACCAATCATGAATTGAAATCTAAAGAAGTTCAGCAATATTTTTTTCAAAAGTCGATAACAAATTTGCCATGTTTCTCCCTAACAAAAGTGATGTCTATCACAAGTGATATTTTAAGCGATAATTATTATATTTGATAAATGATAAATATATATAGAAAAGGTAGTGATAAATAACTCATGTTAATTTTGTGATAAGTGAAGGTAATGGCTAATAATATCTTCATGCTTTTAAGATTAGCGAAACTTGAATTTTACAAAAACCTTAACCATGAGAAAGTATTATATCAGATCAGAGCTTTTAATAGTGCTAGGAAACCCCGTAGAATAGGAAACAAGTAACTGGAATTATATTTACTTACGCTTGATTGTAACCCATCTATGTTGAATGTTTGAATCTCCAAATACAGTATATTACACTTATTACTCGCCGTATACATTTTGTATTAAATTTTATCGAATAAAATATTTTTACCCGTCGTCCAGTCCAAAGTCACTTGAAGATGTTCTGTTAATAATGAATCAAAGTTAAATCGAATGCGAATTTTTAAATAAATAATTTACAGCAATATAGCATCCAGTGTTCTATTTTTCTATTTTTCTAGATCTATTTTTACTCTGTGGTTTCCGATTTTTAATTATATATATCAACACCTGTTTCTTGATGTTCACTTTAAAAGTTACTTAATTCAATTATTGATTTCCAAAAGTAAAAATATAGGTGATAAAATGGTTATAAATAGTGGTGATGCGTGATAAATTTATCATTTTCCTGAAATGATGTGATAAATGATAATTATCATTTATTACTTTTTCTCTTGAATTTATAAGGAAAGACACTGCAAATTTGAAGTCAAAAATAAAAATTTAAATGGTTTAATCAGTTTTTTCGATTAATGCAATAATATTTTAAATCGAAAATCCTTTTTTATTCAATAAACATAATTATAACAGAACCATTTTATTTTCGATTTGATTATTGTATTTAATTATCATTTTTAAAAAATCATGTTAAGCCAATTTTAAAGCTAAAAAATTCAAACCCTGAATTTCTCCTCTATACCATTATTTTGAAGTTTTGGTTTTTAACCCAATATTATCAACATTATGTAGAAAAAATATATTTCGAAGCGAATAAATGTGATCTAATACAAAACATTAGGCCATTATAAATTATAGAAATAATTTATTTTAAATATTTTTTTCTCTTTTAATATTATTTAATTATTGTTATCACCTAGTTTCAATTTGGGAATTTAATTGATATCACGTAATTGTTCGAGTCAGCTGCGTAGCTGCGGTGCTGGCTCCACCTGTTGCGGGCAGCAGCTACTGAAGGTTCGATGAAGGCACCTACTGTTCGGCTGTTGTTTTGCTCGCTGAATTTCTTTTTTAACTTGCTCAACTAATCTCCTGCCCTCCGTACAGAGATAAGGTATAAAGCACCGACGGAAGACCTATTGGATAATTTAAAGGATCCCTTACACCAGCTTTAGAGGTGGAGCTATTGTGCTGGCTGCTACGGTGTGGGCTTCTGTTGCTCTAGCGAATGTTTCCCTAGCTACTCTTCGGGCGTTTTAGGAAGCTTCTCTTTCCTCCGCTTCCCACCATTGTTACCAATACCGCTACAAATTCTTTACGATTGAACAAATTAGGCGCTTTATTTGCTACCGTTCACCCTTTGAGGAGTTTTGGAAGCTGACGATCTTTAGCTACGAGTGGGCGGAGCGCGCCGTGAATTTTTGTGTGATGGAGAGGGATCAGCAGACAGCAACGACTTCCAAATGGATTAGGCGGCCATTTGAATTGTGGAGCGGTATACAACTGTCCACCTTGGATGTTTACGGAGCCAGCCGTCTTTGCTAATCCTCTGGCTGATGGCTGTCCTGGTAGGAGTTCTTGTTTCGGAGCTGGCTCGGCGTATGGTGGTGCGCTTATGTTAACTCTCCTGCCAAGTTGATCCAAGTTGGCTCCACTTGCTGTTGATGGTGTAAAGTCAGCCAAACCAACTAAATACCGCTGTCGCTCAGCCGCTTGTTGACGTAGCAGTGCGCCAACTTTTCCTTTCCCCCGTTGTGGTCTACGTGAAGCCGGTTGAACTCCTGATTATCGGCAAACTGGTCTATTCGGATGAAAGAGATGCGGAGGGAACACACTATTGTAGATATTATTGAGATTAAATGTTTTTCAATCTTTTTACCATCATTAGAGAGATGATTAGAATTCTTGCTACACCTGCTTACCTGGAAAAGATGATATCATGATTATTTGACTTCGTTGAAGAATTCCAAATAATTATCAGATAATTTCACATTTTATAAAATTGTTCATTGTGCATTTTTAAGAAATTGAGATTCTTTAGAAATTTGCGAAGTTGATGCTGGTTGCTTAATTGACAAACAATTACGGAAACATTAAACATTCATCAATAGAATTTTGCACCTATGCAATTAATTACGTCTATTACCATATTCCAGAAACACAAGTCATTAAAAAATAAAATTATGTAAGATTTCATCAATCAAAGAACTTGAACGGTGAACGGTTTTCGTTGGAAACGGGTTTCGAACCCAGAATGGCAGAACCAAGCAGCAAATCTACATTGATATGAAACACAGGATCAAATGCATGGAACAATACCAATGCTTGATCTTTGGA
This sequence comes from Chydorus sphaericus, assembly GCA_030141595.1. Classification (NCBI taxonomy): domain Eukaryota; kingdom Metazoa; phylum Arthropoda; class Branchiopoda; order Diplostraca; family Chydoridae; genus Chydorus; species Chydorus sphaericus. The sequence continues at coordinate 626,110 of CM057926.1, read as the reverse complement.
ATCCGCAAAAAAAAATCATTTGCTCAATCTGATGTACTGGTTAAGAAAAAAGCTTGAACGGAAGTCCTACCATGCCTTTAGCAAAAATCTTAAAACAATTTTCATGAGTAGTGCATCAGGTCCTATTTATAAATCTGTAAAATGTATTGTTATCTCAAGTCATTTCCCTTGTTTCCAAACTGGCGTCAGTTATGAAAAACAGTTTGATTAAAGAAGAAAGTAACCTCCCTCGCGCCAAGTCAACTTTCAAACTCTATATGGTTTTGATGACCAAAAAAATTATATTTATGTAAACCGCAACATCGAGCCACTTCGATTGATCTCAAAATTGGACTATTTGGACAACTTTGATAAGAATTAGATTTTTATTTAGTCAACAAACTGGCGATATTGATGCAAATTGGAAAAATAACCAGTTAGTACAAAACTATTAGATATGCATCAATTAAACTTTGCACTGATACAACTTATTGTGTTACATCATGTCCCAGAAGCGCATTTTATTTTCAAAGAAAATTGTTTGAGATATGGCTTATCAAGGAATTTGGACGTAGTAAATGAATAGAATTAAGTAAAGGTAAAGCTTCCTGAGATGATGTTGGCATAACAATGCTAGCAAAATCAGGAATAGTAGACGGCTGACCCAAAAATTTAGAATTGGATACTTAGAGCAAACATGTAGACTCAAAATCTAAAAAGAAGAAGAAAAAGGAAATAAAATTGTTTTTCGCGAACGTGATAAATACAAAAAAATGCCTACATGGTGGATCTGGAGAAGCAGGCTAATCTGGAATCACTGGACGAACGTTGCTGATTGTAAGCCCTGTCGAAATAGGAGGAATATAGGCAGAAGAGGAAGCAGTAAAATAAGACGGAACAGAAGCAACCAGACGGCAGAGAAATCTTTATACGAAGGAACCAATTCCTGGACGGGAGCAGCCATGTCTCCAAATCCTGGATAAAAATAAAAATAATAAGAAAATAAAGAAGAAAGGGAGGAGATTATTAGCGGACAACTTACCTGTGGTAGAAACAACCGAACTAGAAGAAGAAATTTGTTTAAAATTATATAAAAGATCGGAAGATGTTCCTCGACCCTCATCCATCATAGATTCTTCAATACCACTGTCGAGATCTCTTGGATCATAGGCATTCTTGAAGCCGGGATACGGCCATAAAAGAGACCAGTCCAAAAAAAGGGACTCATGCTCTCAATCCAGACGAGGTGCATCTGATTGGCGACGGTTGAAAAAAGACATATACAAAGAAGAAGCATAACGAATCAAGAATAATTGAATAATTAAAAAATTACCTGGAACTGGAGACCTGGCGCAATACAGGAGGGTGAGATCCGGAAGAGGTTGCCCACAAAACCCTTGATAGTTGAAAGGTGGAATGGGATTGAGGATGTCAATCAAGGGCTTACAATGAGACAGAAAAAATAATGGTTGTAAGTTCGATCAAAGCTGGAAAGTCGGCTACACCCTCAAGCATGAGGGGTTCACCCGTGTTGGGTCTGCCGTTAAGAAGAGTAGGATCTTTACCACTGTGAGCGGCCTGGTTGAAATAACTTGGTACAGTATCCGGGATTGGATTACCAATGGATGGTCGGAATATAAGTTTGGAAAAATAGTCGGCCACTAGTTTATACAGAAACGTGGTCAGCCTCTTTATTTTATTACATTTACTTACTTTATTTGCAAAGAAGGAATGCACTTTTACTTGAATATTTACGTCATCCATCAATAACACTTTGCACCTATACTACTTATGATTGGTGCTATCTTACCCCCAAGGAACAACTCATTTGAAAAAAAAATTGCTTGAGATATGAACAATAAAAAATTGGACGCAGAATTTCCAATGAGAGAATGCAATTGGACTTGAACTTTGCTAATGCATCAATAAAACTTTGCACCTATACAAATAATGGTGTTTCATCATATCTCCGAAGCACAACTCATCTGAGAGAAAAATGCTTGAGACATGAACAATCAAGGAACTTGGACTTAAACCTCCAATGAAGAAATACACTCGAGACCGGTTTTCAGACCCAAGATGGCAGAAAAAGCGGCAAATTTACATTTATAAGAACCTCAACATCAAGATGAATCGAACAAGACCAGTCCAAGATATTATGAGGCAGGTTTTCAAAAATCAACTTTTCAAATAATCCGTTAATCTTGTTAAGAAAAAAGCAAAGCCAAAAATTTAGAAATTCTTGAGCTAAGATTATGAAAGAGATTTCTCCAGTTGACGTATCAGATTCTATTTATTAATCTGTAAAAATTACTATGATCCGGCATTATCTTCCCTGTTTTCGTACCGGCCTCATTGATTAAAAAGCGAAATTTTTAGAACAAAATACCCTCCCTCGCGCCACGTCAATTTTCAGTCAAAGAATGATTTCGAAGAAAAAACAAATTTATATTTACAATGAACCACAAGAACAAGTCATATCGATTGCCTCCAAAATTAGGCGAGTTAAACAAATGTTGGAAAAAAATCTATAAAAAAAAATAATATGGCCCATTTTAATGTAATTTCCTTGAACTGGAGCAATCCAACAAGTTGAACTTTAATTTTTTTAAGGACATGAGCTTATCCCAAAATTTTTATTTTCAAAATTAATAATCAGTACAAAGGCAATGTTTTAATCCGAAATCGTTAAATGAATGAACCATTTTTTTAATCATTCCTATACGCACGTAAAATCTTTGAGCGAAGAAAATCTCCAGGAGCGCAGAATCTTTATCCACCATAAACGAAATCTGTCAATAATTTGATGACTTTCAATTAAAAATAAAACCCACCCTTAAGAAATATCGCTTCCACATCAAAATCCATCTTCAAAATCTACCAAAACACGTAAAAAAACGTCAACCAAATCTTGAAATCTACCTACAAGAAGTTCAAGAATCCGAAGAAATACGAAGCTACGCGCCGAACAACTAAGATAAGCCCTGAATCATAAAGCTCTAAAGGAATCGAGTGATCCCTTATAAGGAAAGCCTATTAATAATCTGATGAACTTCAATGAGAATAAACCCACCCTGAAGAAAATTCCTTCAGCACTCCAACCAGTTCAACCCACAAGAAAGTTCTAGAATTAAACAATTTCGGCGCTTCGCGCCTAACAATTAAGGTTACACCAGGATATTAAGGTTATCACACTAAAGACAAATCTAATACGAAAGCAATTTCTATACATCTGAATCTATTAAGTACAAAACTTTTGATCTAAAAAGAATATGATCATCCCTTACAAACAAAGTTTACCAAAACATTTGTTGAGTTTCAAGCAATAAAAATCTCAAACACATCCTAGGAATAACTCCTTCTACACGTCAACCGGTTGAACCCACATAGTCGGAGAGAAATTCTTTATTTCGCCGTTACGTACGTCTCGACGTTTGCCACGCTAATGTGAACCAAAACTGGCTTAATGAATTCTACGTCTTTTAGTAAAAAATTTAGTTAAGGTTTTAGGTGTGAAGACATACTACAGATTTTGTCAAAACTTATAATTTGTCAAACAAAATTAGCTACTTTGGCTGGATAAGCAAATAGCTGTGACTCAACTAAATATTGATATAAAATTGTTACCACAGAGGATTTTAACATGCTCTTGCTTCAAGGAAATTGCACAAAGATTTTTGTGGCAGTCAAATCATTTGTGACTGACGTGAGCGAGACAGAAAAAATGGAAGTTGGCTGAAACGATTGTGTGTTTCATGGTCAATGGCCAATATTATGTCATTTCTAGGCAATCTAAAAAAAATTTCCAACAGCTTACCACTCTTGGATGACGGCCAGCAACAGTGAACCCATCTTTCTCATACACAAACTTGCCTTAAGCTTACAAATATTTGAAACTTTTTTTTAGACAAACATGTTTTTAGTTGGGGAAAAATCAGAAAAAAATCCATCGCCAAAATTGAGCTACTTATGGCATGAAAACTGGAGTCATTTTTATCCGTTTGCTTATGGAGAAAAAAGGTGCCCTTCTGCTTTCCTTTCTCAAATATTGATTGAAAGCAGCAACATATTTCGAAATGTGCGCTGAATTAACTTTTATACGTCATAACTACACTTTAACAAATTCAATTAGAAACTCAAGTAATAGTATGTCAATAAAGTTATTTTAGAATGTTTATGCTTACATAAAACCAACCTCTGGAGAACATGATCTAAGAATTAATTTAGTAGACTAGGTCAAAACGATTGTTAAAGAAAAGTGACCCTATGCTGAAATCGATACCTGTTTTTCTTTCCTAACTACCGGTGTGACCTATCCGTGTATAAATAGATATAACTGTTTTTTGTGATATCGATCTTATTATTCTTTAAAATTGCTGCCTCAAATTTGTGAAAGCAGCTGCTGGGGCTTCTGTATTAACTTATTGAGTACCCTAATGATGTTAAGGGGACGCTTAGTTGGATTCTTTAGGTACATATATTCAAATAAACAGACAAGCAAACCAAACTGGAAGTGAATATTGGTTACGATTTTATTTAAGGCTTCTACGCCATTGATTATAATTCGTAAATAAAACATTTTAAATTTATTTTATTTTGATCTTCTTTTTTTAATATACCTAGCCCTCAAGCCACTTATGCTGATTCTAAAACAGTACTTTCTTTTCGAAATCTCTATGACCGGACAGATAAGATATTGGGAAACATGAATACCGGTATTGCCTTCATTCAATGAAATTCAATAAAAATCTTATTATTAAAAAACTTTTCTAAATTTAGAGGCTAACAGTAATTTAGTGTTGAGATTATAAGAGTATTCTCTGAAAACAAATTTTAAAAAATTGGCATAGTTCACATTCAGTTGATATCATTTGTTTATATTTTCTCTCGTAATATCATAGCAAGCCACACTAAGATATGGTAAATGATTAATATTAGCAATATGAAAATTTATTTTATTTAAATTACTTTGTTGAACCTAAGCTTGTAATGAAATTTCTTTCAGGCTATATATTCTTTCGTTTCCATGTGGTTGTTTCTTCACCTTCTACACCGGAATCTATATGTTTAGAGGTAAAAGAGAATGCCACTCCCTTTGGATGTGGGTTTGACATAAATTCTGTTAATCGAATTCCTTTTTCCCTTCGATTCTATTTAATTACCATTATCTTCTTAATCTTTGATGTAGAGATTGTTATTTTAATACCCTACTTAAAAGCTTTAAATGAAAGTCTGTTCCTGTTTTGATTACCCACAACCCTTATATTCATCATTGTATTAATTTTAGGACTAGTACATGAATGAAATCAAGGAGCTTCTAGATGATCTTTCTGGAAACATAGTCAACTATGACATCTGAATTGCACACAGAAAGTGTTTATTAACTGTCTTCAAGATCTGCAGTAAATATTACATCTAGTTTCGGCCTAGATATAGACTTCTAGTCCTGATCTTATTTATTATAAAAATTTTATTTTAGCTTAAACAATAAAGCATAACGCTGAAGTTTTTTTTTCAAAATTACATGTATTAAATTAATCATACCTTCTAGGTCTCAAATTATAAATGTCAAAAATTTATTTATTTAGAGACAAATTTGCAAAGAAGACTACAATGACTATACAAAGTCATCTTGCCTCTTTTGTTTCTTTTCTACAGTATTTCTGGAAAGTTCCATACCTCTGATCTCTGCCAAAAAAATTGCCGTGTAGACATGCGTTTGGTTCTAAAGAAGAGTTTCTTGACATTTTGGTACTTGTTAATTAATATAAATCATCGACATTAGGCATCGTTAAATCAATATAATCTATATATTTTATTTAAATGAAATTGCAACTTTCTGTCAAATATCCGTGGCGTGGGCAAGAGCTGAGGGACAATTAAGCATGTCAGGGCCACAAAACCAGTTGGATGCGGATAAAAATTCGGTGGTTTCGGCGAGGAGTCGGGAGTAGAACGGGTGATTAACTTATAGTCGACCATCGCAGACCAAAATTTTTAAAACGTTAAACATGTTCCTGAGGGGGAACACAATTTAATGTCAAAAGATTTATTGTAATTCGAAGAGTTTGTAATTTACTTTTTTATTATCTTGTACAAAGCCAAATGGATATTGCTTGAACAGCTTAAACTTCAAGTGGGGAAATGTTTTGACTAAGGGAATTATTTCGTTGGCGTGTAAATACAATATGCTATACAAAATCGCTTCATTTTCTTAAAAAGTTTCTTACTGTGACCTCAAAGCAGAAAACTGATGTACTTTCTTAGATGTAATATTTTAGACTATATTTAATTCCACGAATTTCCAGGTCGTATTACAATTCATAGATTTTAATTTTCGTTGTTTTTTTGCACGTCAATTTAAATCAAGTTTTAACTTGATTTAAGTAGGACTTAAGTAGAGCAAAGGTTTTTATGAAAACTTTTATCTCCTAAACATCTTCGTCATCATAGTTCTATATCTGGCATTATTATAATTGAAAAAAATTGTTTTAACATTATGGATTATGTAAAAACATTTCTTATTTTATCTACTCTTTTAAAATTCCAAAGAAAATTTAAATTCAATCGCTTATTTTTGTTTTGAAATTTATTTCCGAAAATAACTGTTTAAGATAAGATTCAAGAAAAAAATGATAAGAAAAGAAGAATAATTTATTAAAACTTATTAAACTGATTCTGAACTTTTTGATAAAAAAATAAAAATTACTATCACGGGAGTACAACTTGCTTCAAGATGACGATAGTGGTGTCCCTTTTTTCTTGTATCACCTTTTCTAGGTAATCCGCCTTTAAGCCTGTTAATGTTTCTCCACTCGGGCTGTTTAACATGACATTTTCTAGTTCAAACACTACAATAAATTATGGAAAACCATTTTAAGGCAATTACAAATACCTTAAACTGTTTAAATAGTAGAAGGGTATAAACGTTTGCACTTTTAAAATAATTCTTTGTTTAGTACTACTGTAATTCAATCATCTTTCAAACACCACAATCATCTTCAAACGGATAGTACGAAATCCGACACTATTGACGAAAATATAGGAAGCTCTGCTTGGTTTACCGTCTCTATCAAGAGCATGATCAACCATTGAAGTTTAAGAAGACTGCACTGTGAACAGCTGCCGTTCATTGCAATTAGACCAGCTAAAAATTGTTGACCCTTACTAAAGTTGGATCTGGCAGTCTTGGTTGAGAGAAACCATAAATATTTTCACTGAAATTTAGGGGAAACAACACGAAAGACATTTGTAATTAATACATATATTAATTATATTTTTCCTCAAAGACATTTTGAAATAAGTATTTTCATAGATTCCCAGCGAGGAATGGTCCTGTTCGTAGAGAAAATATCAACTGGCTAAATTTTCTCTGAAGTCTAAGCCTTTCTCATCGGGCACATGAGGATATTATTAGAATGATGCCGAGATACTAAAATTGGTTTACCTGAATTAAAGTTGCAATGCCGGAATGCAATTGGGTCCATTAGACTACTAAAATCTGATTGTTGGTAATATTAGAAGGTCATGTACAAGGAATGTTCTTGTAGCGTTGGAAGTAGATTATTAAGATTTCTTAAATAAAAAGTCAAAATGAATTCCAGCATTAGCAAAATTTTTGTACCATAGTTTACAGAAGTTTGGGGATTTCTTGGGATCTTTTATGGCTGTTGACGTTTCTTTTCCTTTTATAAACTCGAGCTCTCCAAATTAGAGATTTGGTTTCTTTGAAATTCTTTTTTTAAGTTTAGTTGAAATTTGCTTCGTTTATGTGAAAGGGGTTTTTAATGTTTGATTTTTTACTTTCATAATTTCATTTAAATCTCCTTCTATATAATTTTGGATTGAAGAGCGTGTCTGTGTATAAGCTGTCCAAAAGCAGCATGGCACAAAGCACAGATCCTTGCCTAATAGCGTTTTCCAATGGTGAGATTTTCAAGAGATTTTGCACATCCAGAGTAGATTTTAAAAAATTGTTCCAATGGGAAAACGGTGTTGTTCCAATGGCCGACAGATTTTTTTCAGATCCGCCAAGGAGACATCAAAGGTAATACCGGATGTACAGGATATTGGAAAAGTTGATCAAGTGAAAAAGAGAAAAATTCGAAAAATCTCCTCTGGATGTTTGGCAAGATATTTCAAAAAATATCTGGAGTGGATTTTTAGACCGAAATCTCTGAAAAAACTTGCCATTGGAAAACGCCATAAGTAGGTAGGAATAAAGGTACAAAGCGAAGCCCTTTAAAAAAATACAGTTTTTATTTCTTTAAGAAGGTATTATATTTATTCCAGTCAGGAAATCGATCTTTGACTTCCTCACAATTTTGAGGATAACACTGATCGCTGCCACAAATTAGCGGAAGAGCAAATACTGTACCTACAAGAGAAACCACTGTTACTTTTAACGAGATTTTTCGCATTCGGAAGAATGCAGCTGCCATTAACAATCTCACCAGCTCTCTCCTTGATTTCAAAGATCGTGAGTAAGGAAAGATATTTTCTCCTTCAACCTAGTTGAAGCTTCCCACATTTTCATGCAGAATAATAAACTCGCTTAAAAAAAGATTAAAGAAAAGCAAGTCGAGTGCGAGGAAATTGAATCAAAATGAAGTGTGGTCGATGTGAAAATCATGGATGAGATGATTCAGTATTCAGCTGTGATAGGAGATACCACTCTTCGTGCTTTGAAGTACAAGGCTTTTCTGCTAATCTCTAATGAAAAATTGATAATTTAAAATATTTATGTTTTGAAATTGGTATTGGTTGTAAATTTATTATTTATTATTTACAGTTATTGTGAATTTTGCGGCGGATATACCAGATTCGTTTTTGATAGCAACCTTTCTGGTTTACATTCAAGCAATTGATCTTGATTGGAGCCAATCGTACATTTCGTAGGCAAAATTATTCCAAGGCCAATCAAGTGAAACTAAATATCCGGAGGAATATCATTTTTTCAAGTGAATGCTTAAGTGAGCAAGTGGGTTTTGATAACTATCATATTTTGTTTGTCGGCAACAATGAAGCATACGAAATCTCGCCAAATGCAACCTTAGTCCAATAATTTAGAAAAATATATGCAAGAAGAGTAACACGCTGCCTGGCATGAAAAAACCAACTGAAAACTCGAGGAAAATGAAATCGATGATTAGGAGGAAAGTTTTCCTAGATTATTCCGTTTGCAAACTTTATATAAATAGAAAGAAAACAAAGAGCTGAGCAGAATTTAAACTTGCGAGTTTAAATTGATTTTTGAGAAACTATTTTTACATCACACGTATGAAAATGTGTTTATTGCAGTTGTAAATTTCTGTTCTTTCTAAAACCATTTCAAACTGGGTTTTCCTATTACATTACTTATTTTTATTTCACTAAAAGTATGTCTTCGATTTTTTAATAACATTGAGCGAAATTAAAAGAGTTCTTAAGTAAATGTTAGTAGACCTATTGCCGTATCACTGCTCGTTCCAATTAATCAGTAGTATTTCAGTATTATGTAACGGACAAATTGCATTTCTTTGAATTATTAAGTAGCTTAGTCAATAATTTGTGTTTAACGCCGCAGTCATCTCCCTAAGAAAGGCCGTCCTTTATCATTAAAAATTTGCTAAAAAAACTAGGGGCCAACTGACCATGTTTTTAATTTTTACCTGGCGGCCACCAAGTGGTATACCACAGGTCCTTTGCTCCGCCCACCAAAGATGGCTGGGATACCTTTTTTTTTAAAGAAGTGAGGTTGATTGGATATTTAAATGAAAAAAAACCAGGTAAAAATAATAATTTTAAAATATATTTTTATTCGAATCAAAGTAAAAAACTGTTAAGGTATTTTCCATTTTTTTTTTGTATTTAAGTTAGTAGCCCATTTTCTAAACTAAACTATCGATTACAATTTATATTCTTATTACATAGGGTTAGGGTAAGGTTCAATAATTCTTTAGTATTTAGTACTATTTTATTCTATAGATCTTCTATAACATACTAACAAATGATTGCTACGTGTTAGTAAGTGAAGTGGGAAACCTGTAGTTTTATTATTCCATTCCATTATTTTCCATTGAAATAAATAGACTTATTTCTTCCCAAAAAACTCATTTAGATAGCAATATAAATCCAGTTTTTTCGGGCCAATAGTCGAGTCAACTCGTTCAAATATTTATGAATATTTCAGTTTTTCACTGTGTTGTATAAAATTCGATCGGAAAATTTGTCAACGGTGGAAGTAAATTTCTACTAGCAGAGTCCAGCTGAAATCTTAGTTGATGTAGGCCTTTTTTAGAGGTACAGTATCCTGCAATAAATTGTGCACCCCGCTTATAGGACTAACGGCAGTGGGTGTTCTTATTGCAGAATACTGTACCCAAAATGCTTCATGGCTGAAAGGGTTTCATGACATCTGATCCGTCGATTCATTATCTGCTCCGTCCATAATAATAAAGGCACTTTAACTAGCATGAAGGGCCTTAAATATTAAGTTATTTAAGTAAACTATGCGAATTTAGTAAAGTAAATAATTTAAGTAAATAAAGTGACTACCACAATCCATTTCAAAAACATTTATTAAGATTTGTATCGAGAAAACAATTCAAGACATTGACACTAAATAACTGGCATACACTTGGTAACTTTAAAAAATTTAAGTTAAAAAATAGAACCTACATCAATTCCTAATATGAGAAGGGAATTTTTTTAATGAGTCAAGAAGGGTATTATTACTGAAACAATATTTTTAAAATCACCCAAATTTAAGAAAAACAAGGATAAGAAGGGAGTTATTAAAACAAGAAAATTTTACTGTTTCTCAAAGGGAAAGAATATGAAAAAAAATCATCCGAAATTAAAGGTTGAGGAGGGAACAAGAGGAGCTTTTACTGCTACAGAAAGATAAGAAGGGAATTTTGTGTTTCGTTAACTGTTAATATTGAGAAGCGAATGCGGGTTTTAGAGAGGAGCCCATCGACCCATGGCAGCGGCAATCGATGACAACGGCCGGGAAGCTTGCAACTGAGACCTCTCATCCGGATCAGTAAAAGTCACGTAAGGAAAAAAGTACGGTTTGCGATGGCCCATCCGTTCATGCGGCTTTCTTGGCAATTTGATTCAACAAATAGAAGATGACGCAAAAGCTACTGTTGTCCTGACCTCCATTGTGCACTCGTTCAAATCCTACTTTTTAATCAAAAGAAGAAAGTTAATCATTTGAAAAGGAAATTTTCAAGAATAGATTTTACCTTCTTGATTGTTGCCAAATTTGTTGAAAAACCTTTGCGAGCCCCAGGACTTGGGCAAGTTCCCCATGAACAGGTTTCGCCTTGGTTTGTTAAGATCCCAGTCTACCTTGCGACCATGGAATCGGCGTGACCGCTTCTAAGAAAAAAAAAAATAAAGAATAAGTTAAAATTATAAGAAACTGACGAATATAGAACTCACATAATTGACTCGATGCAGATCAGTTGGGTCCCCAAATATGATGTACCCATATCCCATCGACAATTTTTGCTGGAGGGTGGGATTGAGCGGGATTCGTACGGAGACTGGATGATATTTGCCAAAATGAGTTTCCAGCTCGGCAGCTGGAAACTGGTTTAGAAAATTCCACACTATGATGGTCAGCTCAGCCTCACAGACAGCACGAGACACTTCCTTCTCAGGCAATTTGTCTTGAATGATATTTACTGAATGAGCTTCATTTGATCCAGAGGCCCTCTTTCAGGTGGGGAAGAAGATTCACTCGAAGAACTAAATTGTAGATAAAAATATATGAGAAGGGATTTTAGCTATGTAAATGAGAAGGGAATTAAGTTTACCTGCTTTTGCTCCTGTGCCTGATCCCAACTAATCAACCAAGCAAATCCCAACTAAAACAGTTTGTTTTTAAGGAAGTAATTTTTCATGCTCCATATACACCATTCAACAGTAAATTTAATTTTGATTTGATTGACTATTTTAGCAAGCAATAAATTTGAGTAAAGAGCCCCAGTGATTATTTTGTTAATATAGTTATTTTGGCAAAAAAAATTAAAATATGTTTAAGAACAACAAACAGTGCGCTTTAGCTTGCACACGGATACTTTGAAAAAGAAAAATGTTTTTTTGATAGTCAAATTCATTCTAACCGGATTTTCAGATCCTTCACTCTTTCTTCTAGCTTCATTCACGAAACAAGGATTCTTATAATCTTTATTGCAATGTGGCGGTATCGGTTTACTGCGATGTTGGAACGGACACTTTTATTGATGACATACACCTGCAGGTTCAATGAAACAAAATTAGTTCTCAGCCCACTGGTTAAGCCGGTATAGCGGCAAAATTTGATGGTATCTTCTTGACGGACAAGCTATAAAGTTATCTGGACTATTTAACCTCAGTCGTCTTAGTATTTAGTGTATGAACTCTCTATAATATCCCAGTTGTGTGTTGCACTTCTCCAACTAAAAATTTGAAAACTGGAAGGCCACGTGGTACATTTCTCAAGTACCGAAAAAAGGTTATTGGGGATGGTAAATTCCAAAATAAGAGGTGGTATCCTACCCACATGAATCCGAGCAACATCATAATCATAAGGGAAAGATAGGAACTTCTCTTAGTTCAATTTTTTTTAGATGCTAAGGAGCTTGCTGTACCAGAACCCTTTTTTAAGACCAGAGCAATCATAAAAAGGCGCTGGTCCGTCACGAGTACGATGTAATGATCCCCGGTAAGGATAAGTTCGCTCTCACGACTACTTGGAACTGAAAACTGGTATTTGCTGTTGCCCTTCAGTTTCCGTGTAAAACCAACTTGATTTAAATTCTCCGGTTTAAGTGGGAGGGTGAATTTACAAGTCTTATGGTGGCTGTTCTCTGTAAAATCTATGCGATTCGGTTCAATGATTGAGTGAGAGAGTTTGATTTGAATACAGTTACAGTGGAGAAACTGGTACCTTTAATGCTCTCAAGTATTTTTCCGAATGTTTTTATGTCTCGTTATTGAAAAAGAGCAAAGCATTCACAAGAAAACATCTTTGCCTATATACTAGTTTATATTTTTTCTAACCCTTTTAAATAACTCGAGGATAGATAAAAGATGAAATCGTGATTTAATCTGCATAAAAACCCGTTGAAAACAGAATTGATCGAGATAGAAGATTCATAGTAATTGAACAGATTGGAATTCGGACAGACTGGTGATTCTCTAAAAAGCATACGAAAAACTCCACTCTAATATGAGGCTTCGATTTCATTTTCTTCGACTTTGATTCAGAAGCTTAATTTGGATTTTTTCTATCGTGGCTCCATGATGAAGCTTATGAAAATAAATTCGATATATATGAAAGGATTAAAAACAGTTCCATTGACGAAGCAAGTGTCTTTGTCGCCTAATTAAGGTGATTCAGAGAGAACTACTGTTACAAATACAGCAACTACTTTGGAAGTAAATTGAATTTACCCGTGAAGAGGTCACAGGGAAGAACCTTGATAATCATTTTTAATACTTCCCGAGGGGTTTTCGACTAAAGAAATTCTCGTACAACCTAGAATTCTATGCAAAAATTCCTATATGAATTTCCATAAGAGCCCGACAAATTTTTACAAATTCTAAAAAATTTGAGAATTCTATGGAAATTCTAATATCTCACATCCTTTGGAAGGAGTAGATAACCCCTCGATACTTTCTGTCTACTATCAGAAATACTGGGAAAATATTGTTTTTAAGTAAATAAATACTATGAGATTATTTTTTAAATATCTACCCGTAGCCAAGTGTGTAGTTGTAGGCGAGTAAAGCAATAAATAAAGCCTTATTACACCCATTCTCCCTTTATAACACAAATATTAATTTATTTTAGAATATAGGAACAATGCCACACCAACATCTGGATAAAGAAAAAGCACGATACAAATGTGGGAATTAGTTCTATTTTCTTTCTGAGTTCAAACCTGATTTTTATTTATTCCTGATTTTTATTCAATGTAACCCAATTAAGTTTATAATATGCATATATGAAGGGCAATTTAAGTTATTCAATTTTGCATGCATAGTGTGAACACTTGGACCTGAAACCGTTTCTGAGATCATGGTCGATTGCTAGAAAATGAATCAATGTTGAGATGCAGAATATCATTTAGACACTTCAGAATAAAATTCATTATAATTTGGTTGACTTCAGATTCTAAGAGGAGATAAAGGTAAAAGAATCAAAAGTAACTCCTTAGGGTGTTCCATTTTTACCACATGTCGTGTGAAATGCACCATAATTGCCATTTATCTTATATGCGTTTAGATGACTAGTTAACTTTTATGCTTAAACTTCTTAAATTAAACAAGAAACAAAAATCTTCCAGACCTTAGTCACCTTACGTATTGACTATAGGATGTTTTTAAATTAATAAATTAATTTTCAGAATGAACCAATGTTTTTTCGTGTCTTGTGGAGCAAAATTCTTTTCTATTTTTTCATTTGAAATAATGGCTTGGCTAAACGTGTTTCAAAATAAATGCTGCATTAATTTATAAAATAATATTTTTAATCTGAATTACTTTTTATTTATTTTTATCGATACTTGCTTTTCTAGTCATAAATGGTCGATTGGTCGTGGATGATATTCATAGCTTATTTGTGATTTTTCGTCGTTAAAACGCAAATATCGAATGTCTTTCCAGATAATTTAAAGAAAATTTGTTTCTTCCACAAGCTCTTGTGGCGCTACAACTGTCAAAAATGTTTGTCCCGGTAACTTTTCCGAGTAGAACAAGTATTATTAATATAAAATAAATTTACCATAGTTGATTTTGAAATATTTATCATTATAATATAATCTTTTAAAAGAATAAACTCACTGTATTATTATTATGTCACTATTACTGGTAAAACAAAATCAATTTAGGAAGTTTATTTCTAATAACTCTCGCATGAGAAACAGGGGAGCAAAAGCCCGTCTATTAAAATTTATTACATTACCAATTGTTAGATAATCATATTCAATATTTTTAATAAATTGAATAAAATAATTTTAAAAATAATATAATAAGTTGGTTAATCAGGTACCGGTATCTAGCTTTTAACAAGCCATTTTTGAGTCAAGAAAACGATGAGAATGGTCAACAGTTTGACTCACATCCCAAACATTTGGGAAAATTCATCTCTTTATTTATTTGCCACTTAATCTGTCGATGCAATATTGCTAAAAAAATGTAAGGAAGCAGAAAAATCTATGAAATAATAAAAATATATTTCATCCTATCTAATAAGTTAACTTATAAGTCTTTAACTTATAAGTTAACTAATAAGTCTATAACTCATAAGTATCTAACTAATAAGTAAACCAATAAGTCTTTAACTATGTTTTTACATTAAACGCACTAACAACGCTGAGGCGAGTTCCGGAAGACCACGATTTTTTGGCCAGTGCTGATGTCGAATATATTTGATTCGTTTTGGCTGGTTCCGATCATCTTGGAATCCACTTTCCCAAATTCTATTTAGTCTTCTGAAAATTCCTTTAGTTTTAACATTTGTCCTTCAAGGGGAATAGGAGCGGACATTGTTCGATGAGGCTGTAGAATCATTGGAGCTATTAGCTTCCATGCGAATTGAAACGAAGAGTTTTCCATCTCTATGTACTTGAAAGTTGTTCAAAGTATTTTTTACAATCTGTTTAAAGGCTATAAAAAATAACACAAAAGCATGTAATAATAAATCGGAAATGCAAAATAATGAATAAATATATCCAAAAACAATTCATTCCTAGAAATAAACATTTTTAAAACAAAATTCAAAAGAAATCAATAGTATTTAATTTACCATGGGCTATTATCTCTGATGGAAACCCCTGAAACAGCTGCACAACCATGATTACAGATTGATCTGCAGTGAAATCAAAGCTGTTTTAGGTAAAGATAAGAGAAGGATGATCCACTTGCAGCACTGGTTGCCTCCGAAGACGTTTCAGTTTCAGAGCGAAAGCGGAATTTGAGGTATGATAGATCCAATTATGACCCATTGTTAACTATTCAATTTTCATTATCCGAAGTTGTGTATTTTAGTTTATATGTACATTATGTATAATATGAAAACGCTAAAAGCGATAAGGGTTGGCCGTATAAAGAAAAGATCTGGCAGCCCGAAGCCGGCACAAAAGATTTGATACTGTAAATATCCTTTTCCACCCAAGAACTAGACTGATTCATATAACGTAGGGAACAAAACCTAATGTAATCTCAAAAATGAGGGTTCTTGTGTGTGCCAGCAAGGAGTGGGTGGTTTTTTCCAGGTTCCTATAAAACTAGGCGATTTTAGGAAAATATATGGTCACACCCTCGTTGTGAAATTAATTAAATCTTTAAAATAGAGTATAATAAATAAATATAGAGAACAAGAAAGGTGTATTTATGGGAGTAGATGGATGGAAACGTGATTTTTCAGTTATTTGAATAGGTTTTATGGTTTATGACCTTTTCTTCTCGTTTTCTCTTCATCCTACCTTTGGTCTCTATGTGAACCCTTATAGATGGCATTTTTGTTGTAGGTAGTTTAAATACACTTTGTTTTTCGTCAAACTTAACAATTTTCATCTCCCGCTGACTGTCGCAATAGCAATATTTAACTATTTTAGAATAGAAATTATATGTACAAGTTGGATGACCCAGCCCAAATTGATAACAAAAGTTCCTAAAAGCGAATTTTGGCAAGTGCTTGAGGTTCCTCGCCAACTTACCACTGTAACTAGCAATAACCAATTAACCCCTAAAAATGTGTAAACTAAAATAAAATGAAAAAAATCCATAATTATCTGGGTTTTTTTATTGATGTTATCAAGCATTTATCAATTAACATTTTGGATATTCGAGAATTATCAAAAAGGTTAAAAGAAAATGTTTAAAATTTAAATTATGCAAACCTACTATCGGTATCCTAACAGCTTCGTATTAGAAGAATTGTTTTTATCTTATAAGACTGTTTTGGACCCGGTCTCCGGACAAGCAATGACTAATAACGAAATAATTTTTCTCCTATGGAATTTAAGTTAAGGAAACCAAATATTCTCAGTACACAGACACAGACCGGGTACAATCCATCGATTGGGTCTACCATAACTCTCCTAATACCGAAAAAAATATATGGTGATTGTATGTTCATCATAAAAGGATTAGTACAAGGAATTTACTAGGAAAATAGAGTTACGGAGCTGCTAGTGCTGCTATTTATTTTGAATTGAGTGTCACCTAATAAATAGATCGAGCCCATTTGGACTGTTATCGGATAATTATAGTCAAAACCTACTAGGAGGAGGAAAGACAGTAGGAAGGGGCAAGACAGTATGAATACAAGCTTTACTTATTCCAACAATCATTCCGGATGTAACAACAGCACAACTATCGATCCAAGCTTCCAAATTTCTGTCCTCATTCCGCTTGGACCAGTTTTAATTTTTAAAACAAATTATGCTTAAAAACATCACTTCTTCATCCACACATAATAATCTGACTGAAAACATTTTTATTCATTTTTGGCAGTTTACGACTTAATTGTTCTTCGTCCTCGTGACCTTAAAATTTATTTCGTGGAATTGGCTAAATACTTAATACCCAGAATAAGATCAGTAGCACAAATTTTGTATTAACTGAAAAAGATAGTGCTGTCATCTTCCCATTCTGAATAGCAATTGCACATGGCACTCAGTTTGAGTTCGTTTTTCAGTAAGTGAGGTTGGTTTTACTCTTTTGTAAGAAAATGACGCTGCATCTGAATAATATATTTGAAGAGACCCGCATGTTGGAATGGCGAACGAGTGTCTAAGCCTGCAACGATGTAGCCGATAAATTTTTTTTATTGAGTGCTTCATCTTGTTGTAATGTATCTAGATGCAACATTCTTACATTCCTCGGTGGGGATGTAATCGAGAAGAATTGGCTGACGGTTCCAGCAATTTCTTTCGTCACGATTTCTATAATCAAGGGAACGACATATTAATAGAGAAGAAATAAACTTTTGGGAATATATTCAATGATGACATCGTCTTGATGAAATTTGGGTGTAATACTACCTCTTATCGTGCATAAAATGTAACATTTTCCATCGGCATCTTGAATGACGTATGAGTGAACAGTGTAACGATATTTATTAAGCCGAATCGACCGGAGTATGAATACACACAATATCGTACCTTTTGGCTAATTAATTTCCTCCGATAAGTTTGCTACTGCTTCTCTCGATTACGAAAACCTTATTAAAACAAAAGCATACATAATAGACTAAGATTCGCTATTTAAAAATTCAAGTAATATGATTAATAGGTTAACATAAGAATCAGAGAAAAACTCGATTACACTTTTAAGTTCGTAATTCGAATATGCCTTTTACATCCTTTTACACCTCGTCTTCAATCAGCTAGAATAGCAACAATGTAAATAAGGAAAATTTGCCCCTGTTCTTATCCAACACGTGAAATGGCTACAGTCACCAACTAAAAATCAATCTAAAAAAGATTTGGTGTGCTATTATTTTAGTTGGGATTGTGGGATAGAGGCTAAATAATTTCCTCTTGTTATATACGTATTCCATAACCGAAAATAGATGAAGCATTTTAAACAGATTTAACAAAGAAAGAACAAATATTTAATATACAGTACAGTAATAATATTACAAGTTTTAAAACCCAATTTTGGTAAAGCAAAATATTTTATGAGAAATAATATGCATTTATGAAAATGGTAGTATTTTGGAGTATGCTCAAAAGCATGTTTTTAAAATTGGTGCAAAGCATTTATTTATCATGTTATTGCCGCCTTAAATTAATTCTCATACTGATTGACTGTTTGAAAATATATTCGTAGATTCGAACCATCGATCAATAAATTCTCAGCTGAGTTCTCTAACCACTGTAACATACAGGGATTTAGATTTTAATTTGTTTTGAATATCATTGTTGACTGTTTTTTTTTTAATGTGCAAAATATTTAACCTTATGGTATTCACTTGAGATTATTTTTTCGTTTTTGAGAGGCTTAAATAAATACGAACTTTGTTAAAACAGAATTTGTCAAAAATAATGTTGCTACTTTGTCTGGACGAGCAAAAGAGCATGAGGGAAAACACATAACCAAGTGGGAGGATCATACATTCATACATCATTTTGTCAACAGGTAATATAGATAAACAAATTAAAAACGATTAAGGGGTTCCAATTGGAAACTGTTTTAAAACTTTAACATCTTACATTAAGATTTTACAATTATTATTAAAGATTTTATTATGTACTGATTTTTGAATGCAACATAACAATTTTAAAATGTCACTCCACTTACATCTTAAATGTTTAAGTAAGAATTAAATACTAGAAATGTCCCCGATTGCTACCTTATACTATGGCGTTGTGACTCAACTTAATAAAATTGTTATCGCAGAGGATTTTAACATGGTCTTGCATCCGAGGAAATTGCACACAAATTTTTTTGTGGCAAGTCAAATCAATTGTGGCTGACATGAGCGAGCCAGAAAAAAATTGAAGTTGGCTAAAACGATTGTGTGTTTCATGCTGGATATTATGTCATTTCTGGACAATCTTAAAAAAATTGTCCAACAGCCTACCACTCTTGGATGATGGCCAGCAACAGTTATCAAACCTCATGAGAAGTTGCCCGTTCAACTGAAAACGTTTTAACACTGCAAGAGTCAGAACAAGAAAAGGGAGTTTTGAGAAATTTCCGTCGACAAGGTAATTTTTTTACCCATCTTTCTCATACACAAGCTTGCCTTAAGCTTACAAATATTTGAAACGTTTTATTTTCGTTTAGTTCAACAAGAAAATGGTGCTGGCTTATAATGGTGTTGCAGGGGCCGTTGTCAAAATTTAATGGGGCTTTGATTTAGGGAAACTAAATTATTGAAATCGATTTCAATGTATTTTAAAAAAATAAATTATAGGGCTTTAATATTTTAAAGATTGAATTCAGCCCTATTTCCTTATCATCCCTGGAAATCTCAAGCATGTTTATCCCCCTAATGAAATTTTTCGTAAAGTGCATGGTGTCTCGTCCACTAAAAACTTATACATGATGAGTTAAATTTGTTAAACAACGTACTTCATATTTGTTGAAAGGATTACAGTTTCTGGTTCCACAGCTTTCTTCTCCTTCGGTAGATCAGGATGACACCCGAGTGGTCGAAGAAAAGATGATGGTAGAAACCTTGTACTTTTTCTTCTTGAAAAAGAGCCTTATATTAACAAAGAAAACAAGTTGTTCAGTCTCCTTTCTGGGCCGGGAACGCAGATCATAAGCTATTGCATTAGCCATCCGCACGCACGGAGAAGCGGAATGTTTTACTTGCTGTCGCTCATCGTTACCGCAAGAAATGTTACGTGTAGCATCTATATATATAGGTTATTTCTTACCCATATAAAACGTACATTATAGCTATATTCTAACAATTTTAATTATATTTGAACATTATTACATTTATTTTAACTTAGTTATAGAACGGTTATGTTTTTAAATATAACGTTTACCTACTTTAATATGTCCTTAAAGTCAAATTTGAAGCAATAATTTTTTTGGAATTTAATAGGGGTGCGCGAAAAAAATTACTTTGAAAGTGGTGCGAAGAAAAAAAAGATTAAGAACCCCTGTTGTAAGCCCTACTAGTATACATGATTTTTTTTAAATAACTTGAGATATCTGAGAGAAATTAAGATTTATGTCAATAAAATGAGATATCTTTGAGACATTCAAATGCTATTTAAGTAAGCCATGACTTTACTCTAGACCAATAACTTAGCGACAAAAATCAGATATCTTATGGATATCTTAAGAATATATTATAAGAGAAAAGGTCCTAAGATAGTAACAACACTTGAAACTATCTCAAAGATATCTTATAGCTATACTGTGCTTACAGGGCAGTAACAAATCCATAATTTTTCGGTTGTTCTTAATGAGACACGTAGCCAATCGATTTGTTGATAATGTACAAAAATATAGAGGAAAATGAAGGAGAAATAGGACTGGGGGTGGAGTTTTGGACCCCCAGTCTGGCACCCATAAGAAAGGAACGATAAGCAATCACAAAGTAAAGAACGAATGAATTTGGGAAGATCAGAAGAACAAAACATGATAGGAACAAACTCTTTTGATGGGTGGTAAGTTTTCCTTTAGCTGTTGCCAGATCTTTGATCTGACTGCCAAGATAGCCAAGCTCCCAATCTGGCCGCTAAGCTGCCCGACTTGGTCGCCAATCTGCCCAACCTGGTCGCCAAGTTCACCGCACTGTCACTGTGGGTCGGATGGAAGTCCACAACAAGGCCAACCCCGAGGCAGCCACCAAAAGAAAAATTGAATTTTTTTAAAATTTGAAGGCAAAAAAGTGGTAAACAAATAGAAACTAGAAAAATCACCTTTATCATAAGACTTGTAAATGTGAGGGAAAGAAGTCGTGTAATGGCAGTTGACTCGTCGTCGTTCAAAGTTGGGTATATGTCAATATTGCTTCTTTCAAATCATACAGCTATACCGCCAACAATAAGGCCGATCCAACAGATTTTCAGAAACGCGGTAATCACTATCGAATGAGTGAAACAAAAAAAAAGACCAATTGCAAACACACGTACAGCATAATAGATAATACACGACATTTTCTATAACAAAATAACGGTGGATTTTCATTTTAAAGGATTCAAAGAAAGGGTGATATTCATAGAAAGTTTGGCACGTGGAAAAGCTTCAGGCTGAATTGGCTTATCACCTTAATACTTGTAGAAATTTATCATCCCTAATTCACTAAAAGATTTCGTGAGGTTACGAATAACGACGAAAAAATGAACGAAATATACAGATAAATAATTTCAACAGATTACTGAAAAAAAATTAACCACTCATTATTCTTTATGACGAATTAGCTGAGATTGTCCTTTTTCTGCTATTAAGCTGCCGATCCGTTTGTAACTCTGTTGCCTCATTTAACTCTTTTTTCCGCTGACCTGCATACCCAATTAAGCAAAAACACTGACAGAGGGACTGGTCGATTCCAACTTGCTTATCGCTATTATAGACGTAGGACGGCCGACGGCACTTATACAGCCTAAACGTGGTCGGCGGACGGCAGTAGTCTGTCCGGAACTCCGGATAAATCTTTCGTTAGATGCCGCTTTTTATCCACTCTAAACAACTGTGATTATGCGATCTCCTTTCCTGTTTTTCCTGAGGCCCGAGCAAAGATGTGAACTAAAAAAGATCATTTTTAATCGATTTTTTGGTGGTCTATTTGTTACTTCGCTTCGTTGCTTCGAAAGCTTTTTTTACGTCCGATAAATAGGGAACCAAACTTTGCACCTTAAAATAAATTCATCTCTGTACTGAATCAACAATGACTGCTACGTGATTTAAATTGTAAAATAGGAATTACTATTTCAATAAATCCTTATTATTATTGTTAAGCAATAAAATTTTCATTAAAAAGATTGATATAAATAAGTATTGATATAAGCAATTAAATCAGAAATAGTGTTTTTGTTTTCGCATGCTCACTCCGGATTCAACTTACTCTGTTGATTCGACTTTGCTCTATCATTCGGCGAAAAGTTCGTAAATTCTTGGCTTTCGATAACGAATCACTATTTTTCTGAAATAAATCAAACTCTGCAATCAACTTTAAACAATTTTTTTTTTAAAACCATCTTAAGTCTTCATAAGCATTTTCTAGACTGAAGCACTGATAAATCGACTTTGACAAAATCAAAACCGGTTCCCATGTTTTCTGAAGCTAAACCATCACAGCATTTTTAAAGTGAGAAATGGAATGATGGTTCTACCAAACTTTTCTACCTCTTAATTATCTCTTAAAAATCTCTTTGAACTCATTACAAAAATCGTTTTCCACCTTTTTTTTTACAAAATCCAGTGTCCAATGCTTGATTTTGAAAGATATGAACCTTATCTAACGTTATCCGCTTTGATTCGATTCAACACATTAAATTAATCAGATCTGATGGTGTATTCAAGAGGTTTTTGAACTGTGGGTTTCCAAAACTTCCGTAAGCTGACTCTTTATCAATTAAAAGAAATTTACGTAAGTATACTACAGGAAATCATTTTTTTCAGAAATTGTAGGAGAGCTCATAAACTTGTTTAGTTGAAGAAGACATTTTAACTAGTAATTGAATCAACCTTTGAACAGTCACCAGTTCAAATTTTCTTTCTCTATTGATATTCATTGTGCCCAAGATGTCCTTGGCTTTTTCTAACATCCACTCTCCTTAATTTGTTTATTCTGTTGAGACCTTTATAACCATATTGTTAGCGAGGATGTCTGCGAAACAAATCCAATAAAACAAACAATACTTGATCCCACGTCAACATGTGAAAGCGAGAGAAATTTAATTAAATGGACACCAATAAGAATTTAAGAAATCTGCGTTAAAAGTGATAATTAAATAGACACAGCTATAGAAACTATAAAAATTGAGAAACCTATATTATCCTCAAGTTACAGGATTGAGATCACTAGCTTGCGCTACATCATTCATAATTCCTTTAAGAACTAGCGCTAATTCCAGTTTGAGATCAAAGAGACGTCTAAGATCTTGCTGGGCCGTCCATTCGTCTTCCCGGTCCCACAGTTTCAGGTACACTGTGATCTTCCTCAGAATTGGTGTTGGGGCCTGTATTGGTGGCATTTGGAGTGGGCGGCTTTCTACCAGTGTGAGGGGATAGTACAGGTGCGAGACCTCTAAAATCTATGATATCTCCTTTTCAGAGAATGATACAACAATGTAATTAGGAAATCAATCGGTTCACTCATCTTTTTGTATTGTTAAAATGATTTATTTTTCAAAATGCATCTAATTAACACTTTTCTTTTTTTGTCTGTACACTTCTTCGAGCTGCTTATTATGCTGGGCTTCTCGATCTGCTGGAGTAAGAGGTTTCAAGTTTGGTGTAAGGTTGGCCTTGATTTTTATTCAAACTGGCAGCGAGCATGAGTTTTGCTTTCGTTTCAAATAGTTGAGTTGCTTTGAGACAGAAGAGGAATGCTGTTTCTGATGTGTCGCCAATTCATTCGCACTCTAGTTTGATCAGCTCGGTGAAAACGTTCTGGGTGTTCGTAGTTGCAGAAGCTTTGGTTCAACTATTCGGTAGCTTACTGAACTAGCGGGTGAAGCAAAGGGGGGCCTGATTGATATTTCTACTCCCTTTATTCTTCTCTGTATTAGATTCAGCTCCCATCAACTCAATTATGAAATAGAGAAAGTGATCATAAAAAAACTTCAACAAGGAGTTTTAAAGTATCAACACATGTATAAGAAGACAAAGATGATGGAAAACTCTTTTTTTCTTCTTCACAATACATGTTGTTTTAGGAACAAATAGGTTTTATGCTAGAATTCGATATTTCAAAATTAGAAGGCATCTATCTCAAGGTAAAAAGGTTAAAACAACTTTAAAATAAAACACCAAAGGTACGGTCGATTATGTTAACAAAAAGCGACTTAACCTTTCCAAACAGAATTTTGAATTCGATTAAAAAAATTTTAAACTTCCAAACTGAAACCATCTCACCTCCATTCAATTTTAAAACAATGTAAGTTAAGTAGGTTTGTTAATAGAACACAAAGACGACTAAGACGTGTTATACACTGAAAATTTCTAAGAAAACAATTTTTGTTTATTTCGTTCAAATATTGACTAATCTAAGCTACCTAAATTCATTATGAACCACACAGGTAAATGTTCAATCAGGGACAATAAACAGGAGGACGAGCAACATTCGTCTACTCGACGTTTCGTTTGCTAAATGTCAAATCAATAAGGGGCAGTCAATTTTCCCGCTTGACGGTGCTGCCTATCCGGCTCTGGCGTTAAAATATATGGCAGAGGCACAGAGCTTATGTATTAAAAAGGAATATTCTGGGCCCAATTAGGTTAAGGAGGTTAAAAATTAATTTCCAACACATCTAAAGAATTGTGATTCTCAGCGAACAAAAATCTTGAAAGTATTTAAAATGTTTTTAAATTTGAATGTAAAAAAATACAAAAGCTTTCTGCACATGATAGAAAAGCGCTAAAGCACATAAAAAATAAAATAAAAATGAATGAAACACTGTTGATCAGCCGATCAAATTTTTATTAACTTTTCGAGTAATATTTCTTCTTATGAACAAAAATTAAATGGAAACTTGAAAATTATATTGGTACACAACCATTTTGGCATATTTGCGATGCGCCTGCTGTTTCTCTTTCTGCTTCCGAAGCGTACCATTTTTAAAAAGCTTATTAAGAAGGATGGAAGCTCCAATGCACTCAAAACTGGCTGAACGCCTTAAATCTAATTACGCTTTATTGAAAGCTTCGTGAACGAAATTTCAGGCCGCGTCTTAAAGTAAATTAGGTTACTAGATCATTTATGATTATCATCCTAAAATATATCAGTCCTTGTTATTTCTTTATTATCATTTTCATAAAAAAAATCCATAACAGTAAAAGATGATTTTTTTTTTGTGGGGAGTCTTTCTTCAATAAACTAAAGCTGATGGAAAATGGGATTAATATAGGCGACATTATTTTCAATTTCAAAGCTATTATTTAAAAAAAATTTGCACAAGTAACATACAACCTTTTTTAAATTCAAATTATCTTCTATCGTATTAAGGTTTGGGCTTGTTTAATATAGGTCCTTTATCTAGAGCAAAATATCAGGTGCAATAGCAATATACCAGTTTTTTCTACATGTTTGTTTCAAAATTTATTTTTTATTTAAATTTGTGTGGCTTGAAGAAAAATGAAAAAATGTGAATTTCATAAAATTAAATTTACGTTTAGAAACCTCTCATGTTCAGAAACATGTTTCTATTATGGGTTTTGATTTTTAATTTTTAAAAAAAAGGTTGCTATCTTAGCTCCGCTCACTTTATATTTTTAAATTAATAATTTTCGGCAATGCAAGCTGATTACACATACAGTCCGATATGTTGTAGAAGCACCTTATAGAAGGAATTTGTTTCCTCGTGGGAAATAAGTTAATAGGTTTTGCTGAGCAGCTTACTGTTATGAATTTGAAATTATTTTTAGATTTCGTCTTAAAAGCTTTAAAGCTTAAAAACCTCTTTAATATTAAATGCGTGGGATCTGGCGGGCTTCACAATCTTTGTGTCCTTTAATTACCAATTTATATATAATTTATAATAACTTTGGCACGAGAAGGCTCTATCATACAAAGATTTCCAAACAGCTCGTGGAGCACTCAGGATAGTTTATCCCGGCTTCGTAATAAAAAAATATTCGGGTGGTAAAAAATAGTCTAAGTAGAAGAATACGGAAGAGGGACTGAAAAACAGCTCTTATTATCTTATTAAAACAGTGCCAAAGATTTTGATTTAGATGCCTTGGAAAAAAATTTGAGAGATAAATTTGGAGGAAATTACAGAACTTAAATGTGTACACAAAGACGAATATTCTCCTCTTTTTGCGACGAGAAGAGTTAATCCTCACCAGTTTATTCTCATTTATATGAAACCAGACATCATTATTTTATTTTTCAAAAAGTTGAAAGAAAGGTTGCAAAAAATATTTGAAATAATTGAAAAAATGTGTCTTCGGAAGTAAAAAGACTCCCCATATTAAAAAATGCCATATGATTGGAGATTAAAAATTGTTTGTTCATTTTTGATCTCTTAAGTAAAAGTTCCAATGACTTATGGTTAACGGTTCAAGCGCTATGTTGATCTCACCGAGTGTGAAGTTAAGGAGAAAGTGTTTGGATATAATCTTTTTAAGGAGGATTCTCTAATAAAGCGTTGTCAATGAGAGGTGGGTGGATAGTGGAAAAATAATTTGCAAGCTCATTTGGGAGACCAACCTGGCCAACCTGGCCACGTTTGTAACCTACTTTTAAATCCAACATCTCAATTCTGGATGAAATCTTTGCCCGTTTGAAGTTCCACCCGAAAATAATCGGCGTGACTAAATAAATGACTCGATCAAGAAAGCTCAACAAGGGTAATGAATTAATCAGAAAAATTGACAACAAGAAATAGAGGTGCCAAATAATTCTTGTTATTAGGTACCATCACACTCAATTCATCAAACTTTTACCAAAATGCATGCATATGCCAAACTTGTTTCTAGCAGGAAGAAGCAAAATAGAAATCTCATGTTACATCTGATGCAACGACGCTGGGTTCTTCTAAAAACTAGACACTCTTACCTTACACAATAATAATATGCACAAGTTATTGTCTTCTAAATCCAACCCTATCCTGTCATACTCTTCGTTAACTAAACCCCAGCAAAATCAGGAAGAGTCCTCATCTTCTCTTCGTGCTCGAATGTGATAACGAAAAGGAACTTCTTCCACCACCGATTCATGTGAGTAAGATTCATAATCTACATCACAAAAAAGATTCCAACACTACCCTTTCCCAAAAAAGAAATCGACTAACACTTCTCTGCCGTCTTCATCGAATGCCAAGCCTGTGAAGATAAACAACTTCTGAAATTTACTCTTAAATAAGCGACAGGAAGCTAATGTATTTTTAAATTATTGTTTCAATAATTAAATTCAAGCTGTTGGTCGTTGAAGGCACTTGCAAATTGCTTTAGAAAGGAACCTTATTCTCCTCGATAGCGATTTTTATATTTCCTTCCCATCTTCTGTAGCAGGGTGACTAAGCTTATTAAATTTTGTTGCTCACTAATGGGCACTAATGGGGGTTTGTTTGAGATGGTTATAAATTTTGTCAACGATCAAATTGAAAAAAGAGAGAAAAAGAAAAAAAGAGCCAAAAATAATTTTCCATTTCTTCTAACTTGTTTTTTTTAAACCATGAAATTGTTTCAACTCAAAATTTTTTATAGTATAAAGAATGCATTTAAACGTGTCTACCCATTAAAAAAAACAATATCTTTTCTTTTATAGATTAGCAAAAAGTTTTACTAGAAGTCCGTCTATTGCTGTTAAAAAATAGATACTTAAATTTTTTTCCTTTTTTTCTAGGCTGGAAAGCTGTTTAGTGGAAAATCAAGCTATTTGTTAATTGCTATTCACATGACACATTTTAGTTAGAAAAGTTAAGTAAATACAAACTTTATTCATTACAGTTTCAAACAACTAATAATTTGAATTTCTGAATTTATTTTGGTTGTGAAATTAATTTGTCACATTTATGGTGTCTTTGTATGATATTATTTCATTGTTTTATTTTTACCCGCACCAATTATTTCGGTACACAAGTTTTTAAAATAATTATTAATTTTAAAAGATAATTTTTGAAATATTCTTATTCTATTCTAATCGTGTTTCCTTTTTAATATTTGAACACGTTTTTGAAATATTAAAAATTAATAGTTTACATTTTTATCAACTTCAAATTTTGGTTTTGAAAAGCAACAATGCAACATGGATTTTCTGATACATACAATGTTGCTTTTTCTTATATATGTCTCTAAATGGACATCGTCCAAGAGGTTTCGTAACTAACGTAAGTTGAAAACCGTTTTATTATAAGGTATCAACATGGTAAATAGGGCATGTACCACTTATGAGTGTTTTCATTTTTTCCATCTTTGGCCCTAAAAAATATCAATATTTTGGAACTTCCCATGGACAGCCGATATCCAGTAAGGTATTACAGTAAAACACATGGGGTCATAATCAGAAAGGGTACGTCCAGACTACATTAAATTTTTTTTGTTTCTGTGACAGCAGACAATAAAGGTGGCCGACCCCCCATCCGTATACGAATTAAAGACTACCTTTTACACCGGAATTCGTTTTGTCTCGCTCCTCCTTCGATTGAATTTTTCTAACCCTAAACCCTTTAGATAAAACCAATTTTTTTTCTTCGACGCCATGGCTCAAGCAACATTATTGTAATTTTGAAAATCGCCAGGTTTGTACTGATAAGATATTCGTTTATGGATAGATTTTACTTGCGTTGTATTGGATTTAGTATTTTTGGGAAAACCGAGAGAAGTGTTTAAAGTAAGAAAGTACGTAATGCCGCGTTTAATGGTTGAGTACAAAAACTATTATAGCAAGTGGTTAGCATGATTATATTTTCACTTGATTTAAATTGAAACTTTTCTTATTCCCCTTTTCGGTAAATTGGTAATGTGAAATCATTTATTTCTACATTCAGTTATTTATTCTATTCTTACGCATCCAATTTCCATATTTTCCGCCAAATTGTGCGCCTATTTTAATGTAACGTTATGTGGGTTTTCATTTTCTCATATTTGTTAACTTTTTATATTTAGTTTACTTTTAAGAATTTCACTTGCAACTTCGGTCAACCTTCTATATAAATATTTGACTAAACAAGGGTATTGAAAGATAAACATTTTTTACTTCAACAGAAAAACTTTGTGTGTGAACATATCCTTAAAAAAATTATATATAACTTTAAAAGAAATATTAATATACCGGATCAGCAAGTCCCTTACTTGATTAACTAAATAATACATTTGACGGTGAGAATAATGTGATCTCACAGCTTATCACCAAATTACATACATTGAGAAAAGAAGATATTGCAAACATCCACTGATAATGAAGCTCCGCCGACCATTCAAACGCCCGTCTACGATTAATAATATAGAACAAGGCTACCTTACTAATTTGAAATGCAATTACCATTAGAAATCTATCGCAATTATAAAACATAAAATTTAAAAATTCTTGTCGTAAGATCCCTTTTGATTATTGATCTCCTAAACAAGTTTTGGACCAATCTGATGAAATACAACAAACTTTAGAACGAATTTGCATCTAGCATTTTAGAACCTATTCATGGTTTCCTGGAGCTGATAACCAGCCTGTCGATCTTGGGTCCATACTTTCCCTTAAAGAGTCGATGCTATCGGTCGGTGACTCGGGGTCTAAGTGACATAGATGCTCTTCTTGTTATGTTTTTACGACCAACTATCTTGACCACTAATTGACAAGACATATTATTCTAATCTAATGATTCCAAAGCTTGTCATGATACAGGTCTTAAAGGTATAAAAAATTATTTCTTTGTGTGAGAAACTTTCTTAGGAAAGGCTTTAACTGTGTTTCAATTTTTTTCGAATTTACATAAGGACTTGTAGCTTGGTAGTGTCAATCGGCATGCTGCTGTTGATTGTATGGGGCTTAAGCCTACTTAGGAGTATTTAAAAGACTTGTCCAAGTATGGAACGCATCTAGAGAAAAACTGTGGTTTGGTAGAGTTTGGGTTTGCTAAAATCAAGCCTCCAATCAAATGGTGCCCAATTCCAGTAGGCTCACGCTGAAAGCCTGTTTGGTGTTTGGGTGGTTGGCAAAATCGGAAAAGATGGTATCTTAAATGTAATTTAACGACCATAATATTTATTACTTTAAATTAAAACTGTATTCTTATTAGATAATTGCTAATTTTGAGTATTCATATCCAACTTGAATATTTAAACGTCAACATCGAACGAGGAGGTATTTTAGTGCTAAACAAAAAACGCAGGACATTGAAGTTAACAACTCTAATTTGCGAGTATTTGAAAGGGCTATGGAAAGGGGTTTCGCCTTCTTAAGTTATGAATGACTGATCAGCTTGATGAAGATGGATGCCATCAAAAAGCTGATTTTCAATGTAAATTTACTTATGAGTTTCTGAAATATTTTTAAAAGTGTGCCCCAGTGTTGTCATATTTCTTGATCTCATATTTTGTAAATTTATCAGGATTTTTCTTAAACTTTCATAATAGTTTGTTTACTAGTTAGCCTAACTCACAAATTTTTCTGAAAAAATCTTTCGCAAAAAGAATGGTTCCACAAACCTCTCCATGTTCAAAAATGCAATATGCGAAAGTCTGCTTAAGTTAGATAGCCACGAGTGCCCCGACACGTATTTTGTAAAATAGAGTGCAAAAAAAAATAAAAAATACACGCCAAAAATGAGAATTTTTAAATTGTTTTAATTTCGCATTTTAGGAGTAAGATAAGAAATCTTTTATTTATTATTTTATTTAATAGTTATTTAAATAAAAATAATTCGGACAAAATTTTTCCATTGAGGAAAAAATCATGCCAAATTTGATTGAGCTTGCCGATTATTAAGTGGGTGACAGCTAAGATGTATATGCATATACATGCTTATTTTTTGTTAAAAAAACAATTTTGTATGATTTAAATCTTAAATTTACCATGTTAAAACAAAGTCATAAATAAAAAAATAATACAATAGATTATTATAACTTATATGACAGGGAGGCATTACAAAACGTTCCTATTTTCTTAATCTTTAAATGATGAAAACTAGAAATCAATAAAAAATTAATTCAATTCATAAAAAGTCTTTAATCTTTCCTCCTTGAAACAAAAAAAAAACGGAAACGGAACTAAAAAAATCTAAAATTGAAGGCCGTTGCTAAGATTGTATCCAGAAAATCTTTTCAGCATTAGATATTAACATATCGATGGCAGATCCAAGTACTGTGTTGCAGAATTTGTTAAATTGAATATAGATCTTTTTCAATTTTCTCGTGATCTTTTTACATCGACACAACGTCTTTTTTGTTGGAATATAAATCTTCACACGCTTATGAATTTTTTAATTAAAACATTCCGCAAGGCATAGAATATATTGTAAGTTTTATTAAAAAAGATACAATAACGCAAGGAGGTAATAATTTATAAATTGATATTTCTTTCATTAATAGTGCTAGAAAAAAAGTGGAGAAGCCGGATCTTACCTTTTAACCATCCCACGAGCTTGAAGGTATCACCCACTCAAAAATCTACCCGCCAATTAGCAAACCTGTTGAGTATCAAGAGAAGCTCTTCTTTTTGTGCGATACGTGCGTTTTTTCTGCGTCTGCACAGAACGAAAAGTTCCTGGTTTTCCAACAGGTTCGCTAGTAGGCAGGTAGAAATTCGATGGGGAAGAATCCTTCAACCTCTTGTGCCCAGAGGTACCTTTTTTCAGGTTAAGACTCTGTTACTCCTACACTCAAGCAATCGGAGAATATATTGAGCGTTGTCTCATATCCGTGCTTTGAAACAATAGAACATACTGCCCTGTAAGCAGAGTATATCTGTAAGATATCTTATTGATGAATTGAATTGGACTGGATTTTAATCTTAAGATATCGCATAGCTATCTCATGAATAACTAATTGACAGTCTATATGGTGGCTTATAAGATAACTTGAAGATCTCTTAATAATTTAAAATTGAAATCAATAAAAAAAATTTAAAAAATTAAATTTCTTCCCTCTCCGCCCTCCCTGTCTCACTACCGTACACGACACCACGCTCAGTTTCACAGAGATACTGTACCGGCAGTGAGATTCGAACCATTAACCTTCAGCATGAGACGCTTAGTCCACCGAGCTATGGCCGGTGTACAATACATGACATCAAACATGTATTTATATTGTAAGCCGTACCAGTATACATGAATTTATTTTTATTTTTTTGAAAAATAACTTGAGATATCTGAGAGAAATTAAGATTTATGTCAATAAAATGAGATATATTTGAGACATTCAAATGCTATTTAAGTAAGCTATGACTTTACTCTAGACCAATAACTTAGCGACAAAAATAAGATATCTTATGGATATCTTAAGAATATATTATAAGAGAAAAGGTCCAAAGATAGTAACAACGCTTGAAACGATCTCAAAGATATCTTATAGCTATACTGTGCTTACAGGGTGGTCATTTGACTGAATTAATTTTGATTCCTGGACCTGGATGAGGTCGAACAGAAGAGTTACTTGCTTTTATGGGTAATTGAATAGCAAAACGGACGGCCGAGGAAGTAGTACCACAATACCATGTTGTTAAGCTGATTTGTAAATAAAGACATTTGTACATATTTAATAAAAATATCCTTATTGTCCTCCTCAAATGTTAAACGGTTTGTTTTTAATTGGAACGGAAGTAGAGAATTTTTTATAAAGTAGTCACGGGGCTGATCAAAGGTAGAGGTAATTCCATGGTTTGTTGGATCACACTGTAAGACGACAATCTGCAACCTCTGCATTTCGTGATTGTCGCTCATTTAATTAAGACATAAATTTATTAAGACATAAATTAACATTAATTGCATAGAAAATTGGGTTGAGGTATTGTTGTCAGATACGCTCGTACCAGTTCAAAGCAGTCGTCAAATTTCCAACAACCACAACATCTGGAATTGGGGGGAATTTTCCACTTGGGGGGTTAAGAGCTTGGCCAACGTAATGTCCAACCACACACAATCCAACAACCGTAAGCACTGAAACAACGTCAAACATCTTCCAAGCCTTTGGTCAGCGCAACTGTTGGTGCAAGGCAGGGTTCACTCTATTGGCCTCGACATCTTTAAAAGATCATAGATTGATGATAATTTTTAAAACTTTAACTTGGAAATGTAAAAAAAATTACCGTTAACTAATCCTAAGCTTATTTGACAAATAAGGCATATTAAATATTTAAAATGTATGAGAAATCATTTCAAAAGAATCATTGCAGATATTAACAAGTCAAAACTGCCAGAAGGTTAGATAATAAAGTTTCAAACGTTTAAATATCAGATCTAAAGTAATTAAGTCCACCTCGAGATTCCTACAACATCATTTTGCCTCCTTCTAAATGGTATGATTGATGTTTTGCTCTCTGATAGGGGTATAGTGTATGTTATTCACTCTGACTGAAGTTGGACAAACTCGATCCATGATTACTCCGATGCACGCTTCAATTCCAGTCTCTTTCGCCTGTATCTTGTATGTATTTACAAACTATATGTAATACGTTTAGATTGCTATTTTATTTTAAGTTGCAGCAGTAAGTGGGCGCTTGTTGGGAGTCTAGAAGTAGTTTAGTAATTTTATAATATTTAAAAAAAAACAAGAAGCTTAATTTTTAACTAATCGAGTTAATTATCTTCACTGTTACCATAATGATATGGGTTGTTCATTGGATTAAGATCCACGTCCAAATTGCATTTGAATAAAATTAAAATATTCCCTTGTAAAAGCCGAAAAACTTAAGACACAAGCATTCGCTGGGCAAAAGAATCTAAGCATAAAGTCTCAAACCAAAACTCAGCCACATCTTTTTTGTCTCGTTTTCCAACTGCCAGTCTAAGACTCATATTCACTCCTCATGCACTATTTTGCTTCAAAAATTTCGTCGAAAGACTAAAATAAAGTCTAAGAACAACTTAATAATTTAGAATCAAAAACACTTCGTATTAATAATGTGTAGCTGTATTAAACAGCTTTTATTAGAATAATAATTTTAAAATTTAATAAAACAACACGCATATGATCAAGAAATGCATTCACTGAGTACATTCCACTCTTTTATCAAACTCAAAATTCAAATTTAAATTCAGAATATACTTTGTATTGAGAAACTATACGATGTAAGACACTTGATTGGTACAATGATTTCACAAACATTAATTACCATAAATTAGGTTCCAAGGTTTAGTTCATATTTTCAAATTTACAAGACTTGAAGAATAGTTTAAATAATATGTAAACACATCTAATGAGTTACACACCTCTTGCTCCATCAGCTTCTATTTGATTTTTATAAGCTTTATCCTTCAATGACTTAAACACATTATTCAACTTCACGTTCAAGTTTCTAGCATTGTGAAATTTCAATTAAATCTCACACAAATTTTTTTGTACTTTTCTTCTTCAACGCATTGCCACCACACCTATATGAAATGTTGATTTGTCTTTGTAGGAGTGAAATCCATGGCTAAATTAAATTCACTTATACCCGCGGACCCCGGTGCAGAGAAGGCAGCCAATAGTTTTGGTTTGACTGACCATTGTCTTGTTCCAGTAGAGAATAAAAATGTTATATCTCAATCAAATGTAATTAAGGTAGAAGCCCCCAATATTAAACTTGAAATAAAAATAATTGATTTGCAAAAAGATTTCATTAAAAAAACGAAAAAAACGCTGACTGGTTTTAGAAAACCATAAATCCACTTTTTGGTTCACGAAGAAAAAAGTTGTGCATTAAGCTATTTCTTCACAAAAAATGTAAATTCCCTTAGGATGTGAATCGCTTCTGGAAATGATGCTTAGACCAGATAAACTCACTTTGGTCCAAATTAGGTGAATTGTTTTTCAATTCCTTCAGTGCTAGTAATAAGAGTTTTGTGTTTTCTTGATATAATTCTATATATTTTTACAAATATCCAAACTCTCATTCAGATTTTGATTGATTTTCTCTTTATCGCTTTTTAATCCTTCTAGTGACGAAGAAAGTGAGTATTGTGATGAAAAAAGAGTCTCTTGTTCATCCATTTTGTTATTTTTTTGTAATTAATTTGAAAGTGTATTATTTATTTTTTTAAATACGTTACTTTACTAGGGACACGTTGACCTTGCCATCAGTTTTGCTAAAATAAAGTTCAACGACCACATATGGCAATACCCAGCATCTGAAGCCTGCTCTGCATTAACGTGATATTTAAATTAAATTTTTATAAATAAAAAGTATAAATTCAATTCGTTTTTTTGAAACTCGCAAAAAATTTTTCAATCGCATTCATCGCTTTAGATGTCATAATCTTTTAAGACTTGAATTGAGGAATTGGTTTTCATTGAAGACATCCGTCCATCCGATTTTACCGATGTATGCACTGTTCGAGATGAGCAATCGGCGGTTCCTGTCATGACCGAGTAAGACCATTTCGGTTTCGATCCTGGTGCAGCTTAAAAAGAAACCGTCTCTTTAATCGAAACAAGCAACAAATATCAATTTTATAATTTGATATCAGTTGTCGGAAACAATCTTTTCAGGAAAGAAAAGCTTTCGACGCTGATTACCTTTTCACCAAAGATTGAAAAAAGAATTTAAAAAGACTTTGCTTGGCCACTGGTCAATATTCCAGAAGGAGGTAACTTGCCTCAAAAGTGGAAAGACCCAACTAGTTAAAAATCCTACACACTATTACTCCCGCGAGATTAAGTAATCTGTTGAAGGTTTCCTCGATTGGATTGATTGTGCCGGAAAAAGGAGAATGCGGGAATTGAAAAAGACTTAGCTTGACAACTGGTCAAGGAAGCGAACTTGACTCGAAATGTTGGAAAACCCAACTATTTTGAAATCCCACCTACAATTGCTCCCGCGAGATTAAATACTCTGTTCTGTTTATTTGCAAAGGACTTAAGATTTTTTTAATTTCAGAGGACTGGCCGAGAGTTTGAAACATTTTTGGATAAAGGGGAGATCGTTAATATAGACAACAGTCTTCTTCACAAGCTTAAAGTGCCTTTCTCGAGAATAATTTCACTAAATCATTCTGAGCTCCTTGTTCACCAAGTACCCCTTATTCATTGATAATATGTGGGTAGGAATAATTGATAAGAAAGTCGGCTTCCAAGCCGTAAATTCAAATAAATTTACAATCAAAGGTAGGGCACCTTATAATGGGCCACCTTAGGGTGCTCTGAAAGAAATCAATAAAACGTTGTCTTTTAGTCGCTGAAGCTGAAACTTTGAAAAAAACATCTGGTTATGGTAACCAAACCGATATTACAAATGAAAAATTGCCAAGTAAAACACACAAAAAGTAACAAGCAACAATGCCAGTTTTATCTAAATCTTCCGAATTTATTATTTTTCCAATCAGCGAGCTTTTTTAACAGGAAACGTTTTTACTTCCAAAATTTATTACAATGGAGTTAACTGTCGGTGTTTTATATACGTTTGCATAATTGTGTGATTGTGTATATGCGTCGTTACTACATGTATTGAAGCAAAAAATCTCCAACAGAAAAAAGGGTTCCTTTAATCCTGTTGGTCGTCAATTTTTTCATCTTCTGGCATCCATTCGTTGTCATCATCTTCATCCTTGTCATCGCCGTCATCATCTTCATCATCGTCTACAGGTTCTATAGCCTTCATCTTCTTTTGATCCTGCTTAAGGGCCCTATTGGCTTCTGCTTCGACAATGAGTAGGGTAGTGTGGTCCTCCTTAAGTTTTTGTAAGCCTTCTGACGCTAAGTATTTGCTGAACTCCGCAGCATCCATATCGTCAACCTTCGGCCGATTCTAATATTTCTCCTCACTTTCAGTCAGATCTTAAATTTAAAAAAAATCACAATTAAATGAAGTTAGTTGAAAATAAAAAAATACTTCATGACTTGCACTTTACAAAAAAAATAACCACCTGGGACGGGTTGGGTTCCGTCGGCATCTACACAGTCAAATATAAAACAAGGAAATGTAGTTAGCAATTTAAAGAGAATTGTTTTAAAAAGAGAGATGTCTTACCAAGAATATGTTAATACATACATACATAATAACATATAAATTATTATATATATTTAATATATGTTATTTATATTTATTGTCATTAAAAAAGTTATATGTTAACCTTAATTTTGTGGTTCAGAGGTTCATTTTCAGGTTCACTCCAATGGTGAAACGACACAAAATTGTTTAAAGATATTTATAACATATAAAGTTACAATAAATATGAAGCAAACTAAACGATCTTAAGAAATGAGAAACGAACTCAACTTATCAACCAAGAAAAGCTGAACCGAGGGAATACTGGGAAAACAATAAAAACAAAAAAAAATTAAACCGGACAGGTAGTTTAATATTTTAGTATAAATGTTAAATTATAAGAATAAAATAAGACACAACTTTTAGTGTTTTAGTTGGCAAACTTATATTACTTCTTTATTTATATATTTATAGTTTCTTTTTTATACTAAAATAGTTAATAAAAAAATTATTGCTCAAAATTGAGTAAATTAAATTAAACAATTGCAATTACAAATTACGGCAAAGTTGTTAAGATATAGCTCGGGCCACACAGCTGATTGGTGAAAAAGTTTCTTCACGTTTCGTTTCCCCGGGTTTCCAGCTTGTGTGACAATAACACTGCTTTTTTTATATCTTTGTAAAATATAATTACTTTTAACCTTTCAGTTTAATCAGTTTAATAACTAATCAAATATTTTTTTTATTTTCTTTATCCTGTTTGCTTATTTAACTCGTCGTTTCATTAATAAATATCCTATGACACATTTGAAAAAGTTCCCCTGAACAACTTGTGGTGCCACTGAAACACGTCCCCCACAAGCCGAAGGGGAGTGGAAATTTAACATTGGGGCTTTATATCTTTACCTTATCTCTGGAGCATTGTAAAAATAATTAGATAAATGACAAATAAAATGACGGCCGGTCTAGACCAAAATATACAATTTATCCATTTATTTAATTAATGCAATAATATCGGTTCAATAATTTGGCCAGAAAAAGAATAAAATGTATTTATTCTTTTACAGTTATTGCATTTTTTTAATTCAGGAAATGAAACTGTAGTTTAACTGGGCAACCAAGACAAGCTCCACTTCCAAATCGACAAAGGGATTCTACCGACAACCCAGATTGTGGAAAATTTTCCATGTGTGTTCTGGAAAATCCGGAAGTGTCAATTTTTTGCTAATTGGTTAATGTATCCCTTCATAAATGCACAATCTTTTCATAAACGCTCAAAATAGGGAAAGCTAATAAAAATGAAAATGTTTAAAAAAGCAAATCACTGTATTTTCTTTTTCTCATATAGCTCTACGTTCTCTTTTTCTGTAGCCTTCATCTTGGCCCTTTATACCTCGATTACTTTAAGAATGAAATGAATGTTTGTTTGTTACTTGCAATAGCTTACCACTTCGTTCATTCCTTTTTGTTGCCCTTTCATGGTTGACAATGGCTGGTTGTAAACAATGAAATTGAAATGGAGCAAGAGGTACCTTTAAATTAATTCATCTCAAGAATGAATACATTTGTTCCTAGCAGTCGTTTTGTTTTACTTGTCAAAACTTAACAAGAGAAATTAATCAGTAAATTGTTACAAATTTATGATTTTATAATTCCCTATCACTATTGAATTGGACGCCTGAGAAATGCATGAATTTAAAAAAAAATGTTAAAGTATAATTTGTGTTTGTTAAGTTAAGAAAAGGCTATAACAAAAAAAATTATGATTCATGGTAATAAAAGAATTTCTTTGACTTTTTCAGCCAAAACTTCAAAAGCAAATTGTCATTGAACGATGAATTTTTTTCTCTTTAATCTTTTTTTAAATTTTGGTTTTAAACAAAAAGCCCAAAATCCCGAGAACTCTGGTTTTTAGTGCAGGACTCCTAAAAAAAACATGACCGCTTTTAGAAGAACGCCGTGTTAATAGCAACGTTAAGTCCTTAAATGTGTCCATTCTCTATTTCCTCACACATCACATTATAAGGTATCTATTACATTTTTTTAAATCTTCTGAATCTATGGTTGAAAGTGCATGACGATCTCAAAAAGGGATTGAGAAGATGAATGTAGAGCAAATATATATATATATATTTATTTCTTCTGAAGAATTACTAGCATATAACTGTAGTACTTCCATAACTGTCATCAATTTGGGTTGTAGTTTTTTGTCTTTATCAACTGATAAACGTTGACTGGTTTGAAATCTCTATTCTATTACACCATATTCTACATTAATGACGTTGTGATAGTTTTAAAGAGACACGAATATTGCATACTGCTCTTTCCAGATACACGAAGGATCGTGATCTTAATTATGGGCTTTTTATTCCAAATTCAACTCCTGAACTAGCGTTGATCATTCTTTTTAATTATATACTTACCTCACAAAACCACATACAAGAGAAACCATATTACATGTGTTATATTGCTATATGACCAAAGACTGGAATGAAATTTGTTTTATACTCTTCTAACTCGTTAACCGTAATTCAATAATTTTGTTGAATGCGAAACGAACAAATATGTATCACAGCATTTTATTAAATAAAATAAAAATGCTTAATCATTAAAACAAAACAAACATCTTTTTGGTTTCATAAGTTTGCTAGTACCCAGAATGGGATACTGGATACTTCAAAAATTTATAATTATTTGAATTCTTAATTTGCAGTGTTTCTTTCGTGGTTCATCGGATCGGAAAAAGTGAACAAATGATATGTAAACGTCTAGTTTCGGAAAACATGATTTACCAAACGTCAGAACAAGTCAGGTTTGCTGTTATGCAAGATAAAGCCATCTGTCATAGGGACAAAATTAAATTAATTCATGAATTGGAATAAAAAAAAAGTAATTAATAAAAATTCGTAGCTAGTCACTTTCAATAAAAATAAAAACCTTGGTTTTTTATTAAATCAAAATTTGATTTAAATTCATCGATTTTTCAGAAGCATTGTCGGTGACCTATATCTAAATATATCGATTTAGATATTTAAATAATGTGATTCAATTCGCACGTATTCATACTGAAAATTATCTTACGATTTTTTTGTTACTTTCTCTTTAGTTATTTATCCCCAAATTATTATTTTTTTATTACTTATCAAATTCTTTTAATTTAAATGTTTAAGATCTGTTTATTTTACGCTACAAATTCTAGTCGAGTTATTTACAGAAACATCCATTAACATTGTATTTCTTAACTATTAACCACAATTAAGTTAAAAAATGTTGTTAAATTCAAATTTTTTTTGAGCAGTTGAATTTTTAAATATTATTATATCGATGCAAAACTTATATATTTTGTTTATGTGCAAAGCTTGTATTTTAGACAAATATGTGTTTTAAAACACCGAATTAAACATGATTTAATATTTTACGGGAAAGATTATATGTAGGAAGCGTATGAGATGAAATGATGAGCTGTAAACACATTGAGCTACACATAATTCTAATGCTCCTGCCTGCTATTAAAAAAATTGATTAAGGATGGACATAAGACAGCTCGTAAATAGATGACGCGATAAAATCTAAAGTCCAAGTTTCTTTTTTCATTAAAAGTCATAAAAAGAAAGAAAAACATGCCTTTTTCAATAAAGAAGTTTTTCTTGGCTCCAATTTTTTTAGCTTTATAGGGAAATTAATTCTTAATTTATGGCAATAATGCAATTTTAGTTCAAGAAATGTATACATATATTTTAACTAAAGATATATACATAAAAATATGTATTTTAACTTACTAACTATAAGAGATTCTTAGGGTATGGGCTCTTACGATAGTGAAAGGAAGTCGAGACTTGAAAATCTCAAGTGTGCACTACAATGGCAAGAAATATAAATAACATTTAAGTGGATTTCGACTAATATTTAATGAAGAAAATTTTAATGATTTCTTGGCTTAATGAATTATTATAGTTAAAAAAAAATACACTACTTTCAGCTATACTAAACAGTACGAAATTATAGCTCAACTAAATCGATACTAATCGAATTTTAAATTTATTGCTATAGAAAAGTATTTCCAGTAATAACAGGCCACGAAGTAAGACAGGAGTGCTAAGTAATGTCAAATAGGCTGCTGCGGCCTATTCAGACATTTAGATGATGGTGGCGTCAGCCCGAACCCCAATCATTCTTATGGAAGTTAAAACAGAATACTACGGGTTATGTATACAGGTGGGAAGAGACTTTGTTTTTATCTCTATGATAATATGATCAAAAGTTCCAGAACCAGTGCCAGTCGATGATAGACAAGACTCATTGTAACGAGACCAGTCCTGATAAAACAAACACTCCCAAACTTTCATGTAAGAGAATGAAATTCTCGAGGGACAGTATAAGGTCGGTGACTTTATGGCCCCACTGAAGTCGCAGGACCAAATAGTCACGCTTTTTGCAGGTGCCAGCATTTGACGAACACCAAGCTGTTCCAAGCGGCTTGCGTGGAACCTGAACTCGTTTATTTTTACATATGGGTTTGTGTCCCACTGAATGATGCTTCAATAAAAAAATCTACTTCCTGAAACAACATAAAAATAGGATTGGAAGTTAAGCTAGCATTTGAATGACTGAATAAGTGATTACTTTATCTCCTTGGTTAAAAATCCTAATGAAAATTGCCACAAGAATCAGCCTCTAGTAGCATGCTCCCGAGTCACGAGGTAATTCATGAACTACATGAAGGAAATCAATGAAGTTCCTTGGAGAAAACTTTTCCAACTTTAAAAAGTACGCGAGAATAAGTCGGGAATTGAGCCCTGCCGAGCAAGAGAAATGCAAAATTAAATTTATCAGCGGATTGATACAATAAACTCGTTTAGTAAAAATCATTTACGTTTTTTTCATTAATGTACTACTGTGACTTTATTTACTTTCTGAATTCATTGGTCTATTTCATTCATTATTTACGTTATCTCTTATAAATGGGATGTATGTTAAACTTGTTAATCAATTCAATAGAATGTTAGTGACACAGAAGTTATACTTATTAAGCAAGTAAGGGTAGACTTTTTGTAACGGTGTCTAGACGGCAACGAAGTTGCAAATGATCGGTAAATGTAAAATAATGAATCATCTGCACAGAAAATAAAGGAAAATAGGGGGGTATCGAAGTTGTCGTATTATAACAAATCCAAAATCTAATGTGAGGGCGCTACAGTCGGATCGCTATTCGCTGAAGAACACTTTCTGTAATGTATATCCGGGCTAGTTTGGGCTTCCAAAAGTAAACGCGCATTTAAAGTTTGGCAATTTTCCATTGCCTAACAGTTTGATTTGGCAGATTGAGACCATACTACAACTTAAAGATCTAGTTGGTTTTACATATACATAAGTTTAAAATAACGAAGACAAAGGGCACTCAAATGATTTATAATAATTATTTATTTTTACGACACTTAAATGTTAGGCAATTTAAAAGAACTTTATTTAAATTTACCGGTAAAGCAGTGATACCGATTGGTACCATGGAATTTTGTTTAATTTTTCAAGCCTCTCAAGGTTTAGTTTACAGCAACGTCAGGATCCACATGTTTTTATCTCAGCCTTGGTGATTGATTGGAGAGGTAGATCGCTAGCTGTTATCGATACATTACAAAATAAGATAATTTTCCTTATTCCATCTGAATTTTGATGCTTCAATTCGCATACCATTTGTGTACCATACTTTTACTTAACATATATACGAGAAGGCATATTGCAACACATCATTTTTTAAATAAATAAAGGTATAGAAGAAGAAGTTGAGTAACACTAGTGGCTGACATTAGATGACTCGAGAGCTCGCTAATTCTATTGTTTATTCGTTATCGTTTGAACAAAGGTATGTATTATCTCAATTCAGATAATAAATGAGAAGTACTGCTTTACAGTCAAGCAAAAAACACAC
This sequence comes from Chydorus sphaericus, assembly GCA_030141595.1. Classification (NCBI taxonomy): domain Eukaryota; kingdom Metazoa; phylum Arthropoda; class Branchiopoda; order Diplostraca; family Chydoridae; genus Chydorus; species Chydorus sphaericus. The sequence continues at coordinate 583,025 of CM057926.1, read as the reverse complement.
TGAGCTGTCATTCTAGAAGGGACCATGTATCAGTCCTGCTCCTCTTAGAGCCCGGTTCGATGAGGAACTCGTCCGGCCTCGTGATCAGAATATTTAAAAAAATAAATATAAATTGCGCGAGGGCCGCGTAGCGACCCGAAGTGCAATTTGAATTGCATGAATTAATATCAGATAAACTAACAGTCTCCTTAACATCCATGGTACGACCCACTGGTCGAGGGAGTCCATCAGTCCACTTTCGCAGGATCTTATCGCCGTGAAACTGAACCCGAATTAGGTGAATCAATCTTATCAGGAGTACTTTCATTACTTTACTTATTAGTTTTGCTTTAAAGTCACTCTCAAGGACGAGCGCATTTTTCAATGCAGTGCAATCTCCATTCCAAAATTTCATATCCAATTCAAAATTTAATCTATTTTAACAAATTGACAAGTACAAATTAAATTTGAATAATAATTTATTCTTTTTAAATGAAAATTTTCTGAATTATAATTCCCCCCCCCCCCCCCCGATACAGACGTGATTAAAAAAAATAAGGCGTGAAACATAAAAAATTTAGGGTATTTTAAATAAACGCGTATATTTAATAAACTAATTAGTACCTATATATCTGAAACTATTCTTCTTAAAGCTTTTTTCTTTACGTAATTGGGCTCAGAGTAGAAAATGGTACCATATTATTTAATTACTTTCTTTCAAAACCTATTTCCGATTTAATTTTGTACTTATTTTCTTCAAAAAGACAATACCGCTCCTTGAATAATAATTTTTATGATAATTTTTTTTATAAAAGTTGTATTAGTGAATAGAAACAAAACCTGGATTTTTTAGTTGATAAAATGTAAAAAAATCAAATGAAAGTTGGATTGTTGTTCTAATGCTTTCCACATCAAAAGTTTTGGTATGAATAATAAGCGTTGTTTACCTCAAGTACGAAGTATGTCATATATCCTATAATCTATGGACTACTTCTTATACTCTTTCCGCGATGCTATGGTGCAATACAATCTAAACATTCGACGATATATTCTTTGCTTCATCTTCCCATATTGACTCTTCATGTCTCTTAATTTTGAGTGATATTGACTGTTGTATTGCAGTTATACAAGCTGCTGGGTTTAACAACTAAACCAGAAGGTTTTAGTTTAGTTGTGGCCCGTACTAAGACTATATTTTAACTTTAAAAGTTCTCGAATTTTATATCTATCCCACCTCTTCTAAACGTTGACCAACTAAGGAACTGCTTCTCACAAGAAAAACAAGTTTTCCGCTTAACCATAAGCTTTGACGCGCCGAAGACTAAAATTAAAATTTTAGCATTTGATTAAAAAAGCATTGCTAATATAGGTTCAGGTCCTGTTCAGATCTCTGTTAGTGGGTTCAAATCCCACTTCTGACATTTAACATAACTGCATGAAAATCAAATAATAAAAATGAAAGAATAACTGGTCACGAAATAAAAGGCTTGAATCCTTGACCTCAGGATTAAAAGTCCAACAACGATTTTTGCATCTTCATATTCACAAAGCTACACTAGGGTGGTCCAAAATAAATCGATAATTTTTTTCTAAGCGGCCTTCTAGTATGTTGTTCCAAATGGTAAGACATAAATTCGGACCAAAAAGTATATTTTAAAAATGAGTTTTAGATATCGCGCAAAGACTTCAAAGTTTCTTGAAAATTGAATTTATATGATTGCGTCATCGTAGCTTTTAAAAATTTAAATTTTCCAAACCAGCCTCTAAACTAAAAATACTAGAGAATGTTCTCAGCATGATATGCAAATTTCATAACAAACAAAGTTATTTACGATATCGCGCAAGGTAAAATTATATATTGAATTTGGTGAAGATGATATGCAAAAAGTGATTTGTTTCGAAAAAAATTTGAATTTAAGTTTTACGGTATTTCTCAGTGATTGCTAAATTCATTTTGAAATCGAATTAATTCGAAATTCAAATTCAAATTTTTGATTCAATTGAAAAATCGAATCATTCAAAATATATTGAATAAAAAAAGAAATTTTGAATTGCCAAAAATTCACTTTTGATTCAAATTCATTCAAAATTAAACATTGCATTTTCAGGCAAGATACGCGTATATTTCATGTTTATTTGCATTGAAAAACAATCACACGATGCTTTGGTTACTTCTTTGAGCATTACAAGTGATTTGTTTTTCAAATAGCCCTTCATCTTGGTCCTAATTTCTAGATATCGATCGTTAAAAGTAAGAATGTCTTCATCGAAAATTAGTAAAATGACCCAAAATGGGGGATTACTGGCGAATCAATTCAATGGGAACTTTTTAATTGAATACTTGATTCAAATTCGCCATTTTTTCAAATGAATTAATTCAAGATTCAAATTCGAAAAAAATCGATGAATGATTCGCGAATCAATTAAAATTTGAATTGATTCAGAAGTAAAATGGCAAACACTGGTATTTCTTAATATATTACTTTTTTATTTGCAATTTTCGCAATAAATAAATTATGTGTTAGGTGATTGGTGTATATTTTCACCCGAAATCTATTGCTGAATGGATTTCCCATAAGTAAAAAAAGTGAAAAAATCGCCAAATTCATTGGATACTTTTACCTTGCACGATATCGTAAATAAGTTTGTTCGTACATTTTATTTCTCAACTATTACAACTAATTTATAAACAAATATTGTTAAATTCAAAATTTTCTTGAGCAGTTAAATTTTTTAATATTATTATATCGCTGCAAAACATGTATTTTTTATGTACAAAGCTTGGCTTTTAGCCAAATATGCTGTGTTTTGAAACAATTAATTAAAATTAATTTAATTTTGAATGGAAAGGATTATACGTAGGAAGCGTATGCATGATAAGTTTTAAACACGTTGAAATACACATAATTCTACTGTTACTGCCCGATATTAAAATTTTTATTAAGGATGAACATAAGACAACTCGGAAATTGATGACGTGACAAAATCTTGTCAAAGTTTCCATTTAAAGTTTTAAATGGGGAATAAACTTGCCATTTTCAATAATTTTTTTTTCACTTCTTTTACTTCACCTTTATTGTGAAACTAATTCTTAATTGATGGCAGTATTGAAACAAGAAATAGAAACATATATTTAAACTTCAGATATATAAATAAAAATTAATATTTTAAATTATTAGAGATAGTTGATTTTATGAAGCGAAGAAACAGTGACGATCCCTGTTCAAGGATAACCGAGGAGTGGAAGCTGCGCTGTCGTTGTCTGATATGGTTTAAGGCAACGGGCCGTACGACAGATATAGAACCACAGCGCTGCCTGGTTTTGCGACCCTCCAATACCCATAGCAAACCATAGCAGGTATAGGATTCTCGCCGATCCCTTTGGACGGAGATAATATACCTGCTATGAAAAAGTAAAGGTTTCCGTGTATGAAAACCAGAGGAGCGGTTTCAAACCCAGTTCCAGTACGTGAGCAATCCATGTTAATCCGTGGACCCCCTGGACCCAATCCATTCTAATCTACTCGAACAGCTTAGCTTACACCACTTATTGACAAAGCATAATCTTTCTTGTATAAGAAATGACAATGAGATGCTTATTTTCAGGTAAAACTTTATGTCTTAAGTAAATGTATTGAACTTATAATACAAAACCACAAATGTTGATAATAATTCCCTCCATTGTCTCGTAATTCTTCCACAATTTTTTGAATTTCGTAAATGGCATCACTCAAAAAGATGTAGCACAAACAGCATGGAAACAAGTTGAAGTTTGCTTTCACAAATCATTATTACTCACCACATTTATTGCAACTGAATTTAGTGTAAAAAAATTCTTTCGTAATTTGCGCCTAGTCAAGGTTAAAAGCTAGGGCCGCGATACCTTCTATCATGTATTGAATAACACAAGGTAAAGATGAAGATTGACGAATTCGGTGCTGACTAGGAGAGAGACAGATTTTTCTCTCTTTGGCTGTATTCGGATACGACTGTCTCGAGCAAGGGTGATTAGTTACACAACCATAATAGTAGATCAAAACTACCCAAAGAAGGGTTACAACGACTTAAGCCAGCCATGCATGTAAAGCCTTTTTTGCTCTTGGACACTTACGTGTTTGATTAAGAAAGAGAGAAAATAGGTTACCTTTATCGTCACGAAACAGTTAACAGCTTCTTTAATTGTGAAGATTCTAAACAAATTGATAGTTAACTCCTTTCTCATCTTCCAGGTGGACCGAGTGGTGCGCCAACTACGCTTGTATTACCTGGTAAATGGCGCTGCCTATTCAATTGTATTAGTTTGTTGTTGTTGTGTGGCTTGAGAAATCCCAAAAATTCTTTCAACAATTTTTCCACTGGCATAAGTAATCCTAAATTTGACGGAAGAATAAGGGAGGAATCTCCCCTATTAGGTGTGAACCATTGCTCTACTGCCATGAAAATGTTGACAGGAAATTAGTCCATGTCGTGCAGCTATTCTCCTTACTGAGAAATAGCACCGTGTTTCTGCACCATAGAGAGAAATTGTTGAGATCTATATCTTCCCTAAATCTGTGTAATTTAGTTGGGACCATCAACAGATATGCAAACTGGAAAAAATTGTTGATTCTGGGGAGAATAAAAAATATAAATATTTTGCTTATTTCTTCACACAGCCACCGAGTTTGCTCCTTTTTGGAGTGACCTATTTCCCAAAGAGTAACAACCATCCTCATCATATCTATATTGTTTAAAACATTTTATTATTGTTCCTGTTTAGGATGGTTCTGTGATTAAGCTTTTGTTTTTGTACTACATTATCTGTCTCTACATTCAAACTAGCGACGTCATATCTTTCAGCTCTTCGGTGAAGGTTCTATTTGTGGCATGCCTCAGTGTGGTCTAAACAGTAGGAACGTCTTCAAGCACATTATGATATGTGAATTGATGAACAAAATATATTTACTTTTTTAGATGATTATGATGATTTTAATATGCGTTGGACAGGGATATGATGATCGCTTAGATCCGACTTGCTGGGAAATTAAGTTGACAGTTATCTTTGCATTTTGATCACTTGTCAGCAACTTAGCCCTAGGAATCATGATTTTCTCTCATATTTAAAGCATCCGATATTTCATACCAGATTAAAATTAGGTAATTAAAAATGCTGTTTGGAATAGCCAAGACGGTAACCTATATACTGAATTTTTTATTGAAGTTAATTAAACTATTAACTAATTAAACCTATAAATTTGATTCCATAATCATCGTTAGTAACCTTTTAAATTTATAAATCCATTTAAAGAGTAAACTATACTCTTGTCATTCAAAATACACTTAAAATTCTTAATCTGTATAACTTTGTTAGTTGTTGGTCATATAAACGCATTCCAAAGTCGCACTGACGCACTGTCACACAACGGCCAGTGCCGACGTTTTTTATTCTTTTCAACTATTAGAAAGTACTCAAAAGAATTTAAAATCTTCAAATTGTCCCTCGTCCGGAGGACCGTCTTTGTGCAATTTCTTCACGTGTATTTTCGAATAAGTTTCTTTGCTCTTTCAAATTCTTATTTTAACACGTGGGCAAAAGGGAAGCCGCCAGCTTGTTTCACGCTTCTCACAGTCTCCCTGATAACATAAATTTTAGAAGAATCAACAGTATGTAGTAGGTTTGCTACTCAGTTCTCCTCAACTTTGCACGACATAGCAGGTCTTTTGAACGATTTTACTTAGTGAAAAAGGATAAATCAACTTCTTGGACGAACCAGAATAAAAAATGCTATAAACAATGGGGATTCTCAGTAACAAATCAAAAGACAGGAAATAACGGATAGAGAACCGAAATTATCACCGATAAAATTGTTTGGGATGTCCAGGTGTCTCTTTCCCCATTAATTTATTTTCTAAAAAACCCAAAAAAGTCCATAGTTCTCATGATATGATTTACTATGCCAAAAACTTTGAATTTTTTTAAGCTTGTTGTCACTTGCCACCTGCAAATATTCTAGGTTGGCTGAGGCTCCTTCTATTTCATTTACGATAAAGTTTCATGAAAGAAAGACAATGGCAACACATGAATACTTTTTCGGCAGATTCATCAAATATTCACCAAACAACCTTCAGAGCTCGAAAAACCCGAAAAAATATTGGTATGTACTGATGAAGAAGCACCAATCACACATGAATTTTAGAAGTTCTAATGTTGAATAAATGTAATTTGGTTTGTACCAAAAACAATAAATACCTGTAGTTGAACGAAATAATAAAAAAATGTTCATGGCTTATCAACAAATCAAATTCACTATTTAAAACCTTCAAAGGGTTATAATAATCATGAACAAGTTAAGAGATTTTTGTCCAACAAAAGCCATCATATATGGAAATTCAATTCTGGCATCAACTTATTTATTGTAATGTTTTAAATTTTACAAGAAAAGTACAGACACGAAAGCTTGATCTCAGAACCATCCTAAACAAGAACAACAATAGAATGTTTCAAACAATATAGATATGATAAGGATGGTAGTTACTCTTTGGGAAATAGGTTACTCCAAAAATGAGCTAACCCGATGGCTGTGTGGAGTAGTAAGCAAAATATTATATATTTTTTAAAACTAGAATTAACATTTTTTTCCAGTTTGCATATCTTGATCCAGTTTTCCAGTTATCATATGTTGATGGTCCCAACTAATTACACAGATTTAGGAAAGATATAGATCTCAGCAATTTCTCTCTATGGTGCAAAAACATTGTGCTATTTCTCAGTAAGGAGAAGAGCTGCACGTCATGGACTAAATTTCTGTTAAAATTTTCATGGCAGTAGACTGAGTAGAGTAATGGTCCACACGTAATAGGTGAGATTCCTCCCTTATTCTTCCGTTAGATTTAGGATAACATATGCTAATTGGAAAAATTGTTGAAAACATTTTTTGGGACTTCTCAAGCCGCATAAGTAATTTCCCAAGAGCAAAAAAGGATTTACATGCATGACTGGCTTAAGTCGTTCTAACCATTCTTTGGCTAGTTTTGATCTACTATTATGGTTGTGTAACTAATCACCCCCTGCTCGAGACAGTCGTATCCGAATACAGCCAAAGAGAGAAAAATCTGTTTCTCTCCTAGCAAGCACCGAATTCAACAATCTTCATCTATATCTCGTGTTATTCAATTATTCATTCGAGTGGAACGACCATCAAACCATTCTCCTTCTGGATGTATATACCGGACTTATGGAGTCCGGTGTCGGACCAAAGAAAAGGTTTCGCAAGAAAATCGATATGTGGAATCGGCTGACGGCCGATCTGAACTCGAATTTAGGGCTCCAACTAACTACCTAACAGGTTGAAAGCAGGTAATATATTGATAGAGGGACGACAAATTCAGTTGCATAATAATTTTAAATATTTACTTAAACTAGGTACAAGACTGTGCTGAAACGCAAGAGAGAGGCTACCACCCACAACAAAGAGACTGGCGAAACCAGGGTCGAAGTCGAATTTGAGGATGCCCTTGATAAAATCAAGTCCATGGATGACTCGATCGTCCTGGAAGTCAAAAGAGACGGAATAACTGTTGTTTACAGTAAATTCTGCAAGAATACTGTGGCTGGCAAAATTAGCCAAAACGCTGCTGCTGCTATATCAGGTAAACCTTTTATTTCCTTTCTTTTTTTCTTGATTGTACTAACAAATTTTTTTTGGTACTTCCATGCAAAGCCCGTACAGCTTGGTCACCAGGTTCGCAGCTGGATACGGCAATTGCCGGAATCGATGGTCCAGCACTGCGTTCGACCATGGTTTCTCCCCTAAAGAATTCATCCGCAACAGCATCCTCGTCAATGGAGCGGTGCGTGTGGCCCATTCCGCCGAAAGCCACTTCGTCTTCGAGACTGGCTCCTTCCCACACACTTCAGGCTACTCCATCGACATCAACCGTCAGAGAAACTCAGGCCACAAATCCATTGTGCTACTCCATCCCTGTCTAGTTCCATCAGCGTGAAGCGCAAGATTGTTCCTTTAACTCCAGCAGGCCTACATGAACCGCCACTAATCAGAAAGAGAAGAATTCTTTCACTGACTCCAGGAGATATGAGCAGCACGTCATCTGGTCATTCACCAAATGGAGCAACAATGACCCCATTTAGAAAGAGGCCAAGCGCAGCAGAGGCCTCATTGCAGTGCCTCAAAACTAATCAAAGGTATCGGATGATGGAGAACGAAAAGAAAATTGAACGTTATGAAGAACAACAGCACCTCAAAGAACAAAAGGAGAACTGGAGGGAGCAGACAAAGGAGAGGCACCACCAGGAGAAAATGTCTCGAATCGACAAGCTTTGTTTGATGATGGTATCAACAAACCATCTTGTTGCTTCGCCGAAAAAATGGACCTTCAAACCAGCTCGTGGTGGTGAATCAGAATTCTTTCTGTTCCGTCATGTCTCCTAATAGAATTCTTTCCATTTCGGGTCCTAGCTCTGAACCCAACATCATCAGTATCCATCCCTCTCCTCGGTGATCCTTGAACAGTGATCGTCGCCCTATCTTCGCTTCCCTAAATAAACTATCTCTAAAACCAACTTTTTAAAATTTAATTGATCAAGAAAATTTTGAATTAAATTTTTTTTCAATTACTTCTGTGATTAAAAATTAAACTGTTTTAGGAAAAACTGGCGATTCTATAAATTACTCGAATACAATTTCTAGCGGAAAATAATCATTTAAATTCAACACATTTTATAAGTAATAAACTAATAATTTGTGGACAGAGAACTAAAGAGAAAGCACCAAGAAGTGCTGATAATGTTTTTTCAGTATGAATACGCGTTAATTGAATCACATTATATACAATGATTTTGATGAATTTTAAAAATCAGCTGGAATTGTGAGAATCAATCATGCGATTTTGCATATCTGACATGTGGGTCTGGTGTAGCTGTCTGAATGTGACGATGCCAAAATCGTCGTTGCTTGTTTTTTTTTTAACTACATTAGTTGTAATTTTACTTCGTTACTTTACAATTTAACATTGCTTTGGTCAAAAAAGTTGAATAAGAGTGAAAAGTACTTCGCATTCGAACCATCGAAATGCCTGATTTCGACGACTTTGCCTGTTTCTTTGATATTGAGGACACTTCCAGTAATAAAACTGAATTTTACTAAATTGGTCATCAATAGAATTAATAAAAGTTTCAATAAGTACAATACATACAATTGATTTTCAAACATAAAATAAACATGATCTTCCTTAGTGTCACCCACTAAATAATGGGAAGCCGCATGAATTCAAGAATTTTTCTACATCTTATGGGAACAGTTTCGTCGTTACTATTTTTTAAATATTTCATATGCGTGAAATGTAGGTAATTTTTCTTACTTATTCCAAAAATGCTAAATTTTAGAAAAAGATAATTTCACATTTTTGGTGTGAATTTTTTATTTTTTTTATTTTTTTACAAAATTTTCGAAGGATTTTAAACAATAAGTAATGTGTAATCATTTAACAGAATATAAAATAAAAAAAATCCAAAAACATAGTTTTAGTTCCGCCAGAAATTGGAGTTTAAAACATGTACGCACTTGACCTTTACACATCATACGCGCGTCGTCGCTATCCCCATGTATTAATAGGCCCCACCCACATACTACTTTAATTTGAATTTCCGGCAAAACTAGAAATTTGTTTAAATGAAATATGATAGAGATTTTTTTATTTAAGGTTTAGTAAGGTGCAAAACTCAACGTTTATTTCGGCGTTTTTTTGCTTGCTGGTGTCTTAGCGCGGGATTTCACGGAAACGTGAAAATGAAAACCCCGTAGAATAGCAAAGCAAGTACCTTGGATTATATTTACTTACGTTTGATTGTAACCCGTCTATTTTTAATGTTTGAATCGTTAAATTCAGTATGGCACACGTATTTTCGCCGTATAGGTTTTGTATTAAAATTTACCAAATAATGTTTATACCCGTCAAAGCCCAAAGTCACTTGAAGATGTTCTGCTTGTCATGCATTAAAGTAAAATTGAAGTTGAATTTTTTACTTTATATTAATGTAGCATTCAGTCACCTTTTTATCCTGCTAATAAGTTGACCAACATCTACTTTTACTCGGTTATTTTCGGCTTTTAATTATATATACCTCTTTCTTGAAATTCAATTTAAAAATAATGTTACGTTTTTCGATTTGAAAATGGAGAATCGTTTATTATTCAATCATCATAACCGATTCTTGCAATAATCATTTTTTATTTCAATTATTTGATAGTGATTTAAAAAAAAACATGATGTTAAGCCTATTTCAAAGCATAAGTTTTTCATATATATAAATATAATAAATATATAAATATACCGTAACTAATTTAGGAACTAACAGCTGCTATTATTAAATGCATATTAAAAAAGAGACCATCGTCCCTTAATTATGAAGCTTGCTGCTTGATGCTGAAGAAATCAGAGGAGAAGTGATTTTCACTAGCAGAAAAATGAATAATGAGTATTTAAAAAAACTAGCTGATTTGCACGATACGTTTCATAAGTTTCACAGTGCAATTGAAGCTTACAATAACTTATTTAAATTTAACGGTCACCAAGACTTACATCAATGGTTTAATCTCATTAAAACCTGTAATGAAAAAAGTGTGAAGCGTGTGTCTGGGTCACTCGAAAACATTGGTTTTTAAGATGGATTCGTCGATTCGAATCACCCAAATAGTCTATACTTAATTTTAAAAATAAAATCTAATACAGAAATAATAGTTATATTCCTTTTTTATATTGAGAGGTTAATAACTAAGTTTTAAAAAGCCGCTTTTTGCGCAATATGAGCATCAAGTAGTGTTGCCGAGTGTAGGCATGTCAGGGGATTGATTGGCAACCCCATCTGCTTCAAACTTTCGCTCCAACAAGAGGAAGATAAGGCAGATAATCAGAGAGCAGGACATAGCTACACTTTGTGACAGAGAAACTCCAGAAAACAGCATCTACCAGCCGCTGTAGTTTACTTATTCTCCCAATGAAGAAAAAGTCGATAATCAACTTGTACTAATTTCTAGGATATAGACAGGAGTTTAAGAGACATAAAAAACCAAAAGCAAACGAAATGCAAAGGAAAAAAAGATGATAAAAGTTAGTTGGCCGAATCTTATTTTGCTCTTTGAAACTTTTTTTAACTTCTTCCATGAATGTTGTTTTTTAATTATCCAGTCAACCAAGCGTTCCGTGGCTTCCTCGTATGGGCAAACATCGCCTTACACAAATTTCACAACTTTCTTTTGGGATGTTAAAGACCCGAATACGTAAAGACAGCTGCATTCCAGAAAGGGTGTCGATGGGAGTTGATTTCATCTAAGAAGAACAAAAATAGAAAGTAGCATTAAATTCCCAAATTTTAAAGGGTTAACTTGGTTGTACTTGCTTGACACACAATTTGGAAGAATCTTGGGACAATACGGTGACCGTCCAATGGCCTGTGTCAAATTTTATTGTTTTGTATTTTTTTTTTGTTTTTTTATTGTTTTTTTTTCAAAAATAGACCTGGAAGAAATTAACCAACGGGTTAAGAACCTCACCAACTCGGCTTCTTATTTCAATCGTTACCGGGACACCTTGGCGGCGGCCCGGGATGCTACAAGGGCAGTGGAACATGCAGTAGCCAATAATCTCCCACACTATCACTTGAGGGCGAGGGCAAACAGGCTCCACAACACTGCCCGTGAGTCCCGGGAAAACCTCCAGAATAGAGAGAAGCAAGCCCAGCATTACAGGGTTATGAGGGAAGCCCGGCAACAGGCCAACGTAGCTCAGGTCATTGCAATTGCAAATGCGTATGAGAATTGAGGCCCGCAATATCGATCGCCGGGCCCGAGACTTCATCATCCTCGCTCAAGCCCGGGGCAATCTTTGCCTCCAGACCGAGAGTGATCGCTTGTTGGCTAGTGTGGCGGAAAAAGATCGTGAGCTCGAGGCCTTCAGGCGACAGGAAATGCAAACCCACCGACGCAATCAGATGTTGCGTGGGTTGGTGGGTCAGATGGTGGAGTTGTTGAACGAGGACCAAGTTGTGAATGAAGATAACAATGCATCGAAGTACCAATTACTTCTAAATATAGGATTACAGAATCCGGAAATGTTTTTTTGTCTGTCTTATTTCATCTTTTTTGTCAAACTTTTTCGTCTCATTTTAGTCTTTAAGTAAAAACAGGATTTAAATCCAGAAATGATTTTTTGTCTATTTCTTATCTCATCTTTTTTGTCCATTTTTTTCGTCTCATTTTGTAGTAATTAAGTAGTACAGGATTTAAATCTGGATTAAACCTGAAAAAAGTTCTTTTTAACTCTCATTAAAAAAAAAAAAATTCAAACAAATGTCAAATACTAGTTCCAATTAGGGAGCAAAAGGTCTGGAACACTTTCCTCAACTGCTCTAGAGCAACTTATGGCATCAAATTTGATAAGTCGACGTGGAAAACATGGAAAGTTTTATAAGTTTAAGGAATTGTATGCAGGGATGTAACCACTCATTTTAATTTTGAGCGCGCTCACGCTGATTGACATGTGTGGAGCGCACGCTCGCTCTCCCGATCTTTTTTTATGACATGAGCGCGCTCGCGCTCATTTTGCGCTCATTTACGCCATCTATCAACCAAATACTTTACTATTTTAGATCTTTTATTTATTTCGAATTACGCAATGTGTATTTCAAGTCCCTTATAGCTAAGCAGGAATGTTAAAAGAATGGGGAGAAATTAAATTAAGAAAATATACGAGACAAAAATTAACAAAAAGTCGGAATCAGAATTCCCTAATTAATTAAAATTGAAAATGAGCGCAAAATTTGAGCGCTTAGTTTCCAAGCGAGCGTTTGCACTCACGCTCTTTTTCATCGAAAGGAGCGCGCTCATTACAACCCTGAAAATTGAATGAATTCCTTATTCAGAATAAGGAATTCATTAAGAAAATCTACCTTGTAAGCTGGATATTGATTTGCCCCCTATTGCCTCCACCACCTGGCGAAAAAATTCAAGCCATTTCAGTCTGTTGGTGGAAAATTATTCATAAAAATTTATCATGTTAACTTCAGGAAACTTCTATAGACATTCTATGCAACAATTAATAACTATTTCCGTCATTATTGCGTCACTACTTCCTCCATTATTGAAATGAAAGATGTCAAAAGCAATTCATGATCGCACAACACATACCTAGTTTTGACGTAAAGATGTATATTATGTGAGGTAAATCAAGTTTTGTTCACGCAAGAATTTTTGCTAACTTGCCCCTTGCGTAACGTAAAGTTAAGAAATATTATAATTAATTGCTTTAATAATTTTTGGAATTCAACGTCAAATTATGATTACATAATACATACCTAGATTTGATGTGAAGAATTCGTACTATGGTGTAAAGCAAGTTTTGTTGATTGAAGAACTATTTGACCCCTTACGTACCGGGAAGAATTTTTAGCAATATTAAAACTGAAATTATCTTATTAATATCGATACTTTTATTACGAAGAGAATTTGAAACCCCGGCGAGGAAAACGACAAATGGCTTGAAAGGACTAAAAATCTCCTCTATCTCTCGAGCACTTAAATTTTCTTTAAAAAATTTGTAAACAAATAAACTGACGGGCTTCCTTCAAACCTTTAAAAATAGACCACTATATATAACAATGGGTAGGCACTTTCTTTCTAAGTAACCACTTAAAATTGAGAAGTTAATCAATAGCATTCAGGTCATGATTAAAAGTAATCATTATATCATCTCACATATTTAATTAACTTCCTCTTTGATTTTCTATTTTTTTAATTTTATTGGAGGAAAGATAGGTTTTTAGGAATTTATTTTGGTGCAAATATACATCTTAAATGCTGAATGGCAGTTCCTTCCATTGATAATAAGAGTAGCAGTCCCGAAGAAGCCACATAAATCATTAAACGAAAAGGTCGATATCTTCAGGAGTCCTGACTTCCCTTCAGCAAAAATTATATAAAAATTCGAAGATAATGACCATATGTGCACGAGAAAATCCCCTTCTCTTAAATATATTTCGTGGATATTTATATATTCGTTGTATATTTCTTTGATTTTCTTCCGGAAGACGAGCGGAATAATGATTTTCTGTGAATTCTCTCCACTAGGGTATGTGGCAATGTTGCATGTAAGGGTAGTGATGAAATCGGGTTGTAGATATTTTCTGATGAAAGCCATATTCGAAAGGCTTGCTCCATATTGCGGAATGACAAAAAAGAATAACGGAGGAAGATTTTTCCTACGTTGAGATTAATAAAACACTTTATACTCTCCTAGGCATGTGAAGGTTCAGAACTGGAGGAACAACGATTTCCTCTAATTCGGTAAAAGAATGTCTAAAGGGGAAAGTTACACCGTACGTGAATTTAGTATCAATTCAACCGAGTCGTCCGATTTCGAAGCCTGCAGCAGATAAACGGATTGTATAATTGGCTGGAGGGTCTCAATGATGCTATCATTGATGTTCTGCTCTCGAATCCACTCTTGCATACGAGAGAGATTGTGTCCCATCTGCATCCCTTGAACCAGTGGCAGATCTCCCGGCGTTTAAGCAAGTCGTTCCGCGACGAGGCGCAAATATAGTAAAACACCTGAGAAAAAATAATATATATTTAAAATAAATTTCCGAGAAATTGAAAATAATTTTTGACCAAAGCTTCTCCAATCTTGACACTTAATTAGTCTTGAACCATAGCAGTACTGCACTTGAAGCAAGAGCTTTACCACTGCGCCACCGTCGATATACCTTTAGATGTTTCCAAATATTTATTCCTAATGAGTGCGCCTTTTTTTATTACTGTTGTTATTTATTAATCACGCTTGAAATGAATAGTATTACGAAATGAGTAGAAAAGGGTAGTATACCTTTTCACGAGTTTCCATCTGAGCCGATAAGACGTGGTATTTGGTATGAGTCGGGATATACTTGTTATAATTTTCTACAATTGCTCTACGCCTTCTATCAAACTTTTATTGCTCTTATAGGTTTTAATTAGAAAACAAATATTCTTATCAAGCCTTTATTAAGGCAAGGTGGCAGTTAAATGTCCACTGTCCCATATAGCTCACGTCCCATATAGCCCCGCTCTCCCTTACAAATTATTATTTTTTTTCAATATTACTTTTTATGGACATTGTGCATGAAAAGTAATCGCACATGGGTTTCCTTGAATTTTTATTGTTTTAACCTTGATACCAAAAATGTAAAAGGTATCTGTTCACGTCTTCTTTTCTTTCGAATATATCGATGTATTATGTATTATATATACTATTATAAAGTCTATAAGGATCTGTATACAGAGTCTATAGACTATTTTTTAGAATAAAAAAAAGTCAACTGCGAAATATATTGCCTTAAAGAAATTACAATAAAGATAATATTGCCTACAAATAATATAATAGAGAGATATGGTTTTTACGATAAGTTGGCCCAAATTCTATAGTGGATGTTCAGTATATACATGTACACTATAAGTAGAATGCTTATAGCCTTTTTTGCTTATTCTCCGGGAAGAAATTATTTTCAAAAGAAGTTTAATTATACTTTTTTTTACAAATAAAACCTTGTTGGAAAAAAGATAAATCATTATCTTCAGGACTATACACTTACTAATGGCTCTTTTGACAAGTCAAACAATTTGCAAGTGTTCCTTTTTACCTTTTGGTTCAGAGCTCACCACTTCTAGAACCAGAAATCAGCCAGACACTCATAAGGATGAGACCTTTAAGTGGCATTTTATATGGTTCTATAAGTGAGTTTGATCACCAATATAACTATTATAGATATACCGTTTGCCCTTATTTCTGCATAATCTTACTATGCAATCCGTATATGCATCTGTTTATTATGTAATTCAATGTAATGAATGTATAATCCCATATTCTTAGAATGGCCCATTTGTTTTCATTTACAAAGTAAAAAAAAAAGTAAAAAAGAATTCAAGGAATCCAGCATATACTCCATAAAAACTACCATTATAAAATATCCAAAACAGGTCAGTCGTTAGCGTGCCCGTCTTGAAATTCGTATGCCAAATTGAGTCCAAACAACATATTAAAAATTACTCAACTATCGATCTTGGTGCTTTCTTTAACGCTGTTTTCGACGGTGTAAAGAACAAAGCTGTTGCTTTAACCGTTTCAAAGATTTAAAGAGGATAAGTTAAAAAAGTGATGGGGCCATTCAACTTCTTTAACACTTTAAGGCATCTGAGTGATAACATGATAAAATTCATAATTGGGTCTTAAAGGGTAATATGATTTCTCTAGGCCCCTTAAACCGTTTCCCTCAAACTTAATCTGTTTCGTCAAAAAGCAAGTCTACCTGCGACACCCTATTTTGCCCATCTCGCGCCTCTTATTAAACCATGAAATATAGACTCAAGCAGGAAATCTTAAATAGAAGGAATCTTTAATATCCACCAGGAGCACTGAAGATTCATGAAAAATGAGAGGGCCCGAAAGTTACTAAAAAGGGATATTGAATAAAATGTAATTTAAGTCCTGAAGCTTATTGTATTGAAATCTATTCCTATAGGGCGATGAGCGAGTTAAGTGCATAATAGACTCCCTTTTACAGTAATTTTAAATAATATAGTACCAATATGAGTCTCTGTTATGGATTACCGAAAATTATGATTTTTTTAAAGGTCAAATAATCATCTGCTTCTCTGAAACCATATGTGATAGATTCTTTTGGATTTCACCAAAAGATTAACCATTGTTTTCGGTTTTATTGAATATAAATTTATTAATCTAATTTGTTTTCCGGATAAAAATTTTCTTAGTCCCCCCCCCCCGAAAAATTCACTGTCACACAGAAACCCAGTGTAAAAGAATTAGATACAGAGGTTATAAAATGACAGTTATAGCGTTTTCCAATGGCGAGATTTTCAAGAGATTTCGCACATCCAGAGTAGATTTTAAGAAATTGTTCCAATGGGAAAACACTGTTGTTCCAATGGGCGACAGATTTTTTTTCAGATCCGCCAAGGAGACATCAAAGGTAATACCGGATGTACGGGGTATTGGAAAAGTTGTTCCAATGGAAAAACGACGAATTTGAAAAATCTGCTCTGGATGTTTGGCAAGATCTTTCAAAATATATCTGGAGTGGATTTTTTGAACGAAATCTCTGGAAAACCTTCCCATTGGAAAACGCCATTAGTCGTTAGTTTAATTACCATTACCCATTTTATTATATTTTTATTTATGAGTTAAATTAGCATAAAACCACCTTAGTTGTCACCAACTAAATAATTGGGAAGCTTGATCGAATGTCAGAATACGTCTATGCCCAATGGAAACAGTTTCCTCTAAACTTATTTTTTTTTATATTTGATGTTTGAAAATTTTTTTTAAATTAAACTTCCTCTAAAAGCGAAATTTTAGAAAATAAAAACTTTCCCATTTTTTCATGTGCATTTTGATTTTGTTATAAAATTGTCAGAAGATTTTACAAGTCACGCGTAAGACATCTATAGAATATCATACGGAAAAAATACGCTGTGGCTATCTAAATTTAGCAAATTTTCGCATCTTGTTTTTTAACATGAAGAAATTTAACGAAACATTATTTTTGTGAAAGATAATTTTTATGCGATTGCCGAAATTTGAGTAAGGATAACAAGTAAGCCCTTGGTTAATTTTCCAAATATTCCATATAGAAAAACAGACTTTTGTTACGAAATATAAGATAACAAAATCAGACAACACTAGGAAACACTCTAGAATTTTCAATAACATAAATTTAGATTTGATACATGTCACTTAGTTTCCCTAGCAGCTTACAGCAAAAAGCTCTCTATAGTTTTCAAAAATTATATAAATAACGTTTTGTTTTCTGTCAGCCAACTTGAACACAAATGAAGTCCGCAAATAGCGGAGGTAAATGAGGAGTCTATCCGCAAACGTGGGGTTTCTGGACAAACCTAGTTTGGTCTCTCTGGTGTGGTTGGATTCAAAAACGACATGTCCTCACAGCACGAAACGAATTCTAGGAGCCGCCTCACATAGGGCATTTCTGGAAATATTCCAAACTCCTGTACGTCCTGAATGTACGCGCATTAGGGAAGAGGAAACTTTACCAGGCAAACCATCGGACATATTCGGGAACTTGGGTGCAATCCTTCCAACCATCAAGGGTACCATAAATCCGCTTGAAAGCGCGTTTAGTGAAGAAGTTGAAGTCGTCCAAGGTAACATAGCTACGGAGAGCGACTCCGAGGGCCCGATAATTGAGCTGAAGTTGTAACTCCTAAAGGGTACTATGTGAAATCAACGCATGTTCTTGATGATGCAACTCGTGTGGCTCGTTCCGCCTAGTAATAGAGGCGGTAAAATTCTTTCCAGATGGATCTGCTAGAATTATTAAACGCAGTGTTATCCGTAAAGAACAAGATCCAGTTGATATTTACACGCCTGCAATAGCGATCATTTCAAAGTAACAAGGTTTTTCCAGTTTTCAAGTAGCTGGGATGTCGAGGCTATTGTGATAATCAGTTAAATCCCCATTATTAGAAGCTAGCAACTCAAGTTAACTTGATTTGAGCACCATCCGATGGGGGCTTGATTTTGGAAAACGCAAATTCTTGCAAAAGAAAGTTATTTTTTCTCAACATGTGTTCCATACTTGGAAAAATCTTTGAAATCCTCCCATATAGGTTTAAACACCATGAGATCCACAGAAGCTTGCCGATTGACACGACCACGTTTAAGTTTCTTGAAGGTGCACACTGCACGCTGAATTTCTTGTACAAGTTGTTTTATTATGAGAAAACATTTCATTCGTCAAGAAACCTTTAATTGATATTTTTAGTCCAATGGACACATTGATTGCAGTCGCCAAAAATCATTAAATGTTTTATAAATTTTTAATACCTTGGTCGGAAAATAGATATTTAAGTAAATTAACTCTGTGATTGTTTTATTATCTTTTGTAAGCGAAGTGGGGAATTTTATGTGGACATTTTTGAAATATGTTTTCAGTTGGTTTTTGGTATGCTTATTGTTTGCAAGCTGGAAAAATTTGTAATAACTATTTGTAATGTATAATTTTTTTAACATTCTTAAATAAATTACGTGTGAAGTGATGAGGTCATCCCTTCACTCGGACCGGAACGGACTATTTTGGCCCGTTCTTCACCAAGCAAGTCCACCATCAAAAGATATGAAGTTCTCTTTACATGCAATTCTACCAGAGAAGTCCACCTGGAGGTGGCTCATTTTTAAACCCAAGACTCTTTCATCAACGCCTTCCGGCGGTTCGTCTCCGTCCGAGGTCGTCCGGCCACAATGTTCAGTGATAATGGAACGAATCTGATTGCCGGTGAAAGAGAACTGCGAGAAGCCTTGGACGATTGGAACCCAGAGCAGATCGAGCGCTATATGGCCAAAAAAGGGAAAAATGGTGCTTCTCACCACCAAAAGGATCCCCCGGCGGTAATCCGTATGGGCCGATCCACAACAGTAGGTATACAATCCTCGATGAGGTTCTACCAAACCGGCCCAGCCATGACAGCCAATAGCTCAGAAAGTAATTTCCATCACAATCCAGCTACTTAGGATAGTCAATCCACACATCATTCTCAGTATTTATTATTTTATTTTATTAATAAGTACGTAACAAAGAACACGGAAAATTGTTTCAGAAGGTGAAACACAGACACTACTGCGAGAAGGTCCACATAAAAGGCACATAGAAAAAATTTAATCAAGATGATAAATTAAAGATGAAGATTTTAACATGTACAGTATGGTCCAAATAAACTTGAGGGGCACAAAGCACGAAACAGGTAAGGGCCCCTCAAGTTTATTTGAACCATACTGTAAATATTTATAGTAGTCATCAATCTCAATAAAAATAAAAACAATAATTTTTTTACAGGACGCAAGAAGCATTCAGCCATTTCCGTCCTTATTCAATGCCACAGAGGCTATCCACCATAGTGAAGCTAAAGAATTTAGCCGAATAGCTACCTTACACGATAATAAATCGACTTTAAGATAGCATTCCCATCATAAATCAATAATATAAAATGTACTCCTAATCTCTGGCTTTCCTTAAAGTGTCCCTGTCCATACTCCTATCTAATTAACTGTAATGGTGATGGCTGCGTATACCCATGTTAGTTCAACTATTTGCGTGTCAGCTCCCACAGTGCCAGCCTTGTCGGGTTCCAACGTCGACAATCCGTTAACCCTGACTGTGGTATCCCAGTTGTGTTTAATTTTCTACCCAGTTTGAGTAATTTTTTTTAATTAAAAAGGTGGTAATAATTTATCTTGAAAGAGTTCATTCGGAATACGTAAAACCTTTTTTTAAATTTTCGGTCTTGAGTTAAAAGAACTAGATTCCAACGAGTGAGAACTAACACCCATTGTGGATTTGATGCTCAAATCATGTTACTAGACCCAAAGCATGTCTCAAGCATGTTGATTGGTCATAATAAACGACTGGATCGAGTAAAGGAAAAGAAAAGCAATGATTCTCCAATTCTCCTGAACCGCTAGTCCAAGTTCTGCTGAATGTGAACCTTGACCACACCAAAGACAGTAATACTTTGCTAGAGGTTGCCTGTGAAGGTAATTTACTTCATGATGTCAATGGAAGAGTACTGACACCTAACGCAAACATCATGGGAGATTTCAAAGAAATTTTGGCTTTCATTACGCTTCGTAAATGTCTGTTTTTAAGGTGCCGAATGAAGTTTCGGGAAGTGGCGGAACCTCTACTCGTACTTAAACTACCCTTCCCAACTACTCTCTACTTAAACTTCCTATTCTCAATTTTTGGACAAGCTCAAGATTAATTCGTCATATGCAGGAAATCTACATTCTTCTCTTTTTCACAACAGAGGATGAAAGTGGACCACTTCATTCGCCACTGTGATTTTGCCTTGGATGGGGGCCCAGGAAGCCTTCTTTAATAATCACGGCAGTTTGGGTGTGTTTTTAATTCTTGAAGAGTTAGATGATTAGAGCTACCTAATTTTAGAGACAGATGATAGTCGCATTCTAGCCGTTCTTGAAAATTGCGCGAAGTCTTCGCGCGATTTCGTTCTCAATTGTTAAGATTTGCTGAATTTTACTCTTGACCCGCCTTTGACTTGTCATCAAGGATAAACACTGTTTTGCACTCAATTTTCGGCAAAATAAGTATACCAGAAAAGAAGCGAGACGGATCCTTATAAACTCGATTCACCAGTCGACCGATTTTTTATTTGAGAATTTCGTAACTATAATGTTTCATTTTATAAAAAAGGCGAGAAAAAGTACTGAAAACACCTAAAATATAAATTATATTAATATAAATAATAGTTATATCTATTTCACATTTAATTAGAAAAAAATTGAAAGCATGCTGGCATCGGCCATGCTGAATGCTGATATCCGTGGAGTATTATACCTCTCAATAAATGTATTCATATAAATGTCTATAAAGCTAGGTGCCAATCTTAAGACAACTTCAAAGTCGACTAGAGGGTTTGTTAAGTCAACTTTATAGAGGACAAACTGCATTCCTATCTTTTAAGTAAATGTCATTGTGCTTGAACGTCATAGTCTGATCTATTTTAGTCGACTTTCGTAAGCCGAATCGTTTATTTTTTATTCTTAAATAGAATTCAGATATTTAATAGTCATATCATATCATCATATCATAAATTATTTCTAACTTAAACAAAACGTAATATAAAAAAATAATGATCGTTCTCTTGCTGGTGTTAAATTAAATACGAATAAAATTCAATGCACTAGAGAGAAATCAATACAGATACATTTTGCACAAATTGATTGCTTATTCAACTAGTGCTAATTGAATTTTTTAATTAGAAGATCATCGTCTAAATTAGATTCTGATGAGAGTCAATTCACCATTATTAATAAATTTATGTTTAAAATATTTTGAGTGAGTGAGAGAAATCATGCGTGTTTAAGGGGACATCAAAATTTTACATTTGATACGGGAATATAAAAAATGGGACAAAACTTAACCACCTTGTTGATTTGTTTGTGGCGAATAAGATTGCGTAAGCCTCTAATTGACATGTGTGGTGAAAATTGAGCAATAATATTAGCATTAAATCTCAATTTTTTTTAAATTTAACTTTAAGGCATCAAACATTATTTTTTTAAAATTTAACTTTGACTTTGCCGTCGATTTTAATCGAATAGAAATATGATTTTTAATTTAGATTTCGAATCATTGTTCTTAAAATGGCGTAACATAGCAAAAGTTAAGGCTTTACTGGATGTACAAAATCTTAAATTTACTAAGAGGTCGTTTTTAGACTGGTCTTCGTGCCTCAAAGAGTCAGATGGCCTCATCTCAGGTGATGTATTTTGATATTTCTAAGGAATATTTCTACCTTTAAAAAAATTACTGATATGTTAATTACAGATATATTAATTATCAAATCATATAAGGAATATTTTGCAGTTTTACCACGAAACAATTTGTTTATGAGTAAAACGCAAACAGCTAGGCGCCAATATAAGACTATTTGTATCTCGGTAAAAGATGCACATTTATGTGATTTTATTTATTTACCAAAGACCTAATATTTTTGAGGGATAAGTAGAAAAATGTTAAACTTAAAAATTATGCGAAGAATTTCTAGTTTTTTGTATTATTAAGATTTAAAAATATGTAAATAAATTCCACAATTATCTCGTGATAGGTTATAGATATGGGCTCGTAATTTACGCCATTCAACTCAGCTTTGAATCCCGCGATGAAGGTGTAATTAGTGTTGCATACAATATCGGATAAGGATGAGTTTTTATTGCATGAAAAACAATATTTTTACTTGCGTGACATGCAGAGAACGCTTGTTAAACTATTACCTAAATTAATTTCCTTACTTTTTGCATTTTTAGAAAGATATTATTATTTTTAAATACCTGAAAAACCTAGACAATTGTAATAGTTCATCGCTAGATGCTTGGATTGTTTATTTATGTCATAGCCTTCGTATGCTTCTGTATTCCACGGGATTGAAAGACATTTATGATTCATGACGTGAAATTGATCGGTACTGTTAACTTAAAATATATATAAAGTTGAAAAAATGTAATCAACATTTCCTAGGTTCACATGGAGAAATCAGATGGAATCGTCATCTTGAAACCAAAAAAATAAGGCAATAAACAAGCATAAAGCAAACAGGCCTTCAACTCTACTACGTATTTTCATATATTCATTCTCCCATAATATACACATATATATCCATAGTCACTCAGATAAGCCAGGCAATTCCACAACATTTCTTTCTCATTACAATCAACAAACAGGCCATTTCATCAGTTTCGGATGGCGCGTGTGAAAATTAAGTAATCAATTGCACCCGATGGATAAGTTTCAATATGTTTTACTGGGTAAATTTAAAATAATAGGGAAATATAATTTGACGAACAAATAATCTAATGGCCTCTAATTACTCTTAAGAGATAATTGATTATCAATGAAAGCTTGCAAATAGAGGGCCTTTGAAATTTTGACTGAATCTTTGGGCATGACGGTTTTGATTGTGCGGCAGTAGCTCTCAATGCTCTCATCTAAAGAGTCACTACCAATCTTCGAGCGACCTCACTAACCCCTCTCGTAAAACTTTCTTCTTTTACTTCTTCCATGAAATTGAGAAGTAAAATGTGTGCCAGGGGGATGTCATCCTCCCTTTGCAACCGTCCAAAGAAAGTTCTGGTCCAACTGTAGGCTATTTTGGTGTCTTAGTCCTTCTTTGAAAAAATTTTTCCTAACGCTACGTTAACTGGGACTTGTGCTTTTGTTGGTACTGTAAAGGAGAGAGGTATAGATTTCAGCACTTTAAAGGAACGTCAAAGAATTAGAGTAGAATTTTATTTTAATTTTAGCTTCAATCTTCCCGATATTCAACTCTTTAATTGAGGCTTCCTGCACATCGCTTACTCCATGAGCAAAGCCAAAATCCTGATAATTTTTTTCTGTTCATGGAACCAACTGACGGTGCTCATCCTGGTTATATTATATAACAGTGGTTAATAAATGGCAAGAAGTATTTTATCATATTCCAAGAATAAAGAGGGTCTCTTGATCGGTAACGGTGGAGAAGGACCGCAAATCATCCTTTTGGATTGTCTTGGTGTGTTTTTGAAAATTTTCTTTAAAATCTGCGTGATGAATAGCCGCATTGATGAACGGAATGCAAGCGACCATGGATATGAAAATTTTCCAAAAATGTGGAAATAGGAGACGTACGGCAGCTTCTCCTCTTCGTACGATTTCAATGTTTCGTCAGTTTACATAACCGGAAGCTTCAATTTTCCTGGTAATCACGAACATAAGACATGGATTTCCAATTAATTACTCAAACTTTAAACAATTAGTTGAAGAAAAGGTGGGAAAATATACGTTTATACATGAATGGATTCAATAGTTACCTCGTTTAAAACGGCGTTTATCAAACTTCGGCTGTGATTCATTTTTCGTCGGAAGTCCGATGGCTTGGCAATGACCTACTATCAATAGGGTGTGTTAGTCTAGAGAAAACCCTCATCAACAGGTCCATTTTCGAACTGATAGTATAGTGGATGAGGTTTGATCGGCTGAGTAGTGCCCAGTTAAAATAAGATAATGGATTCCCCAAATTTTGCAGAGCTTCTTTAGGAAATATAAATCTGCATACCTCACCTTTTCACACCATAATGCATAACAATATGGGATAAATAATGTATACTAGTAGTAAAAAAATAAAATGTTTATAATAAAATATTGTAATTTGAAATTATACACGTACATACGGGAAACAGTACAAGTTTCGGTGAAAAGAAGAGTTCATCAAAAAGAAGGTGCGGGGATGCAATTCCCTTCTTCTTTATCACCTGCAAGAAAAGTAATAAAACATATTTTAAAATTACCCAGTCAGACCGTGATCTTTTAGGCCGATTAAAAATCATCAAACTTGCACTTTCGCTAAAAAATTACTAACAAACAAAAAGATTTATCTTTAATTTAAAGAGGAAAATTAAATTAACTATAGATTGCTGACTCTTAAAAATTCTCGTACACCACGGAGTCTTATGCACAAATTTCTATAAGAAACTCCATAAAAGATTTTAAAATTCCCAAAAAATTCCAAAAAAATCCTACTAAATGATAAATATCGTGCACACTAGAAGTGAGTCGACAACCCCTCGTACCACACTACCACACTATCCTTATAAGGTCAGTTTCAACTTCTCGTTGAAATCCATTAGCGCGATTGGATCTTTAATCGGGAACATATTCGGATTAATCTTAAAAACGCATACATTTTCCGATTTTAGGCTATTTTAACGAAATTCTGTGGTAGTTCTAGCTGAACTTAAGTCCCACTTTTTTGAATCCTCTTCGCAGTCCCTCAATAATGCCGCTACGTCTTTTCAATGCTTTCCAAATGTCAATCGATTTAATATGATTTGATGGTGCACCTCGGGAAAACAATTCGTCATCTTTTAAACAAGTTTGAAAATAGAAAATAGTTCAATAATTTAAAATAAGTTTTGAAATAATTCTCACCATCAAATGGGCTATTTTGATGTTTGGTGGTTGGATCCTGAATTATTTATTAGGAATTGTTATCTGTGGATTATTTCTTGAGGCTGACTGACGCTGACTCTGAAAAGATTTATATCAATAATAATCAGAAACTAGATTCAGATATTATTAATTATATAAATACCAGATGAAATATGATCTTGCTTGTCAGATCCTTTGGACGACTTTTATTTAACATAAATTTAAGAGCTTGGTCTAAGTACAAATTATTGTTGTTTTTTTTCCTTTTCAAAACGTTTAATTTCAGATAGGTGTGGTGGCAACGCGTTGGAGAAGAAAATTACAAAATAAAAATTACAGAGATTAAATTGAAAGCTGATATGGCTAGAATTTTGAACATGAAGTTGACGTGTCTCAGTCATTGAAGGTTAAAGCTAAAAAAAACATTTACTGCTGAAGTATTGTAAATCTTATAGTTGAAAAAGTGAAATGAATTTTGGAATCATTTCACCACTTAATACGAACTAAGATCCGACCTGTGCACCCTTTTGTATGCAAAACCTGCATCAACACATGCAAAAAAAAAGAATTGTCTGAACCAGCACACGACCTACGAATGTGGAGAGGATCTGACATTTCAGTGTATCGTATGTAGATATCGGGCATCTCTTATTTGTTATCTTATTTTTTATTTTCTCAGGAAATACCTGAGATGTTCACAGCATGGATCCCAAACATCTTGTTAATTTTGGAGCTGGGAAATGCCCTTTAGACTATGTTATTTAATTGTTCTAATACAGTATGTATTATTCACGCAGGAACGGAACGAGATGCCCGTCTAGTGCAGGGAAATAAGTGTCCCTTAACTTAATACACTTTTCTGTCTCGATGTTCCGGTTTTCTATGTATGTGATAAATGCAATCTGAATACGGAAAGAATCAGATGGATATTTTGTTTTTTAATAATTTTTTTTAAATACTGAACAACTACAGTCAATTGAAATGGTTAATCAAAGATTGTCGTCATTAGTTGAGAGCTAGTGCGCTTAACATCATTGAGCACCTGTTTCAATGGTAGAAAACGCTTAATAAAAATACATTTATTTAAACATTGGAATAATCTCCGTCGTCCTATGATCAAAGCCAGGGTGTGTATGATCCGTATACTACATCCACCAAGAATTAAGAAACCGCCGCTGACGGCGAAATAGGTTTCTCTTTAAATATATATACATATATAAATGCGGAGAAAACTGAAACCATAAATATATATATATTGAGAGATGTACAGATGTGCTGATAAAAGTAAATAGTACACGCATTAAAATAGCTTTGCCCAGCAACTTTTACGTGGTCAAATAAAAGAGATCCAGGAAAGCACAAGTTTACTAAAATTTGGTATTCAACATTTCGGTTTTAAAAAACAAACCCAAAAGGCATTGTTCTCGCAAACCAATAAGCAATCATCGTCATTTAACTATTTCAAATCATGCTGTTTGAGGATCTTTTTACGCCAATAAGACAGGGATTGAAACCAAGAAATGGGTACATTTCTTCAGTGGAATGCAGTGTTGGTTCAATGGAGTTCAGTCGCGTTGCGTCAATTAGAGTGACGCATAATAAATGTAAAAAATTTACCGTGATGTTAAACGCAAATGAAAATAGTAATAACTCTTCTCGCTACCCTTAAAATAATAGTAAAATTTTCCAACATCTTCTCTTCTCAATGTTTTGGTTTCTTAATTATGCTGTAGAAGGTCATAGGAAGAGAATAATTACTACAAATTCAAAATTATATTTTTGTTTAAACACCGCTCATTTTCAGGTTATTTCATTATATTGCTTAAATACCCTTTAAGACTTTAAGTGTTTTCTGTTTTGTTTTTGTTTTTTTTCCCTTGGATAAAAAAAACTTTCAAGAAGTCAAACAACATTGTTTTGTCCTTGTCGTGAGTTCTACGTTCAGCTCCAAAGAACGCATTGGATTTAAAATAGTGCTGATCAATAAGGGACCTTGAACTTTTAATGCTTGAATTATTACGTACTTCTTTATAAATTTCATATTTTAATTCTTGTAAAATGAAATCTAGAAAATAAGAGAGAGATGGAAGAGACATTCCTTGCTATGTGAAAAAAGACGGAATACGTCAAGATAGGTCTGACATCCGCTCTAAACGAAAAAAAGAGTAAGAGAGAAAATATGTCTATATTTTCTACCACCACACTTTCTTACATGGATTGTATTTCTTATTCAAATCTTCTGACCAGCCGAGTGCTAATATGTTTTAATTATAAACTTTAAAAAAATGATTGTTTTAGTTTTTTTTACTATGTAATGCAAAAAACTCCATGGCGATATGGTGATGATAATCAGGTAGCTCTTTGGGAGCTGAGGGATTATTAAGACATCCAAAAAGAGGATGAAGAGGAGTGTGGATCAAAAACACCCAGGGACTACAAATACAACGTGGATACCGCGGTGTACTTAACAAAATCGAACATATTCCAATTAACCATGTCAAGGCTTTGGAGATCAAGAATCAAATTTGGAATTAATGCAATGATGATTGTTGGTTGCTGGAAAGAAACTTCTATAAGAAGAAGGCTATTGAGGACGAGAATAGCTCTTTGAATTCAAAGGTTAAGTAAGTTGTAGGTAAGAAAAACCTTTTAGCAAAAGTGATTTCCTTATCTTCGGCCAAGGTTCATCTTGAATTGCAACTGCAGATATATTTCTACATATTACTTTAAATTTTTTAATTGGTTTATATTTTGCTTTAATAGATATCCAACAAACTCTTCTACTCCAAGTTCTTCAAAGAATAGGAAACGATTCGAATGCGAATGACGACAGTTAGTTTTTCTGTAAATACCCATTCGTCTGTATAGAATTAAAAATCCCGGTTGATTAAACATAAGAAAGGTCAAGGAGAGAATAAAAGAAATCCGTGTCATCTTGTTAACGACAATCCGAAGAAATTTGCCTTTCGTTTCGATATTTCTATTCCACACATTTTCCTTTTTCCCGTTTTTAAATATGTTCGTTATGTCCTCGTGATTAACAGATGTTGCATTAGAACAGCTAAAACACTTTTTTTTAAATCTGTTAAAAGTTAGCACTTCATTCTAGTCTTCTATTCTAGATTCTCAAAACTAAAAGTCACATCAACTTCCTCGAGTAGTTTTTTTGTGCAAAATTTGTTCTCCTAATTTCTCGTGCCATTCCGATGTGGACTAGCCTGTAAATGGAATTCCTACGATACTTCATCCTGTATCAAGCTGGAGAGGAGGAGATAATCCACAGCCATTTCCAGAGAGCAGCTGAGGTGTGCCGGCACCCTTTCTACCTGAACATCATTTTAAAATTGAAAGTGAAATGGGAGCTTGGAAATAAGGAAAGGCTCAGTGAAATGAGTAATTTTTTAAAATTCTGTTCATAACGAATCTTTCCTTACTCTTAATACTTTTTTCAGTTTCGTAGAACTGGTTCAAAAGGAGCATCGGATATCAGTCCGTTGAATTCGTTGCCTCTTTGAATACAAGCCCGGATCTTCACTATTAAGACTGATGCGAACCAAAATCCTTGACCAAAACAAAAAAGTCTTAAATCTGACTTAAGCTCATGCAGTCATCATTCTCAAGGAGAAACCTGCAAGTATTTGTTCTATCAATTATTCCATACCCTAATTAAACACGCTCTTTTTATTATTGCAGATTGAAAACCATCTTTCTGCTATGTCGGCCCTTTAACACCCAACGATTTTATGAATCGTCCTCCATCTGCAGATCTTCCAGCTGGTGATTTCTCATCCGCCCTTCCAAGAGAAGATTTCCGCTACGTCTAGAGAATTACAACATTGTTTTGGGACTAATGGCGTGGCGTCTATCTCCAGTCTTTGGTGGACAGGAAGAAGTGGAGAAATCCTACCCGCAATATGGTACCAGGCGACATCGTGATGGAGCACAACAACAATCTATCCACAGGAAAGTGGGCAACTGGGCGAGTCGTCGCAGTCCATCCTGGAGATGATGGTCTCGTTCGAGCGGTTGATGTCAAGTTCGAAAACGGCGTCTTCCTTCGGGGTATTCAAGATTTATGTCTTCTCGAGCCGTACTCTGCCGTTTCACCCAGCGAGATATCGTCCAACCAGCTTCGGGGGAGGATGTACCGACGAAGAACCCATAAATTTATTTATTTAAATCCAGTCGTATCTAGTTTCCCCATTAATACTAGTGGTGGCGCTTTTGTCTTTCTTGTTTAACTGAGCCGCCATCTTCCTTCACTTGTCATCTTGAGTTACGGATCACACTTTCGTGCTGCCGGCAACTCTTATTTCTTTTGTGTATTATATTTCTCTATATTCCACTCAGGTATTCATATTATTCAAATTACTGTAATCCCGTGTGTCTGATTATTGTTTCCTTTGCTAGATTGTTGAGTTATTCTGCTCTTAGTATTGTTGGAGCTTATTATGTGCCTTCTTATCTAAGACTGAGGTATTGATATTGATTGAGATCATGACCTGTTGTAGTTCCCTTACTGATTGATGTATATTCTCTTAATCTAGCAGAGTTATTGTCTCATTTATATTGTGTCTGGTCTTTGGGACGGAGACACTTTTACTCTGGTAGAACTAGACTGAGAGGTACTTTATTTTTTCTCATGTGTGATCTGTGATCTGCTTACTTATAATCTCTTCTTCTATAGATTTATTATCTGTCATTGTCAAGAGTATGTCTTGGTTGATTGCTAGTGTGGTGCAGCATAACAATACTTATTAATTAAATTTAAAGCTTCAAGTAATCTATTAATTCAAAATATTGCTCACAAATGTGCTCCATTGTTCAGAATTCCTTTAAACCAATTGGTTTATCTTAAGTTTGTACTGTAAAATAGTTTAAAAATTGATTCACACGTGTAATTAAACGTAATTAAACATTTTAGCAAATTTTGGAACTCCTTAAACTTCAATTACACTCTCGGTGTGAATACGGTATAAAGGATCTAAGTTTGATATAAAGCTATTCTATTAGTGTTCAACTGTTCATGTTTGAGGTAGTTCCGATAAGTAATTAAGCTGAATGAAATCTCTTAGATTTACAAAAGAAAATTCCAGATTTATTTTTTTGTGCTTCAAAAAATATTTTATTCAGAGAGGTTGTGTAAAATCGGATCATTAATTAAAATATACTTTAATATTTGGAGATTTGACACCAACGTCAATTTCTGATTGCTGATATGAGCACGTCAAATGATTCGATAATTTGGCGCACCTTATACGTCACCCCTTCTAAATCTTACCCTTCACCCCCATTTTTTTGCCTAAAATCTCAAGGACAGAGACGGGTGCTAAAGAGGGAAAGAAAGCTGCCACCTTCCCTTTCCCTTCGACCGACGAATCGACAAGAGGTAAGCTGCATCTTTCTCATCAACACGCGTTATTATTTTTCCGATGAATGCCTAAAACGATTTTTAAACATATGTATTTTAAAAGCTACCATTAACATCACCCATTTGTGGAACAACTTGAAGTGGAATATATACATTAAAGGCAATGTTCAATAATCCAATTGTGTTTCTACTGTTGGCTTTGTTTAGGCTAGATACACTTTTAGAGTGACCAAAATCTTTTACGGTGAATCCGATGGTGTACAAAACAAGGCGCTAGCTTTAAACATTTCAGAGATATAGGGAGGATAAGTTCAAAAATGGAAAATGATCATTCAACTTCGGTAACGCTTTTAAGGCATTTTTAATGATAAAACAATAAAACTAATTATTGGATCTTAAAGACCAATATGATTTCTCTGGGCCCCTTTCTTTAAGGGACTTTAAGGGACTTTGATTTTATCAAAGTCATTTCAGATTTTATTAAGCAATGATTTATATTATCTTATAATGCTTATGTGTTGAACATATTTAAAGCTTATACTTGGATAACAAGAAGTTCCAATAACCCATACCCTAAATAGATTAAATGACCAAAATCAATATGACTGCCCGTCTACTGTGATATAGACTATTACATGTACAGTATGGTTCAAATAAACTTGAGGGGCCCTTACCTGTTTCGTGCTTTGTGCCCCTCAAGTTTATTTGGACCATACTGTATATAATTATTGATAAGAAAAAATTTAAAAATTTCAACTTCAAACTCTTATAATCCCATTCACCTATACCCGATAATAAGGATATTAATTCACCCATAAGAAAAGTGAGAAATAAAGAATAAAGTTTTTTTTTACAATTTTAGTCAACTTTAAAGAAGTTTAACGCGTGCGAAAGGTCTAAATAACTTTTGTTTATGAAATAAAAAAATCAGTGTTATATTTTTGCATATTGGCACCATAGTATGACGCGTAGTTTGGCAGTGGTGAAAACAAAAAAATAATTAAAAAAAAAACATATGTTAAAAAATTATATTCTTTAAAAAAAATTATACAACTTTAAAATATATATTTTATATTTCATTTGTTTTGTTTCTTCTCCATCAGAAAAGCCAAGGGTATACCGCGCGCCTTACACAAATTAATAATACGCGTCTCGAACTCAGATACACGATAAAGAAATACCGGATGCCATTGACATTTTTCTTATTTAAAACACTTTCATCAAGGATGTCTGAAAATTCGATAGACCTTGGAGAAGGTTCGGCATGGTTTTGAGACAGAAACTGCGGCATTTTTATGGGACTGTCGGTCATCGAGTTCCCCTTTTCGGACTCTGCCCCTTCAGAAGTGAAAAATTACTGAGATGGCGATTCATCTTCATAGGAACTAGAGAAAATTCTCGAGTCGTTTGCCGAGGACATCCCCTGGCTCCCTCTTTTAAAAATGAGAAAATTCTTATTTTTTGACATGGACAACAAACTAAATATTAGTAATTTAGAATTTATGTTTCAGCCAGATGCCGGCCAATGAGTGTCTCTTGCAATTTCTTCTTGCAGTTCTTGTACCGAAACAGGGGTGGGCTATATAATGATTCCCAATAAAATGCAGAAACACAAGTAGTAGTAGAAGTCAAAAACGTAATCGTGTGATACGTTAGATTTCAATTGTTATTAAAAATATAATTAATTTTTAACAGTAGAAGATTGCTCGCTTTCTTGTACCGAAACAGGGGTGGACTATGTAATGAACCCCAATAAAATGCAGATAGACGGAAACACAAACTGTAGGTCTTTTTCGTAAGTCTTGCTTAGTTAATCCAATGAAAAAAGGAGACCTTATTCGGTATCATCAGATTGATTAGAAAAAGCGCGAGCTTATTTTTTTAATTTAATTGTTTGGTAACCACAGGTACTTAAATTATATCAATAATAAAGTTCCTGTAATTTGGTTCTTGAAAGATTTTCATGACAAGTCGGATTTCATGATAATACCGAATCTTTCTGATAGGTTAAATGAATGGACATCATCAGAAAAAAAGAAAGAGCTTCAAAAAATTGTGAATTTATTAAATTGAATAAAGTGAGAAATTGTAAGTTTTCAAGGGAGTGTTTGCGCTCACGCTCCTTTTTTTAAAGGAGCGCGCTTTATTTCTTCAACCCAAAGTGGACATCTTGAAGTTAACTATTAGATAAACTAATGAAAAAAACTAGTTCCGACTTCTAAAAGATTCGAACCCTGGCACTCAAAACTAGAGCCACGAACTCAAGCATCAAAGCCATTATTCAAAACTTATCTTACGATTTCTGGCTTATAAGGGATATCATTGCCTTTTGATAAAATTATATTATTCTTCATTTACTTCCTTCTATTTAAGCTTTAACGGATGGGATAATTTCGATTTAAATGGTAACCGAACTATTTAATAAAATTTAAATAGTTTGACTGGCCATATTCGGTGCTTTCTCTCTGCCATTTTTTCCTTCTGCCATTTTTCCTACATCCGGGTTAAAGCACATTTAATTAAAATTACACTTAAACGTGGTCCACTCTTAGAAACGAATTTTTGGGTATACGATAGCTGGCCAATTTTTACGCGCGTCATATGGTAATTTTACTGTAGACTGAATACTTTCACGCTTAGGAGCTGTGGACGGAATACTTTTACTCTAATAACTCTAATAAATCTTCTAGATGTTAAGCTATCCTATTTCTAAGAGAACATAAGTATACTTATTCTTTTACCATTGTAAGTAATTTTAAAGTTATTCCCGTTTTATTAAATGGTTAATAACAATTCTTATAGTATAAGGTCCTTATCACCAATGAATCGATATAGCATAGTCATTCTGATGACTTTTGCAATTTTTAAAACATAATATTTAAAATCGCGCAAAAAAGTGGGGGTGACCCGTGACGTAATTAAATGTGCCTCATGTAATTTTGTTTTTAGATTAAGTAAACTACATATAAAAATGGCGTATCATAACTGCGAAAAAGCAAGGCGGGTTAACGCAATACTATAAGACGACCAATTCAGTCCATTCAAACTTGAAGTCTTGGAGAGCCACGCATTAATTCAAGAGTGCCGCTTTCTCTAATCCTTTCTCGAACTATAGATGCATCCAGCTAGGATAAACTTTCACTCCGATACTCCCTCAAATAAACCTAGCAGATCTCAACGAGTATGCCACTATACACGTTGACGTCCATCATCGTATTTGTCGCCAGACTCGTAGCGAATAAACCCATAGAAAAGTGAAAACGAGTAAGGAGCTTTTTTTAAAACGATTTGATAGAAAAATCGTAATTATTATTTTCTTTTTTTAGAGTGCAAGCTGTTTCCTCAGACATCTCATCATACGAGGGAAAGAAGTCACTCAACAACAAGTCAACCCGTCAAGGTTTCAATAAAGCTTATTCGCTTATTGGGAAATAGAGAATTACCCAAATATGTGACGACCAAATAATGGTGCAGTTGATTCACCTGAAAGTAAATAGCTCTAGAGTCTAGATCTATTTTATAACATCGTGTTGAGTTACAACATGATTAAACATATGGTACTACATACCACTATAGATAAAAACAATTAGAGCATGCCACCATTGATCTTTTAGATAAATAATAAAATGGATTTATATTTCAAATTTAATTTTAGTTTTTATTTGAAATTGTGCCATTTGGATTCTTGAATTTGAATCGGAGCCATTGAGAAGGTTGAGAGACTTCATTATACACACCCCTTAAGCCCTTTTTGTCATATAAGTCTTTTTTTCAACACATTTTTGACAAAAAGTAAAGATGATGCCAGTGTAGCGGCTCAATAAATCGTGATGAATAAAATTTTCCAAAAATGACATCGTGGAAGCCCTTCGTTTTAGGTGACGAAGTTATGGGAAATATGCGAGGCAAGAAAGACCAGTTGGAATTTGGTTTTGGTTGAAGGATTTTTTAAATTGGAAAAATAAGCCAATTATCTGTTCATCTTTCTTTTTGTCTTGTTCACTTCTTCCTCTTTCCAAGGTCCGAGCTGAGCCTATACTGTACTATTTCTACCTCAACTAAAGTTTCATAATTTTGATTTTCTTTTGATTGTCTTTTTTTCTCGTTGAATTACCATATTTCTTTTAAAAAGGGAAACTTTAAAGATGATTGGGAAACTTTAAAGATCTTTTAAGTTGATTTAAAGATTTTTTTTTTCTATTTATTTCTAAAATTTTCATCATTTTAAAGATATATCGGAGGTTATAGATTATAAGATACGGAGGTTATGGAATGATATATAAATTACTATGTTCAATTTATTTATTTCTTTCTGTTTTAATTGTTAAATTAAAATGCTAAATAAAAGTGATTTCAAAACCAAAAATCGCATAAAATCACCTCAATTGTCACCAGTGTTGGGATAAATCAAATTTTTATTTAGTGATTTTTGATTTAGAGCGATTTCAAATTTTGATTTTTTGATTTAAAATCATAAATCAAACGTATAAAATCGATAAATCATTAATGAATCAAGAACAATAAAAGAAATATGAAAACTTTCATCTACTGCTCATTTTAGTAATTTCTTAGCTATATAAATGTCATGTTCACTCGAAAGCGTAACCAACTTGGTGACGGCTTGCTAAAAATTCTAATTATACTGAAAATTTAATTTTGTTTTGAATTCTCGATAGGGGGCAGCGTGAAAATTGATTTATGATTTTGATTTTAAATCAAACTTTTAAAATGATTTAGAAAAAAATGATTTAATTCAAAATTTATATTTGATTTAAATTTAATTTCGATTTTTGATTTTAATCATTTCCAAATTGATTAATCCCAACACTGGTTGTCACTCACTTAAAAATCGGAAGCTGTATCCAATTTCAGAATTTATTTCACCAAATGGAAACAATTTCGTGGTAACTATTTCTGAAATATTTTGATTTGTGGTATATGGTTTTAAAAATGAATTTTCTACAAAATATGCGAAATTTTAGAAAATACAAAATTTCAACTTTTTTCGTGTGCATTAATTTTTTTTACAAAACAGTCGCGGAATTTTTCAATTCACTTCTTTCTTTCTAAAATTTTCGAAATTAATCAGCAGAATAAATAAAATTTGAAATAAGTACAGTACATAAACTGATTTAAAAACAAAACAAAACATGATAACTTTTAGTGTCAACCCCACTAAATAACTGGGAAGATGGACGATTTCAAAAGTATTTTTTCTTCCAATAGAAACAATTTCGTCACAACTTTTTTTTAATATTTCATATGCGTAAATTGTTAGTTATTTTTTTGATTTGCTTAAAAACTGCAAAATTTTAGAAAAACCTAATTTCACATTTTTAAAGTTAATTTATTATCTACATTTTTGACAAAATTTTCAAAGGATTTTAAATAATAAGTAATGAGTAATCATTTAAAAGAATATAATTAAAATAAGAATTTAATACATTTAAAAAGGATATTTTTATTTAAAAAATTATGCCGTGCCTATCTTACGTTTGCAGCTCCATCTTCAAGCTACCTGTTTCCTCTTGATAATCGGAAATCAATTTGAATCGTTGGATCATGATCTCTGTATTAGCGTCCTTGTACTTGCCGAACTCCCAGGCAATTTGAAAGACAAGACTGGACATAATAATATCGAGCCGGTTGAGGTGCTCAAAAGCCGCTACACTCTTTGATAGATTGGTCCAAGCCTCTTGTGTACCGTCGATTACAAGTCCGATTTCGTGGAGCCGGCACGACTTAAGTGTGTCCGGCGCCATCGTCTCCAGATAGGCTAGTAGCTCGTTGTCGACCGTGGCCCATTTTGGCTCGATGTCGTCGGGCGTGACTTCTACAACCTCTGGTTCAACCGTCGGGCTTACGACGGTCGTTCTACGTGTGCCAGACCGCCCCCTTGATCCGCTTACTTCCCGAGTGGCTCTGCCGCCCGTTTTTACTGTAGTCTCTACTAGCAACGCCGGGAGGTGACCTCCTTAGTAGGGGCCCTCCCGTCATCTGCTCGTCACTCATTTCAGTAAGGAGAGAATTGAATGAATAGTTAAAAAGTTTTGTATTTAAACAGAAACAAAAAAAATACAACAATTTGCATTGAAATCGAACTTCTGGTTAAACGTCCAATTGGATGTTTAAGCAGAGGCTTCATACATAGGCTCTTCCTGAGGTGGATGCCTTGGCGGCGGGTGGAGCTGTGTAGGGTGCTCCAAAATGCATCAATATTTTTTATTTCGATCGGCCTTCACATCAGCTATTTCAAACATAGAGAAAAACATCCTGGCAAAAAATAAATTAAAAAAGAAAATATTTAGACCTCGCGCAACAGCTTCAAAATTTGGAATATTTTGAACTTTTCTGGTTGCGTAACCATATTTTTTGTTCCGTTGAAGTCTCACCTTCGGCCTTTTATCTAAAATTACTCAAGGCTATTCTGTAGAGACTGTATAAATTATTTTTAAATCTGAAGTGGTTTATACAAAAGGCCGAAGGTGAGACTTCAACGGAACAAAAAAGCAGCTCGAGGTGAGCTGTGACCTCTGGCGATGGATATTGTCGGCCATTGGTGATTATTATAATATATGATTGTAAATAAAATAGTCACTTAAAATACTATTTAATTATTACTTCTATATAATCAACAATTTCGGAAATAAGGAAATAATAAATAATGAAGGAAAGAAACTCATCTTGAGTGAGAAATTTTCTACGCACATCAATGCTTATCTGCTCTAAATATAGATGCAAATTGTCAAAACTTTAACCTTTTTAAGCCAAAATATTTTTTTAGCTGACAACAAAGTTTGCGAAGGGATACCTTTGACTCTACCTCAAATCGGAGATTGAAATTACATATTTTATATGACAAGTTCTAAATTAAATTCGTACTTTAATTAAGTCGCAACATTTTTTTTTAATCGCATACATCGCTTTCTAAGCCACATTTTTAAAAAACGATATACAACACGTTTGACATGTTAATACGGTGTCACTTGGGTCATCTAAAATAATGAACTGAGTAGTATGTGAATCTCACGAGTGAACACTCGTGCCACATTCATCATCTAGACTAGAAGGGGGCGGAGTCTAGACATAGCTTCCCCAGTCACAATCTCATGAAAGAGAATCTCTCAATCAATTGTAATAGGAGAAGAAGGGGAAATATTGAAACCTGCTTGGCCTATTTTTGAAACAAAAATGTATGTATGTTATAACTCATGCCAAGAAAAATATGTTCTTTTCCTCATTTTCTGTATGCTCGACCTGTCTGTATAAAAGACAAATCGAGCACTTTCATTCGTTATACCAAGACACATTTAGAGATGTAGTCATGAAGAGTTCTTATACCAATTATCCAGGCTTCATATTTTCTGAGTGACAACCCGAAAACACTCTGGTTAATTTACGGGTTCTTTGCCGCTTAAACAAGGTACCGGACAGCTGATCTAAACTTAAACTTATTCTCAGCTTCGTCGTCCAGGTCTTTGAGCATAAGCATGCATAAGAATGGCAGCAACAGTATAAGGTATATTTATCTTCCTGATGAACAAACATGTGAATGACCTTTTTCTATACTTCAGGACCCATACGACCATGCCCGATTAAAACTATACAGAAATAGGATGTAACACTACATGGCTAAAAGATAGCACCACAGTCTCTCCATCTCAACTAAAAAATTTAACGAGTTTTGGTCTAGAAATTTTATATAGATATTTGTCCAAACCAATATTATACAAGGGACTTGTTAGGTCACTACGGCTGACGTATCGGTTATTTTCATCCGAAACATTCACTTATACACTAACAGGGGGTACATTGTAGCATTTATCATAAAATGTTGTCAGACATTTACCGGACAGCAACAGTTGTAGAAGAGTAAGTAGCCTTAACGTGTCACTGAGGACCAGGTTCGAGTAAGCTGAGAACAGTGACATGAATCTGCCAAGAAAATCAGAGGATGAGATTTTACGCGTGCAGTAAAGGTGGAGTAACCCCGGCTGATCCCATCCCTGGGGTATTCACGAACGGTTGACGACAGCTCAGCGTAAAAAAAATCAGTACTTTTTAAATTTTTGTTAAATATTTTGAAGAATCTAGACTCTTTATGGATTCTAGGGTTAAATCGTATTGCACCTGCCTAGAAAAAAACTCCAATCTGCGTTTAAATGTGTAAAAAAATGGAACGGTAAAATAAAACTGTTAAGATCTAAAATAAATTATACATTCGAGGCAAAGTTTAAATTTCAGGTAATTTTTTAAATAATTTTTTGTTGATGGTTTAAGACTATAATTGCAAATGTTATAATTTTTTGAAGATATTTAATTATTTTTTATTTTACTTTTTTAATAGAGGGGTAACCATTACTTACATGAAATGACGGAAGTATTTAATTTAGAGCATTCAACCATTTTTGACGATCATGAATAACATTTTTTACCTCCAAGCCTGCCTGCTTAGTGAGGAAATGAGTTTGGACGCAGAATTTTACAGATTTTTTCACTTCAGCACTTGACGTAAACATGGATTCTAACAATGTTTAGTTTCTGGAAAATTACGGTTAAATGTATAAAGTAAATTATAACTTGACTTGACAAAAAAAAAGAGGGGATTGGCTGCCTTAATTTTTTGTCTTTCTGCAGCTTCAATCGCCTCGAAGAAGACCCGAATTTACGTCAAGTGAATTTCCACGATGTCTCAAGGAGGAAGAGGTACCGATGTATTACCAATTCACAGATACGTAAATAGAAAAGTATGAAAAGAGTTATAGGTCCAACGTAAAAATACGTAATATTTATAAAATAAAATAGTCATGGCTTTAAACATTGCTTATTCCTCTCTCGGAGTCATATATCACGAGTCATGCGTAATTTTCTTGAAATCTAAAGTTATAAGAGAAAATAAATCTTTCAATATAAAAATCTGTTTTATTTAACGTTGAGATTAAGGAAAGACTTATAATTTCCTAAAAAGGCTTCAAATACAGAATAAATTCTTTAGAAGACAATTGTTTAGTATACTTAGAAATGAAATCAAAGGCCACGAGTCCAATCAAGCCCTCAAGTTTGACATCACTGAATATGATATTTATCAGGAATTTATTGGAATTCTCTTGTGAATTGTAATGCACTGGCTATACTCAGTAAAGTCCTATAGAAACAGAGAAAAATGCTGATAGGATTATGCTACAGCTACTAAAAAATGGCCATTTTGTTTACCTATTTTTTTCTTGATAAAAATCTCATTAATAAATTCAAACGGATTCTCCAGGATAGGCACTGTCTTAACAGGTTCTTTGTAAGATTTGAAAATTCCTGATGCGTCTTCGAATGTCGATCCCTCTATCTTGGCGGAAATGACGAGCCAACGAAGATGAAGCAAAACCATATGCCTTAAAATTAATTTATAATATTAAACTTTATTTCACAAACGTCTTTCTCTCATTAAAAATAAATTGATTAATTTTTCTTCTCATAATTTGAAAACAGATCCATTTTACGGTTCTACTTTGAGAAACGATGAACCAAGTTTCAACAAAGTATCATTAGTAATTTTTGAATAAGGGAAACATATTCTCTTGTAAATAGAAAATAAAAATCAAAGTCTTTTTTTAAACAGAATAAATATTTACTGAAATATTTTGCAATAATTTATTTCTGATTTTTTTTTCCATTTAGGGAAGGCGACATCGGCTGGAAAAAAAGATTCATTTTCATTTTTTCCGTACATATGGATGAGAGTAGCAGATTGTCGCTTGGTGTTCCGGTGAATCTATCATTTATTTTTTTATTCATTTATATTTATTGTTTTAGAGTTCGGAGTAAAGTATATGAAAACACATGTTAAGCGAGCGTAATAAAATTATTAAATCGTAGAGATAAAAAATATGAGAATTTAGTTGTCACATAGGTTGTTGGTCGGAAAGATGGAAGATCTGCAAGAATGCCATTTTTAAGTTTTTATAGTAATTTTCTTGTTCTGGAATACGTAATAATAAAGTATTAGCAGGGATATAATATTTTAACATTTTATATAATATTTACTATTTTTTTAAGAGTGGACTTGTAAAACATAATACTAAAATGTTCTTATGTCGTACGACATTCTACATTTGTTCTCTATTCTCTTCTGCCTTCATAGCCCCGCACACTACCCATTAAATTTTATGTAAGTGTCAATATGAATCCGTCAAATTTAAACACAAATGTAAAACATTATATAACAGAGGTACCAGAATAGAGGGAAACAGGGAACCTCAATATTACTTTTTGATTCTTTTTAACCTTCAGGTAATGGCAAGTAGCAAGGTTAAAAATTGAACTCTTAATGGTCTTTTTTAATTTAAGATCCCGTTTCTCTTGAAGTTTCCTACTGCCCAGTTGCCTGCTGCTACTTCCTCTAACACTGGATTAGTACCAAAGGCCTTTTCCAGCTCCTCATTTGAACCATCAACCGTGCTGCTAAAATGTGAAACTTTACTTGCTGCTCACATATGAACACGTCAGAGGTATTATTCAAATTTATTTTTTAAAGTTTTATAAGTTATTTTTTAGCTGGTTCATTCAGAGAGTCTTCTTGTCACCTCGCTTGTGCGTGGAACCAGATTCCAGGAACCTATTCTATCACGTATTTACAATATCCTATTCCATTTCAACACATTGGAATAGCGGTCCCTCCTCCCACGGATTACTAAAGACCATTTCAAGTGGCACCTATTGGAGCCAGGGACCCTCTAGAATTCCCCAAACAGACTCACGAACGATTCAGTCTTCCAAGAAGAGGAAAAGGGCTGGCAAGGGCAGGCGGATTTAGCGAAGCTGAATTGGTTCGTGGGATGGACGATCATGCCCCAACATTGGATCTCACTCTATGTACGATGGCAGCTTCGTAGGCCCACTTATTCAAACAACCATGAGGGCCATCCTTGAAAATCTCTCACCACCTCAAGTCAAACTTGCAAGCAAAGCAATCCATGAAATCATCATGGCGGCCCACTTGGTCTTCCATCTGAGCTTAATCGGCTTGATCCCGTCTACTGTGAAGCTGTTTCTCAACTCAGTGACAACTTTTTTTGGAGGGGACATCCTGGATTGCCCTTCATCAGGAGGCAGGCAAGAAAGCCCGATTAAATAGGGGGCTTGGAGAAGCGGAACTAGAAAAATCGCATCTGAAATCCTTCAGTCTCGGAAAGAATATATTGCTTCCCAGGTATCAATTTCAATTATTGTGCATATTGGTGCATGTCTTGGAATGATACTGCAGTTTTTAGTTTCATCAAACGAGCACATAGCAAGAGCAAGTGATAAGAGAATGAAAATTGAGGCAGATAAAAACCAGCTCACACTCAGTATGATCGATTCGAAATTAAAAATAGCATATCGAACCTAAGCATTTAATTATTAATAATTTCAACAAATAATTGGCTACCAATAAAAAATTTACAGTAACAAAATATTTTCTTCTATTCTAATTATGTTAATTGTAAATCGAATAGTTTTAAGTACCTAAATTTCTATGTTGACAGCTCTACTTTGAGAATACAATTATAAGAGCATGAGTATTCAAAAATTTGAGAAAAATGATAATCTTACTATTCAGGTAAAACTACAAAACTTCTGGCAGATATTAAATATAAAATATAAAGTTATTTCATTTGAATCTTAATCATTATGATACTTAATTCACAAGAAGAGAGTAATTTTCAGCATTTTTATTCTTAAAAGAACTCAAGTAATATATTATTAATCAAATAAGAAACGGAGAAAGCAGGATTCAGAGGTATTGTGAATGTTTTATAGGAATTTAAATTGTTTAAAACAAAATGAAAAATGTCTGATTAAATTACAGTAGTTGGAGTTAT
Source organism: Chydorus sphaericus (assembly GCA_030141595.1). Taxonomy (NCBI): domain Eukaryota; kingdom Metazoa; phylum Arthropoda; class Branchiopoda; order Diplostraca; family Chydoridae; genus Chydorus; species Chydorus sphaericus. The sequence continues at coordinate 540,274 of CM057926.1, read as the reverse complement.
GTGAAATTAATGCACCAAAAAATGCGTGGTGCTAAATATTTTATTTCCTGGCAATTATTATTTTTATTCATTTAAATAGTTGAATTAGTTGACCGCAATCTAATACATACTTCTTCATTGACTCCTTTTATAAAAAAAGAAAAAAATTAGTCCCTCCTCCATTTTTCTCGACTGCAGAAAGGATTATAAACGGGACTTAACGAATTTTTTTTTCGATTTTAAACTGTTTCCAAATTTTCAACATCTTCGTTAATGCTTCGTTCCTTAAAAAGGGGTCTTTTTTTAATCGTTTTTGTTATTTTTTCGTTTTCGTTAACGATGCAACACGTTGATATACTAATATCTAATCTTGACAACATCTACTAGATACATTCCGAGCAACAGCCTTCAAATTCAGATTTTTTCAAGAAGCTTTACCAATTTTGTTTTCAAGGTGGAAAGTTTAAAAATCATTTCAATGAATTGAGAGATATTTTTCTATTGATTTCCATAGTTTTATCATTTTTAAAGATTTAAAAAAGGGAGGTTTTTTAATGCCTTCTTATCATATAAATTTATCGTCCCTTATTAATTATGTTTTAATTTATTAATTTGTTTAAACTTGTTAATGAACTTGTTGTATGAACGTTTAAAATAATAAATAGCATTTAAGATATCATCGTTTCTAATTTCAACAACGCTTCTACACGAAAGCATATAGCAAGTGTATATGCTTAATAGCAAGGAACCCACGGGATGTTTTTCAAGTTTTTTAAAATAAAATACTGCATCTGGCAATAAGAATATTCGGTAGAATATCCAGCCAAATTCGTTAAATTCATTCTTCTTTTAACCTGTATTTAGTTGCTACAAAGGGGCTGGGATGCCAAGGTTATAATATAGTGTTCAGCTACAATCCCCAATTTTGGAGGCTTTCAGCGTGAGTCTACTGGAATTGGCACCATTCGATTGATTTTAGCAATCCCAAACTCTGCCGAACCCCAGTTTTTCTATAGATGCGTTCCATACCTGGATATGTCTTTGAAATCCTCCTAGTAAGTAGGTTTAAGCAACATACAATTAACAACAGCTTGCCGATTGACACGACCAAGTTAAATTATCTATTTGTAAATTAGAAAAAAATCGAAACCTCTCTAAGAAAGTTTCCTACACAAAGAAATAAATTGTTAATACCTTCACGACCTCTATCTTGACAAACAGTGGAATTATTAGACCAGGTATAATACCTCTGTTTTGCCAGACAGTGACTTAACAGTTGTTTGTACAAAAATAACAATAAAATTCACTCCAGTGCTCCCAACCTCATCCAGCCCATACCGTAGTTCATCGAACTTTTTTTCCCAGTGCTCATATTATTTCCTAGCTCAAAAAAGCCTGACGCGATATTTACATCGAGCAACTTTTGTTGTTTTCTTTGCTCTTTGCTCAGTTCATTTCGATTCTTTTTCATTTTTTTTATTTGCTTAATTTTTCGTCGTATGACAAGTACAATCCATAATGAACCTCCTTCGTTTCCGCAAATCGATATTTATTCTCAACCTGCTCACTAACCCCTGATTCATCATCGTCGTCGTTATTTTCTGAATCGATTCAAAGACTACCATTCTTGCTAGTTAAAGATTCTTAGCACTCTTTTATTTCAAGGCAAGAATCTTAGCTGAAAGAAGAGTCATTGTCATCATCTGGGAGATATGGAGATGGCTGGCGTAAAGCTACCAGTTTTTGGTTTGAGGCACCTAACTTATGTTAACGGAACTTGATGTCGTTTCAACAATTTCCCTGTTCTATCATTAGGAACGGTTCCTACTTCCAGTAGCAGTTTCTAGTAGTGGTTAATGAAAAAACAGTATGAGTTTTTGGAAAAATGTTAGTGCTTTTCGTGGGAAGCTGCAAAAAGAACTATGAGGGTCATACCCCTTGATTGGTTTAACTGAAATGATAAATTTTAGATGAATGTTCTCCTTTAGTTTCCAAAAATACAAATTGCTGAAATAATTTTTAAAAAAAATTTGGACTACAGATTTGATGACCCAACGTTGTAGAAATCTCGAGGTGGACTTAATTACTCCAGATATTATATTTTCTATTTCTTGTACGAGAAAGTGTTATGAACATGAGGGTTCATGAAATCAACAAGGCGATGTTATTGTTTCTCGATTTATTACCTGAATCTGGAAACGTAACATATTTTGGAAATTCGTTTCCTTGTTGGCAATTTGATTCTCATTGAAAACCTCTCGATAGACGAAACGGTTTAAGTAGATAACCAGGAATCGTGAACACTTATTCTTATTAGTGTGAGCTCAATCAAGTTGACAGTATTGACTTCCAAATTATAAAGCTAGCGTATCCTACTTTTCAATTCTTCTCTTCAAAATCTACAAATTTTTATTATCAATAGCTACGAAATCGAGAAAGAAAATTTTTAATCTACTACTTCTTTCCTAGTGCTTCATGAGTTAAGCAGTTTGTAAAAAAGTTTCAGTTCTGTCAATATTTAGTGGTTCCTAGAAAGAGTACCTGCAGTGCAGTGAGCGTGAATTATGAAATGCTGATAGATTCAATACAAATTCCCACATTCTAACGGAAAAACCACTTCCATTAATCTATCCACAGAGAATTGGGTCATATGATCCACTCAGCTCATAAGTAAAGAAAAAAAGTTCCATTCAAGGAGAAAGTGGGAATAAGGGAAAGAATGGGATTTTTTCATTTTTTTGTTCGTACACAAACTGTTTTTCTCGAATTAAAGTTTTTCAAGTTTCCATTTAATTATAAAGAGCTTCTATCGTTCACAAGTAGATGGCCCAACTCCCACCGTACAATAATAAAATGTTCCTTTTTCCGCAAATGTTCTAAAATAAATATTATTCAAAATAATAAAAATTTTTTTTGTCAAAATAAATGTATACATACAAAACAAGAGTTCAAAACAATAAAAGATTAAAATAAAACCCACACTGAAACAAGGTCATAATTTGAAAAATTGGAGAATAGAACCTTGCGTGTTCGCGGAGTCCCTTACTGTACCATTACCCCACAGAGACCTGTGAGGTTGACCCAGAGAAACCACTTTGCGCTGCATCTTTAAACACAGCTCTTTTTGTCAAAAATGTATTCTGTTTTTAGTTAGACTTTTAGATGACATTCTCTCAATCATGTTTTTTACAAATCAAATCTTGAAAATGTAATTTTAGATTTTAAAATTTTTTTTCACCAACTTGCTGGTTTTGTGATGCCTCTGCCATCACACGTAGGTTTACCTGCCTCACTATTTATAGCCAAATATTTTTAAATAAATGTGATATATAAGTAGTCTGATGTGCTCTAAATTCAATGTAATAGGGGCCATAAAGCTGATTACTTTACCACTCACATTCGATGCGGCATTATATGCCTTCTTGATTTAAACTTCTCTCGGTTTTCCCAAAATACTAAATCCAATACAATGCAAGTATGATCTATCCATAAGCGAAATATCTTATCAGTACAAGCCTGAAGATTATCAAAATGTCGCTTTAGCCATTCCGTCGAAGAAAAAGAATGATTTTTTTATCTAAAGAGAAGGGTTAGAAAAATTCAATCGACAGCAAGGAAGATTGAAGCTGACAAAAAGGACGGAGAGAGAGAAAACCAAGTTCCAGCTTTAAAAGATCTACAATGTTTTTTTACTAACGAGCATATGGAGTCGTCCACTTTTATCATCTGCTGTCACAGAAACAAAAAAAGGGATTTTATTTTTGAGATTCATTTTCACTGATGTAGTTTTAATTAGGCGCAGGTAAAAAAGGCTTCGTTCAGTTTCAATAATCTATATCGAAGCAGCCAACTTGAGGACCAAACCAATTTACAAAATTAGAAAAAGGTATTTTTTATTTTAACTTGATTGAAACTCAACAAGTTTCAATAATGTACCTTACTAAACGAACCGAACGGAGAAAATTTTGTTTTGAAGAATTTGTTGCAATTCTTAGTTCAAAATGTTTCAAAAATTCGTATTTCACCAGTAATCTTTTTATAGATATTCTGGATGATATTTACATATTTCATGTGAGAATTAGAATTTATTAACTTACCGGAGCATCTTATTAGTGAACCTACGCCCTAAAAACCATCTAAATTTGCGGTTAAGTAAACCCTGTCACTTAAGTAGACATCCTACTTAATATTACGAATAGATGAAACACTCACTTCCCAAGTTTACCAGGTCCACATAGAAGTAGCGAATTTCAATTACTTAAATATATTGCTTTTACGCTTATTTTAAGTATTGCTAAGTAGATCCAAAAAGAAAGTGAATTGTTGCAAAATGACCTCAAATTTGTCATTCTAATTCCTAGATAATCCGTATCCCACCCTCACTTGTGTGTAATTGTATGTCCCACATTACTACCTTTTGTGTGTGTGTCTATTCATTATGTCTAGTCATTCGTAGCCAAGCCTCGGCTTTAATAAGCTATATCATCTATGAACTCTTTCGTTATTGACTTAAGTCCCAAACCATAACATTTGGGGTTAAAAGTGCAACTTAACACTCAAGTGTTACTTGTTCGCCGCCATCTTGCAATCTTTTTTCCTTTTTCTTAACCTTACAGAGACTTAGCCCAGTTTCGAGTGTGTGGTTTTGCTAACGGAGAGGATTGTCGTAGTTTCTTATATTGTCTTGTGTTTGTTTACCGATTCCTAACGTAACTTAGAAGAAATTTTTGGGTGATTGATCAGCTAAGCTGCACACTCAACATTTAGCATTGATCTAGAATACTTCCTCTGCTTGATTGCATTTGATTTGGGCTATTTGTACTGCAGTTTTGTGATTTTGCAAAGCCAATATAACAACGTATTGAAAACAATAATTGTATTTTTTTAAACCAAAAAAAAAAAAAATAAATAAAAAAGAAACCTTAAATCAAATACTGTTTTTCCATTAATCCTCTACTGGTTTTAAATCAGAGTTGCCAGATTTACAATATTTGAGCATTTAAAAGAAAAATATATAAATAGAATTACTTACCGGAAGGTTTGAATTGCCATTGATAAGGAACGTTCCGATCCGGAAGGGGCTGCCCACGGAAGCGACGATATCCAAGATTAACTTGAAGATTGACGGCATCGGCGAGCTGGCCATAGCGAAACTCGAACTCGATTCCGGATAGTTCAATGCAGGACAAGAAATCGGTGGTCTTGTGGGCCATCAATGGAATTTGAACACCACTAGGACAGCGCTTTAGCTCTACTGGAAAAAGGGTTGCCACAACTGACGAAATTGTCACAAGTCTTGTCCCAATGAGGGAAGAGATATGATTCGCATGAAGAATGATAAACGGCCAGGTGGAAATGGTCCTGGATGAGAATTAATTGAACACCCGTCATCTTCTGACCATGTTTTGCGATGAAACCACGTACGAGGAAGAGGTAAAACCAACCCTTGAAGTTATCCGGATTAAAAGAGACTGATTCGTGATTAATATGAACCGGACGAAAGTTTTCCCGGATGGAACACCTCTTGACACCTTTTGGCCGGAATTCTTAAGGGATGGAATTGATGGTATTGCAAATGAAAGCGGGAAGATCCTGGGCTCGTCACATCATGTTGTCACAGTTTTAAATATATATATATATAGTCACAGCTTTAAAGATAAACTTATTATGTTATCCTTTTTATACAATCGTATGATGAATAACCGAATCGGCATTTTTATAATAAATTGCAGGGAGAAAATTAAAAATAATCATTTCTATTGTAATGATTTTTCTTAGTTTACTTCATAAAAAATGAAGCATCTATTTAAAATGAAGAAAACATTAAACATTCTACACTTGAATGAAGAAAGTAAGATAAAAAAAAATAAATATAAAAAAAATCTCTCATCACATTTTACCGCATTTGACCAAGTGTAACTCTTGTAAGACCCAATTTGGTTTCTCACGTTACTTTCCAACTGGGAAACAAAAAATGGAACGTTAGAAACCGTTCTTCCAATTACAGGCAAAATAGTTCAAAGAAAAGAAGCAATATGTTTTCCCAAGTTCTTCTGAAAATTTAAGTTTTTTTGTTCTTATTTTTTATGTTTTATTTAAAGCTTTTTTAAAATACAAAAGATTGACCTTTTAAGATTTCAAATCAAATCATTTTCACAAAGACTTGAACCTTTAATTCTAGTGACAATTAGAATAGGCAAGTAAAAAATGAAACATACCACAATTTAAATCAGTTTTTGGCTTGCAAACTTCTTAAGGGATTAATCATAGTGCTAGGATAAAATAAAAAAATAACAACTTAATGACAAGCAAGAGAAAAAAAACCTTTGATGGGGCGAATAACGAAAGATTATTAACCAATTTGGTTTCGTGGCAAGTATAGTAGACTACTATCCCACAGCCTATGCCGCGTGGCGCTATATTTCCACGTTTTTTTCTGTAGCAATTACTCAGGTCCTGAAATTTTTTTGCAATGTTAAATAATAATTCAAGACGACGAACTTAATTAATTTTTTACCAAGAAATAATGAATATCGCCTTGTTCGGAGGATCACAGTCCAGGGTTGTTGGAAGACTGCTAAATCCGATTCTGGTGTCATCTTGGAGGTGGTCGCTAAGACACGGTGAATTTTTAAGTCTGTTTCTCCGTCCATATCAGCCGTCTCGATGTTTTGCAAGGAGTCCATCTCACTGCATATCAAAGTATAAATTTGATTGCAAATTATTCCAATTTTTTTACACGCAATTAACTTTTTCACCTTGATGCGACTTATATTACGTTTGCAGGAATGTACTTGTAAATCTTCACCCTTACTTTATCGCGGACGTTAATTTGTCGCCATATGACCCATGTCCATTAACCTTATCTCAGAATTTCCACCTCTCTGTTGTTCGTCGCGTTGTCCACCTTGTGCCTTGCCTGTTGATTAAAAATTTTTAAATAAAACAAAATCGCAGGTACGTTTGCAATAGATAGATGTTATCATTTTAGGATCTCTCCAATTTGTAATAATCATAAAATTCTGTTAATATCAGCACCGCCGAAAGTCTTATACCCATTTTAATTTAATCAAGTTAGAGTAGATATTTTCCAACCAAGTTACAAACTATTATTACTCGCATTATTACGCATATATACAAAATAGTTTTTTTTTAAATTTCTGTTATAATTGTCATTTTTCGAATTACACATAAACACAAATACACATACACGTTTTTTCTCGGTCGGTCTAAACAAAGTTTTCATGAATTGAACATGAAAACGTCTGTGTACTAGCAAATGTACTTTGGTTTGATACTTATACCTTAATATTTTTAAAAAAGTCCCAAAGTCAGTCGAGCCGATTTTTACCCATGTTTAGACGGAAACGGCTATCCTTCTGCTTGGGTGTGTATGTTTACACATGAAAAAATTGTCTCAACCGACTTCCAAGCTTTTTAAAAATTATTAAAGTGTAAGTACGGAACTTTTCGTACTGTTTTTGTCAAACAATATTGAGTTCTTGAGTTTTCGAACACATTATTATTGAATAAACTCTATTTTTGACATTTTGAAGTCCAAGTGTGTAATACACCCTTTAACACGTAAACAAATGGGGGGAAAAACTGATGCCTCAATAATTGTGTCACAATCTGGTGTGCAATGGCCACAGAAGCTAAATTTTTCTCTTTCCAGAGCATTGAAGCCCGAAGTGTTTTCTCTTGAAAACACCAAAGAAAACCTTTTTAATCCCAGTAGTTAATTTTATATTTAACTTTTTGTAAGAGACCTTTTACACAGGTTCTTATGGGGAAACAGCCAATGCGTCAATACGGTACTGTAATTCTGAAATAAAAATCAGATAATCTGACGGAGGATACCCTAAAACATTGTAATAAATGGAAAAATTTAGAAAATTCGCTTAACTTATCATATATTTTGCCGTTTTTAAGATATCTAATCAGAATGAAAAAAATCATTCAATAAAATTTTCCGATTTCTATGTGGAAGCTTACTATCAATTTGAAATAACGTCTTTAAGTTATCTTACAATTAAATAACTATGTGATTATTTTATTTTGGTTGTGATTTTAGTGATGATTGGTTAATTATACGACATTGTTGAATGGGTGTATTTCAACAAATTCAAATATGATTAAGTTCCATTATTTTAATGAAAGATATGAAATGGCATTATTTTATAGAAAATTGATAACTATTAAAAAATAAATAAAATAAAAATAATTAAATTATTTAAAAAATTGTAAAAAAATCGTTTTCTAATATTTCCCGAGGAAATTATGCAAAGAGTTCTCCATCGTGATGCAAGTGTATGTTAAAAAATACGACGAGAGAAAATTACTTCACAGAGGTCTCAGTAGATGCCGAAACCAGACAGAAAGTAATAAGACAGCAAGAGAGTATTTATTTTAAGGATGTTAAGTGGTGGCATTGTTAAACGTTTTAAAATTTGACATATTAAAGGATTACGACTTCACTAAACAACTGGTGAATCGTGATTTTTCAGTTTTATTAAATCATTTTTTTAAATTGTACCTTCCCATTTAAAAGTTTAGTTGTGACATTTCAGTTGAAAAATTCAACACCCGTACGAAAATCGAGGTTGCAAGCCGTACGATTTTTCCTTCACCACCAATTATTGAAATGTACTTAATTTTGGAGGAAAAGGTACGCAGGGTACGCTCCCCGAGGTCTTTTATTATAAGATGATATGCTTTGAACGGACGTCTGGTTTGAAAGGGGTAAAGTTAATGCCCGTAAAGAATGGCACCTCTAGGACAAATCAAGCATGACAAGAATTTTGGATTGGAATATTGTTTCGACTAGAGTTCTAGTTAAACATTAATTGACTACTTTCTAATCGAGAGAAAATTAGAATTAATTTTATTTGGATATCAGAAAATACAAAGAAGTTGGAAGAAAGAAAAAAATGTAGTCTACAAATAGTAGTCTTCAGAGAAATTTTCTGAGGTAACATTTTATTTAGAACTTGAATAACATTGAAATTTTTCACAAGATAAAAAACACAACTTCTAGTAATTAAAAGTAGTTTCTGGTCAACAAGAGTTAATAGTTATATTTATAAAGGTAAATCCTTTCGAAAATTTAGAAATTTTATCAAGGTTATTCATCCCAAAAGTACAATTGCAAGGGTTGGATAAAAAAGATAATGCAATTTTAAGTAATGGAATTATAGTTCAAAAGAAAAAAAAGATAAATCATTTCTAAATCAAAATTAAAGCACCTGGGTGATTCACATCAAAATTCAGAATAATCCCTCTTTTCCAGCTGGGACAATCTCAATAATCAAGAACAAAATTATGTAAGAAATAAAACAGTGCGAAAAAAGGAAAAACTTAGAAAAACCTTGAAAACGTGGTGAAAATTACGCGTAAGCTAGATTTCCTTTATTTGCTGGAATCGAACTTATGGAAATCTAGTTCAACCTTGGCTTTTCATGAGCTTCTGGGATCAGGAGTGCATTAAGCTTGCTAAGTACTATGGCGAAAGCTTTCCGAACTAGTTCAATTTTCTTGTCAGTTCATTTCTGTCTCTCCTCTTCAATATATTTGTACATCTATAATAATAAATGAGATGATGATAGAAATAAAAGAAACAAATAAATAATGATTGAACACATTTACTTTATGATTCAAATCAATGCCGAAATAAGGAAGACAGAAAGTAATTAGACTAATAGATAGTATTTATTTTAAGTATGCTTAGTGATGGCAACGCTAGACGTTTTTGAATTTGACATATTAATAGATTATGACTTCACTAAACAACTAGTGAATCGTGAAAATTATTTCATTGGATCATTTTTTGTAATCCAATGAAATTTACACAATGGTTTTGAATACTGAGTGGATGGGACTATTTGTTTAATTTTTAATTATTATTTTTTTTGTTTTTAGGTGATTTTAAAATTATAATGTTGTGTTTTGGCTCTTCCTCTAATGCTCTCAAGTATTCAATGGATGTTTAGCTATTATTCTCCTCCCGGGCAGCATTTTTCTATCGCCCCGAGCTTGTCGCAAGGTTGGAAATCCAACATGTTAATATTGGATGAGCAATGCTGTTTCAATATAGAATCGCACGTTGCCGCACGAAAGAATCTACTCGGAAATACGATATTTTATGCATTTCTGGATAATTTATAAAAATTCTTAGCGAAAAATAATTTTAAGAAAGAAATATATGTTTTACATGTAGGATATTTTTCTCTTCAAAAATTGAAATTAAAAAAAAAATAATTCAAATAACATTTCAAAGTGTTTCATGAAACAAAGGCAAATTGTATTTAAACTCAACAAAGAGACGTGAACAAACAGCTTAATAATCAATTAGAAATTTGACTCTTATTTCAAAAAAAAAACTTCAAGTTGCACCATTTTCGGTATCGAGTACTTCAATCGTCATCAACTGCTACTTCAACCTTCGGCATCAACCGCTTCAATCCTCAGCATCAGTTTGACTCCTCTGGGCTAATTTTTCCTGTGAAAAAGGAAGATTTAATAAGAAGACAAAACAACTAAACATATTCTAATCTCGCCTTTTCTTCCAGAAATTTTTTATGTGCTTCTTGTTTAGCAAGCCGCGTGCAAGCGGACAGTAACATTCGGTCCGCCTTCCCCCCTTCCTCTTCTTTGGCGCAAACTAGAGCTTTTTCTCCCGCAAGAGACAGGGCGTAGCCCTCTTTAAGTTGAGAGCCATGAATCAATTTAAAGGCAGCTATTTACAAATTTCTTGTTATTTCCAATATCCAATCTTTAAAAGAAAACAAATAAAAGTGTCTTACGGAAAATAACAAGTTTCCACGTTGATAAAGGTTTTAAAACCTCTTTATCTTCCGTTTTCTTTTTCGCCGTAAACTGCATTCTGACTTGCTTACTTAGAACAGCCCGCATAAGGTTTCGCATAGTATCGCCATGTTTTTTTCCTTCGTGTAAGACGACGAGAGAATCAACCTAGAAAAGCCCAAAAATATTAGACTAAAATTCTGTATAAAAAAAATAATTCACTCACCAATTTTTTAGTCAAAGATGGGAATTTCTTCCAAAATGAAGGATTTTCTAGGCTCTTCAACTCCTCCACGGTTTTGATGGGTACTTTAGGTAACCCGTCAATGTCATCCAGTGCATCCATGCTGAGTGAAGGTTCTGGTCGAGCGGATTGCATTAAGCTTACGATTCTGTCTACTTTGGCGTCAGACGCTATCTGACGGTCCAATATTTCAACTAGAATCCCAGCAACGTCGACTGGCACAAGGATTCCTTCTTCAGGGATACCAAATTTCTCTCCTAGAAAAATACTTATCTTAAATTTTTGGTTGAGTAAAAATTTTAATAATATGAGATACTTACGGGTTGTAGCTGGCCGTAGATTCCCTTTAGAAATAGGTATGTGAATCCCATTGTAGACTAGGGAAATTGGGCCACTGTCTTTGCTGCTTCCGCTTGCGACAGAATCGGTAAACGACGCTCCAGATCGCGACTGAGCGTAACCTGGCTGCTCCATTCTTCGTTGTTTAACTGAATAATTTAACTTAAATTTGTATTCAATGTTTTGATAGAAATTAGCTATTAAAGTTACCAAGTGAGCTCCTGTTATCTGCGCTATCAGCTGGAGTTTTAGACGAAGCTCTCTTAGGATCAGTGACTTTGGATTGGAATGTCGTACCTTGAGTGAGAGAGAGTAATAAATATAAAGACTTAAAAACTTCTAAAAAAGTTAATTACCTTCGTTCGGATTCTCTGATTGAGTGATAAATCCCACACCCTCTTGATCCGGTTTATTAGACCGGACTCTTTTGTGATTAAAGGGAGTTGATGAAGTAGAAATACCTGTAAATAAAGCGTAAATACAACATTATGGCAAAAGATTTTAAAAGAAAAAACCTTCGCCGAAATCGGCCGAAAGAATGTCCAATTCCGCCTCATCTTCAACCGCCTCTTTATCCTGATTATTAGACCGAGTTCTCTTACGATTTAAACCCCTGGGAGAAGTAGGCATACCTAAAAAATTTTTAAAATAAAAATAAATGTTGAACATAAAAAAAAAAAATACCTCCGCTCCGATCCTCCGGAAGAGTAACCGTTTCCTCTACCTCTTCATCCAATTCTACAACCTGAGTTTTAGCCGGACCTTTCTTCCGCTCACGTTCTTTAGGGGACGGCTGCATACCTAAAAAAGAAAGAAAGAATAAAATAGTTCTTAAATGGTAAAAACAAAAGTTACCTTGACTCGGTTCCGGCGGAAGAGTATCCAGTTGCGCATTTTCTTTGTCCGATCTTCCAACCGGAATCTTAGCCGTCTTTTTCTTTCGTTCACGTTGTTGAGAGGACTGCGGCTCTCCTATACAAAGAAAGAAAATGTAAAATAGCTCTACAAGGAATTAAAAAATAAATAAAATTACCTTGACTCGGTTCCCGCGGAAGAGTATCCGGTTGCGCATTTTCTTCGTCCGATTTTCCCACCGGAATCTTAGCCGTCCTTTTCTTCCGTTCACGTTCATTAAAGGGCGGCTGTACACCTAACCAAAAAAATGTAAAAAATAGTTCTTAAATGGTAAAAACAAAAGTTACAATGACTCGGTTCCGGTGGAAGAGTATCCAGTTTTGCATTTTCTTTGTCCGATCTTCCAACCGGAATCTTAGCCGTCCTTTTCTTCCCCTCACGTTGTTGAGGGGACTGCGGCACACCTAACAAAGAAAGAAAATTTAAAATAGTTAAATGAGGGTTTTAAAAAATAAAGGTACCTTGATTCGGTTCCAGCGGAAGAGCATCCAATTTCTGCTCATCTATGAAAGGCGAGAGAGCGGTTAAAAATGGATCTAAACGGGTTAAAAAGGTTATACCTGGACCCTGATTCGTTGGAAGAGTCAAACTTTCTTCTCCCTCTCTTCCCGCTCTTCCAGATGAATTCTTAGGCGACCTTTTCTTTCTCTCACGTGCTATAGGAGAACGCCGCATCTCTAAAAATATTTTAAAAAGAGAGAATAGATTCAAATGTTCCTAAAAGAGTGAAGAATAGAGTATTACCGTCACTTAATTCCGGAGGAGTATCCGATTCCTCCTCCTCTCCATCCGCACTCCCATTTGATTTATTAGCCAACATGGTCCTACGCCCGATTGCGGAAGAGGACTGATGCAAATCTAAAAAATTAAAATAAAAAATAGATTTGAAATGTTATTAAAAGGTTAAAAAAGAGTATTACCGTCACTCAATTCCGGAGGAGTATCCGATTCCTCCTCCTCTCCATCCGCTCTCCCATTTGATTTATTAGCCAACATGCTCCTACGCCCGATTGCGGAAGAGGACTGATGCAAATCTAAAAATTGAAATAAAAATAGATTAAAAATGTTATGAAAGAGTTAAAAAAAAGAGTATTACCGTCACTCAATTCCGGAGGATTACCCGATTTCTCCTCCTCTCCATCCGCTCTTCCATTTGAACTGTTAGCCAGCCTGCTCATCCGCTCAAGTACTAAAGAGGACTGATGCGAATCTAAAATAAGGAAAAAGATAAAAATAGTTCTAAATGGATTAAGAAAAAAGAAAATTACCGTCATTCAACCCTGGAGGAGTACATGATTCATCCTCCTCTTCATCCGCACTTCCGTTTGGAATATAAGCCTGCTTGCTCCTACGACCAAGTGGGGAAGAGGACTGATGCAAATCTAAAAAAAAAAAATAAATAGATTAAAATGGTTTATTAAGGGTTAAAAAAAAAGTATTACCGTCACTCAATTCCGGAGCAGTACTCGATTTCACTTCCGCTCCATCCACTCTTCCATTTGAACGACTACGGGAAGAGGAATGCTGCAAATCTAAAAAAGGAGAAAATAGATTTAAAAAAGGGTCGAAACGGATTAGAAAAAAAAATTACCGCCATTCAATTCCGGTAGAGAAGTATCTGATTCATCCCCCATTTTCTCCGCTCTTTCAACCTGGTTTTTAGACAGGAGGACTGGTCTAGTCGAGGGTCTCGTAGTCTTTTTAGTTGAAAGACAGACACCTAGAAAAAAAAGATTTTTTGTTAATAAAATTAATTAAAATTCAGATCAAGTTTAATAGAAATTCTGTTAAAATATACTTCGAGTTGATTCTTGCAGAAGAGGATCGGACTCCGACTCATTTCCGTCCATCGCTACTTCCGGCTGATCTTCATGCAACGGGAGAGATGTGGATTCGGAATCTGATTCCTCCGACTCTGTTTCCATTAGTGACGCCATGATTCTGCTATATCTCCTTCTTCCGGAAGTGTTTAACGGTGAAACCGAAATGCCTAAAATAATTAAGTGGCAATTTTATCGTAATTATGCTTTAGTCTGCTCTTTTAGTACATGATTCGGGATCTGAAAGAGGCTCCGGAGTTTCCTCAACTAAATTAGCTGCTGCACTCTTTCCTCGTCGACCGCCAGGAAAAACGGGAGGTGGAATTTTAGTCGAATTTTTCGTCGGATTTCCTTTAAAAAATCAAATTTCACGAAATATTAGAATTTATCGAGATTTTACGGAATATAGCGATTAAAAAAAAATTGAAAAACCAATCCTTTTTTATTTTATTTTAAAAATTATTATTATTATTTTGATTGAAGGCAACCCCACAAAAAACGGTATTAGGGTGAAGAGGAGAGGGGAGGATAGATGAATGACTGGGGTGGGCCAGTCGGGTGGGTGACTGGGGTGGGTGACTGGGGTGGGTGGGAAGGAAATTTGACGTCACAAGGTGACAAGCGCCTCACTCTAGCCCCCCTTTTTAAATGATTTTTCCCGAATAACTTTTCAAAATGTCTTGGAAAAGTATTTTTAATTTTTACCTTTGCTAGCCGTTGGAAAAACAGGCGGAGGGATTATTGTAGTTTTTTTTACAGCTCCGTTTTCTTTCTTTTTTTCTTCTTCGGAAGTCCAGTATTTCGGATGTCTACCGGATGATCGCCCCGATGACGTAATTATTGCCTTCTTATCCTTTTTAGGCGGCATGGCTATAAAGAAATCTAGTTCACGGTCATCGGCAAGGCACTCACGTTGCGACTGAAAAATCGAAACCACATTCCGTCTGCTAGAGGATCAGAGATACCAATACTTCTCTCTTTTCTTAGTTCGTACCCCTAAACACAGATAATATACAAATTTTATAATTGATATCTAGCGCATTAGCTAACCAATATTTAATTTAAAATATTTAAAAAAGAGGTTATGTTAACCACGCCGATTTGAATTTTTAGAATATCACATTCTATGACTATATACTACATTAAGTAAAAAGCAAGTTCTGTGATTTTTGACTTTCCAATATTGGTCAACATTGACCAATATAAAATTCGAACTTTAATCACATTAAATGTACACACACGTTATATTATTTAAAATGCAAGTTCTGTCATTATCGACTTTACAGTCTTAACCAATATTGACCAGTATGATATCCATATGAATATACTAAATAATATTGCAATGCGTAAATACTGGGCAAAGAGATTTTTTAATTCTTTTTATTGTATTAAAAAGAATATGAACATCTTTCAAAAATCTATTAGCCACAATAATGAATGAAGGGAACAATAACACTTCCGCCGCGTGAGCGTGGTAGTGGAAAAACCCAGCACTTTTTTGCTAAACGTAATTGGTCACGCGTCCAAAGACGATCATCACATTGAGCCAACGGGGATATGTAGATGCCAAGATTTCTCGACCTTACAGGCCGTTTGTACAAACTGCCGCTCTGAGGTAGGGTAACAGCTGAAATCATATCGCGAGACACTCCCTTTACCTATACGAATATTATAAATACATTGATATCTAAATAATATCATTTTGATGCAATCAGTATGTATACTTTCACAACCAATCCATCTTCAGTCATGTAAAATGAATCAGATCTTGTACCACATTTAAGTTCCGACATCAGCGTCGCAGCTGGGTCCCGTGGATTGAAAATTGATGGGGATATTTGTTGATTGATACTTGCACCGTAATCCATTTCAGAAATTCGTCGAGTAAGCTGCGCTAGTGGTCGGTTGGAGGACCTAATGAGTTTTTTCAATCTTCCTAAATATGTCTCAAAGGGAAAACATGAGAATGAATCCAGCGGGCCATGGATGGCGCAGTCATCTGCTAAATGGATTAGCGAATGAACGTTGTAGATCAAATGGTTTCTTCCATAAATAGCGCCAAACTGATCGGCAAAATATTTAAGGCAGTTTTTAGCAATGGCGTTGTCATTCTCATCAATAATCTATTATAGGAAATTAAAAATGCAACATTATTTTAACAAAATCATTATCAACACATAGACTTTAAACGATTAAAAATACCTGATGATCAGATGCAAGAATCCGTATGCCCATATGCAAATACAGGAAATGCTCATACTTCTCTCGAGACAAAACGTTTCTAAATATCATTGGTCCAGTGTAAAGCAATATAGACCGAAGCTCAACTCCTTTTAGGTTTCCAACGTATTTTAAAGTTGTAGGTATCCGGTGGATTTCTTTTGGATAAGACATGCGGATGAGTCGTAGTCTTCGATCGATTTCTTGCAACTGATGAACAGACAGCTGATGATTTCTCCATTTCTTATTCCATTTTCCGGTCCATAAAAGCAGCAGCCTTTTGAATACGCCCAAAAGAACAAGATGTAAATAGTCCAAAGGGAAGCCATGAACCATGTCAATGTCGATCTCTTCAAACGGGCTTCTTCCTGTAAATTTATAAATTTAAATTAAATATTTTCATTTTAGGTAATGGATTGTAAGCTTTAAAGCGACTAACCCTTGTGATGCAGTTTCTGAGCTTGTTTTCTAAACGACGCATCATCGCGAAGTTTAATCTTTTCAAGTTCGGGAAAAGTCATGGCTCTGTGTTCTTCAGTGATTGAAAAGAGGCAAATGTTAAAATGCGTTCATGAAACGAAAAGAAGAAAGTTAAAGTTGTTAAATTTTATATTAAGGTTAAAAAAATGCTCAACATCTCCTCTAATTTTTTTTAAATAATTAATAAAATAGGAAAAATAAGATAACGTCCCTCAAATCATAGAAAAATAGGAAAATTCTACATATTTGATTTTTTAAATATTTCAACATTTTGATCTTTTAAAAAACAGTTACCTAAGCGAATAATCCCTTGTAAAAAAAAATTTTATATTTACTTTTGTGATAGCGCCCTTTCTGCGTGCAACGTTCGCAAGCATATTTTCCACAGTGCCCAGATATAACTTTAATAAACTGGCGTGCTGGAGCATCGCAGGTTACATTTGCAATTTTGACTTCATAATGGACATCTTCGATCGTTATCCCATTTTCCATTATTGGTTTCAGCTCGTCCAGGAATGGCCGCAAGAAAGCCTCTAATGACGGCGGCTTTGATTTTCCTACGTACAAGCTTACTGGAAAGGGTCGAGTATCCTTGGCATTCAAAACGCGGACTAAAATCGGCCACAACTCGGATTGTTTGCTCTTATACAGAGGCATTCCATCCATATTTAATTGGAGAACAATTTGATTTTCCTTCTACATTAAAAAAAATTTCATTATAAAATTTTTTTTTTTAATTTCATTAAAAAAATTACCTCCCCAAGAGCCATGCCTTTGTTGACTTTTACCTCTAGGCCTTTGATCAGTCCTAGATGAACAAAGTCGACATCTCCTACTGGCTCCTTCCTAGTGTGAAGAATCGTCCTGGAATCAATTGGAACACACTTATGTCCTGCTCTCCTGAAGAGTCGCGCAACCCTATTTAAGCATGCGTTTGGCGCTTGGGGAAATTCATTCCAAATTATTGCCAATTCTTTAGATATTTCATCATCAGATATAGGCTCTTCGTCTTCCTGCTGAACTCGTGGCCGTTCTTCATTCCTAAAAATATGATTTTTCACTTAAATATTTATTTTTAAGTATAGGGATTAAATTGTTATGTTTACGTAAAGTTTAATGAATATAATATATTTTAACAATTTTACGATTGATAATACTTTAATAATTTAATTCTTAATTACTCATTGGGATCCAGCTGCTGAGGGAGAGGCAATTCAGGATTATCACCTTCGGCGTCGAAATAATCAGCATTACTCTGTTGATGGGCTAGATCTTGATCGTTGTTTACATCTTCGTTGTTGTCAGGGTCAATTTCCATGCCGTTATCAGTTTCATTAGAATCTGATTCATCAGAAATGTGGCCCTCAATTTCGTTCATACCCATATCATCATTTAATAAGGGAATGGGATCGGCCCATATTTCATCAATAACTGGGTCCACTTGAGCAGCGATTTCATTCGAACAGGAAGGGTTCGGAATTAAAGGTGGAACTAGTACCTCTTCATCCTGTTCTCGTTGACGCTCGACTGCATTTGCAACAAGACCAGCCATTATTTTATTTTTAGCACGGGCACGACTAAATCGGCTTTTCATTTTTTTTTATTGCCGGCTCCAAAGTGTTCTTCACAAAACTGGACTCAAAAGTGTCAACAAAGCAGACTACTTTTTATGTCATTAAGAATATGTGATGTGATGAAGCAGACGACAAGTTTAATTAAGAGTTTCAATGATGAGTTGGAACTGAGTATATATAAATTGAAAATAATACAGAAATTTCGATAGTAATGTGGCGCATTGGTAGAGTGCTTGTTTCAAAGAGGAGAGGAGAGTGGTTCGAATCTTATCAGTTTTATAAAATTATTTTTTAAAATAAAATAAACTGACACATTTTTTCTAATATTGGCCAATGTATTTAAGACGCGTAAAGACTCTGGAAATTAATTGGGCAACATTGGATTTCAGAGTAGATTCTTTCTTGCAGCGACGTGCGAACCATTATTGGAACAGTGTTGCTTCTGAGCGCGGGTCCAATATAGGCGCAATCAAGATTCATTGTTGCGTGCTGCCCGGGCCTCTTAAAATCCAGTGAATCACAACATGGCGTCAGTGATCTGAATCTTTACGGCCTTACTTCGTGTTCAATTTTCAATTACACTTCTACAATGGCTGATTATGCCGGTTTCTCCGTCCCTAAGTTCGACTGGGTTTTGGCCAGCATCTTATATTGGACGATGCTCGAAACACACGTAAATCAAATGGTAAAAGGACCTCTACAAGGTATATCTGAAGCAGTTCAATATTCATACTTGCTAATCTGTCTGGGAGACACCGACAGGGGTGTATACTCAACTTGGGTCACTGTTAGTTGTATGTGGTCACGAAACTTCTTGAGGTCGATCTCCAACTAGTCGGTCTCATCTGCTGTATCAACCCTCTCATGGCTTGCTATCAGTTCTAAAAACGTTCTCAGCTTCCTGAAGAAGGCATGGTGCAGTTCACAACGGATTTTAGGCTCCTAGCTAGGCCATGTGAATTCATAATGGATTCATAATGGAACATAAGAAACTCTGAAAAAGGTGTAATGAATAAATAGATAAATGAACATTCCAAAATAATATCAGTTACCAAACAAACAAATTATGAGAAACTAAAATTTAATTTTTTTTTGTTGATTTTTGACTGAAAATTCAAACAAAGCCATGGAGATGGTTGAGGGACTCACAACCCATAACCCATACAGGTATACACACCCTATAAGCCTTTGAAGCAACTTTTTCACTTCGGGTGTGTAGCAAACTGGACAATTGCATAGGGTAGTGAAACCTAGCAGTCGTCATTAGATACTACCCCCTTGCAACACTCAAAATGTTATAGATTTTAACACTAGCAAGTTGTGGCGCAGACGTAGAGCACTGTCATTGGAAGACCAGCGTGCCTATTAAGGCAATATCAATGACCACGAATTCTTGCGGTTGAATCTCTCTCATTGGAACATCAGTTAGAATCATTAAGTTAACATTCGTCACAAATGCCTCAAGTTCCATCTCTTCTTCTAAGAATAAAAAATTAAATTACAAAAAAATACTAATGTTTACGCAGGAACGTTAAAAAGGGGTGAATGGCTTTGATTCCGAGACTATTTTTTTAAAGTGAGTGAATTTAGACCAAAATAATCGGTTTCACCGTCAAGTATAGAATCGAGTAAGAAAAGATTTATTATGATGGGATGCGAGGGTAAATGTAACGTTTAAATAATTGCAGACTGGACGAAAAAATTTCTTGAAAAAAGCATTTTTGGGACTCAAACGATAGCACCAGCAGTAGCGCATTGGACAAAAAAGACGAATTTGGTTGCCTGCATGCAATGAGAATAGTCCTTAGGAGTTGTAACTATTCCATTTGCATTATTTTGGGATACAGAAGTGATTGCCTGAAGGTACATGCTTGTTTTTAATTTAATCGACTTGAGGGTACTTTCTGAAAAAGAGTAACATTTTAAATCTGAGATTATCTCCACAAGTAAAAGATAATTACAGTAGTGCTTGTTTTGTTTTACATTGATGGTAGATGTCACGTTCGGAGCGCCGAGAGGGTCAGCGAATAATTGTAAAATTAGATAGCCTACCGATGACGAAATTCGATACTTTTACCGCATCGCTACCAACTGAGCCATTTAGTAGTTTTTTTTTCTTTTTGGATAACAAAATTTAACTTATGGCATTTTCCAATGGCAAGATTTTTTAGATTTTTCTGTCCAAAACTCCACTCCAGATATTTTTTGAAATATCTGTGCCGAACGTTTTCTCTCATTTAGAGCAGATTTTTCTATTTCCTCTTTGTAAAAAAATGGTCGGCCATTGAAACAAAAGTGTTTTCCCATTGAAACAATTAAAAAAAATCTTCCTCCTATCTCTTGAAAATCTTGCCATTGGAAAACGCTTTTAGACGCAAAAAAAGAGATTTACAATGAGATGCAATTTAGGCTCCTCATTTCCGTAAAATAGATGGTTATAATACACAGTAGTCAAATTCAGTTGTTGATGATCAGCATCCACTAACAGCTTTTTTCGCGAAATGTCCATATCTGTAGGTCTTATTTCTTAATTGTTGATTTGATTGAATATTCGGTAAGCAAAGGAATATGACTGAAGGCTTGCTTTTCCCAGTCAATTTCTCTGTTTTATGTTGTTGATGTATAACTGTACTTAGCGCTTTTGATTAGTCTTTAAAAGAAATGTAAAGGGCGTTTTATAAATTCGAAATGTATTATAATTATTATTATCATATTGAAGGAACTGTGATGGGGTCTTGAAGGAATCGATGCGATTCTGCAAAAGATCAGCTGAAATAGGAGATTTAGAAGTTCCAGTACTCCCATTTCGAACGAATCACTGCAAACCAAAAGTGTATTCCACGAGAATGAGTCATTTACTCTCCTTATTAAGACTTATTTTGTTGTTATTCAATTCGATTGCTTACAAGTAGAAGTATTAAAAAAGCCTTCAGCGGCTAGACGAAAAGTGGCTATAATGATTGGAAGCATAACGGATCCCTATTAAACAGTCACAAAAAGTGAAGAAAATAAGAAATCTACCTTCAAATATATTGATTAATGTACTGGATAAAATTGCTATGTAGGATCGACGAAACCGTAAAGATGTTGGCATAATGAGATCTTGATTTTAGAAAATATAACAAGGTGTATATATATAAACTTAATATAGAGCGTATTACAATTAATGAATGAGTAAAGAAGTAAAAAAAAGTTATTTTTAAATTTGAAAATCAGCTAACTTTGTACTATTAGTCAAACCTTTTTCTTTAAGCTATTTGGAAATGAAGCTTATGAAGCAATTTAATGTCAATCATATCACTTTAAAATTGTAACTATTTTAACGATGAGCTGTTTTAATGTGTGGTTATAGACTAATGAACGAGCCCGTCTGCATACATTTATTGGAATACATACATTTATCAAATCAATATTCTCGTTTTATAGATTTTCTGTCTGAACATAACGGAAAATGCCTTAGTAAATAAGAGTTTGTAACAAAAATTTACCTCTCTATTGCGGAGCACATTAAACTGGATGTTAAAATTTCCGTGGCTACACTTCCTACCTTTCATGCCATATTTACAACGAATTTATCGCCAACATGGAAAAACAACATTTCCAGAAAGTGGTTGGAGAATGGAAGCTAAAAAAGTATTTTTCCGTCAGTATTAAATCGACTCGTGATGTTACCAAAATTTAGCAGCTCTCGTTTATCACTTGCTTTGTTTGAAATCACGGATTATTTTATTTGTTTTGTCATCTTTTTCCCAATCAAAACTATACTGATGAGTATTCTGCTAACTTCGTGCTAGGTTTTCTTAAGAACATTTGAATTCGTGCCATGAACTGTGTCGGCCGATCATAAGATCGAGGCTCAGAGTCGAAACACGTGTGAAGTAACCTTCGACCTTTAAACTGATATCTTCGGTTGTTTTTGGTTTGGAGTAAAAAGGTTGAACGACTTTCAAATTTTTTGTTCCATCATACAAGAAAATTAGTTCATTACTCCTTCAATGGGAATGCCTTCATATACTTTTTCCCCTAGGAATTTGTTATAAAGAAATCAGTATACTTCAACTTCTCTCGACAATGTCACATTTGACACCACAATAAAACTACTGCTTTTTTCCTACTGCCTCATGACTTGAGTTGTCTGTTAAAATATTTCAGTGTTTTCAATTTAATAATTTTGAATTGTCACGTAGATGATTGTTTAACTGGTGCACATCAATTATTTTGTACATCGATAAGCTAAAAAAATTAAGCTTTTTAAATGTAAAAATATATGGCGCATCCCTTTGATGCGCGAAAAAATATCAGGCTGCGTCTGAAAGTAAATTCAGTTTACCAGATCATTTATCATTGTCATCCTGTAATATATCAGTCCTTTTAATACTTATATTAAACTCATTTCGTTATATTTTCTCAGACCTCAGATCTGGTATTGCAGCAAAACATTTTTGTTCTAACCACATGCTAATACAATTTTTGTGAAAGGTTTCCACTTTGCAAACTACTAAAATAAATTTGTTTTCGAGACTGGATTTGTTTAGGAACAACTACCAGTGATGATGTATTCTACACATATATTTAATCAACCCCAATAGCACTTTGTATACACCTCTCACAAGAGATGATATAGACAGGCAATCTGGTAATTTAAAATCATTGAGAAAATATCATAAGTTATTACTCAATTGTTAATTGATTTGGCCAATTTTTGACACGTGTATTATCATATGCAATTCATATTTATGACGGAGCGGGAGCAGTGAAAAAGTGGCGAATGAAACTGGGCAGAGATGTAGAAGGGTTCATGATGGTCTGGTTCCATTGATCGGATTTTCGTTGATTGGGGAAATGGTGAGGATCATTGGCAGCATCGATGGTTTCCATCATCGAATAGGAGGAATAGCCGAGCGATTCTTTTTGGTTAAGACTGGAACGATGAGCTTGCCCGTTACCGTCACCGTTGCTACTATTTGTACCCGCCACCAGTAGAACCACCACTTTTAGGCTTTGGGTCGTGAATGGTGCTTGTTGTCTGGCTGCTCCTTTATTTCCAAGGGTTTGCTTTGATATTTCATACACTAATCTTTGAAAACATAAGATAGCTATTTAATACAGCATTAAAGAGCTAACTACCAATTGGTTACTTTGTAATTTAGGAAGAGGCAAGAGGGTTTAATAATATGTATGATTGCATTATTTATTTATACCTCAAAATATAGGTTACTGAAGGAAATTACACGGTAAATTATCGCATTTCCTATCAATTGGCGATGATGACCTACGCAATATTTAGTTTTCATTATTCATATTCTTCTGTAGTATTAAGAGGTTTACGGCCTAAAGTCCATTCCCATTGCAGTTGTATATTAGTGGAACACTTTTCGACATAAGTTTCAAGATCATGGCATAAGGGGTTTTGTAGGGCCCATCACTTCCGATAGACATCAAATAACTGACCTAATAACATAAAACTCTTTTAGTAAATATATAATAAAAATTATGCCAATTCAACTTACAAAAGAATTTTTATAAGCTGGCCACAGAAGTTCAATGTTTAATTTGAGGAAGATACCGTCAGCAATAATCATCTAAAGTCAACCAAAAAAATTATTAAGAAAATCTGGCCTTAACTAGAACTGGAAAATATATAATGGGAGTTGACATCTAACTCCTGCCTATCTATAGAAGTTGTTGAAGGATCAAAATTCGATTGACTTTGGGTAACAACTCCTGGAGTATGGTGATCAACATCCGCTGAACTTAGGTCCCTAAAACCACAAAATATTTATTAGGTAACCTATTTTTGAAAAATAATAGATAAATACCTAAAATGTTGTGTGGATCGATTATCCCAAGTAGATGAGCTTTGATGTCCAATACTTTGTGAGCTTCCAGCCCTAAAAATAGGTAATGAGGTAAATATATCATATAAAGAAAATTTTTAAAAAATAACGACAATGTCGAGTTGATTGACTATTCTAAGTAGAAGGAGTGGGGTGACCAATAGCTGATGAACTTTCGTTCTTAAAACCATAAATAAATAGATTACGTAACTTATAAAAAAATTAAATAGTAATAATAATAAATACCGAGAATGTAGTGTGGATTGACTATCCCAAGTAGATGGACTTTGATTCAAGAAGCTTTGTGAACTTCTGGCCCTAAAAATGTAATGGCGTAGATTTTGAATACTAAATAAATATGTAATAAATACCCAGGTTGTAGTGTTGATGGACTATCCCTAGTAAATTGACTTTGATTTCCATTACTTTGTGAGATTCCGGTCCTAAAAAAATAAAATAAACAAATTTTGATAAAGGAGAAAAACATTTTAAAAATACCGAGACTGCAGTGCTTTTGATTACCAATCGCAAGTAGACGGAGCTGGGTTACATTCTCCTGTTGAGCTATTAGTTGTAGAACAACATTTTTTTAAGATAAAATAAAAAATTATATAATAAATACCCAGAATGTTGTGTGGATTCACTCTTCCGAGTAGATGGGCTTTGATTCCCAAAACTTGGTGAGCTACTGGCTGTCATCGCTGGTCTCATTTGGTAGTACCTCATCGAAGAATATTGCATACCTAAATTGCCTCCGTAGCAAGGCATGTTTTTGAGACAGATTTGTACGCTTCAACCTTTCATTGGTTTTTAAAGTAGCTCGATTCTTGTCAATCTTTCTTTTTCTCGGGGAAGATGTGACATCCCCTTAGCAGGGAAATCTTTTCTTTACGACTTCCGGCCAGCTACCCCCCTCTTTCTTTTCTGCTTAATATCTGATATTTCCACCAGAACGTCGAAATGTGAAAATATTAATGAGTACAATTTATTTGAAAAATGGTAATGAGCAATACATATGTTCACTTTTTCATATAAAATGATGAGGTAAGAGCAACATGTACATTGGACCATGCAGTGACTTATAATGAATCTGGCAAAGGAATATAAATCAAGTTAAAAAGAAGACTTACTGATCAAAGCAGAGCTTTGATTGATACTTTGAAAAATTCAACATTTAAAAAGCCTTCTCTTCACCACTTAACTTCTCAGTCTAAGGAACCCAAGCTCACGTCTCTTGTGATATGATTGGATGGCAGAGGCAACACATGACTACTTTTTTGGGCATTCATCCAACATTCGAACAACCTCCAGAGCTAAAAAAAAGCTGAAAATATGTTTTTCTGTACAGATGTAGAGGCAACAATCTTACTTAAAACCATGCAGTTGATAGGTTTTATGGATCATATTTTAAACCACGTGGCTGCATTGGCTGCCCTTCTTTGTGTGTATGTATGTCTCAATTGGTCATTTGATATTGTGAAATCATCGAAAAGGATTCATTGGCTTTCGTAAAGCAATTGGTGGGATAACGAAGGTAGTGTCACCAGTCCCAATAGTTATGGTAATAATTTGGTCATCTCTGCCCTTTCATTCTCTAACATGAACGAGTTAATTGCTTACAACGATGTTGCCCATTGGAGCTTCAACATTAAAAACCGAAAACTGTCAACGATCAAGCTCGTCTCTTAACTGTTTAAATAAGAACTTTGAGGAAAGAAGCATGGAAGTCAAGAGAAGTCACTCAAATAATTTTTGACGGTAGCCGATAAATGTCTCTTAGAAGTATTCATAATATCCACCTTTTGTATACTCTTCCATTCAAAAAAACAACAAAAGTGTCTCAAAAGTATTCATTTTCCACCTTGTATGTTATTTTTTCCCAAAGAAGCAACTCGTAAAATTCTTTATTATCCATCATCTGCTATGTACTCTTTAACCCCCAAAAATCAAAAGTTTCTTAACAGTATTCACTGCCCACCTTTTAAAATGTATTGTTTTTAATTAAGTCCCAATTTGCACGCCGAATTTTTTAAACTTTTATTTGTGTTGAAACTCCCTAGTACCCTCCTTTTGAATCCACTATTTCGTAATTGATGTTAACCATAAATAAGTGTATTTTCCACCGATAGATGACATGCAATGTGTGTGATGTATCGTATAAAGGTCTAACGCTGTGAATCCCTCATTGTACTGCCATTCTCTCTACAGGTAAAACATATTCTAGTCCTTATTATGTAACTGTTTGTAACCTACATTTTACTGTCAGTCTCTCTAGAGACAATATTAACCACCTAAATACTTTAAATAAAGACAAGTAAAAGCCCATCCCATCGGGATGTTTACCATTTCTTCTGGAGTTATTTCATGGTCCGTCGAGCCGGATGAGCTGGCGAAGGCAACGGAAGAGGTAGACAAGTCACCAGCTGCTTGTATTAGGTTTGCCTGAGTCTTTGGAATTGGATGATTTGAGTTCGGCTTAAGCTGTTGCGATCCCAGTCGAGGCTGAAATGGTCCGGGTTACATTCGAGCGGAATGATGCGAGTTTAGCCGAATTATTGATGAATCCAGTGCTGGGAGAACTGGCGGAAGCGATGGACGAGGTGGCGGAAGCGATGGACGAGGTGGCGGAAGCGATGGACGAGGTGGCGGAAGCGATGGACGAGGTGGCGGAAGCGACTGAAGCAGCGCTGGAAGTTTTATTCAAAATGTTGCCGGAGACACAAGTGCTGTCTATATCTTGGTCGTAAACAATTGCAAACATGTGTTTATTCACCCATTTGTTTTAAAAAAGACCTCTTCATGGCTTAAATATTACCCAACGGACGAGGGGGTACATTGATGCTGATAATAATTTTTCCAATTGAAATCTAGGCGCTCTAACCTCTCCTGGTAGCAATTCTCCCGTAGTTTTAAGTAAAGCTGTCGCATTCCTTCATGTCGGTGAGAAATTTGCGCAAAAGCCACTTTTTTCTTGTGTACTTTTCAGCAGCAACATGACTTGAGCGGCCTTGGAAGCTCCCGGCATCAACGTGAACCCTCCACCGTGAATTTCAGACAGCACCTCCCAATCCTCATACAGTAATTGGTAGTAGTATAAGTTCTCGTTGTCTCGGATATTTTCTATCGTTGCTGAGGACCTTCTAAACCTACCGTTTCCATATGCGAAGCCAATTCCATTCGGCTCAACTTTCTGCCCAGTCTTTCAACAGGGGACATTAAGTATGACTCGGTACCGTTGATTAGCCTTACCACTTTTGTCCCAAACACAAAAAAATAACATGCCTTTCAAATCTTCCGAGATTTGTGGGAATTTCATAAAAATTTTAATCCCTAAAGATTTTTCTGGGTCATAGAAAACTTTACGGCAACAATAGATGCATGTGCCATTATTGGGTAGGAAGAAATCCGGACAGACCCTGGAAAGCAGCATCTGTCTTTCAGCCGCTTCGCTAGCAATAGTTATTAAGGCTTCTTTGCTTTGATCGGGAAGAGCGGTAGGAAAGCTGGCATGCTTTGTCGAAATCCAAATATTTTTTGGTCCATCGTCGGAACAAAATTAACCGTCTAGATCAGCAGGTTGCACTGTCATTCTCTCTACGGACAATCACAACCACCTAAATACTTAAAATAAAGACAAGTTGAGGCCCATCCCATCGGGCTGTTTACCATTTCTTCTCTAGTTATTTCATGGTCCGCCGATCCAAGCCAAGGAAATCAGGCTACACCTACTTCTGCTTTCAAGTCACGCGATAAGCACATGGTTGCTCAGGTTATCCGTGCTCTTCTTGGTCTCCTTTAACAGTTTTAACGAAATCTAGATATTACTTAACTACCTTTTTTGGTTGACAAACCTAATTTTAAGATTACAGAAAAAGTTAACTATATAAAATATTTTTTATCTTAGTAATACAAATAAATACAATAAAAAATTAATCTAGGTAATTAGCCAACTCTTTTATTATTGCAATCAATAATTCTCACTAAAAAAGTTGATTTAAGATATTTAATATTCTCCATGCTTATATGTATTTGCCCTAAAAAAATACCATACTATAATTCTTTTTGTTTTCATTTTTTAAAAAATAAGGGTTTCTGTTTTTTTTTTGTTTTTTTTACGAAGCAATTTTCCAGTATTCGATTATTAAATGCCGTGTCGCTTACAATGATTTTTAATCATTTATGTAAGTGGTAATACTCATGTGATTTTAATTTAATTTAATTTCAATTTAAGATTGAATAATGAATAGCTATAATAATGTTCACTTTACCTTTTCAATATACTTATAATATTCTTAATTAATCCAGATAGTTTTCTCATGTAAAATATAAGACATTATATCGTTGTAAATGTAGAAATAAATATCGGCGTTGCTTTTCTACATATTGAAATGAATCATTGACTGTAATGTAAATCCGTTGTAAAATTATATCTTAAGGTTCAGTGTTATGATAAATTAATTTAACTTCGAAATAAACTTTATCGTAGCTTTACATATACAGTATGGTTCAAATAAACTTGAGGAGCCCTTACCTGTTTCGTGCTTTGTGCCCCTCAAGTTTATTTGGACCATACTGTACTTTCAATAGAGTTGAAAATTCATCATATTTTCTTTATATTTCTCGGTATGCCATGTTCGGAGCATCACAGTCATGGATTTCTCGAAGACTACTAATTCCGATTCCAATGGTTTCAATATTATCTTGGAGGTGGTCGCTAAGGCTCAGCGACTTTTTTTAAAATCTGTTTCTTCGTCCAAATCAGCCGCCTCGATGTAGCACAAGGAATCCGGCTTATTGCATAAGATGGCATAATTTTTAGCTTCTTCAAATTTGTAATAGCAATAACACGATGCTAATATTATTATATTATCAGCACTGCCGCAAGTCGTATATAAATTTGATTGATTTAATCAAGTTACACTAAATATTTTCCAACCAAATTACAAACTATAAGTATTTGCATTATTACGCGTATTTAAAGAGGAGTTTCTTTCATTTGTGTTAAGATGGCCAGTAGTTGGAAATACACATACACACATACACGTGTTTTTTTTCGGTCGGTCTCGATAAGAAACTCTACCATGTTTTAGTTCGCGCAAACGACTGATTTGTTATGAAGAATAGAATAAGCTTACACAATCTTCGTGTCTTTTAAAGGAAAAAACCATAACAAAGAAGAGGAGCGGGCCAAGGAGGTAAAACGTCTATACGGGGAGACGTCAGCAGTGAGCTGGGAAAATTCAATATACTTAATAGACATACTTAATAGACAATGGTTTAGGTTCGTTTAAGGTGACAAATAAGGTATTACTTGAAGAATAAAGCACATAACACCGACTTTTCCATCTTAGAGTACCAAGGACAATAAATACGTTGGTTTGAAATAAATTATACAAATTGATAGAAAATAAACGGATGTTGGCTTATCAACAAACCAAATAAACTATCGTTTAAAACTGTCAAAGATTTAAGTACTATAATAAAAGTGTTTAGAAATTTATAATTAACTGCCATTATATAGAGAAATCCAATTCCGGCACCATCTTATTTGGTTTGATAAAATCATTTTTTCTTAAGTACAGGAACAATAACTTGCACTCAGAACCATCCTAAAATGATAAAAAATATATATTGTTTGGATCAATATAGATATGATCAGGATGGTCAGTTCTCTTTGGGAAACGAATATATTCCTCCGAAAATGAACAAACTCGGTTACAGTGTGGTTTAATAAGCGAAAAAACAAACAATACAGATATGATAAGGATGTTTAGTCCTCTTTGGGAAATGGATATATTCCCCAAAAAAGGAACAAACTCATTACCTGGCGGCAGCAGTGCTGACGGTCCTTCACCTCATCCCAGTTACTTTTCCTAATGAGGTACGAGTATTTTTAGAATTTTATTTTAAAAATTTGAAGAATTCAATAACAAAAATGCATTAATTTGATTTCGAATTTAAGATTGGCAGCTAGAAAACGAGAGACAAAAAATGCTTGGTTGGGAATGTTTGAGATGTTGTACTTAGATTCAATGGGTGTTGTTTTTCTAAGTTTTCCGGCTTCTATAAGGATTATTTAAATTAAATTCAAATGGAACTCGAACGAGGCTCTTAAAAAAGTGAACAACCCCTTTCATTACGGTAATAGTAAATCTATTTAACTCGAGTAGTTCAAAGTAAAGCTTATTGTTTCTTTATTAGAAATCTACTAAACTACTTCTACACTCTCAACTGGTGACTACTCTTATTGCTGAGGCCCGTTAAGAAATGGCAATCCGAACGTATTACAGAAGTATTTTCTGTTACACGTATGAGAAGATGTTTTGATAATTTAGGTTAGCGATACCAACGAGGTGAATATATGGTTTTCCTATTGAAAAGCTGAATCCTAAAACGTAAGTTATCTCGGAAATTCGTTTCCTTGTTGAAAATTCGTTTCTAAAAAAACCCAAATACACGAAAAAATTGAGTAGACAAAAAGGCGAAAAGAAGGTAACCAGGAAAATCCATAATTTAATTTTATTAATGTGAGCTCTTTTATATTGAGAATTTGTCATTCCAGAGTATATAAAACTAGCAAATCCATATCTTTATCTAGCTAGCATAAGTTCTTTAAAAAAAGCGTGAACAAAACTTGTGAAATTCAGACAATGAAAAATGTATGTATAGATATCAGCCACTCATTCCTGCAATTTTTTTCAAAATCTAAAATTTTTCAAGATTTTTAAAAAACAAGATTTTAAAAAAGTAGACAAGAAAAAAAGCAAATCACTGAAAGAAACGAAAACATTAACAAAGATTACAGAAGGAAGAAAGGAAAATTAGAAGAAGGTAAAGCTTGAAACTTGTTAACATTTTTCAAAATTAATATTTTCTTTACTTTAGAAAGTGATTTATTGAAGGAACTGAATCAAAGCGAAAAATTTATGGGTATAACTTTATTTAACAAAACAATGTATTAAAAATCGCTTAATGAATTGTACATGTTATGTACATTATTATTTTTTTGTGGAATTGAAGGAAACAAAAAGGACATTGTTAAAGCGATTTCACCTCTCATGATAAGAAATATTACTAATGATTACAATTTCTTGTATTAACTGTTTTTTTTTGCATTCAACTGATCCAAAAAAGAAGCAGAGAAAGAGGAAGCACTTCCAACTAACCGATTGGAGAAATTATCATATAGTTTTCTTCATATTACTATCCTGTAGTTCAATCTTATTCCAATTGCAACTGGCGCCTTTAAAGTCAGTAATTCAGTAATTAACAGTAAAGTAGTAAACAGTAAAGTCAAAAATTAAACTTGCACGTCGCACCACTCCCGTTCACTGATCAATTACCGAAAAAAATATGCATGCACGTTGCACTACTCCCGTGAACTACTCTAGTTACTTTAGAGGAATTCGTTCAGGAGAGACAAGTAATCGACACAAGTGTTCAAAAGACTGCATCTGATGTTGTTATTGCTATTGATCAAAACCAACCACGTACTGTGTGCCAGATGAGCGTTTGGGATCTAATTGAGTCATTAAGCAAGACAATCCAGTCAAAGCTCCCCACTATGGAGTTCAAGAAGAAAGAGAGTGAGTGGCAAGAAGAGTATCTTAAAAAGAAGATATGATAAGAAGTGTTGATCAATGATTACACAACTCTGGTTCAAGAGGAACGAGAACGTGACCGAATTTGCAGCAGGGACGAAACAGAAAGGAGCAGACCACGAACTACTCTCGCTCCGCTGGATCTGAAAAAGTTCAATGGAAGCTCCGCTAAAGACTGGACGCCCTGGTGGGAGCATTTTCAGGCGACAATGGACAAAACACCCAACTCAAAGAGATGGGAAAGTTCAGCTACTTGATGAGAAACCTGACAGGATTGGCATACGATACTATCAACGGGTACTCCATAGTCAAGGATCATTATGAGCCTGCAAAGGCAGAGCTAAAGAGGAGATTTGGTCGGAATGACACCATCCAAGCAGCGCACTACTCCGCCTTAGCACCACAGCAGTTGGAGACCGTGGAGATATCGTAGGGCCCCGCAAGTTTCACGGCGACGTTAGGGCGCACATCTAGTTTCTTGCAGCAACAGGAGCTAACGAAGAGACCTACGCAGGTATTTTAAAAACCAACGTTACTTCAAAAGCTCTCTAACGCCCTGGTGGTGGACTGGCATAGAGAGAAACACCATCAAATGAAGAATGTCTCTTATTTACTTCTGTTCATCCCTACGGAGCTAGAGAGCAGTAAAATTAATTTGAATGTTTAATTTACGAGTTTTTTTTACTTTTATCATTATAAAAACAATAATTTGCATAATTTAAGGTAATATATTAGTAAATTAAAAATTATTCCCGCCATGTTCAATGTTGCCCGGTTTGACGGTACTCTCGTTTGATTTCACTTGCACAAGTAAGTAAGTTCAAAAAAATATATTTTAAAAATATTCTTAAATTCTAAGAAAACTCTTCGTGATATCAGTATATAAAAATGAGATCAAGGGAATCGAAGTAAAAAAACTAAAATTTTATACATACCTTTCGAGCACACTGCTTTAAACCACTAGACCACAAGAACTTCTCAATTCGGATGTTTATAAGCATATTTTTAATACAAAACTTTGATTTATTATCAGTAAATACCTTAGTTCTACTCCAATTACTATTCAAACATCATGTATTCAAGGAAAGATCCAAATAAAGCATGTGAAATCTTCATCCTTTTAAAAGCATCTACATAAACCAATTTTTAAAATTGCAAAAATAACGACCGAACCCGGGCCTTTAAGACTTTGTTATATTATCTATTGTTTGAATGGAATTTGTCACTGATTTTTCATGAAAATTAAGTAATAAGCACACTGAAAATTAAGCAAACGGTCGGAACCTTCGGTTCGAAAACGGTGTACACCGAAAAAATCGGTAAATTTCCGAAAGGTTGTTGGAAGACCGGCAGGAGGGAAAACTTCGTAAACTTTCAGTTCGGTTCCTGAACGGACCGACCCATCGCCAGCCTTAGATATGGGCCTTCGCCATTCATTTCATCGTTCAAGGCGGCACATTCGAGAATTCGAGACGTGGGGCTTGTTGGAACCTCGTTGTTCTTTTCTGTTTGTCTCGAGCATGTTGACGATGTCAGCAGGAGGTGACTGATATAGTGTTTGGTGGAAGGTTGTCCGGGCTTTTGTCTTCTCCTCGTGCACACGCGCCATTCTCTATCGTAGATTTGGTTTCACATTTTTGGTCGTGTCTTCTTTTACGGAATCTCGCCATGTATGTACGCATCATTAAAATCCGTTCTCCTTTGCCAGTCATTTTATGTTTTACTCTAATAAATTCCGAAAACACACAATTATCTCGAAATAATTTTTTTTAATTTTGAATAAGAATCCTAGTATTAACTATTATTTCATCAATTTTTCAACTACTTTTTTTTGCATGACTTGGCACCGCTGTAGACTTGCATCTTCTTCGTTCATCGTCTGCTCGTCCTTTTCGTTGTTGTGTCAAATCAGAGCAAACACGAAGCCTTCTCAAAGCCATCCAAAAAGTAATTTTTATTTAATCAGATTCATGTGCCTCATTCTGATAGTTTTCTCTTCTACAGCAAGACAGAGAAACTGATTTCTTCCAGATTTATGTGGGTTACGGGACAATACCTCTCAACATTCCAACTGCCCAAGCCACACCTGCTCCCAAGTATCAAAGTATGCCAAACATGTAATATTTTTTCTTGGATATTTATTGATCCCCCTCTTTCTGACAGGCACATAGGTGGAAGGCAGTTTCTACTACCTCTAGCCCTTTAAGTGAGTCTAAAGAGAGCCATGCCAAGTCAAACAACACACCTCCACCTACAGATCTGGCTCCTCATCAACAGAAAAAGAGGACTTGTGAGGCAGTGCCAGCAGAAGCTGCTTTAACTTTTACTCCACTTGCTAGCAGGACTCAAACTGGTCAGCAGGCTCAGTTGAGCCCGCCTAAAAAGTGAAGAAAGATCAGCATAAGACTTGTTCAAACATGGGGACGGGTAATGTCTGTTTTAAACTTATGCAGCGGGAAATATCAATCCTTAAAAATAAACTGTGAAAATTTCCTTCTGTGGGTTCTCTTCTAACAAATTCAATTAGTCGATTGGGTAAAAAAAATCTATATTAAATATCTATTCATTTAATTTCTAGATTTGGATTTTTTGTCATGCGAGGACGTTGTCATGTGGCAGTTGATTGTTCTGCTCAATTTGAATTTTTAATTTGTGAAGCCACATTTTTGTCGTGGTGCTGGTTCGGCGGGTGTTGTTACGAGACGATGTAAGTATCTGTAATGTAGCTTCCAAACCCGTCCTGTTTATCAAGACTCTGATGAAGGGACTTCTGAGAACGATTGCCGTAACACAACAGGTTATTTTTTAAAATCCTGTAGAGTATCTGAAATGATTTTTCCTGGAGTATTTCTTTCGATTGACCTCAAACCGTTCCTTAAAATCTTCTTCTTATTTTTCATTCATTCAGGTCTTGTTCCTGACTTTTCGTGGTTTCTTCATTAACGTTCGGGGCTTCTTCTTCACCTTTCGATGCATAAGATTCAGGTCTCCCATGGTGAGCAGAGCTTTGCAAGCAATAGCATCGTGGGTGAATATGTATTGATTTTCGTCAAAGCAATTTGTAGGTTCAACTGTTAACAAGGCTAGGATCTGTCAAAAAATGTCATAAACATTCGAAAATAACGTTAAAACATTAACACTAATCAAAATTGCAGATAGCATAAACGAGTGAATTCAAACTCTTTAGTAAAAAGAAAAATGAAGGCTTGGTCGTAAGTAAAAAAAAGGAATATTTCACCGAAAAATTGCTTTCTTCTCAACATCAATCAGGAGTTCCCACTAAGGCCAAGTTAGCTGATTTTTCTCTGAAAGCATAAGCTCGTTTTCCTACCAGTAGTGCTTATTTATTCCTTACAAGAGTTGTTTAGCCGTTTTGGTTGAAAATAGCAGGATGAGTGAGAAGTTTTTTTGTTAATCTAATTGACAGCTTAAAATAAAACTAAATTCAATTCCTCCGATTATATTCGTATCTTGGGTTTCTCAGTCATAAGACCATTCGCTTATAAGATCGTGCAAAAATTGGTCTTATAACCGGGCCGGCACTGTACCAGTGTTCACTTAAAAATCAATTTTAAAAAAATCATTTTGTTTTAGTTAGTCTAAAAATTAACAAAATTAATAGTGATTAAAGTATTGTAGCTTTGGAACAGATTAAGTTTTATTCTCTTAAAATTCAAATAAGCGACAACAGAGAATTTCACGAAATTTACAAAATTATGGCATTTGCTCATATTTTTTTCCATTGCAAGTTTTGGGTCGATATAAGATCAAGTTGGATTTGAAGATCACGAAGTTCACTAAGCAGGGTGTATGTGGCTATCTGGCACCTGAATGAAAATTATTTGGTTGCTAGTAATAATAATTAAAACAAAATCTAGTGGATTTTGCTAATAAATATATAATGGCTACATAAAAAATATGGATAATGGGATCATAAAAATACGAAATGTATTCTAGAAATGCAACATCTTAAAGCTGTCAAGATTATTATTAAATCGTGCGATTGTCAAGATTGTGGTTGCCTTATGAATGCCTGCATAGGGTGTTCCATTTTGACCTTACTTTTGAATTTTTTTCTGGGGGTTCCACATGTCGTGTGAAATGCGCTCAAAAAAATGTGTGATTTTTTATTTTGATAAAAATCTTATTTTTAGGGGTCCCCCAGCGTGAAAAACGCGTGAAAAAGCGGGAATTTTATGCATAACTGATGATGTAATACGAATAAAATTAAGGGTGTCTAGCTACATAAAAAGTAAAGCGTAACTAACATCCTTGCCAAATTTGGTTTCAATAGGAATTGTTTTGAGGGTCGCCCACTCCTTCTAAAAATAGGTTTAGTATTACATGGAAACCTTATGGAGTTATAAAAAGTGACAAATTTAAACTTTAGTTTTTTAATATTCTTAGATTTTCTGGTTTCATTTTAGTGATGAGATAGTAACGCCTTATTGTTCCAAATTTTATCAAAATAAAATCAGTAGAAGTATTTTATTTTAATTTATAACTTTGATATCTTTTCACATTAGTCAAACACGTTACCATTAAGAATTTGCAATTTTTCAAGTTCAATAAAAAGAGTTCGCTTAAGGCAATCTAGCTAAAACTTTGCTATTATGTTCATTTGGGCCTCTGTAATATTTTCCGTTTAAAAAATATTTGGAAAATGTTGTTTTTAAGGAAATATTTTGCTTGATTATTACTCCATAAGGTTTTCCCGCAAGGCCGACTAACTTTTCAAAATTATTGGGCGATCCTTAAAATAAGTCCTATCAAAAATAAATTTTGCAGGAAGTCTATTCAAGCTCCTAAGATTTTATTTCAGCGCCCCCTTAATTATATTGATGTTACGTCATCCATTATGCTTACAATTCACGCTTTTTCACGCGTTTTTCACGCTGGGGGACCCATAAAAATAATATTTCATCTAAATAAAAAATCACACATTTTTTTGAGCGCATTTCACACGACATGTGGAACCCCCAGCAAAAATTTCAAAAGT
This sequence comes from Chydorus sphaericus, assembly GCA_030141595.1. Taxonomy (NCBI): domain Eukaryota; kingdom Metazoa; phylum Arthropoda; class Branchiopoda; order Diplostraca; family Chydoridae; genus Chydorus; species Chydorus sphaericus. Next base: position 503,463 of record CM057926.1, on the reverse strand, counting down.
CAGGTCAAAATGGAACACCCTAATGCCTGAAAATTCGGAGTTTATTGATTCTAGTCAAAATTTTCCATAATCTCGACCAAATCATTGCATGCAACTTAGAAAGTAATACAATAAAATATAATTTTAGCTAATTGTCTTGTTTGTGTAGGAAAAATTAGCCGATAGAATTTTTTTATGACATGAACAAGCTTTTTTTAAATCAGTTTAAAAAAATGAAAAAATAACTTGGTTTAAACGACTTGTTCACTGAACCGTTGTCGCAGGTTCATGTTGTGTGCTAATTATCCGTCCAACTTTCGTCGAAATTCTTCAAAGATGACTATAGGTAATATAGGTAATATCTAATTGTTAATGATACTTTTTAAATATTTTTGTTTAAGCCCAAGTTGCGTAAGTACTGTAAAGTAATAACCAACAATCCAAAATTATGGTTTTGAAAATGCGTAAGATTGTATCCCTATACAAGAGTTACTTTTTGCTGTACGTTTTATGCAGAATTATTTAAGTAATACACCTCTTAACATTTATATCGCTGCACATATAGGTAATATGGTTTACCACTCACTAAATTAGTCAAGAGTTATAAAACCTGCAATTTATCTTCATTTAATTGTAATGCATTTAAATGTTTTCTGCAAAAAGTACATATCAGGAAGGTCATGGCTTTTGACTAAATTCAACAAAACACTCTCTTTAGCCGACATGATCATCATCATGAAACATGTAGCGTTTTATTGAAATTACAAGTCTGATTTCAAAATTTTTAGTGGTAAGTTCTCGCTATGGAGGCGTCTACTTCCGAATTCATCTTCAATCGTAACAACACTGGAGATAAAGCTTTATCCAAGAAACCAGCCCTCCACAGGAAAAGAGGAATCAATTGAAGGTAAAATTAATTTCAAAAAAAATTTTACATTCTTTTAGAATTTCGAACCAAAGATTGTTTGAAACAAGTATTATTATTATGAAAAAGATATGATATGAAATAAAATGAAAAAGAAGTCCAAGCCTAGCTCGCCCATTATTAGACTTGCGATTGTCATCAAATGTTCCAAAGCGCCTCACCACTACTACTAGAAGTAGTGGTACCCCATCGCAAGCCAAGCCGGCTTTAAAGTAACATATTTTTTTCTCTCAAACTGTTCAACTTAAAGCCGGCTTTAAAGTAACACATTTTTTTACTTTGTTTGTATAAAAACATACAGGTACCTTAATTCGAGCTTAAGTCGCTGAATTACCGAAGGAGGCAGCACTCCAACATCTGGAAACAGTCCTATGTGCATTTTGGATATTCGTTCGGCAAGTTTAATTAGTTAAGACTTTCTGATGCACTGGTAAGTGCCGGGACTCATCTGCTGAAAGATAGTGCACCACTTTATTGTGAGTGGGCTCCATGGATTTCCATATTTTTCCGATTGACAATTTTGAGTTGATCCATGATGAAGGTCGCACGAGTCTCTCCAAGAGCTTCTTTTTCTTTTACCTTTTGAACCTTCTGTCATATGGTGCTCCCAGCCTCAGCCAGTCTATATCGTAACTTCGTAAGTCATTGAACTTTTCTTCCCAGTGGTCAAATTTTTTCTGTAGCTCGAAAAAGCCTGACGCGATATCTACAATTTCATCAACTATCTGTTGTGGTTATCATTTGCTCTTTGCTCAATACATCTTGAGTCTTCTTCAGTTCTTCTTGGAATTTGCGTAATTTTTCCTCGTATGACACGCAACATCCCTGAATAACCTCCTCTATTTCCGTGAATTGCTTGTCATACTCAATCTGTTCCCTAACCACTGATTCATCTTCGTCGTCATAATTTTCTGAATCGATTCCGAGACTATCATCCTAGCTAATTAAAAATTCTTGGAAATCTTCTATTTTAGAGCAAGAATCATCATTGAAATGAGACTGTTATATGGGAGAGATTCACAATCCTCACGTTCGTCCGGTGCTTAACAGCTTGATTCGTCCTCCGAAGGATTACTTGATTCGTCCACCACTTTTTGCTATCCTCCACGATTGCCTAATCTATCTGGTACTGTGCCTTTAACAACTAACTATTTACTACCTGATAACCTTATATATAAATAGAAAAACACTTCCCAACGAGTAAAGACAAGAAGTAGGGTGACCAATATCTATTCCGACTAGACGACATATGCCTGCCTGCAGAATTATAACAAATGATTAAAAAATAGGAGTTCAGTACTGCCAAATTTTAAATATATATTATGTTCTCTAGTTTACTCCATTTTTTAGTGATGACGATGAAGCAGAGGTATCCAATTACGTAGAGAAACAATAGCTATCAATAAAAAAATTAAGGATAATAAATTGCGTAACAGATTATCAGTAAAATATTACAAGCATTGACGCAAGAATTAGGATACACTTACTTTGTAAGAAGACTCGTTTTATTGCCTACTATGGTTAGTTTATGTCCACTCGTACAGTATCAATACGGGAATGGTTTCTACGTAAGCAGCTGTTGCATTCTACCCATGGAATCACTTGCCCTCAAGATTGTGTCTGTTACGACCACGCCTTCATGGAGCTGTTTCGCGAGGCAAAGCAGATTGTGCTAACAATCACCACGGTGGAAAAATCAAAGATTGAAGAGGCTCTGGCCGCCGGAGATAGGATGATTGAAATATTCGAACGCCAGAATAGTTGGTATTTAATTGCAAATATGAATGCAAACCAATTCCGTTTGGCTATCTGTTGCTCCCGTTCGCTTCCCAGGGCCAAACAGTACATACAGAAGGCTGTCGAAATTGTTCAAAAAAAAAATCCGTATTCCGAGAGGCTCACCAAGAAGAACGAGAAGCTGCTAAAACGTCCCGAGCTGGATCCCCAGTTAAGCTGTTGGAATAGGCAATTTTTAATGTTATTGAAGCCGTAAGCGGATTTTTAAAAACTTTGAACACAATTCGATCAATGCTTGCTGGTTTTAAATTCAAATTTGTCATTCCATGTTTTCTTGTCGGGTTGGTTGTAGTTACACACTGGAACAATTTTGAAAACTACAGTATGAATTGTGTGCTGTTTTTTGGCGCAACTTTCTTTTTCAAAATGGATTTTTTTGGCATATAGGGGTCTATTTATTAAATTACTTTGCAAAGTATAACTGGCTAGTATTCAATAAATTAAGGGTTTCGGTTTGGATCGTTTCATCCAAAATAATCAAAGCCACTTCCAATTAAAAAACTTTTAAATTGAGTTTTATTTTAAGGAAGTAGTTTTCGGTTATTGCTTGATAGAAAAGAAGTAGGCCTGTCGACAAAAAATATCGTCATTGGTGACATTTTTCAAAAGTTGGATCGCTTACCATGCGCATGAATAAGACCCGCTCGTCCGCTTAAACCATCGCGTATTTGTTGTCCATTTTGTTTCGTTTATAATTTAGGTCATGTTTTAAAATTTTACTGAATTCTTTTGAAAAACAAAACGAAATTATATTTTAGCAGACATCTTTCTACTTCTCCAGTACATTAGATGTATATCTGTAGATACTAGTGCATTTAAATATGCGTTAAAACAATAATGTATGTTAAAATTCAGGCAAAGTATAGGCTAATTCTTATTTTCTTTATTACTTGACTATTACTTGTAATATTGCTTCCAGAATAGGAGGTACACAACTTCACACCTAAATGAAGGTTCACAAAAACATTCGGTTCAATCTGTGCTGTAATGTAGCCATTCCGTCGTTCACAAAAATCTGAATAACCCTGGGGCGTTTACAGTGTTAAACAGTAGAGCTTTACTGAGAAGGCTTTCGTCTGCTCAACAATTAAACGCCTATAAACCATCTTCGAGTGTGATTACATATTCTCTACACTCGAGGATGATTGATTTTACATAGTAAAAACCCACCATGCATTTAACTAAAATTTTAAAATATTTGTGAGTGACTACAATAATATTTCCTTGATTTCTCATCTGTTCAACATAAATTCTTAGACAATCAAGATAGGTTTCTCTACTCTTATTCATACTTTCAATTCAACTACCAGGCAATAAGATGACTGACGTATTATATCATTGATGTATAATTAAAAGAAAATATGTGTTCATACTACACACTAAAACCATCCATTTATTGTAATGTAGTTGTATTGTAAAATATCTTTCAGTTCAATGGCAAAATAATGTACTTAATGTAAATTTCATTGTAGTCCATATATTATATAAGAATTGCCGTTTGAGACATCTTAATCATCTTGGTGGGAAACTCCTAAAAGATCTAAATTTAAAAAAAAATAGAATAAAAGTACCATATATATTATATAACGTCACGATTACTTTAAGTCGAAAATCCATCATATTTTTGCATATTTCTTGGTATTATAGTATACCCACTTGAGAGTTTCAAATCTTGGCTTCCTTTCAACATCCAAAAGAGGCCCATACACTCTGAAGAATCTCAAGGATACGATGCATATGCTGAGCTTTCTAAAACTATGGCATGCGCCGCGCTATCCGACGACGACAGCGCAGCTTCCACCCCTCAGTGATCCTTGAACAGCCCTCGTCGTCGTATCTCCCCGCTTCCTTACATACACTATCTATCTCTAATAAGGATAATACTAATAATACAATGGGTCAAGAAGGCGGAGAAGTGATTAATCAAGAAACCACCGGACCGACAGCCACCGGAACCGCTTCATCTTTCGTCTCGGTTGAATTCGAAGTCTACGGTCAAGTTCAAGGTATATTAAACCTAATTCAATGCCCTTCTAATGACCTTATGTCAATATTTTCATGTTTTACTCATAGTGGTACCTCTAAATATTTTATATTTCTCAAACTATTGGCACAAATAGATTATTTCGAGCTTAGTAATTAAATTAAATAGTGAAACTATTCTGGTCTCTTGCAGCAGGAAGAGTAAAAGCCACTGCTGTCATCAAGTTTTTGTTATATAAATATCTCGGCTAGGGATGAGCAGTAAAGAACCAGAATATTTAACTCTTTTTTTTTAATATTTAGGCTGTTATTTCACCAAGTATTGTAAAGATGCCTGCGACCAGATGAATCTCGGTGGATGGGTGAAGAATTCCAAGAAGGGCACCATCGTCGGCAAAGTTCAGGGAGAGAAAACTCGCGTAGAAGAAATGTAAGTTTATATAAACATTTAGCCAATTAAGTATAATAGATTATTCTTCTCTCTATTTTGGCATCAATGGCTATTTTTTCTGCTGGCAGCTCCTCTTTGTAAATGCGTCTCGCGCTAGCCACTAGCTGTTCCGGGACGTCGTTAAGAATCCCGAAACGCTCGTGACTAAATAAAAGTGCGGGATCAAGTTATCCCTTTTCTTTTTCTCTTTTCTCAGGCAGAGAGCCAGAGAAATGATGCTACTTTTAGCCAGGTTTTCTCTCTTCCACTGTTTTCTGTTTATAAATGCCAAGAATGCCGTGGACTCTACACATAATGTTTTATATTTTTAAAAGTGGCGCGCTTTTTTTTTAAATACGCTTCACTACTTCCTGATGTTTTAACTTAGCCGCCTTGACAAACATCGTTAAGAGTTTGATATGCGTGAATAATTCATAACTATAAAGATGTAATCGAGTTTGACATTTTATCTATTTTTATAAATGTAGAGTTCAATGGCTGTCGAGGACGGGGAGCCCGGGATGCAAGATTGACCATACGGAACTCCGCAATTGGGAATACATCTCCCGGCTGGAATTCCGAAGCTTTAGCATCCGATTCTAATTTTTGATTTTTAATGTATTATTATACGCATCTTTTCTTTTAATATTCACCCAGAATTTATATGGCATCATCTCTTTTCTTCTTTGGTAGTTTCTATCGCATTTTGTTTTTTGTTTCTCTTTTTGCAACATTTGGTATGAATTAGTATGATGTAAATATGAAGAAAAAAAGAAAGAAAAATATCACTCTTTACGCTCATTATCTATTTAAAAATTATTTTATAATATTTATAACAGTAAATTAATTAACAAAAATGCTAGTATAGGATTTTTTTAAAGCTTTCAATATTTACTTATTTTATCCGTATTTATTAAAATTCATAATTAATTTTAAATTCTAGAATTGATAAAGATAAAAATTTATATTTGATAACATTCGAAGATAGTTTCTAATTGCGTTTTTGGATTACTGTATTTCAAAAGAAATAAATTTAAATTTCAAAGTTAAATTTAATTAAAGTAAGTTAAATTAGATTAAGTAATTTGAAAAATAAATAAATACATAATTTCCGTTGGGCACAAGCCGCTTTTATTCTGGCTTGTGCCGTTCAAGGTCTATGAGGCGCATGGTGTATTTAAAAGTATAGTATTGGCTTTTCTACGTTTAGCCGCTGTCAGTCAAGATTAAAAGCGGCGAATTCCCCGTGAAGGGAACAAAAAAAAATTCCAAAACCTAATTAATAATGTCTAGCTGTTATTTGTAAAATAAGATCTTGCATGAATTAAAGTTTTATTTATTTATTAACGATTACGAATGTTTTTATTTATTTTAAATTGATTCAAGAACTCAAAGCGCTGTTTTAATTTGCATTTTGTAAATTCGTCATATATTTTAAATTTAGACATTTTCCGTCTTATTTTTCCGATATTTAAGTAGCTGACTTTTAAAAAATCTTCGTGATTAAAATTTCCATTTTCTGAAATAGTAGTTTTTCCTCAGCATTTAAATATTTATTTTTAGTTAAAATAATGAATTTAATTTATTTTCAATAAAAAAATAACAATTTTCCCTTTTTATATATTTTGCTTCACACGTTGATTTTATTCCAAAATTTTCAAAATCCTTAATTACAGCAAAATTCCTTTAAAAAATATTCAATAATACAATTTTTCATTAATTTACAATTTATAACATAATTCGAAAATAATATCTGATAGCGTTTTAAATCACTGTATTTAAAAAAATTATATTATTTAAAAATTTCAAAATAAAACGAGTTTTATTCCTTCCGTGGGAAATAGTCCGCTTCTATTCTGGGTTGCCCCGCTCGAGGTCTATGGGGCGCAAAGTGTATTTAAAAGTATAGTATTTGTCTTCCTATGCCTTTTCACTGTCAGTCAAGATTAAAAGCGGCGAATGCCCCGTGAAGGGGACTATCCGATAGAAAAAAGAAAAAAATCTTTCATGAATTATTTTTTTTTATAAACGATTTAAAACTTTTTTATTTGTCTTTTAAACACTTTATTTTTTACAACTCAAGAGTCAAGGCATTATTTTTATTTGCATTTTTAAAATTAATTAATAATAAAAAAAATAATTGAATTACATATTTAAATTTATAAATTTTCCGTTTATAAATTCTTTCGATTTTTTGTAAGTAGCTGACTTGATGTATGCTCGTGATTACTATTTATTTTAAGTTTAAATTTTAAATAAATTTTAAAAAAACATTTTTTAAGTTAGTATTTTAAATATAGTATAAACATTTTAAAAACTTAATTAGTCATTACAATTTATAAATAATGAAAAAGATTTTACTTTGGAAAAATAAAAAAAAATAAAACAGTAATCTTTTTGAAATAGAAAACTAAAATGAGTTAAAATGAAGATATTTAAGTAATCGTATTTCTATTAAGAGTTAAAATGCTTGTATGAAAATAATTAAAAACATAATTTAGCTCATCTCAACTTAGAAATGTATTTTTCGAAAAGAAATTGCCTTTTTCCATTTTAGATACAGTGAGCCATAATGCCGGCAACATTTTCAAATTCAATCTTCTCCGTAATATTCTTAGTCTTCACCAAATCTTCCTGAGATGTAATGAAAACTCGGCCATTTCCAAGGTCCTTCCAACCGTTCTTGGCAATCCACTGCTTCATAGCTTGATCTAAAAAAAATTAAAATGTTTAAACAATTAAGAAATAAATTTTTAAAAATAAATTTATCAAAATAAAAAAAAAATAAAATGTAAATAAATTTATTTACAAGATAATGAATATTTAAAAAATAATTACTAGAGAAAATAATTGATTAATTGAATTATTTAACATCATAAATTAATTAAAAAATTAATTAAAATTTTAAAATTCCTAAGACAATAATTTAAAAAAAATTTCTTGAAATAAATTTTTTTCTACTTTTCATTGAGAAAAAAAAGAGATTATTACCATTGATGTTGCCCAAGAGTTCCTTCAGCACGGGGACCTCAATGGTCTGGTAGGTAATATTGATTACATGAGTGACAAACTTCCTGATGGCATCCTCGAAACCCTGCACAGTGATGATGAGATCGCCACACTTGGCCACCTCCTCCCAGAACTGCTTGAACTTGCACGTCTCAAGCAGATCAGCGAGCACCATGACTCGTGCAACTTGGGGCTCCTCCAACTGCCAAAAAAATATTTCAGAACTAATTTTCTAATTTAATTAAAATTCATTCAAAAGTTACCCGATCTTGAGAGAGCAAGCACTTGCACAGCACAAAGTCAGTGTGGGGCAGGGCAGTGAGTGCCTTCAGCAGGATGAGGTTGACAATGTTGTTCCGGTACAGATTGGGACCGAACTGGTAGAGGCGAAGCACACTCAAGTTGGCCTCGAGGTCATAAGTGTTCTCCTGCGCCTGGAGTTCAACATACTTCTCCAGCTTCTGCAAGTTATCTGGATTGTACCTGTAAATGCAACATATGTGGCCATGAAATAATGAAAAAAATTTGAGTGGAGATTTAAATTTAAATTTTACCTCTCAATTCCTTGGAGCATGGAAGCGATCTCGGTTCGCATAACATCGGCCATTTTGAATTATAAATGAATAATTGGATGGAATTTAGAATTATTAATTTAGGTGAAGAACAGTGGACTTGGAAAATGTGGGAGCGATCTGCAATGTGTCAAACGCGGAGAGGCAGACGCTTTTTTTTTATTTGAGGGGGGAGCGGCGTTGCCATACGGCGGAAATATGGGATTTCAGTGCGCGTGCGCTGAAAGTGAAATTTGGACGGCGTTTTTCATTTTTAGAAATTATTTAAAAATAAAAAATTTTAGATTTGAATAATGAACATTATAAAGTAACTAGTTCTACATATGATAAAGATTTTTAGTTATTTTATGATTTATTATTTGAGAAAAAGAGTATTTTTTAGTGTTTTTTTACAGCGTTTTAAATATTTAATTTACAAATTCTAAATGAAATATTTAATTTTTAATAATGAACATTATAAAAAGTTTAATTTTACGTAATATAAGATTTTTTTATAATTTTAAAATGAAAAAATTCAGGGATTTAAATATTTTTGAAATGTGTTCGACAGTTTTTGCCAGCATTCAATTTTTTTTATTAATTAATTCTTTTTAAATATCTTTTATTTTAAAACATAAAATTATAAAATATTTAACTCCGTATATTATAAGAAATTTTGAGAATTCTAGAATCCAAAATTCAAGGATTAAAATGTTTTAAAGAATTTTTTGGCAGTTTTGAGCGGCGATTTTTTCATTTTTAATTTATGAATCACTTATAATTCTTAAGTTTTAATAATGAACATTATAAAATACTTATTTCTACCTATTTTAAAATTTTTAAATAATTTTAGAATCCATAATTAAAGGATTAAAATATTTTAAAAGTGTATTCGAGTAATTAGAAAAACAAAGATAAATTAAAGACAAGGCTCATGAATTTTACGAGATTGATTCATTTCAATCACTGTAGTCTGATGCCTCTCATCTCGGATTGGTGGACAGCAGCATCCATTTTCGCAACAAGTTACCACCGAAGTTGTAATAATTAAGATAATATTGATAATGCTAGCTGCGATACTGAAATTCCCCAAAGCGATTTTCATGGAGCGCACCTCTTCCATATCTATTTTAAAATTTAATTAAAAATTATTTTCAAATATTCAATTACATAATTAATGATAATATTTACATGTCTCTCGTAGAATACTGTCAAAAATGTAGAAATAGGAGAATGCTGCCGTAATAGCAAGCCAAGATGCCGGAACGCAGATGGACGACATCACCATAGTCGAAATCAATCTAATAAAATATAAGATATTTATTAAAATATTTGAAAATTAATTAAAATTATATATTACATCTTTCTCTTTTTTATAGCTCCAGTCACAGACCCTGAGAATAATCCTAAAGCCCCTGTTATTATGTAAATGGGCCCCACCCAGAAGCCAGTGCCCATGTAAACATCATATTTATACACTTTGTTGTTCAAAACAGCTGATATTGGAACCTAAAATACAAAATAAATGGCTCATTAAAATAGAGAATTAAAATTAAAATTATGAACTTACTTGAAGTATGATTGAGAGGGTGCCCAGAACGAGGTTAAGTATAGAAATAACTCTAATTGCAATATCGATTTTCTTGATACCTTCCTCCCATTCTTGCTGTCTAGCAACGGGCCTATTGTTGTGCTGATATCTATTAGCCATCTAGAAGTGATTAAATTCAATTAAAATGTTACTGATAATTTAAAAGTTTGAATTTACCGCGTAAAAATGTTATTTGCTTCTTTACGAATCCACTGAGAGTGAGGAACTGAACTGAAATTTGGTTCTTCTATAATTTGTGATGGTTGATTAGACTGGCACCGACTTGATTATTACAGACGATTGGAGCAACAGAAAGTTTCTGATTTCTTGGCTTATAATTTATGTATATTTTGTGTATCCCAAATGACCTTCGAAGCCCCGATGATGGGCTATATAGAAATGGATCATATTGCAGTGCGTCAGTTGGAGGGTCTGGTTTTAATATAAAATATATCTTATACAGGAATACAGCTATATGCTCGATGTTATTGCTTCGTCATTGCGCTGTTTACATGATGTATAGTATAAGATATGATGGTCTATTTTTAAAAGAGGGATCGTACACAGTATGGTCTATTTAAAACTGGAATGTTTGCATTTTTAAGTTCATGGTTGTATTTTAAACATAGCAAAATATGGAAAATCTTGTAAATGACTGTTATATTTTATTTATTTATTATTATTTTGATAACAGTACAATTTATTATTTGATTTTCAAATTTATATTGCTTGCTTGTATTTTAATTTTTTGAAAATTAAGTTAAAATTATATAATTATATATATATTACTCTGAAAAATATAGAAAATGCAAACTCTGAATTTAACATTTTTTGTATATAGTGCGCCGTTTGACAGTGATTTTTCTGTAAAAGTTATTGGAAAGTAAAAAAGGGGGAAACAATATGTCGTTCAATAAAACAGATATTAATCGATTGGAAATGTAAGACGAATTGGGGTTTTCAGTTTTGCGCATTGTCAGGGAGTAGTGCACTGCCAACATTCGAAAGCAGATTTTTATAGCGAGCCTGTTTTATTATATGTAAAGGTTTTTTAAGATGAGCGCTAGATGGCAGAACAATTTTTCACAGAACCCCGCGTGCTTTGAAAATAAAATGTCACAAAAGCCGTAATACCAATTGATATAGTTCTATTTTCTATACTGTTCTCCAAACAGTAATAAATTTCTTGACTTTTCTTTAAAACGAGGAATTGTCCACAAAAATTTTTTTTCCATACAACCTTAAAAATTTTTGCCAAAAGTCTACAATAATCCAAGTGAATACGAAATTCATTTTTTGGCCATTTAAGAGAGAATAACAATCAACTTATTTGTAAACATCGCAACTTGGTCTATAAATAATTATTAAATTATATAGGCAAGCAGTTGCTTAGTAGATAGTATAATGAATAACTTATTATTAAAATGCATTCACTTGAACCTGAATATGAGTAAGTAGTTTTATGCTTTTGATTCAGTTAGATTTTGTTTCAGTTCGACTCCGATGAACCGGTACCTACAAATTTACCTACAAAATTGACGAGATTTATTTATTAAATTCATTTTCTATTATCAAAATGAAGCATCAGAAGAGAGTAATACATTAAGATTTTAATGTAGTAACACACGCGTGATACTAAATTAGGTGCTGCCAGCTGCCTTGTCCATCCTTACTTATAGCGTTTTCCAATGGCGAGATTTTCAAGAGATTTCGTACATCCAGAGTAGATTTTTAAAAAAATTGTTCTAATGGGACAACAGTGTTGTTCCAATGGCCGACAGATTTCAACCGACAGGATTGAAATTGGAATCTGCTGGTTATAGATGAATTGGTAATAAACAATAAAAAAGAAATTATTCTATATTAATAGTAACAGAGATATGGGCAGTAACCAGTTCATGCGCAATAAGAAGATTCGTGAAACAAATGTTCTTAAAACATTGGGTTTCAACAAATAAAAATGGTTAAAATACCCTTTTATTACCACATAAGGCTCAATACCGTTTGAAAATGAAACTTCTATCGATATTAAATATATTTTATAATGTTATACGGTATAGACTATAACATTACTATGAATTGGTTTAGACTTTAACCTATAACAATTGTGCGATATTAATATTTTAGTTTTTAATAATAAGAAGTGCATCATTGACTTTGACCAATATATTTTATCGTGTACTATTATTTGGGCTGTATAACCATTAAATCTATGTTTTTAGATTTAGGGCGTATAGTACGAAAAAAACTAATTCAGAAGAAGATTTTTTACTTGAATAATTTTTTTAAAAATTATTTTACGACATACCAAATTTTCTTAAAGCCCTAAAGCTTTAAATTTTCTTATTTGTGTCAGAATTTTATCTGCATAAGCCATTATTCCTAAATCCAAAAAAAATGCAAAGAACCCAAGAAAAGCAAAATAATCTTTTGATTAAAAGTAAAAAAGCAAAAAATTACATTTCTGTATGTTTAAAACCAGACCTCATCACTCATTAATCACATAGAACAAATAAAGTAATCAATGAAACAATGGTAATTTAAAATGATAGTTAAAACAGATTTGAAGAAATACGGAAATTTTAAATTGGGAAAACAAGCGACATTTTCAAGCATTTACACGTTTCAATACGTTATCTTAATTTAATTCATTTTTAAAGAGATATTTTAAAAAATGAAATTGGTAATAGGTAATGTAGGTTTGATGGCAAAACAAAATCAGCTATGCAATCTATACAATTAAAAACAGTAATAAACTATTGAATAACAATTTTAACAACAAATTTTTATTATTTATTTATTCATTGACATTTGAAATGATAAATTACCACATTGTTTTATGTCGAAGTCGTCGTCGTTGTCACCGTTGTGATCGACATTGGCGTTATGGTTGTGGTCGAAGTTGTCGTGGTCGTGGTTGTCGTACTTTTCTTTGGTTTATCTTCAGCATTCGTAGTTCTCAAAAGAAGCGTCAAAAATGCACCGGACAGTGCTGTGGTTAGAAGGAATATTGGTTGAAGAATGATTGTTCCTATTACCCCAGCTACAACCACACCTAAAACAATAAACTCCTTCCATCCCCAACCATTAAAAATCTTCTTGAAAAAAATCTTAATTTTGGGCTCTTTCTTCTTAGGAACGTCAATTGGATCCTTGTTCAGAGCTGCCTCCATTGCTCCCTTAAATAGCAAAGTAGAGGAATCTTATATAGATTTCACAGTAAGAAAGCTTAACTTCAACCCATTCTGGTTTGAATATTTTGTTATTTTGTTCTTGCTTATTTGAATTTTGAAAATTGAATTAAAATTATAGGATTATACTGAAAAGTAGAAGAAAGAGTGAAGGGGCCGGATCTTACCGTCTACCCTTCCCGGGAGTTAAAGGTATCGCCCAATAAAAAATCTACCTGCAAACTAGCAAACATGTTGAGAATCTTGGAAAGCGTTTCTTTTTGTACGAGGCGCGTGTTTTTCTGCGTCTGCGCAGAAGAAAAAGTTCCAAGTTTACCTGAAGGTTCGCTAGTAGGCAGGTAGAAATTCGAGGGGGAAGATACTTCAACCACCTAGCACGAGGGGTACCCCTTTCTTACACAAGACCCCACTCCTTCACTCTTTCTTCTAGCTCAAAAGGGAAAAAAAATATGCCCGCTTTAAAAAAATTGTATAGTGCGACGTTTCAGATTGATTTCTTCTAATATACTTTCTTCGAATATACTTCCTATTTTCTTTGAAGAAAATAGTAGTTACTGTCAACCTTTGAAAACTGATTGACGGGTACCTTGCAATTGTTTAAGCTTTCTAGATGAATGCCAGATGAAAGCACAATAGTTTAATGTGTGCCTATACGTGCGTGTAAAACATTGTTTGGTAGCTGCGGTAAACGATGATTTTTAACATGCAATAAAACAATCTTGAAAGAAGTAAGGTTTTTCGTAGAAAAAGCAAAGAAAAAGCTGATAACGAAATGTTTCCGGGCAATAAATGTGCAATGGCAAATTTAATTTCCACATTATGCATTCATTGAATAAAGTGGTTGGTTGTTTTCTATCATCAAATATTTTAAGTTAACCGCAGCATGAAACAAAGATGGGTGCAGGTACAGAGTATGGCGAAATCTATTTTCCATACACGAAAAATTGATTAATCTTCCATCAACAATTTCGTGTCTTGCTAAGATCTTCTAATTCTGTTGGTCTCCATTAGGATTTTCGCAATAGTGCTGCTCGCGACACCATGCATTACACAAGGCTTTTTCTCCCAGGTCAAGGCAGTGAATGAAAATATCTTGGTCTAGTTTGAGATCTGACTCTTGATATATACTTCTACTTTCTAACACACTTCACCATACTACGGACTACGGACACGAGCTTGAAACATTTTCAGCCTAGATTTAATTTTCTTTTTATGGCCGAAACTAACTTTTCCTTTAAATGCATCTCATTTTTCACCCAACCTGGTACCATTGGAAAGGCAAATTCGATGAAAGAAATTTCATCCAGTGGATTTGGTAAATGGTTTTCTTCTGAGTTATCAGACACATGGGAAAAAGGGATTTCAGTGGAGTGTCTCAATGGAGCGCTAACATCCGTCATTTGAACCGTATTTTTTCAAATCAAACTGTTTTAACCACTTTTCTCTTTTGAATGCAACGCCCACAGGCTCCATAGCCATTATAACTAATGATTCTTTCAAGATGAGTCCTCCCATACGAACATTTTCCTGATATATCAGTAAATGTCAGTGTGTTTTTTTGGAATTCGGCATGATGACAGCAGTTTTCACTGTCAAAAACGAAAAGTTCATATATTTCCGTCAAAAGTTTTAAAATTTTCTAAGTTGGATGACGGATAAAGCATTCGAATTGTCAGTGATATAGTTATGCATTGACTTATGAATTGGGCTGATGAATTGGGTTATCACCGATTTGGTGCATGATTTCATTGTAGATTAAATGGGTGACGAGGTATCGATGAAACTTTAATTTTTCATACCGCAATAAAATAACTGGTAATTTATTAATTTTTCAACGATTTGTCATTCCAAGTGTCACATTACATGCATTTGATAAAAATAAACAACAGTACAGTACACTTATCATGCATTAAGTAATCCGTTATTACATACTAAAGTAGCAAGAGTATATCTACTGATATCAACGGTGCTATTTGACCAAAATTTATCTTTTGACATATTTCTGTTTTGTCTTTTGACGTATCATTATATTTATCAATTCATAAACGTATTAAACCCTTTCTGTAACAAAAAAT
Source organism: Chydorus sphaericus (assembly GCA_030141595.1). Lineage (NCBI taxonomy): Eukaryota > Metazoa > Arthropoda > Branchiopoda > Diplostraca > Chydoridae > Chydorus > Chydorus sphaericus. The sequence continues at coordinate 487,932 of CM057926.1, read as the reverse complement.
ATGAGTGCATTTGTCAGTAATGTATATGTTTTTCAAATCCTTCAACATCTATGTCATCTTTTACAAGTAGTTCCAATTCCAAGAAAACAAAAAGGCTGACAAATTGTAACGAAATGAGACGATCCCAATCCAAACCAATAAATTAGATAGTGGATTCTGGAAATAACATATTTTCGATCATATTTATCAGATTGGATTGGCAATATATTGACAAAAATGCTAATTTCGAAAAAAACTTTTTTAACAAAAGAAACAATGAATGGTTTTTAAGGAAAATATGTATATTTGTCACATTCAGATACCAAGATAAATGATTTGAGAACTGAGTAGTCTAACTATTTATCAAGTCATTAGGCTTATCACTACCATATGTTTCAATGAATAGATCCCATTATACATCTTTTTAGTGAAAAATCACCTTTTCTTAATTCATGATATAAGACAAGTCACAAGATTAATCATTGATCCAGCAACGTGACCATAATTATTTCGAATGTCAATTTACCAATTCTGACAATAATGATGATTTTAATATAGATTTATCTACATATTTTGTTTGCTTTCGACAACATTAACAGTAATAAGGGCGTTTCAAGACTACGATGGATTCGTTGAGATTTTTGTTGTATGAGCTTATAAATATTAAATATATTGACTATGTGAAACAGCGATACATCAAGGTACACAAATAAGTTAATGGATAAAAAAAATCTTTAAAAAAATCATTTGAAAAAATGTAAATGATAATTAAACGACCTTGGAAAAAGTACGATGGTTTTATACGCGGATTGTGCATCAACTAACTAGTTGATGGAACGTCAAATATATCAGAGGAGACTGCTACAAGCTCTTAATAACTACTCTTATTATTATAGCAATGATTAAAATAAAAATATTAAATAAAATAAAAATTATTTTTTAATTTTAAATTCAAATTTAAAATTTTGGTAATTTCGTTTATTAATTACTAGCTGGCCCGCGTTTCGACTTTGTCCGAAATTAATTTTTAATTTGTTGGGTTTGAATGTTCATATACAGTTATGTATTTAGCCAAATAGTGCTTGTGGCACACCTGAAATGTTTAAACAACTAAAATTGGTTCAAATTTTCCATTATGACCCGTTTCCGTTTACCTTGTACTATTTAACTTCTATATTGTGCCAATCGCATATTTTTCTTAATCGTACACCCACCGTTCCTTATTTCCGCTTAATTCTGGGGCATATGCATTTTACCAGTTTACCCGTATTAGGTTATCACCTGTAATAACAACTTACACTTTTTTACCCATTGCCAATCCCTCAGGTGGCCTATGGCCACCTTCGTTCTGGGGCTT